>CM075669.1:105922500-107172500 GCA_037962975.1 Clitoria ternatea
GAAAAGGAAGATGAGAGGAAAGAGGTCAGAGTCACGTTCTAGGGTTTCTGTTCGTCCTATGTTTTCTGACATTGAGAGTGGAGATGATGCTTTTTATACTGGGAGGGACTCGACGTTTTATAGCAGCGTGGAGTACTTTAGTAATGCTGTACATTCATTTGTGTCAGGAGGTGTTTCCCATACACAAGTGCTGACTATGGCAGAGTGCAGAAATGTTGTATTGCATGGGTTGGATTGGGAGAAAACACTCGAAAATGACCCTTACTGTTGGGTTGAGGAAGATGTCAAGGATGCTTCCTCTCGACATGCGACGACAAGCGGAGGGGTAGCGGAGTTGGCTGTTCCGGTTTGGAAGGACGAGAAGTATGAGGATAGGTTCATCGTCCGTTCTCCCAAGACGTATGAACGGGTCTGCCATCGTCCTCAGGATAATCGTACCATATATATGTACGACATTTTATTTACCCAGTTAGGGGTGCGTTTCCCATTGAATAAATTCCAGATGGGTGTGCTTAGGTTTTTGGATTGTGCCCCTTCCCAGTTGCATCCTAATGGTTGGGGAATAGTGCGCAGCTTTGAGGTGATGGCTGAACATTTGGAGTTTACGCCTACAGTGGCGTTGTTTTTCTCCTTCTGCCGTATTATGAGGAGAGTAAATATGAAAACCGGCGGCATGGGTTTTGTGACTCTCCGGGCGGAGCCAAAGATTTTAAACTTTAAGGCGTTTGCTGACTCCGCCAAGGAAGGCGGACTTCACTTCAGGATGAGTTTTGTGAAGGTATCCGTCAGGAAGGGCAAACCTGTTTTTTGGCGGAATAAGGAGGGTGTTGATAAATTTCCAGTGGCATGGACGCATGAGCACTTTCTCTTAACCAAACGAGCGTATGAGGTTGAAGAGGGTGCTCTATCGGCGGCGTCTGTGGAAGTACTCCGGATGTTGAAGGAGTACAACTCCGTCCACAAGCTGATTCTTTGTCGAAGGCTGCTTGGGCGGGATGCTCAAGGATATTTGAGTAATATTATGAACAATTTGCAATGTGATTGAGTGTTTCCTCTATCTTGCATTTTCTAACTGAATCTTCATCTTGTTATTTCGCAGGAGAAATCGCGGAGTTCCCTGGGATGGATCGTATTAAGCAGATGCAAATGAGCCGCAGGGAAAGGAACGCGGAGAATAATGTGCAGCCCAGGAGGAATCTGGGTGCCGCCCTGACAAAAACTCTCCCCTTCCCTGCATCCACCAACATAGTAAATTTTGAAGGTGGTGCAGGATCTTCAGCAGCTACTGTTGAAAGGCGTTCTAAAAAACGTCAAGAACCAGAAGCTGCTGAAGAAGAAGAAGTAGATCCTCATCCTTTGCAGAGAAGGAGGACTAAGGGCAAGAAGAGGGCTGAGGCGGGGACGTCAATTGATGCCGCCATTGATTTGGAGGAGACTCCGGAAGTACCTGTTGTGGGTACTTCTGCTGATATGGGCGGAGCTGAAGGCATTCTTGAAGAAGATGTCGAGGGGGAGCAAGCGGAGGGATTGCAAGCTGCTTCTGGCCAGGATATGGGGGACGAGACAGAGGGAATTCAAATTTCCCCAGTCCGCCCGTCTGAGGATCCCGCTTTGAGCTTGACCACCCGAGGGACAGCCGTTTTTCCCATTGATGTACCAGGGGAAACATCCAGGCGGCTTGTTTCTTTGCCTGAGGCGGGGTCTCGCTTGAATCCCTTCTTATACTTTACAAATACGGGATTCCGCCAGTCAGAGAGGCGTGACCCAGAATTCATTCTCCGCCCCGACATCGACTTCGAGGAGGTACCGGAGGCTGCCGCAGCTGCGAGGTGGCACCTTTCTGAATTAGACGGTTTCTTGGCTTCTGTTCCCCGGATAGCTGACGTTGCTGCTGAGGCGAACATGTTTCAAGCGTCTTACCACGAGTCTGTGGAAAAAATTCGTAGCTTGGAGCATGACAACGAGCAGTTGTCCGAGGTGATCAAGGCCAAGGACAAACATCTGGACACCGCCGACTCCAATATCAAGAAATTAACGGAGGAGTTGGCTAAGGTGAAGGCTGAGAAAGCCCAGCTAGAGCAACAGAATAAAAAGCTGGGCGAGGTGGTGAGTGGACTTTCCCAGGTCACGGCTGATAATATTCTGCTGAAACAACAAGTTACAAATTTAGATCAGCAGAACCAAACTTTGGGTGGAGACGTGAGCATTCTTCAGCAGAGGCTGGTCTCCATAGAAATAAATAAAGCCATTGCTGAAGATGCCTGGGCAGCGGAGTTGAGCGAGGCAGCGACCGCATATGGAAATCTTGAAGTGCGGGTTCAAAAGTTGGAAGCTGAGAAGACTGCCTCAGATGCTACCAGTGAGAGGCTCGACAAAGAATTACAATCTGCCTTGGACGCAGCTGAGGTGGCGATTGATGATGCTTTCAGCATGGCTGTTCGCCAACTCCGCTATCGCAACCCAGGTGTTGCTCTCGTCACCACAGGCATTCATCCTTATTACGAGTTCATCAATGGAGAATTGATGGTGCCTGTGCAAGGAGGTCATATGCCTGCGCCCAATGATGAATATGTCTTGGCGGACTTGCCTCCTTCCCAAAGTTTGACCAGGCCAGGAGAAGGTCAGCTCACCTCCACTCAGCAAGAAGGGAAGCCGTCTGACCCTTGAAGATTAGCTCCTCATTCTCCTCCTCAGTCTCTTTGCAAGTTTTGTTTTTATTAGTATTTTAATGATATCGCCTTGTTCCAGGATAGGCTCTGGATTTTTATTAATACTGGCAATATTCAATAAAATATATTTCCTGCAAATGTATACTTGTTCATAGATGTAGTGTTTAAGTCCGTCGTATTTATGCCTTGTATAATGATATTGAGAAGGCAGAATATTCATCTGAGGACTTAATGAAATATGACTAAGTAAAACGAGACGGAATAGCCTTTTTGCAATTCTGGTGAAATAAAATTCAGTGAGGAGGCGAAGTAGCCTCTTAGGAATTTCAATGGAACAAATTCAGTAATGGGGCGGAGTAGCCTTTTTGAGAATTTAACTGAAGTAATTTCAATAATGAGGCGTAGTAACCTCTTGGGAATTTCATTGAAATGATTTTAATAGCGAGGTGTAGTAGCCTCTTAGGAATTTAAAAGGAATTTGATTCCGTAAGAAGGCGGTGTGGCCTCTTAGGAATTTAAAAGGAATTGGATTCCGTAAGAAGGCGGTGTGGCCTCTTAGGAATTTCAATGAAGTTGTATTCCGTAAGGAGGCGGAGTAGCCTCTTAGGAATTTCAATGAAGTTGTATTCCGTAAGGAGGCGGAGTAGCCTCTTTGGAATTTCAATGAAGTTGTATTCCGTAAGGAGGCGGAGTAGCCTCTTAGGAATTTCAATGAAGTTGTATTCCGTAAGGAGGCGGAGTAGCCCCTTAGGAATTTTGATGAAGTTGTATTCCGTAAGGAGGCGGAGTAGCCCCTTAGGAATTTTGATGAAGTTGTATTCCGTAAGGAGGCGGAGTAGCCCCTTAGGAATTTTGATGAAGCACAATTTTACAAGTATTGAACTTACTTGAACTTGTTGGGTAGTGCTTGAGTTTGTTTCTCATGTACTCCGTAAAACGTTGGGAGTTAAGCAGAGTCAAGTTTTGGATGGAATGTTCATCCTTTTGCATTTTGATTGGAGTGCGACTCCTTCGAGGCGGTATGGTGCAGCATATAGCTGTGACACCAATTCATCCTGCAAGAATTTGGTTAAACCTTCGAGGCGGTATGGTGCAGCATATAGCTGTGACACCAATTCAACCTGCAAGAAATTGGTTGGGGTTAGCGTGGTGCAGCATATAGCTGAGACACCAGCTCTTCCCACAAGAAGCCTGCAGGACCTTGGGGGCGAATTAGTGCAGCATATAGCTGTGACACTAGTTCTTTCCATAGGCGGCCTGCAGGACCTTGGGGTCGGTATGGTGCAGCATATAGCTGAGACACCAATCCTTTCCCCCCAAGGAGTTTTCTGTACCTTAGGGTCGGTATGGTGCAGCATATAGCTGAGACACCAATCCTTTCCCCCCAAGGAGTTTTCTGTACCTTAGGGTCGGTATGGTGCAGCATATAGCTGAGACACCAATTCCCCAAGGAGTTTTTGTTGACTCCGTGAAGCGGCGTTGCATGTTGGTTGATCTTTATGGAATAAAGAGTTATGCGTTTGTGCTTCAATTTTAGAGTCGTTGTTTTATCTGCATGGGAACAAATTCTGCCATGGATAATCAATTCAAAGTTAGAGCGAAGATTAAATGCAGGAAGGCATTTCATTGGGAATGGAATTACATAAATGATTGAGTTGGGATATATCTTTTCGAAACCTTTTCAAGGAAAGCATACAGAGGAAGATCCTTGAGTTAGGAAGAAAAGATCATACCGTATCACCCAACTAACTGTAATATATGCGTAAATTCAAAATGTTCCATTTATTTCTGACCGGAGTACCGTCTAAGTTTTCTAGGCGGTATGTACCCTTGCCCAAAACTTCGATGACTCGGTATGGACCTTCCCAATTTGGTGCCAATTTGCCTTGGTGTGCAAATTTGTTGCCAATGTTGGCCCTTCTCAGGACCAAATCTCCCTCTTTGAAACGGCGTTCGCACATGCGTGCATTATACCATTTGGCGGCCTTTGCTTTGACAGCTTGATCTCTCACAAAGGCTTCCTCTCTCAACTCCGCCAAAACCTCCAATTCGTGTGCGAGGTTCTGTTGATTGGCTTCCTCATTGAAATAGAGGACTCGAGCTGAAGGGGCTGTTAATTCATTGGGAATGACCGCCTCGACTCCATATGTCAGCCGATATGGAGATTCATTCGTAGTGGAGTGTGGGGTGGTTCTATATGCCCATAAAACGTGGCATAACTGATTTGCCCAGTCTCCCTTTGCCTCACCAAGGCGTTTTTTGAGGCCCTTCAAGATTTCTCTGTTGGCGACCTCTGCTTGTCCATTGGTTTGAGGGTGTTCCACAGAAGAGAAAATCTGCGTGATGCTGAGATTTTCTAAGAGTTCAGTGAACTTGCGATCTGTGAACTGGGTGCCATTATCAGTGACTATGCGTTCAGGGACTCCAAAACGTGCAATGATATTCTCATAGACGAATCTTCGAGTCCTGGCTGACGTTATGTGCACCACTGCCTCTGCCTCAATCCATTTGGTGAAATAATCAACACCAACTATCAAGTATTTGATACCGCCGGGAGCAGTTGGGAATGGACCTAGAATATCCATACCCCATTGATAGAAAGGCCAGGGCGTTATTGATGATGACATTTCCTCAGCTGGAGTATGGTGAAAATTCGCGAATCGTTGACATTGATCGCATTTTTGAACATATGAGGCGGTGTCTTGCTTCATAGTGGGCCACCAATACCCCGCCCTGAGGATCTTTCTCACTAGACTTCGTGCCCCTGGATGATGTCCACACTGCCCTTCATGGACTTCTTCCAAAACAGCTTGCACCTCGTTTTCATTTATGCAAATTAAGTATGGGACAGAAATTCCTCGGCGGTATAGCTGCCCATCTAGGAGCGTATAATAGGGTGCCTCCCTCCTTAGCTTCTTTCGCTCAAGATCATCCGTGGGTAATTGTCCATTAACAAGATAACGAACTATTGGTGCTACCCAGGAGTTATCATCAACGGGGCGGCTTTTAATCATATGAATTGAAGAGGGAAGGGATATACTTGGCTCGGCCAGAGTACTCTGTACAACCGTGGTTGTACACCCCGCCTTCTTTGTGCTGGCTAACCTGGACAGGATGTCAGCACGCGTATTTTCTTCGCGAGGTACATGCTTGAAAGTTACTTCATCGAAGCGCTGTTTCAACTCATTGACGCAGTCCAGATATTGTTGCAGTAGAGGTTCTTTAGCCTGATACTCACCAAGAATTTGTGAGATGACTAGTTGAGAATCACTGCATAGGGTGACAGTTTTGGCCCCAATATCTTGTGCTGCTCTGAGTCCGGCTAAGCAGGCTTCATACTCCGCCTGATTGTTAGACGTAGTGAAGGTAAAGTGCAATGAAATTTCAAGATGTACCCCGTCATCACTTTCTATAACGATTCCTGCCCCACATCCTTTGCTGTTTGAAGACCCATCGACGTATACTGTCCAGTGTGAATGATCTGCATCTGGGCTAGAGCCTGTTAATTCAACTACGAAATCTGCTAGGACTTGTGCCTTAATAGCAGTTCTTGGTTCGTAGGATATGTCGAATTCAGAGAGCTCTATGGCCCATTTGATCATCCTTCCAGCCAAGTCTGGCTTGAACAATATAGTACGGAGTGGCAAGTCTGTGCGAATCAGGATGGGGTGTGCATGGAAATATGGTCTTAGACGTCGTGAGGCCCAAACGACTGCAAGTGCTGCCTTTTCAATCTTCTGATAACGGCACTCCGCACCATGCAATGTTTTACCAGTGAAGTATACCGGTCGTTGGCCTTCGACTGTTTCTTTGACCAGGGCCACTGCCAGCGCTTCATCTGAAACAGACAAATAAACGATGAGTTGCTCACCTGGGCTTGGTTTTACCAGGATTGGAGGGCTGGCTAAGACATTTTTCAAGCTCTGGAAGGCCGCCTCTTGCTCTGGGCCCCAATTGAATTTTTTATCCTTCTTAAGCATCTTGTACAAGGGGAGAGAGCGATGAGCCATTTTTGGCATGAATCGTGCTAGAGCAGCAATTTTGCCATTGAGGGATTGTACCTCTTTCAATGTTTTGGGGCTTTGCAACTCTTGTATCACACGACACTTGTCAGGATTAGCTTCTATGCCTCTTTGCGTTAACATGAAACCCAAAAATCTTCCTCCAGGTACAGCAAATGTACACTTTAGTGGGTTGAGCCTCATGTTGTATTGCTGCAAGCATTGAAAAATGAGGCGTAGGTCTTCAACATGGTCTCCTCCCTCCGGAGTCTTGGCGATGATATCATCAATATAAACCTCCACCAGCTTTGTGTGCATGCCTTCAAAGACCTTGTTGATCATGCGCTGGTAGGTGGCCCCAGCGTTCTTCAGCCCAAATGGCATGACATTGTAGCAAAAGACTCCTCTGTCATTGATAAATGCTGTTTTCTCCTGATCATCCTCACACATTGGAATTTGGTTGTATCCGGAGTAAGCATCCATGAAGGATAGATACTTGTATCCTGATGAGTCATCAACCAGTCTGTCAATGTTGGGGAGAGGATAAGGATCTTTAGGACAACATTTATTTAAATCAACGTAGTCTATGCACATGCGCCATTTGCCATTGGCTTTCTGCACCATAACCACGTTGGACAACCAAGAAGAATAACGGAGTTCCCTGATGAACCCCGCCTTAAGGAGTTCTTCGGTTTGTTCGCAAGCAGCATTTTGCTTAGCAGGACCCATACGCCGTTTCTTTTGTGCCACTGGCTTAGTTTCAGGATACACCGCCAGGCGGTGGCAACAGAAGTTAGGATCCATACCAGGCATGTCTGCGGCTGTCCAGGCGAAAATCTCCTTGTACTCATGGAGGAGTGCAATCAGTCTTGCTTCCATGTTAGGCTCCAGCTTGTCATTGATGTTAGTTATTTGCTCCGGGGTGCTGCCCAAAACAATAGACTTGGAACCACCATCAGGAGTTGGTTTCAAAGGGTTCAGTGGGTCTATAGAAGATTCCGCCCTGGGATCAAGATCCACCAAATTGACGGATGCCGCCGCACTGTTTCCTTCGTTCAATTTTCTTTTCTTAGACATGGTTTCAAGCTTCACCATGTTAAGACTTAAATTGTAACAGTAACGAGCCATCTCCTGGTCACCCCTGACGGATGAGACTTGATTATCTTTATCAATGAACTTGATTAACAAGTGGGGGGTTGAAACGATGGCTTCCATGGCATTCAGAGTAGGCCGCCCAATGATGCCATTGTATGGGGATTTAACATCAATGACAAGAACCCTGGATTTCACAGTCCTTGCTCCAGGTTCACCATCGAAGGTGATCCTTGTGTCCAAGTAGCCTTTAGTAGGCTGTTTGGCGCCATTGAAAGCTGTAAGGTCCTGTGTGTAAGGCTGCAAATCTGTGTCAGACAGTCCCATGCGTTTAAAACAGTCATAAAAAATAACGTCGCAGGAACTTCCCTGATCAACTAGGATGCGTTTTACATCCATATTAGCGATCACCGCAATGATCACTACCGCATCATCTCCCTCAGGGATGGTTGGGCCAAAATCATCATCTGTGAAAGTTATAGGCGGCGTCTGAACTCCGTCCCTGAATGGACGATATTCTTTGTTCTTGCCCTGCACAGATAAGATCATACGATGATGATTTTTCCGGGCGTTGTTTGAGGGTCCGCCTCCTGCGAAGCCTCCAGCAATCATGTCCACCACCTGTCTTTTACCTCGTGATCTAGGTTCAGGGCTCGGTTCTCGTTGGGCGGACTTCAGAACAATGCCTTTTTGTTTCTCTGACATCGTCGTACGTTTTGGTTCCCGAGCACTATCAGGATCCGGAGAACGATCACGATGTCGCTTTTCAAACTTCTCAGGCTCATCATGAGATTTGCCTTTGAACAGGTAATGTTTCAGTTTACCTTCTCGAATGAGCACCTCAATGGTATTTTTGAGTTACTTGCATTCTTCTGTGGTGTGGCCAACTGATTCATGGAATTCGCAATATTTCTTTGGGTTTCCACCACGCCTGATTGGGGGTGGACGTTGAATTCCATAAACATTGAGGGTGGTCCATCCTATCTCACGCAAGATTTGCTCGCAAGTTGTGTTCAATGGTGCATAGTGAGCAAAATTGAACACGCGTCTGTCTTGCTGTTTGAAAGGCTGGTTCCCTACTTTGTCCCTTTGGTGGGATTTGTCATTCTTCAACAATTTATCTTTCCCTTTGTCTTGAGGTGGAGTTGCAGGGAGTGGTTTGCTGCGAGATGCAGTGGCTTCCAGATGCATCTCAATACCCACGTACTTAGACGCCTTCCTGCGAAATTCCTCCATCGTAGTTGGAGGTCCCTTTGCCAAAGACAAAGCGAAAGGTGACTTTGGTTGCATAGCTTCTATGAGAATATGCAACTGGATTGCCTCAGTCAGATCAGGGACCATGGCTGCCTCTTTATAAAATCTCTTAAGGAAATCCTTCAGAGATTCTTTGTCGCCTTGTTTGATCTGAGCCAAGGTATGAGAGGTTCTGGGTGCATCCCTGGAAATCACGAAATGACTTCCAAAGGCTGAGGCCAGCTCCTCCCACGAATCAATGGAACCTGAAGGTAAGCTCTTGAACCAGCTAAGAGCTTCGTCTGTAAGAGTTCTGGGAAACATTCTGCACATGACGTCCTCCTCAGCTCCTAGAAACATGGCCTCGTAGGTATAAGCATCTAAGTGCTTAGAGGGATCTGTTTCCCCAGTATATTTCCCTATAGAAATGGGCTGCATGGTTTGCAGATGTTTGGGTACATGTACGTTCATAAGCCTTTTGGAAAATGGGATACTCATCTTATATCCTGAGGGGGAAGCGTTTGAGCCTGCTCTCCTTCCTTCTTGATGCTGAGCATTTACCAGTGGGAGGCTTCGTTGCTCTTCCATGTACGTAGGAATACGAGAGTAGTGAGGAGTACTTGATTCCTCCTGCATGTGTGATTCATGATGTGGTTGTCTTGCGGGACCAGCTTTCTCATGCGCTGGGTTTGCTTTTTCACGACGAAGTTCTGCAAGTTCTTCTCTCAAGATTCGAATCATGTCATCTCTCGGATCTAGAGAATCAGCTTGCGTTGCTTTTTTCGGAGCACCATCATCGAAGTTAAGACGTCTGGGATTGCGTGGAGGAGAATCCTCGTTCTGCATCTCTGGTCCTTGTCTCTCCATTGATGATGAAGATTGATCAAGATTGTGGGATTACCTAGTTTACAGGTCCCACTGGGCGTGCCAATGAACTGTTCTTTACAGGGGGTGTAGAAGTATACTTGTAGAACAACTCAAAATATACATATAAATGTGTTTTTAATACAAAGCAATGTGCGTATAAATGTAAATACGGAGAGTCTTTGTATGCTGAGGCGGAGTGCAATGTACTCTGGGGCGGTGTCACAGTCCGCCTGACGGGATCTGAATTGCCTTGACCCAATTGGGGGTTGTACCTGCAATCGTTCTCCGACGCTCAAGTCAGTATTTCATAATACTTAGAGACTTAGAAAGACAATCAGAGAGGATTATGCAAGTAATAGAGTGTAAGGTTCAGAGAATGGGGAAAAAGATCCCTTATACCTTTTCAAGAGAGGTTTATATACCTGTCACTGTTGCTGCATTATTGGTAGGACCCGCTCCTTGTCTCCAGGCATAATGCTGAAAAGGTAGTGGGTCCCTGCGCCGTTTACTAGCACCATTATTGTAGTAGGTATCACAACTTGTCTGGAAAGCGTTAGTGCTTTAATATTTTATTGTTATTTCCCTTTATGCGTGACAGCGTGATTCCCATTATTAACCTCTCAAGACAGAGTCAATCTCGTGCCGGGGTTGTGAGTATGGGCTCGCTACGCAGTGTGGGAAATTCAGTATTCCGCCTGAGTTGAGCCTATGGCTTGGCGGAGTAACAACTTTGGCGAGGTTACATTCCTTGACGGAATAACATGCCTGGACGGAGTTACGTTCCTTGGCGGGGTAACGTGCCTGGGCGGAGTTATGAACCTTGGCGGCGTTACTTGCCCTGGCGGTATGCACTCCGTATAGTATTTGTAGTGTATTTGAAAAATACTTTTCTTTATTCCAAATGCTGATCTGGCAAGGCATTGAAGCCATGCTCTTGGGGGCCGGTGTTAGGACCGGATCATGATTTATCTTTAATTCTTCACTTTAAATGTGTATAATTTGCCATCACTTTGTGTGTAATATATTGCATTTTAACACATTTTCATCATTTGAGCTTTATGTAATATTTGATTTTTAATATGTGCCAAAAGAAAATGGATCCAAGAACTCAAGAATTCCAATCCAAAATGAAGATCAAAGTGCCTAAGGATCAAGGGAATCAAGGAATATGCAAAAGGATCTCAAAAATGGTGGAAAAATACACAAAGAATGGAGAATCAGGTGGATGAATTGATTCATCCCCCACTTGAATCGATTCATACGGTTTAATGCACCCAGGATGTGAATTTTTGAAGCTTGAATCGATTCATCAGCATTTTGAATCGATTCATCAGCATTTTGAATCGATTCATTCAGGTTTTAAAGGGTTGAATCGATTCTTCCCACATTTAAATCGATTCATACGTTAATTTTTAGGCCAGGATTGCATTTGGAACGCATGAATCGATTCATTTCACCATTGAATTGATTCATGAGTGAATTATTGGCCCAGGATCACGTTTTCGAGCTTCTGGATGGTAGGCAAGGCACTGAAGTTGATAATGGAGCACTGAAGTTGATAATGGAGCACCATGGACTTGTTAATTGAAGAGTGCACCTTCCATTACAAATTGTTTATGGCATTGGCTTATTTTTGGACTCCTATAAATAGGCACCATGAGAGAGCATCAGGGACATCAATTCCTTCAGAAACCATTTGTTCTTCATTTCTTACTCTTCTCTGTTTGCATTTCTTCTTCCAGCAAGTTCTTCATTTCCGGGTTAGGATCTTTTTATTTTCAGTTTATTCTTATTATGGAGGGCTAAAACCCCTAGATTGATTTTCTTGGAGAATATTGTAATGTAATTTCGAGGTCATTATTTTTAATGTAGTATGTTTTTGTTATTGTTATTTCTTCATAATCTTACTCTGCTTATTTAATTCCATTCTATTTAATTAAATTTGTATGCTTAATCGGTTTAATTATTCAAATGGAATAAAATAAGATTTTAAATTAGAGTGGATTAAGGAAATATGCATGCTTAATGAATATTTGCATAATCACTTTTAATAATTATGTTTTGCTTAATTCCATAATATGAGAATAGATTATGTATGTAGGCGATGTTCTTACATATGCTCAATAATTCCTAGATTTTATGATCTTGACTCCTTTTGCTTAATTAGGATGCTTGATTAAAATATTCATTTTTAAATGAAAGTAAAGGAATTATGAATTGAAAAAGACGCTTAGTTGATTAATTCAAATTAAGCTAAGAAATTAACAGAAATGAAAGTATACAAATTATCTTTAGTGAACCAAGGATAAATTTATTTACAATACTCCAAGAAAATTAATCGCTTGTTATTTATTGTTTTAAATCCTATATTTACTTTGTTTTAATTTTAATTGTGACAACAAAATCAATCAAACCCCCCCCCCCAATTGTATTTGCATATTTGTTAAAATTCTGTTTGTAAAAATTAATTTTAAACTTGATTTTTCCTAAATTTTTGTGTTGATCCTTGAGAGAACGACCTAGGTTGACACCCTAGTACTACATTAATTAATTTTAATGTACTAATTTGACGGAATCACGACTGTAAAAATAATCACGTCAAATTTTGGCGCCGTTGTCGGGGATCAACGATCTCTAGGAAAAAATCTTGTTTTAGATTAATTTTTTTTATAAATTGAAAAAAATATATATAAAAAAATAAAAAAAAAAATTTGTTTGTTTGTTTTATTTTATTTCTTTTGCATGATTTAGTATTCTTATGATTTATTGCTCATAATGATCAAATATCTTGTTGTATGCTATGTATGACTAGAAGAACTTTTGAGCATTTATATTCATTTGATCTTGAAATTGAAAGAACTTTTCATAAGTTAATTAGAGAAGCTAGATTTAATAATAACTTTGTTGATATTGATAGTGATAGTATTTTTCTGAATCTGCTGAAAGTACTACTGCTAGTTTTTCTGATATGGCTGAACCTCGTGAAAGAACTCTTAGAGAACTAGCTGCACCTGAATTCACATACGAAAGTTTGTGTATTCAATATCCTGATGAGGATGTCCCTTTTATACTTAAGACCGGACTTATACACTTGTTGCCTAAGTTTCATGGTCTTGCGGGTGAAGATCCGCACAAACACCTCAAAGAATTCCACATTGTATGTTCCACAATGAAACCCCAAAACGTTTAAGAAGACCATGTCTATCTTAAAGCGTTTCCTCATTCTTTAGAGGGTGTTGCTAAGGATTGGTTGTACTACCTTGCTCCAAGATCAATCATAAGTTGGAATGACTTAAAGAAAATGTTCTTGGAAAAGTTGTTTCCTGCCTCTAGAACAACTGTAATCCGTAAGGATATATCTGGCATTAGGCAACTCTCTGGAGAAAGTCTTTATGAATATTAGGAGAGATTTAAAAAACTCTGTGCAAGTTGCCCTCACCACCAAATTTCTGAACAACTTCTTCTTCAGTACTTCTATGAAGGTCTACACCATGTTGATCGCAACATGATTGATGCGGCAAGTGGAGGAGCTTTAGGAGATATGACTGCTGCTGAAGCAAGAAACCTAATTGAGAAGATGGCATCTAACTCTCAACAATTCGGTGTGAGAAATGATTCTTTCAAACCTATGTTTGATTCCAATTCTAGTTCATTTGGAATTAAATTGGAGAGCAAACTTGATGCTCTCACCATTCTGGTCACACAATTGGCAGTAAATCAAAAATCCATGACTGCTAAAGTATGTGGCATTTGCTCTTCACAAGAGCATCCCACTGATTGTTGTCCTTCTCTATAAGAAAAGGATAATAATAGTCCCCAAGCCTATGCAGCTAACATCTACCATGATAGACCTCCACCACCACAACAACAACAAAACCATGACCTTTCCACCAACAGATACAATCCAGGTTAAAGGAACCATCCAAATTTGAGATGGAGCAACCAACAACAAAATCCCCATCCCCAACCCCCATTTCAAAACAATACACCAACCTTCCAAAGACCTACACCTCAACCATCCACAAATGGCCCTTCTTTGGAGGATCTGGTGAAACAAATGGCTACACAGAACTTAGAGTATCAACAGAGGAATGATGCTACCATCTAAAGTTTAAGCAACCAAATTGGGCAATTGGCTTCATCATTAAGCTAGTTACAATCTCAAAACTCTGACAAATTACCATCTCAACCAGCGGCAAATCCAAGAAATGTGAGTGCAATTCAGTTAAGATCAGGTAAGAACCTTGAAGTACCCATACCCGAGGAACCTGAAAAATAAACAACTGAGCCTGAAATAGTTGAGAATGATGTACCCTCTTCAAGAAAATCTGAGATACAACCACCCCAAATTCCACCTCATATCCCTCTTCCTTTCCCACCAAAAGCAATTCCAAGTAAGAAGATGGAAGAAGTGGACAAAGAAATTTTAGATACTTTCCGGAAAGTAGAAGTGAATATACCTCTTCTTGATGCAATCAAGAAAATTCCCAAGTATGCCAAATTTCTGAAAGAGTTGTGTACTCACAAGAGGAAACTCAAAGGTAATGAAAGGATCAGCATGGGAAGAAATGTATCTACACTGCTTGGTAAGGAAATTTCAAATATCCCTGAGAAATGCAAAGATCCAGGTACGTTTTCTATACCCTATATCATAGGCAATAACAAATTTGAAAATTGCATGTTAGATTTAGGAGCTTCAATAAATGTTATGCCTATGTCTGTTTTCAAATCATTGTCTCTTGGAAATTTACAACCTACTGGGGTAGTAATTCAGCTAGCCAATAGGAGCACTGCTTACCCTGCTGGAGTTATAGAGGATGTTTTGGTTCAGGTAGAACAACTTGTTTTCCCTGCTGACTTTTTCGTACTTGATATGGAAGAAGGTATGCCTCAAATTCCTGCTCCTATCATTTTGGGAAGACCATTTTTAAAAACAGGTCGAACCAAAATAGATGTTCATTCTGGAACTCTCTCTATGGAATTTGGAGACACGAGAGTTCAATTCAATATTCTTGATGCCATAAAATACCCATCTGAAAATCATTCTATTTTCCAAATTGACATTATTGATGAACTAGTTTTTGAACATTTTTCTAATGTTGATTTGGAATACATGGATGATTCAAACAAATGTTTTGCATGCAATGATTCTGGAAGTTGTGATATTTATGCTGAAATTGATAAATACATAATTTCTGACTTAGAATCTTTAGATATACCTGTTAACCATAAGGAGCTAAATGCAGGATTTCAAGAAAATTCTAACAAAATTTTTAAGGTGCAAGCAGTAGAATCAAAATCTACTTTGTTAGTTCCATCTGTTTTGCAGGCACCCAAGTTAGAATTGAAACCCCTACCTGAGAACCTAAAGTATGTATACTTAGGGGATAATGAACAGCTCCCGGTGATAATTTCCACTTCTCTTGATGAAAATCAAGAAGAAAAATTATTGCAGGTATTGAAAAGACATAAGAAGGCTATAGGATGGACATTGGCAGACATTCCTGGAATTAGTCCATCCATGTGCATGCATAGAATATTTCTGGAGGAAAATACTAAAGCAGTAAGACAGCCCCAGAGGAGACTCAACCCTGTAATCCTTGATGTGGTTAAGAAGGAGATTACCAAGCTTCTACAAGCAGGAATCATTTATCCTATCTCTGATAGCCGATGGGCGAGTCCGATTCAAGTGGTTCCTAAGAAAACAGGGATCACAGTTGTGAAAAATGAAAAGGATGAATTGATCCCAACTAGAGTGCAGAATAGTTGGAGAGTCTGTATTGATTACAGGAGACTAAACCAGGCAACAAAGAAGGACCATTTCCCTTTACCTTTCATTGATCAAATGCTTGAGCGTCTTGCAGGTAAGTCTCACTACTATTTTCTTGATGGATTCTCTGGATATTTTCAGATTCACATTGCACCTGAGGATCAAGAAAAGACCACATTCACCTATCCCTTTGGCACATTTTCTTATAGGAGAATGCCATTTGGCCTATGCAATGCTCCTGGAACTTTCCAAAGATGCATGATAAGCATTTTTCATGATTTTATTGAAAATTGCATAGAGGTGTTTATGGATGATTTTACTGTCTATGGATCTTCATTTAATGCATGCCTTGATAGTTTGGATAAAGTTTTGAACAAATATATTGAAACTAACCTTGTCTTGAACTATGAAAAATGTCATTTTATGGTAAAACAAGGAATAGTTTTAGGGCATGTAATCTCTGAGAAAGGAATTGAGGTAGATCCTGCCAAGGTAGAAGTTATATCACATTTGCCTTACCCCTCTTGTGTTCGAGAGGTTCGTTCTTTTCTTGGTCATGCAGGATTCTACAGAAGATTCATAAAGGATTTCAGCAAGAAGGCTAGGCCACTATCCAGTCTGCTTCAAAAGGATGTGGCATTTGAGTTTAATGAAAAATGTAAAGAGGCTTTTAATTGCCTCAAGCAAGCATTGACCACTACCCCAATAATTCAAGCACCTGTTTGGACAGCCCCATTTGAGTTGATGTGTGATGCCTCTAATTATGCATTGGGAGCTGTCCTTGGTCAAAAGATTGACAAGCAGCCTAGGGTCATCTACTATGCATCTAAAACTTTAGATGCTGCCCAGGTAAATTACACCACCACTGAAAAAGAGCTCCTGGCCATTGTTTTTGCATTAGATAAGTTCAGATCTTACCTACTCGGTTCTCGAGTAGTTGTCTTTACTGACCATGCAGCTCTGAAGTACTTGTTGAAGAAAGGTGAGTCCAAGCCAAGATTAATTCGTTGGATGCTTTTGCTCCAAGAGTTTGACTTGGAAATTCATGACAGAAGTGCAACACAAAACCTTGTGGCAAACCATTTAAGCAGAATTGAGAATGCTCCTGATTCAGCACCTATTCAGGACCAATTTCCCGATGAACACCTCATGAGTATTTCTAACTCTTTTGATTCACCTTGGTTTGCTAACATTGTAAATTATCTTGTTGCTTCTGTTTTTCCACCATGTGCATCCAGAAACCAAATTTCAAAATTAAAAAGTGATGCAAAGTATTATATTTGGGATGACCCGTATTTGTGGAAATTGTGTAATGATCAGGTGATTCGAAGATGCATTCCCGATCAGGAAATAGAATCAGTTCTTCGATTCTGCTATGCTTCACCAGTTGGTGGACATTTTGGTCCACAAAGAACAGCAAGGAAGGTTTTGGATTCTGGTTTATATTGGCCAACAATTTTTAAGGATGCATGGAGAATTTGTAACACCTATGAGAAATGCCAAAGTGCTAGTAATGCTACCACATGGAGACAACAGATGCCTCAGCAACCTATGTTGTTTTGTGAAGTATTTGATGTTTGGGGCATTGATTTTATGGGTCCATTTCCTCCATCCTTTGGTTTTACTTACATTTTATTGGCTGTAGATTATGTTTCTAAATGGGTGGAAGCTAAATCCACCAGAACTAATAATGCTCGAGTTGTTGTGGATTTTGTTAAATCTCAAATTTTTTGCAGGTTTGGCATCCCGAGAGCAATCATTAGTGATCAAGGAACACACTTCTGCAACAGGACCATGCAAGCTATGCTCAGGAAGTATGGGGTTGTTCATAGAGTCTCTACTCCATATCACCCCCAAACCAATGGACAAGCAAAAGTCTCTAACAGAGAAATCAAAAGAATCCTGGAAAAGATAGTATAGCCTAATAAAAAGGATTGGAGCAGGAAACTGGATGATGCTCTTTGGGCACATAGAACAGCTTTTAAAGAACCTATAGGAATGTCTCCTTATAGAATTGTTTTTGGTAAGACATGTCATCTTCCAGTGGAGATTGAGCATCGTGCTTATTGGGTTGTAAAAGCTTGCAACTTAGCACTTGATCAAGCAGGTAAAGAAAGAAAATTACAACTAAATGAGCTTGATGAGATCCGTCTGGCAGCTTATGAGAACTCGAGGTTCTATAAGGAGAAAACAAAGAGATTCCATGATAGCTCAATAGCTAGAAAGGATTTTACTACTGGACAGAAAGTGCTACTGTTTAATTCCCGGTTGAAACTGATGGCCGGAAAATTGCGCTCCAAATGGGAAGGACCTTTCATTGTTACTAATGTATTTCCCCATGGAGCTGTGGAAATAAAAAGTGAAAACTCCAATAAAAGCTTCAAGGTTAATGGACAACGTTTGAAGCCATTTCATGAAAATCCTTCACTTGTGGATGTTACAATGGAGGAACATGCTTTGGGGGAACCACTTCTTGATCCCCCTTGAGGGAGTTTTTCTTACCCATCTTTTTACTTTTTCATTATATTGTCTATTTTGTATGCTCTGTCTTACATTGAGGACAATGTATGATTTAAGTGTGGAGGTGGGAATATTGTTGTAGATTGTTTTGTTGTTGTGTGATTAATTTTGTGTGACTATGTTAAAAAAATTAAATAAAAGATTTTGTGTGTGTTTTTGTTTTAAAAAGGCATGTTTTATTGGAATTTTAAGATATGCATGAGTAACAGGTAAATTCTTTCATGTCTGATATGAGCTTAATGATATGTTATAATTTGAACTCAAGCAATTTTGGTATGATGAGAATGACATGATAATTGATAGATGATCATATATGATAGAATTATACCTTGTGAGATTTTTGAGCCTTAAAATTTGATGGATCACTTTACGTCATCTGAATTCTTTCATGTGTGATTAATTCCTGAAAGGTTACATCCTAATTTTTGTCTTGTTTCTTGATGATACTTGAAACTCATATGAATGTATTTGAAATGATACAGGCATTTTGTTCAATTGAGCCACTAAGCCAGATAAGCCTACCATGAATAAATTATCTCTTGCTAGCCATTTTGAGCCTATTTAACTGTTTCCTTGTTGCAGCTCAAATAAGCCATGGATGAAAAACCAAAAATATACCTACCTTAAGGAATATATTGGAGCTCTAGAATCAAGTCAAAATTAGGCATTCAAATAAGTGTGGGAGTATCAAAAATTACAACTCTTGTTCCAAATGTTATGCAATCTCATTAATAAAAAAATAAAATAATATATATATATATATATATTATGATTGTGACCAAATATCATACAATAAATGTTTTACCCTCACTGTTTGCCAGTTAAAATTAATTGCTTCATCATTCTTTTTGGTATATATATATATATATATATATATATATATAAATTTCCATCCATTTTGACCTTGGCCACATTGCAACCCTGCAAAGCCCTGTTGATCTATACATGCATTTAAGTTGATTGTGGAATTGAGAAACTTGCCAAATTTTTAGACTGTCTGTTTTTCAGGAAATGTTTAGAGAGTATACACAAACCTTAAACACTTGAGAGTTGAGAGTATGTCTTGTGAGGTTCTCTCACTTATGATCTTCTTTTTAGTTTAATTTAATTTTCACATGCCTAAGTGTTTGAACGATTTTTATATATATCTTGATGCTCTGTATCTTGCATGTTGAATAACTCTTGTTTTTTCTGTATATTCTTAAGATTTCATGCCAAGTCTGTGTGTTGTTTTCAACTTAATGTTTTCAATAAATTGTGATACTTGTTTTTATTTTGATTTTGCCCGGGAGTGCAAAAGAATAAGTGTGGGAGTATTTGATGATGCATGATTTATCTTTAATTCTTCACTTTAAATATGTATAACTTGCCATCACTTAGTGTGTAATATATTGTATTTTAACACATTTTCATCATTTGAGCTTTATGTAATATTTGATTTTTAATATGTGCCAAAAGAAAATGGATCCAAGAACTCAAGAATTCCAATCCAAAATGAAGATCAAAGTGCCTAAGGATCAAAGGAATCAAGGAATATGCAAAAGGATCTCAAAAAGGGTGGAAAAATACACAAAGAATGCAGAATTAGGTGGATGAATCGATTCATCCCCCACTTAAATCGATTCATACGGTTTAATGCACCCAAGATATGAATTTTTGAAGCTTGAATCGATTCATCAGCATTTTGAATCGATTCATTCAGGTTTTAAAGGGTTGAATCGATTCTTCCCACATTTGAATCGATTCATACATTAATTTTTAGGCCTGGATTGCATTTGGAACGCATGAATCGATTCATTTCACCATTGAATCGATTCATGAGTGAATTATTGGCCCAGGATCATGTTTTCAAGCTTCTGGATGGTGGGCAAGGCACTGAAGTTGATAATGGAGCACTGAAGTTGATAATGGAGCACCATGGACTTGTTAATTGAAGAGTGCACCTTCCATTACAAATTGTTTATGGTATTGGCTTGCTTTTGGACTCCTATAAATAGGCACCATGAGAGAGCATCAGGGACATCAATTCCTTCAGAAACCATTCGTTCTTCATTTCTTACTCTTCTCTGTTTGTATTTCTTCTTCCAGCAAGTTCTTCATTTCCAAGTTAGGATCTTTTTATTTTCAGTTTGTTCTTATTATGGAGAGCTAAAACCCCTAGATTAATTTTCTTGGAGAATATTGTAATGTAATTTTGAGGTCATTATTTTTAATGTAGTATGTTTTTGTTATTGTTATTTCTTTATAATCTTACTCTGCTTATTTAATTCCATTCTGTTTAATTAAATTTTTATGCTTAATCGGTTTAATTATTCAAATGGAATAAAATAAGATTTTAAATTAGAATGGATTAAGGAAATATGCATGCTTAATGAATATTTTCATAATCACTTTTAATAATTATGGTTTGCTTAATTCCATAATATGAGAATAGATTATGTATATAGGCGATGTTCTTACATATGCTCAATAATTCCTAGATTTTACGATCTTGACTCCTTTTGCTTAATTAGGATACTTGATTAAAATATTCATTTTTAAATGAAAGTAAAGGAATTATGAATTGAAAAAGACGCTTAGTTGATTAATTCAAATTGAGCTAAGAAATTAACAGTAATGAAAGTATACAAATTATCTTTAGTGAACCAAGGATAAATTTATTTACAATACTCCAAGAAAATTAATCGCTTGTTATTTATTGTTTTAAATCCTATATTTACTTTGTTTTAATTTTAATTGTGACAACAAAATCAATCAAACCCCCCCAATTGTATTTGTATGTTTGTTAAAATTCTGTTTGTAAAAATTAATTTTAAACTTGATTTTTCCTAAATTTTTGTGTTGATCCTTGAGAGAACGACCTAGGTTGACACCCTAGTACTACATTAATTAATTTTAATGTACTAATTTGACGGAATCACAACTGTAAAAATAATCACGTCACCAACCTATGCAAAGTTTATGAAGGATTTATTAATAAAGAAAAGAAGGTTTTTAGAAGAGACAATTGAATTAGAAGCTGGATGCAGTGCCATTATCCAAAAGGCATTACCGCCTAAGACCAAAGATCCGGGGAGTTTCACAATTCCTGTTACTATTGGTCATATGCCGATGGGAAAAGCATTATTAGATTTGGGAGCAAGTATAAACTTAATGCCACTCTCAATGCTAAAAAGGATCGGATCTTGAAATAAGGCCAACAAAAATGACGTTACAATTGGCTGACAGATCAATGAAGTTTCCTTATGGTGTGGCGGAAGATGTTTTAGTAAGAGTGGAGAAATTTGTGTTTCCAGTGGATTTTGTGATAATGGACATGGAAGAAGACGTTGAAGTACCACTAATTTTAGGAAGACCGTTTATGAAAACTGCTAAAGTAATCATAGACGTGGATGATGGAAAATTGAAGGTACGAGTCCAAGATGAAGAAGTAAACGTCAATGTTTTTGAAGCAATGAAATATCAGTAGATAAACAAAGTTGTTTTAAAATTGATGTGGAAGAGGAAGTTATTGAAAGACAGTCCGACAAAGTACAAAATTCAAGTCCTCTTGAAAAGGCTTTAGTTGGTGTTGTAAAAAGTCTTAATGATTCTGAAGATGAAGAAGTGAGGGAGATTTTACAAAGATTAGATGCAGGCAAAGCAAGTACTAGCAAAGAAGAGACAATGGAGACTCTTCTGGAAAAACAAGATCCTGAAGTTCAAAAGTTAGAGCTGAAAGAGTTGCCTTCACATTTGAAGTATATCTTTTTAGATGCTGAAGGAGAAAAACCAATAATTATTAGTAACAACTTATCGAAGGAGGAAGAGGAAAAATTGATTGAGATCCTAAAGAAGAATGAAGAAGCAATTGGATGGAAGTTGAGCGATTTAAAAGGAATTAGCCCTTCATACTGTATGCACCAAAAGTACAAACCTATAGCACAACTACAGAGAAGATTAAATCCAACCATGAAAGAAGTTGTTAAAAAGGAAGTTATCAAATTGTTAGAAGCTGGAATGATTTATCCTATCTCTGATAGTGCTTGGGTAAGCCCTGTATAGGTTGTACCAAAAAAAAGGTGGTATAACAGTGGTAAAGAATGAAAATAATGAGCTGATTCCTACCCAAATAGTAACTGGTGGAGGATGTCTATAGATTACAAGACGCTCAATCAAGCAACAAGAAAGGATCATTTTCCATTGCCCTTCCTGGACCAGATGTTAGAAAGATTGGCTGGACAAGCATATTATTATTTTCTGGATGGTTATTCAGGATATAATCAAATAGCTATAGCACCAGAAGACCAAGAGAAAACGACATTTACTTGTCCCTATGGTGTTTTTACTTATAGAAAAATGTCTTTCGGACTCTGTAATGCCCTAGCCATTTTTCAAAGGTGCATGCTTTCTATCTTTGCTGATCTTGTAGAGAAATGTATAGAAATTTTCATGGATGATTTTTCAGTATTTGGTAAATCATTTGAATTATGCTTAGAAAATCTTGACACTGTGCTTAAAAGATGTGTAGAGACTAACTTAGTGCTAAATTGGGAAAAATGCCATTTTATGGTATCCAAGGGCATTGTGTTAGGCCACACAATCTCAAATAAGGGCATTGAAGTAGATCGTGCCAAAATGGAAGTTATTAAAAAATTACCTCCACTAAGAAAGAAGTTTTCTTGGGCATGCTGGCTTTTACCGAAGGTTTATAAAATATATTTCTAAAATTCCAAAACCTTTGAGTAATTTGCTATAAAGAGGCATCCCATTTCATTTTGATGAAGCTTGTTTATCAGCTTTTCAACTGTTGAAACAAAAGTTGATCACTGCTCCTGTCATAGTTACCCCTGACTGGTCACTTGATTTTGAATTAATGTATGACGCAAGTGACTATGCTATAGGGGCAGTGCTCGGACAAAGAAAATCTAAATTGTTCTACCCTATATATTACGCTAGTAAAGTTTTAAATGAGACACAAATTAATTATGCCACAACTGAAAAAGAATTACTAGTAGTAGTATATGGATTGGAAAAATTTAGATCTTATTTAATTAGTTCAAGAGTTGTTTGTTTTACAGATCATGCTGCAATTAAGTACCTGTTAAACAAACAAGATTCAAAGCCTAGATTGATTAGATGGATCCTGCTTTTGCAAGAATTTGATTTGACTATTTGTGATAAGAAAGGTAGTGAAAATCATATAGCTGATCATCTATCCCGGCTGATCAATAATGAAGTTACTACATTACAGCCTGAGGTTCAAGAAGAATTTCTAGATGAAAAGCTGTTGTTAATTTAGGAGAGGCCATGGTTTGTAGACATGGCAAATTTCAAAGCTGTCGGAGTACTTCCAGAAGATTTTACCTGGCAACAAAGAAAATTTTTTTGAAGGATGCACAACAATATGTATGGGATGATCCATACTTATTTAAGCTTGTATCTGATAATATATTGAGAAGATGTGTATCCCAACAGGAGGCCAGGAGTATTCTATGGCATTGTCACAGTTCAGCATATGGAGGCCATTTTAACAGAGAAAGGACAGCAGCTAAAGTCCTTCAATAAGGTTTTTTCTGGCCCTCTTTATTTAAAGATGCTAACTTGTTTGTGCAAAATTATGATATGTGTCAAACAACAGGAAGTATAACAAGAAGAAATGACATACCACTGACAGCCATTTTGGAAGCGGAAGTCCTCGACTGTTGGGGCATGGATTTCATTAGACCCTTACTAGCCTCACTTTCCAACGAATATATTCTAGTCGTTGTTGACTATGTTTCAAAGTGGGTTGAGGCAATGGCCTGCACAAGGGCAGATGCCAAAACTGTGATAAAATTTTTAAAGAAAAATATTTTCAACAAATTTGGTACTCCCCGAGTATTGATAAGTGATGGAGGATCCCTCTTTTACAATGCACAACTTCAAAAGTGTCTAGAACACTATGGTGTAGGGCATAAAGTGACTTCTCCATACCATCCACAGGCCAATGGACAAGTGGAAGTGTCTAACCAAGAAATCAAAAGAATTTTAGAAAAGACAGTTTCTTAGGGCAGGAAGGATTGGTCTCTGAAGCTAGATGATGCTCTTTGGGCTTATAGAATAGCTTTTAAAGCTCTGACAGGATTTTCACCTTATCAGCTGGTCTATGGCAAAAGTTGTCATTTACCTGTAGAGCTGGAGCACAAAGCGTATTGGGAAATGAAATTGCTCATTTTGATCCAGAAGCATCAGCCAAGGAGATAAAGATTCAACTTGAAAAACTAGGAGAATGGAGGCTGGAAGCATATGAGTCTTCAAAAATCTACAAAGATAGAATAAAGGCTTACATTGATAAAAAGATTTTGAAAAAGAGCTTCTACCTAGGTCAGTCTGTGCTTTTATTTAATTCAAAGTTGAAACTTTTCCTAGGAAAACTGTGATCGAAATGGTCAGGACCTTTCCTAGTCAAAGAGGTCAAGTCATATGGCGTAGTTGAGCTTAAAGATCCAGAATCTAAGAGAACTTGGACTGTTAATGGGCAGCGACTCAAACCCTATATGGGAGGAGGTGTGGAGAAGCTGGACATGCTTCTTCACTTTCACGAAACTTAAAAAGTCAATCAGGCGTCGAGCTAACAACGTTAAACAAGCGCTAACTAGGAGGCAACCCAGTGTGTTTGATCTTTTGCAAGTTTTGTCCTTGTGTGTATTTTCATGTTTGTGCTATGTTTTCTTAATGTACATATTGGGTAAGTGTTAAAATCAAAAAAACTAAAGAAATGGAATGATGGAATTTAATTAAGAGAAAGAATTCAACTAAGGGAATTCAAAATTTGAACAGAAGTTATTTCGCTCAAGTGACATCCAGTTCGCTCAAGTGAGAAGTACTTTCATACACCTTCGCTTGAAGCAATTGAAAGTCGCTTAAGCGTAAAACCATCATTTAGGTACTGGAGGAAATTCGGTTAAGCGATGCTGAATTCACCAAAGCGAATGAGACTTTCACTTGAAGCTATTGAGCTGCGCTCAGGCCAATTACAAGGAATAAGTCACTGGGGCATTTTCGCTCAAGCGAGGTCTACTCGCTCAAGTGAATGTTGCAGAAAAATTACAAAAAAGTTAAGTTTTCAAGCTACTTTAAGATTCGCTCAAGCGAATTAAATGTCGTCCAAGCGAGTCACAATAATTTAGACACTGGAGTGAAATCGCTCAAGCGAATTAAACATCGCTCAACCGAAATACTTCCAAAATGAAATTTCTAATTTCTCGCTAAGGCGCCATTTATTCGCCCAAGCTAATTTCGCCCAGAATTGATATTGTTAATATTTCGCCTAAGCAAAACCCAAATAGCTTGAGCGAAATAATTTTTGAAGCATCAGGTACCTTTCCCACTATATTTCGCTTCAGCGAACCTCTTCCTCGCTCAAGCAAAATAGGTGACCTTTCCTTTCTCGAATGATAAATTCACTGCAACGACTGAAGCTTGCTCAAGTGAATTTAAGCGGTTGAGGTTTTAAAAGGGTTTTAAACACAATCGGCTATTACAAAACTTCTTCTCTCTTAAAAACCTCTCACTCACAAGTTTCTCTCCATTTCCATTTTCGGTTTTGAAGGTTGAACACCTTCTTCTCTTCTCTTTTCCGTTTCTAGGTCTCAGATTTTCAACATCTTCTGGTAAGCATTCAAAGACTTCATCTTCTCTACTCTAAATTTCTCTCTAAATCTCTCATATGTCATGCTTTCACTTTCATATGCTCGTACATATTTGAGACATGCATTTTACCTTAAGGATTGGATTTTGTTATCTTAGTTTGGATGTATTATGCATGCTTTATTTGATTGACTCCATGCCCTAAGTTTATATGTTAATTTCCAAGGATGATGCATGCTCTGTTTTTACAATAGATTCTGTTTTTAGGATGTGATTCTGAATACAAATTTGTCTTTGGGGAATTTTATCTTTGGTTCCATGTGCTTTGTTCCCTTGAATAAATTGAGATATGTTTATGACATAATGCTCTATTATCCATGAGATATGCTAGTACATGATACTCTGTTTTTGAATCAAGTCTATTACCCTTGAATGTTTTTTTTGGGTCTTAACAATTTACAATGATATACTTAATTTCCTTGTAGGTCTTAACATTTTCAGGACATGGCTCGTACTAAGAACGCACGAGAAATACAAAGAGGCTAGGAAAGGGCCGCTATACACAAGGTTAAAGGAAAAAGGAAGCGCACATCTGAGTCTTCCCCTCCACCTCACTAGAAGTTTAAAAACAAGGAGACCGAGAAAAGATTCAACAATATTCAGCACTGGACTATCCTTCTGGAACGAAGGGTCGACTTACGAGAAGGTGAATGCGATGAATTTATGAACATGATCAGAAGCAGGAAGTGGCTAAGAGTTGCAAATCCTTGAGTTAAATATGATCCAGACGTGGTGAAGGAGTTTTATGCCAATGCTTGGTGGACTGAGGGTGTTATGGACAGAAGAGCCTGGGTTCGAGGTCATTGGGTTTCTTATGACAGAGACACTATTAATGATCACCTCGGAGAGATCATGCAACTAGAAGAAGGTGAACTATGTACCTATGATAGATTAAAGAAGGAACGTTATGTCTACTCTGTTCTCAAACTGGAATCTGTCTTATGCCTTCCAGAACACCATTTTCAGAGAGGTGCCAACCAACATCTAACCAGATTACTTAGGAAAGACATGAAAATGCTGACGAGGGTTTGGACAACATTTCTTCTAGCCAATGTTGTTCCAAATGCTCATGTTTCTAACCTCCCCTTGCCTAAGTGTGAACTTCTCTTGTGCATCTTGGTCCCGCGTGTCACAGTGGACATAGTTCAAATTCTATTTGACGAGATCTTCCATTTTGCTCAGCAAAATCCTAAAACCACACTAGCTGATGCAAAACCCAGAGGCACTCTTGGTTTTCCTGTTTTCATCACAGGATTATGTGCAGCCCAAGGTGTTGATGTTGAACCTACTGCCCCTATCTGACCTTCCATTGATAAAAGGTTTGAAGTTGCATATGCAATTATGCAAAGTAGTTTTGATGAATGACAAAGTATTCATGATGATAATGGATTGGAAAAGGTTCATAAACAAGAAGGTTCAAGCACAAAGACAATGGCTATGAACAAAGAGATAAAAATGCTTCAAAAAGAGACAAAAAGCTAAAGAGATGAAAACATGATCTATGGAAGACAAGCTAGATGTCATGAACTCAAATCATAAAGAACAAGCTTATAAGTTAAAAAAGAATCAAGGAAACAAAACATAAAGATCAAAGGAACAAGCCATGGGTTAATAAATATCAAGAACACATCAAAGACCTTGAAGAATTGTATTAGGTATATGTCCTAATCGATTACCACAATGGAATAATCGATTACTATGACTATGTTTATGACACAATCGATTACAACAAGAAGGACAATCAATTACCTAAGTTCTGGAGTGAACATAATCGATTACAGATAAGAAAATAATCGATTACATAGGTTCTGTGTTGTTAATAATCGATTACACGCCAAGTCACAATCGATTAGCAAGTCTCTCTTTGTTTAGTAATCGATTACATCTATATCACAATCAATTACCATGCTGCGTGACAGAAATAAATGAATCAGGTATCACTTATAATCGATTATAAGGTTTGTACAATCGATTACCAAGGTTCTGTGTAACATCCTAAATTTAATTAAGCCAAAACCAGGGAAAAAAATTATTTTTTTTTCAAAAATCTACCCAACAGCCAGGTAGAATAAAAGAAATGCAAGGAAGGCCGAAAAGCCGACCAGAAGCTAGGAGAGCCATTCACATGAAGAATCGGGTCCAGAAAGAAGGGAAACCGACCAGAAGGGAGACAGCGGAAGAATAGAACAACACTCAAGCGAAGCTCCCAATACAACGCACACTCGCTCAAGCGAGATCCGACTCCGCTTGGGCGAAGCAGCACAACACGCTCGGGCGAAAAGCCATCCGCTTAGGCGAAATTAATACGAAAGCCTTCCTAACCGACAAACCCGCTAGAGTGAGAGCTCACTCACTGAAGCGAGAAGCCACACTCAGAAAATCCACCACTCGGTATCTAGAGACAACTATTTACTCGGTAATAACTTAGTCCACTCGACAACTGAGGGTTATCCCACTCGGGCTCCATAGACCCTCACTCGGAATATCTTAAATCAAACGCCACTCAGTATAACACAACCTCAATTCACTCGGGGGTATTCTACAAGTTCATCACTCGGTACATCATTCATAAACCAGCTCATCCTCTGAGTAGTATCTTACTCGGTATCTAATACCAAGACTGACCAACACTCATTCGGCTCATACTCGGCAATCATGCCCAATCTCACTCGGATATTACCTTAACCATTTATTACTCAGAAATAACCTCCATAATCAATTCCACTCGGAATGATCCAAACTCCTCAACACTCGGAGAAATCACAACATCAAGTCTCACTCGGACTCATTCCATACTTACGCACTCAGAATACATATTACCTTATTCACTCGGAATAGGTACTCATGTTCACTCAGAATACATGTATAACTTCACTCGGATCATATATATAAAACACTTAGAATATGTCCAATCTAATCCATCATAACAACTCTTTCCTCGGAGAGGTTCACTCGGATTTCCACTCGGGTTTAAACCAAATCATTCCCCACTCGGGGTTTACCCATATTTTCACTCGGTAAAAAGGCCACCCAGTGATCCTTACTTGGAAATGGGTCCAAGCCTCCTATATTCTCTCAGGATTCATTAACTTAGAATTATTTATTCAACATCATTTATATTCCAATCGGTAAGAAGCATCAAATCAACATAAATACTTATATGGATATACACATTCCTACACACGGAATACTTCTTATATTATTCATTCAACATTAATCTTTAGCCGACTCCAGCACATACTACCCATGTAAACATATATACAAATAGGAACTTACTCTCAGATTCTAATAACTCAGGTTCAGTATATATATATATAAAAATTATATTCACTATACAACGTTGCTACAATGAGCCGGCCAAGGCTTAACACATCAAATACACTTGGTACAGCGTTCTCAATACACTACAACAACATAAATACCCATCACTCGGGTTAAGGCTTTTTCCACATCTCCAGGCCCACCTGCGTACACTGAAAAATGGTGTAGGGGTGAGCTTTTACATTTGAAATCACAGTTAATAACCAGGAAATCCTCATGCTCTGTAATACACGGTATTATATTTCAATTAATCAATCTCATGCACTGACATTTCATATATTTGCACTCGGTATCATTCAATTGGGTTTCATCCAATAATGCACAGTCATGTGAAGCAATAACATTATTCCATACAGGAATCAAACAATCCTCCTACATATCCACTCGGTACCAGTAATATTAGTACCATATATCACATACTGTTAAATATCATACCAAACACAGGACTCAGCATAATAAACCTTATCATAGGCACTCGGTCAACACCAAACTAATACGTTTTATATATTCACACATTCACAACCATAGGCACGCACACAAAAATGCTTTCACCCGGGATCCGTCCCTAACCATACATTTAAAATGTAAAGCGCCCCCTACTTGGAATGGAGGTTCTAGCAGCTCCTTGGTCCCACGTTGTTTAACAGAATGACTCGGCCCAGCCATCAACACACTGCTCGAAGCTTTGGAGAACCAACCCTGTCTCCAATCGAGCGTAAAGCCACCAAGACTTGCTCTGTCCTCACCCAGTAACACGCCCTCAGCCTTCTTCCTCTCAAAGCAACTCTACCTCACAACAGTGGACCATCATCCATAAACCGAGGCACCCATGCCAAGCCTCCCAGACACACACGCAGCTGCTACAGCTTCTAACTGAGGCACAAATAACCCATCAACGAGGATGAGGAAGAGAGGAAGAAGAAGAATAATCACCAGGGAACAGGGAAGGAACTGAACCCAGCCTCCAAAGCACACAGCCATACGCTATTGCACTCCCCCATGCTGTTCTTCACAGCAACACGTTGATTACTCCACTCGGTTCTGCATCATGCATGAGTGGAAGAAGAAGATGAAGGAGAGGAAGAAGATGAAGCATCAATGAATTCTAGAGAGAAAGAAGAGTGTTTCACTCTTCAGAACATGCAACCAACGAGGAATGAAGAGAGTGAGTAGGAAAACCCAATGCTGAAGCCTTATCAACATACACACACACTCCCACTCAGCCCATCATTACGCTACTCTGCCACAGCCTCTAATCTCCAACAGCAGCCACTTCCTCATTAATACAAGTCCCATCAACATTCCATCCAATTAAAGCCATCAGCCATCACCCGTGGGGGCCACGTAGGATGGAAGGAAAGAGAGAACCGAAACTCTCTCAAACACCATCAAGGGCACCTTAGTCCATTTCCTATTATTATCATTATTATTATTAAACAATTAATCTAATTGGTCAAGAAATCCCAATTAACCCCTTAATCTTGGGTTTAACCTCACTCAGTAATTAATATAAAATCGGGATGTTACATTCTGTCTCCAAGATAATCGATTACATGAAAAAGCCTAATCGATTACACGCCCTGCTATACTGAAGAAAATGAAGAGTAATGGATTATAGCTTGAGGTCTAATCGATTACCATAGTGTTAGAATGTGGGAAAAATACTTTAAGTTGAACTCTAGCTCATTTCTCCACTCCCACTTTTGTGCCCATACTTGAGGTATCCATTGGAGACACTATGCAATGGCTAAGAGCTTCCAAATGGATATAAATAGAGCATGGATTCAAGCAAGAAAAACAAAAGAGACCAAGGCACAATACAAGGCAATCAACATTCTTCTTCTAGAGGTCTTCTTATTAACTTTCTCTTATATATTCTATAACTGTTGTTTTCAAACTTGCATATTGCTTAAGAGTTGTTAGACTGTGAGTTTCAATTTGCATATCCTCTCTTGTTGAGAGTTAGACTTTGAGAGAGCCATTCAATTTGTGTATCTACTCTATTGAGAGAGTTATTTGTTTGTAAACCAAACACCAAACACCAAGGTTTTCACTCTAGGTTGAGTGGTCACAAAGGTTGGGGTTCAACCTTTGGGTATTAAGAGATTGTGAGATTGGGTGGGTTGCCCTTTTGCTTGTGAGGATTGAGTTCTTGACTGTGGGGCACTAGGAAGCTGCAATTGCTCAAAGCTTGTATCTCAAATCTTCAGTGGTGGAATCCTTCAAGTGGGTTGCTCGAAGGTGAGATGTACACCGGGTTGGTGGAACTAGTTAAATTAATTTGCATTTCTCTCTACCTTGAACTCTTTATACAACTACACATATAAACTGTTTGTTGAAATTCATGAGCTAAATGTGTGAATCAAAGTTGTTGTTCAAGTAGAAACTTAACTCCGCATGCCAAGTGTTTGATAATTTGCTTGAATCAATATTTGGTGAAGTTCTTAAAAACTGGAATTTGCTATAACTTGCCAAGTATCTAGAACATAGTTTGCTATCAACTCTTGTGTAATACTTACTTGATTGCCATCACTTATCTTATGCACACAAGCTGTTTGATAAATTGAATGAGCTGAATCTTTATAGGAAACATCATATTATTGATGAAACAAATCTAAGCACACCAACTGTTTGATGAATTGACTAAACCAATAACTTGCCATGTTTATCACACATAAGGCTGAATATTGTCACTACACATCAAGTATTTCATAGTGTGATATGTGCATAAAAGTTATTGTGTCTTCATCATTACATTATTTGTATATTACTGTCTGTTTTTAAGAGGATTCCACATGAAAGTTTGAAACTCTCAATTCACCCCCCCCTCTTGAGTGTTAAGGCCTTAGCTAACAAGTGATATCAGAGCTTGACTCTTGCCACAAGGCTTAACAGTTGCAGGAGATCAAGATGGCCTCCACTTCATATGATGCATTTCTAGAAAATGGTGCACTAAATAGACCTCCAATCTTCAATGGCAAAGACTATACTATTTGGAAAGAAAGGATGAAAATCTTTGTCCAATCTTATGGCCTAAAGGTATGGAATGCTATTCAATTTGGTCCTTTCATTCCTAAACATATTGTTAATAATGTAGAGTGTATGAAGCCCATGAACTCATGGACTAGTGAAGAGAAAAGAAAGGTACAGTTTAATCTTAAAGCAAAAATCCTTATAACATTAGCATTAGAATCTAATGAAGTTTCAAGGGTTATTAATTGTGTCAATGCTAAAGAAATGTGGGAAATTCTTGAAACAATTTATGAAAATGCTAATGATGATAAAGATGCAAGGATTAGTACTCTTTCTAGTCAACATGAAGGCTTTGAAATAAGTCCGAAAGAAGAGATCAACGAATCAGAAGAAGACATTGCATGTCTAATGACAAAGCACTCCCAAGATGATGAGGTATGTTCTTTAAATGCATTTAGTGATAATGATGATGATGAAATTGACAAAGATGAATTGTTAGAAGCATTTGGACAATTGCATGAAAAATTTATGTCAATTTTAAAGAAGTATGCATGTTCAAAACAAACCATTTTGAAACTTGAAAATAATCTACATAATGCTCACATTGAAAAGAAAAGTCATAGAGTTCAAAATGATGGATTAATAGCTTCAAGTATCACTCCTTAGAGTGGTAATGGAGATAAGGAATGCATGCTTGTTGATAAATGTATGCTTCTTGAAAAGGAAAATAAAGAACTAAAAGACACACTCAAGAAGCTCACAAATAGTCAAACATATCTAAGTGCACCTCTTGGAGATCAAAAGCATACACTTGATAGAGGAAAAATAGGTCATTACAAGAACCCTTTTGCACTTTATAAGGAAAAATCTAAACCCATTCTAAGATGTACAAACCATGAAAGAAAGGGGCATTCAATGTCTAATTGTTTTGAAAAGAAGAACATAAAACATAATAGGAACCATTACAATTATAAAGTGACTTATTCTTTGAATGCAACATGTTTCTATCGTGGAATATATGGTCATATATCTTCAAATTACTTTATAAAGAAATTTCGTCAAAAATGTACAAGAAAGGTATGGATTCCAAAACAATCTTGAAATCCCAAACTAACAAGGAAGGACCCAACTCTCAAAGGGTACCTTAAAATTTTTGAAATCTTGTAGGCAAACATCAAAGCAACAACTTCTTATTGACGGATGACCAAAACTCATGGCCTAAAGAGATATCAAGTATCTCAATCTCCACTCTAAAAGACAAAGGAGAAGAATAAAGTAAGCCAAGATTATGATGACTCATCATATATCTAAAAGGTACCATTCAAAACAAGGAAATGGACAAGAAGCTTCAATGTGACTCAAACAAGATGAATTACACCAAGACAAAATCCAATGGACAACACTAAAGGTGATACAACAAAAGGTGTAAGTACTTATCATACAATTTATGCGAATGCTCATTCATAATGAATCTTGATATGTGAAAGTCTAACCTTGACTTGATATGTAAGTTTAAGCATAAATGATATGAAGTTTTGAGATGGATGAACAAATAATCTTAGAACTCCTTAAACTCATAAAAACCCTAGGATCAATAATGTATATATATATTGATGATTAGTAATGATTGATGATAAGTTTGATGAATGATTGTTTAAATAACATGTTTGATTCCATAAAATACTTGAGATTAAAGTTGATTGTGCATACATATGTATGATTTTTTTTAATGTTTAAACCCTTAATGATGCATGAACTTGTGATTAAATATGGAATCTTGATGATGTATTGATTATTGAACAAGAGGTATGTCATATAAATTTCCTAACAAGCAAGTATCTTTTCATAACATATGGCATTGAACTTCATATCAAGAAAATATTATGACAAGTTGATAATGACAAATTTTACAATTGCTCTAAGTTAGGACTATGTTATGCATATATGACTTACAAAGTTGTCTATCCTAGGCAAAATGTTTCTATGCAATTATATATTGTTTTTGATAATGCCTAAAAGAGTATGTATCTTATAACAAGTGATTATCTAGACTTTAACTTCATGAACAGTAACATCATAGGCATGAACAAAAGAGACTAAGGTTAAGTGTCTATGCATCATGGTATGTTAAGTGACAATGCATGATATATGTCAATGCATAAAATACTAAGAAAAAATACATGACATGTTAAGTGATATTGCATTACATGATCCTCCTTGATTGACATTGCAATTCTTATCTACACCGTGTGTTTAATGATGCATAATCTTGATTGTGAAAAGAAATTTGAAAGTATTGCATCATTGAGTTTGGAAAGAATTGCTGAAAAATTGAATCAAGAATGATGTATGCTTGAATGCTAAAATGCTTAAATGTTAATAAATTGATATCAAGAGCTTAAATCAGCAAATCCATCAAGTGGTATAATACGTAGCATCAAGATAACAAGCAGTATGACATATATGTTATGCCAAATTGATTACAATGAGTGCATGACTTGCATTACACATTTATAGTCACACGATAACCATGATATGCTTTTGTGACTTGTCTATATGTGTTACTAGTTATCTATGCAAAATGCTTTGTCTTACATATTTGATAAATGCCATATGTGCCCTAGGTAAATGCTTGACTAGACCTATATGTAACATCATAGGCACAAGTTAAGAAGAGATTATTTGAGATATAAAAGTAATATGGAAAAGAGTAGATATATTGGCACATGTTCTAGTACAAATGCATGAGTAGGACAACAAGCTGTATTAATCATTCCATCTTTGCTCTGATACCTAGACATAAATGAAATTGCATCGACTAGTGGTATCCAATGAAAGGGAAAGATTATTACCATTGCCTATGTTGAAGTTAGTGCTTACTCTACCACTATGCTCTAAATCATATGAATTATGTAAATTAATAAATGGTATCAATGTCTATATTTATCCTTGATAAGTTGCATGATAAAGGGAGTTTCATAATATTTCTTTATAACAAGTGATATCTATTAATGATATGTTATCTCTTTATCAAGTGATATGAAAGTTTGGGTAAACCATCTTTAGAATTTTTTTTAATACTGCATCAAAGACCCAAAATTGGTACAAACTCTTGTGGACTCAATGCTACTAACAAAATGCTTTAAAAAGAGTTTGTTAAGGCTATATAGGATTATTCAAAATGGCAAATCAAACTACCAAATTGGGTGAACAAAGAATTGTTCAAGGAATGCAACATGGATAAAGCAAAATGCCACACAAGGATGTGAAAAAGGGTATAAAACTTGTAAAATACCAAGGTATGATTGAATTTTTACTCTACCATTATGCTATATGAATTATATAAATCATATTAACAAGTGATATGAATAACAAATTTCCCAAGCTGGATATATCACTTTATCCTTGCTCTGATACCTAGATATAAGTATACATTGTTGAAAAATCTTCTATGTTACTGTTCTAATACCTAGAAATGCATCAAGCAATATTAATAAAATGATTAACGAGTGGATTGTTATATGCAATGGTATTTGAGTGGTATCTATTTATATTATGATATCTATTATTTCAAAAGTGGTATCTATTAAAAAGAGGAGATCATATGCTTAAAAAGTACAGAAATGGTATCAGACTTGATTAAATTGACCTACAAGTGGTATTAAACTTGATCAAATTGGTATAATTGATTTCACATGTTAATAAGTGGTATATTTTTACAAGTGGTATCAATTGTTGTTCAAGTGGCCTCAATACTCAAGAGGGGGGGTGAATTGAGTTATAAAACTTTTGCTTGGAATGCCTTTGAAATTGATTTCTATAACCAAGTTTATGAGATTGTGCAAGTGAAAGCAAGTAACAATGATATGCAATGCACTACAAGAGGTAAGTATTGTTGAGGCAATTTAGCAAACACTTGGTGTACAATATCTAAAGTAAAGCAAATTAAGCAAGTTCAAGTGTGTTCTTCTTAACCAAACAATACCAATCAGCAAATATGCAATATATAGAAGTAAAAGAGTAAGGAAGAGAAGCTTGCAAACCGATGTAACGAGTTCCACCCAATCTGGTGTACGTCTCGCCTCTAAGCAACCCACTTAGAGGATTTTCCACTATTGTAGACTAGAGATACAACTTTGAACAATTGCGGCTTCCTAGTGTCCCACACTCAAGAACCCAATCCTCACAAGTATAAGGGCAACCCACCCAATCTCTCAATCTCACAATATCCCAAAGGTTGAGTCCACAACCTTTGTACCCACTCAACCTAGAGTGAACAACCACTCAACCTAGAGTGAATAACTTGTGTGTTTGGTGTTTGTTTACAATCAATACACTCTCTCAATAGAGCAAATATACAAATGAAAAGCTCTCCCAAGTTCTAACTCTCAAGATGAGAGGATATACAAGTGAAGTATGAGATGCAAGAAATAGGCTTACAAAGCACAAAAATAGAGCTAAGGATTTGTTGCTTCTTGGTTCTTGTTGGTTGCTTGTTGTGCTTGTGTTCTTCTTGCATTTATAGAGCCAAGATAGTTGTTGAGGAGTCCCTAGCCGTTGCAAGATGATGGCTCTGCGTATAGTGGGATTTGAGTGCTTGTTTTCCACTTAAGTTTGTCTATTTAGTGGTGTTTCCCACTTTGTGAATCGATTCGTAGATCCTTGAATCGATTCAGAGTGTTCTGTTTTATGCATTTTGGAGTACCAGAGTCGAATGAATCGATTCGAGCTTTGTTTGAATCGATTCAGAGCATTCTGTTTTGGGTTCTTGGTCTGTCAGCATCGTGTGAATCGATTCAGGGTCCTTGTGAATCGATTCAGGACATACTGTTTGCAGTCTTAGTGACTTCCAGGGCTGTGAATCGATTCAGGGTCATGGTGAATCGATTCAACCCATTCTGTTTCTCATTTTTATGACCTCCAGGGCTGTGAATCGATTCACTCGTGCTTGAATCGATTCAGGCTCTTTATTTTGACATTTTCTCATGCCTGTTGGTCATCCATTTGAATCTAATGATGCATGGTTGCTTTCCTTTTGTTTGATTCATTGGTTTCTTCATCTCTTGAACCTTTGTGAGATCATTTTCCTCTTTTATATGAAATCTCTAATTATTTTTGATTTGAAGACTTCCCATTGCTTGTTTCCATTGTCATTATCAAAACCTGTTATCACATGCAAATACATTCTCCCCCTTTTTGATGATGACAACCAATGGCCATCTCTTGGGGTGTTTATTAGCCAATAACAAGTCATGAAAACTAATGTCTCTGTTTGTTTTAAGCAATTATTTCTTTTAAGAAAGTAGGTCTCCCCCTTTGTTTTTCAATAAAACCATCAAATGATCTCAAGCGTTGAAATAATGTCACACCTGTATCACATTCATATATATGTATCATATTCGCATATATCGTAAATATATCATATCGCACATGTATCGCACGTGTAGCTCTCTATCTCTCCATCTCTCCCCCTTTGTCATTATCAAAAACAAAAGTTGGAGGTACGCAGTAAATCGAGTAGTAATCACAGGCAAATGCAATTGAGATAAACCAAAATAATTAACAAAACGAGATAATTGTTCAACCGACATAGCAAAGTAAGAAACTAAGACGAGATAGTTGTGCAAATAATTGACCAAAACAGAAACCAAAGTAAACAACCAAGTCTGAAAGAGAAAAATAAAAGGAATAAAGAAGAGTAAAGATCAGTCATGGATGTGGGAAGTGAATGCTGGATATCTGGGTGGCAAGCTTCGTGTATCGTTCTTCCATGTTTGCTTCAATCCTGTCCAGTCGAGTGTGGATGTTTGCTTCCATGGAGTTGAGGCGCTGGTCCAGGTGAGCAGTGAGTCTTGTGAAAAGATCAACAGTAGCAGCGGGTGGAGGAGGAGGAGGAGGAGGAGCGTCGTCTTCAACTTCATGTCGGGGACGCCTAAGAAATTGCCACCTGCCTTGGTATTCCACAATATTCATTTTAGTGAGATGAGATTTGCCAATAGGTGCTTTGGGACCGACCACTTCCTTGATCTCATTTTTCAAGTCCACTTTAAAATGGTGAAGCAACTTGGTAATGAGTATGGCATATGGAAGATGAGCGAGGTTTTGGGCTTCAACCATGTGATGCCTAACCAAGTCAATCCAATTTATGTCTTTCTCATTAACAATTGCCCAGAGCAGCAAGATTTGGGCCTCATTTAGCCTTGCATAATTTCCACCGGAGGGGAGGAGAATTTTGACAAGGACAAAGTGCAAGAGGCGGTGATGGAGACTTAAGGTGCCAACCGTGCTCGAGGGACCTGCAAGATTAAAGAAAGCTCTTGCCTCCAATGGATTATAATTCCATGCAAGAGGAGGTTCTTTGCCATGGAAGGAAGCGTTGCTAAGAGGGAGTAAGCCAACTTGATTCATTACCTCATTATCAAGAATGATAGTCTTACCTTTCACTCGGGCAATATAGCGAGCATCTTGAAGGCGTAAAGTGGAGTAGAATACACGAATGAGTTCGGGGTAGATTGCTACTTCCTCAAGAGCCATGAAGCCAACTAGCTCTTGTTGATGTAAGGTGGTGAGTAGAGGAAGTCCAGATGCTTCAAAGAATGGGAGATCAAGCCAATGGGGAGAAATGAGATGTTTCTCAGAGAATGAAGATTGGTACCTTTCAAGATCCCTTTGGGTAGTGAATAATCTAGATGAATCAGAGTGTTGAGGCATGGAGGCTGCAGCGGTGTTTGCACGTTGTTTCTTGTGAGGTTGAGAGGAGGAAGCCATGGAAGATGAAAGATTTGAGTGGAAGGTTTGGAGATGGGAGGTTTGAGAAGAGAGAGTGGGAGATAGTGGAAGAGTGAAATGAGGAAGTGTGTGATTTAAAGACTTGAATCAGCGTGAATATGCAGTAACTGACGCGTGAATCGATTCGAAGGATGGGTGAATCGATTCGAGCGTTACTGATTTGAGAGAAATGGAAGGGTCAGGTGCGTGAATCGATTCGAGGATGCTGTGAATCGATTCGAACCTCTCTGTTTGAGGGAATATAGACCATCAGGTGTTTGAATCGATTCAAGGGGAGTGTGAATCGATTCGAACGATACTGTTTTGAGGATTTTTGAACCAACAGGTCTGTGAATCGATTCGAGGGGGTGCTGAATCGATTCGAAGGGCTGTTTCACTCAAAATTCATTTCTTTCCATTCCAATATATTCAAGGCATGAGGAATTCCATATAGGATCATTAAATCTCCATTTCCATGGGGTTCTTTTGCATTAATCACTAGTAAAGGTGTCATGCAACCAATACACAAGATGAAGTGATTACTTAAACACAATTTGTCATATCAAGAATACCCAATTCTCTTCTAATGTAAATAAATTGCTCTCTAGCCAAGGGTTTTGTGAAAATATCTGCTAGTTGCCTAGAGGTTTCAACATGTTCAAGCACACAATCCCCTTTTAACACATGATCTCTAATAAAGTGATGCCTAATCTCAATGTGTTTGGTCCTAGAGTGCATTACTGGATTTTTCGAGATATTAATGGCACTAGTGTTATCACATTTAATGGGGACTTTGTTCAAGGAAATACCAAAATCAAGAAGTTGTTGTCTCATCCAAAGAATTTGAGCACAACAACTACCAGCTGCTACATATTCTGCCTCAGCTGTTGACAATGCAACACTTGCTTGTTTCTTGCTATGCCAAGAAACAAGGGAACTACCAAGCAAATGGCATGTACCACTAGTGCTTTTTCTATCAAGCTTACACCCCGCAAAGTCGGAATCAGAGTATCCTAAAAGATTACATTCAACGCCTTTGGGATACCATAAACCAACATTTTGAGTACCCACAAGATATTTCAAAATTCTTTTTACGGCAGTCAAATGTGATTCTTTAGGACATGCTTGATATCTAGCACACATGCATACCGCAAACATAATATTAGGTCTACTCGCAGTTAAATACAGTAAGGATCCAATCATACCTCGATATTTGGTGATTTCAATGTCCTTACCCTTTTCATCTTTGTCTAGATAGCAGGATGTGCTCATAGGTGTAGCTATCTCGTTTGCCTTGTCCATTCCAAACCTTTTAAGTAGTTCCTTACAGTATTTGGTTTGGCTAATGAACGTTCCATCAATGGCTTGTTTTATTTGTAGTCTGAGGAAGAAGGTGAGTTCTCCCATCAAGGACATTTCAAACTCTTTCTGCATAATCTTGGCAAATTCTTGACAAAGATTTTCATTAGTAGCACCAAATATTATGTCATCTACATAAATTTGTACCAAAAGGATGTCATTGTGTTTGCGTTTTATAAACAATGTAGTATCAACCTTTCCTCTTTCAAAGTTGTGTTCTAAAAGGAATTTGCTTAATCTTTCATACCAAGCTCTTGGAGCTTGCTTCAAACCATATAAGGCTTTTCTCAATTTGAAGACATGATTTGGAAATATATGATTTTCAAAACCGGGAGGTTGATCTACATAGACTTCTTCTTGAATGTAGCCGTTTAAGAACGCACTTTTGACATCCATTTGATACAGTTTGAAATCCATACAACATGCAAAAGCTAGCAATAATCTAATGGCTTCTAACCTAGCTACGGGAGCATATGTTTCTTCATAGTCTATTCCTTCTTCTTGGTTGTATCCCTTTGCAACTAGTCTAGCTTTGTTCCTAGTTATTATACCGTTTTCATCTAACTTATTTCTAAAAACCCATTTGGTGCCTATTATTAGATGATCATTGGGTCTTGGCACAAGTTCCCAAACTTCATTTCTTTCAAATTGGTTTAACTCTTCTTGCATGGCCAACATCCAATGTTCATCAATAATGGCTTCACCAATATTTTTGGGTTCTATTTGGGATACAAAAGCCAAGTGATTGCATGCATTTCTAATGGCGTTTCGAGTACTTACCCCTTTGGTTATTTCTCCAATAATCTTGTCCAAGGGATGATCCTTCAATGTTACCCAATCTTGTTGTGTCTCTATTTGTGTTGCACCTCCATCATTGTTGACTTCTTCTTCTTTGTCTTGTAAGTTCATTTCTTGGAAGGTACCTACAAGATCATCAACTTCCTTTCTCGGAGGATTTTGGTTAAGTTCATCAAATTTAACATGTATGGACTCTTCAATTGTGTAAGTCCGTTTGTTAAAGAGTCTATATGCTTTACTAGTAGATGAATAACCTAGAAAAATTGCTTCATCAGATTTTGCATCAAATTTACCAAGATTTTCCTTTCCATTGTTCAAGACAAAGCATTTGCATCCAAAAATGTGAAAGTAGGAAATATTTGGTTTTCGTCCTTTGTAAAGTTCATAGGGGGTTTTCTTTAATATAGGCCTTATCAAACAACGATTCATAACATGACACGCGGTGTTCACGGCATCGGCCCAAAACTGTTTTGAAATATTTGCTTCATTCAACATAGTTCTTGCAAGCTCCGCTAAAGATCGATTTTTCCTTTCAACTACTCCATTTTGTTGTGGAGTTCTTGGAGCCGAAAAATTATGTTCAATGCCAAACTTTTCACAAAATTTTTTAAAAGATTGGTTTTCAAATTCTCCCCCATGATCCGTTCGTATGGATGCTATTTTTAAGTTTTGTTCATTTTGGATAACCTTGGCAAGTTTCTTAAATGCTTGATATGCTTCATGTTTATGAGTAAGAAACAATGTCCATGTATATCTAGAGTAATCATCCACAATTACTAGACCATAATAGTTTCCACCAAAACTTTTGATTTTCGAAGGTCCAAACAAATCCATATGTAAAAGCTGTAAAGGTCTTGTTGTTGAAACAATATTTTTTGCTTGAAAAGAAGCCTTTACTTGTTTTCCTTTTTGACAAGCGTCACAGAATTTATTTTCAAATTTCAGTTTTGGTAAACCAATGACTAAATCTTTTGAAACAAGTTTATTTAAATGGTCTACATGAATGTGAGCGATTCTTCTATGCCAAAGCCATGATTCATCCTCTTTAGTTATAAAGCATTGTACATCATTTGAAGCAAGACAATCTAGATTAATCATGTAAATGTTATCTACTCTTTGACCAACAAATTTTATCTCCTTGTTTAGTTTATTTTCAATTATGCAACCATTTGATTCAAAAACAATTTTATAGCCCTTGTCACATAATTGACTAATGCTAAGCAAGTTATGTTTTAGTCCTTCAACATATAAAACATCATTTATGGAGGTGGAAGAGTTCTTACCGACATTTCCGATTCCAAGTATTCTTCCCTTTGTGTTGTCTCCATAAGTGACAAATCCTTTGCTTCGTGGAGTAAGTGATATGAACTTATTTTTGTCTCCCGTCATATGTTTGGAACACCCACTATCCAAGTACCAATGGGTGTTGCTTGCCTTGAAGCATACCTACAAAACAAAATCATTTTAGAGAACTAGGTACCCATTTTATGTTGGGTCCTTTAAGGTTAGCTTGTGGAGATGTTCCTTTGGGAACCCACACCTTTCTTAAGACCTTTGGTCCTAGTTTCCTAACACTACACTTATAAGCACTATGTCCTTTGGTACCACAATGATTGCATTTCATAAAAGGTGAGGAGGATTTGCTTGGTGATGCAAAGAAGTTTTTATATTGCTTCTCCATTTTATGATTACTATGTTCTTGATCATATCCTAAGCCGGTTTTACTAAACATGCATTTTTGTTGCCCAAGAAGGATATTCAAATTATCTCTTCCATTAGTGAATTTCTCTAAGGTTTTGTTTAGATCTAGGACTTTATTTTCTAGATCTACACATTTCTTAGCAAAATTACAAGGTCTACTAATGGAACATATTTGAGCATTTTTCAATTCTTCTTTTAAACATTCATTCTCTTTGCAAACTTCCATAAGGTGCATCTCTAGAGTGTCACTAGTTTTCCTAGATGCTTTGAGTTTACTAGAGATTTTTGTGAATTTATCATACAATTCTTCAAATGCTTCTAACAGCTCATTTTTATCTAAGTCAAGAAGATTTACCTCGTTATCTTCTTCTTGATGATTTGCCATTAAGCAAAGATTGGCTTGCTCATCTTCCGAGTCGTCGGAGCTGCTCACATCATTCTCATCCCAAGCAATATAGGCTCTTCTTCTTCTTTGTTTGTCCTTGCTCTTCTTTTTGAGGTTTGGACAATCGGCTTTGAAGTGCCCTTCCTTGCCACATTCAAAACAGTTGGGTGAGGAAGAGTTTTCTTTAGTGATAGGTTTCTTACCTGAGCTTTTGAAGCTTCTTTGGAAGCGTTTGCCTTTCATGAATTTCCCGAAGCGTTTCACAAATAGTCCAAATTCTTCTTCTTCATCAAGTTCACTTCCGGATTCTTCTTCTTCATTTATGGAAGTAGCCTTAAGAGCAAGACCCTTTTTCTTGGAAGATTTTTCTTCCTCTTCCGCCATCTTTAATTCTTTCAGCTCTTGTTCTTGTTCCTGCAACTTACCAAATAAAGTGGCGAGAGACATTTCGTTTATGCTAGGAGATTGTTTGATGGCGGTAACTAGCGGTTGCCATTCTCTGTTAAGACTTTTTAACACTTTATGAATGAGTTCTTTGTTAGTGTAAGTCTTTCCAAGTGTAATGAGTTGATTAATGATGAGAGTAAATCTTTTTTGCATATCAACAATCGATTCATGAGAGTTTAATCTAAAGCATTCATATTGACTAGTAAGAGTACTAATCTTTGAGTCCTTTACATCATTAGTGCCTTCATGGGTTACTTGAAGAGTATCCCACATTTCCTTAGCAGTTTGGCATGTCATTATCCTAAAAAATTCATCTTGACCTAAAGACATAGTAATAAGATTTTTGGCCTTGTAGCCATATTGGACTTTCTTTTCTTCCTCGCTTGTCCATTCATCTATAGGTTTTTCAACATTCTTGCTATCTATAGTATGCATCGGTATATAGGGACCATTTTCAATGGTATTCCATATTCTCAAGTCAATTGATTGAATGAAGATTTTCATTCTTTCTTTCCAAAACGCATACCCTTCCCCATTGAAAGCGGGAGGTCTATTTATCGCACCACCCTCGGGAAAAATATTTTGAGAACTTGAGGCCATTTAATCTCTTGAAGCTGTTAAGCTTGATCTACCAAGAGTCAAGCTCTGATACCACTTGTTGTTCAAGTGGCCTCAATACTCAAGAGGGGGGGTGAATTGAGTTATAAAACTTTTGCTTGGAATGCCTTTGAAATTGATTTCTATAACCAAGTTTATGAGATTGTGCAAGTGAAAGCAAGTAACAATGATATGCAATGCACTACAAGAGGTAAGTATTGTTGAGGCAATTTAGCAAACACTTGGTGTGCAATATCAAAAGTAAAGCAAATTAAGCAAGTTCAAGTGTGTTCTTCTTAACCAAACAATACCAATCAGCAAATATGCAATATATGGAAGTAAAAGAGTAAGGAAGAGAAGCTTGCAAACCGATGTAACGAGTTCCACCCAATCCGGTGTACGTCTCGCCTCTAAGCAACCCACTTAGAGGATTTTCCACTATTGTAGACTAGAGATACAACTTTGAGCAATTGCGGCTTCCTAGTGTCCCACACTCAAGAACCCAATCCTCACAAGTATAAGGGCAACCCACCCAATCTCTCAATCTCACAATATCCCAAAGGTTGAGTCCACAACCTTTGTACCCACTCAACCTAGAGTGAACAACCACTCAACCTAGAGTGAATAACTTGTGTGTTTGGTGTTTGTTTACAATCAATACACTCTCTCAATAGAGCAAATATACAAATGAAAAGCTCTCCCAAGTTCTAACTCTCAAGATGAGAGGATATACAAGTGAAGTATGAGATGCAAGAAATAGGCTTACAAAGCACAAAAATAGAGCTAAGGATTTGTTGCTTCTTGGTTCTTGTTGGTTGCTTGTTGTGCTTGTGTTCTTCTTGCATTTATAGAGCCAAGATAGTTGTTGAGGAGTCCCTAGCCGTTGCAAGATGATGGCTCTGCGTATAGTGGGATTTGAGTGCTTGTTTTCCACTTAAGTTTGTCTATTTAGTGGTGTTTCCCACTTTGTGAATCGATTCGTAGATCCTTGAATCGATTCAGAGTGTTCTGTTTTATGCATTTTGGAGTACCAGAGTCGAATGAATCAATTCGAGCTTTGTTTGAATCGATTCAGAGCATTCTGTTTTGGGTTCTTGGTCTGTCAGCATCGTGTGAATCGATTCAGGGTCCTTGTGAATCGATTCAGGACATACTGTTTGCAGTCTTAGTGACTTCCAGGGCTGTGAATCGATTCAGGGTCATGGTGAATCGATTCAACCCATTCTGTTTCTCATTTTTATGACCTCCAGGGCTGTGAATCGATTCACTCGTGCTTGAATCGATTCAGGCTCTTCATTTTGACATTTTCTCATGCCTGTTGGTCATCCATTTGAATCTAATGATGCATGGTTGCTTTCCTTTTGTTTGATTCATTGGTTTCTTCATCTCTTGAACCTTTGTGAGATCATTTTCCTCTTTTATATGAAATCTCTAATTGTTTTTGATTTGAAGACTTCCCATTGCTTGTTTCCATTGTCATTATCAAAACCTGTTATCACATGCAAATACATCAATTACAGTAGTAAGGGGGAGCATACACATGAATGCTTATCCTTGACTTCACTTCTCTGTGATTATATTGATGGCACTCATGCTTTTACTCTCCTATATGCTTACTTGAAAGAAAATCATTGTGCGTTTTAATAATGCCAAAATAGGAGAAAATTATGTGCTTACTTGAAATGATTATGTGCCTATCCTAATTAAGAAAATTACTTGCTTACTTATATTTAACTTATTTACAACTGTGCAAGTAATGATATGGTTGCTTAATCATGTGACGCTTTCCATACTTGAAAATGATACTGACTACATGATTAAAAATGAGTTAGCAATCAATTATATGCTTACTTGATGAATAAATTATGTGATTGATTATTGACCCTAAATGCAATAAAATGGTATATATCTTTGATCATTTTTTTGTCTTGATTTGAAATCCATTACTTTCTATGAAATGCTTACTCTAAATCTCTCTTATTCAAACAAATGAGTCTATATGTTGATGGCATAAATTATGACTAAGATAATGATCTTTTTGATGATGCCAAAGGGGGAGAGATTAGTGGAAGGATTAGTAAAAAGAATAGAATGTCATTTATGATAAAAAGGGGGAGAGTTGATATGTGTGCTTATTTTAGAAAATCATGTGTGGTGCTTACTATACTTGCAAGTAATATAAATTGCATGACAGTTGGCATAAGTTACAAGATTAAGGGGGAGAATAACACTTAAACTAGTATCCATTACATCACAAAGGGGGAGAATACATGTAAACATTGATTGTCATTATTCTGTGAAATTAACACCCCAAGAGATGAACATTGGTTGTCATCATCAAAAAAGGGAAAAATGTGTTTGAATGATTGAAACAGGTTTTGATAATGACAAACGTGAAGACTAAGGCAAAGACTCCTACAGGAAGAAAGGATATTACCATGAAGCCAGCATGATGAATCTGCAACATATGAATACATGTCATATGTAACATCAATTGTCATTATCAAAAAGGGGGAGAATGAAGTTGTATATGCAAATATGCAAAGTATTTTTGATGAATGACAAAGTATTCATGATGATAATGGATTGGCAAAGGTTCATAAACAAGAAGGTTCAAGCACAAAGAAAATGGCTAAGAACAAAGAGATAAAAATGCTTCAAAAAGAGACAAAAAGCTAAAGAGATGAAAACATGAGCTATGGAAGACAAGGTGGATGTCATGAACTCAAATCATAAAGAACAAGGAAAACCCTAATCGACTACATGGAAAACCCTAATCAATTACACGCCCTGTTACACTGAAGAAAATGAAGAGTAATCGATTATAGCTTGAGGGCTAATCGATTACCATAGTCTCAGAATATGGAAAAAGTGCTTTAAGTGGAACTCCAGCTTATTTCTCCACTCCCACTTTTGTGCCCATACTTAAGGTATCCATTGGAGACACTATGCAATGACTAAGAGCTTCCAAATGGCTATAAATGGAGCATGGATTCAAGCAAGAAAAAGAAAAGACCAAGGCACAATACAAGGTAATCAACATTCTTCTTCTAGAGGTCTTCTTATTAACTTTCTCTTGTATATTCTGCAACTTTTGTTTCCAAACTTGCATATTGCTTAAGAGTTGTTAGACTGTGAGTTTCAATTTACATATCCTCTCTTGTTGAGAGTAAGACTTTGAGAAAGCTATTCAATTTGTGTATCTACTCTATTAATAGAGTTACTTATTTGTAAACCAAATACCAAACACTAAGGTTTTCACTTTAGGTTGAGTGGTCACAAAGGTTGGGGTTCAACCTTTAGGTATTGAGAGATTGTGAGATTGGGTGGGTTGCCCTTTTGCTTGTGAGGATTGAGTTCTTGAGTGTGGGACACTATGAAGCTTTAATTGCTCAAAGCTTGTATCTTAAATCTTCAATAATGGAATCCTTCAAGTGGGTTGCTTGAAGGCGAGATGTACACCGGGTTGGTGGAACTCGTTAAATCAGTTTACATTTCTCTCTACCTTGAACTCTTTATACAACTACATATATAAACTGTTTGTTGAAATGCATGAGCTAAATGTGTGAATCAAATTTGTTGTTCAAGTAGAAACTTAACTCTGCATGCCAAGTGTTTGATAATTTGCTTGAATCAATATTTAGTAAAGTTCTTAAAAACTGGAATTTGCTATATCTTGCCAAGTATCTAGAACATAGTTTGCTATCAACTCTTGTGTGATACTTACTTGATTGCTATCACTTATCTCATGTACACAAGCTGTTTGATAAATTGAATGAGCTGACTCTTTATAGAAAACATCATATTATTGATGAATTCCAACTGTTTGATGAATTGCCTAAACCAATAACTTGCCATTTTTATCACACATAAGGCTGAATATTATCACTACAAATCAAGTATTTCATAGTGTGATATGTGCATAAAAGTTATTGTCTCTTCATCATTGCATCATTTATATATTACTAACCGTTTTGAAGAGGATTCCATGCAAAAGTTTGAAACTCTCAATTCACCCCCCCTCTTGAGTGTTGAGGCCTTAGCTAACAAGGTTCATCGATCAAAACTACCGAATTGAGACAGCATCATCAGCAGGACAACCATCATCAGTCCCACCCCCAGTTTCATCATAACCTTTGACTACACCATCTCCACCATGCCAGGAAGCTCCATCTTCATCAGTCCCACCCCCGCCTCCTACCACCGACCCTATCCTCCTCGCTCATCTCACCCACATCCAATAGCAGCAAGTAACTCTGTCAACAGAGCTATCACCTATTTCTACTGTGCCAGCTATTGGAGTCATCCTGTAGGTCCATTCATGCATCCAGATGAATTTATTACTAAAGTTACTTAGCTTGGGGACAGTCCAATCTTCCCGGAGGGGGAGAGGCCAGTAGCTACAGCTGAAGCTAAGCCGGCAGCACCACCACCACCCGCACCATCATCTGAACCAGCAGAATACTAATCTCAGCATCTTCTTTAGCACCAGAGTCACAACCAGCTATTATACAGACTCAGGAGCAGCATGATGCTGAGGATAGAGAGTTCGAGTAGCAGCTTGATCGAGTAGTCACCGACATCTTGATGTTGCATGATTGATTGGCCTCTGTGGTTCACTTTATTTTGTTCAGTTTATTTATATTTATGCTATTTTTACATTCAGCAGTTGTTTTAGTACTTTTACTTCACAGTATTTTAGTTTAGTTTATAGTTTGATTCACATGTTTAATTAAGTTTTGTTGCATACGCTAGTGATTATTATTAGGCGCAATTTTTTGTTAATGTATGCAATGTTTTGAAAAAGTAAAGAAAGATGTGAATTAATCTTAGGTTGCATAAAAGGAAGGACAACTATTTTTGAAAATATGATAGTTCCTGATGAATGTTGAATGCAATCTTTCTAAATTTTGAGTTAGGAATTAGCTCACAATGTTTGAACCCTTTTCTGTGAAGATAAAAAAATCAAGACGATTAACCAGTAAGCGAGTGTAACCATAAACACGAGAGTTCATTAATTCTTGTGTAATCGTTCATTGCATGAATTTCTAGCAAGGATCATTGCTTAGCCAAACATGGACAGAATAGAGGCAAAATTTGTGTAGAATAGACAAACTAGAGCCAAAAAGCCAACCCATGATAATAATCAATCCAATTTTTTGTAACCCCATTGAGCTAAAAAGTTTTTTTATAACCTTATAACATGCTTGTATGTAAGGCCTAACCTGATGCATGCTAAGGACAAGAAACATTTTGTAAGAAGGCTATGTGGATAAGTCGGCTATGCCTATCAAAGAATGAAAAATTAGAAAAGAACAAAAGAGAAAAAAGAGATAAAAACCTCCAAATGAAAGCTAGAAATGTTCAAAGAACAAACAAAAATAGGGAGGAATACTAAAAATTCAATGGCTCAGGTGAAGAAAGGATGGGACTGTAAAATTAAGGTAGCCAAGGCTAAGGTAGATGATGTATTTAATTGTCCTTAGTATGTCCTTTGAATTCCAAAGAAAAACCAGAAGTTCCTTGTTAGCCTGGCCAAATTACAACCTATCAAGACCTCTTGATCCATGATTGTATGAGTAGTTGTCTTATGCAATGAAATGAAATGTAATGATTGAATAACACTTGATCAGTGATTGAATGAGTAAACACTCACCTGGAAGGTATGGATAGAGAGGATCTCTTATTTTTACAGCAAAGTGGTTGCTTGCAATTGTAAAGTACATTTCAAACTTGGAATCTAGCTAGATGTGTTGAAGCATAATACAAGAACTACCAATTATAAATATTAAGAAGTTATCCTTCATTTTATATGCAGTTGTGATTAATTAGGATCTTTGTTTCACTTTCCTGTTCCTGACCATTTGCTTGAGGGCAAGCAAAGTTCTAGGTCAGGGAGAGTTGATAGATGTCCAAATTATACAGATTTTGTGATGTAAATTGATCAAAAGTTGGACATAAAGTGCAATGCTTATCATTTTGTAAACTAAATATAACATAATTTAGGATCTAAGCATTGTATGTAACACCCTAATTTAAACAAATCATAGACAAGAAAAACAAAGAAAATTTTTCACAATTAAAACCAGAATACCACGGTATAAGAAATGAGAGGAGAAGAAGAATAAGAGAACAAAATAAATTCAAGAAACTAACAGCGGAAGAAGGGGAAATCGCGTAGGTAGGTAACGCACACGCGCTCAAGCGAAAGCTTCACTCGGTATTCGTTTGTTTCACTCGGCAATTCCGCACTCAGATTCCAGCGCCTGATTCACTCGGAAGGATCCAACCTCAGTCCACTCGGACTTAGCTCTTGCACCTACTAGTCCCATTCGGACAATGCAACTTATTCTACGGTTTCATCAATCAGAACACATACGCGAATAATACAGAAGTAGTCCCCACTATTACTCACTCGGAATCTAGGAGGACTCCTCACACAGAGTAATCTTCATGTCCTTTTTGTCACTCGGGGTATTTCACTTAGTTTTCACTCGGTAACCATAATCTTCCGACTCTCAACATTTTACTAGGTTAAGACTCACTTGGATTTTTTTGTCTCTAACAGCTTACAACAATGGGGTCCCCTAGAGTCTAAGGTGTCACTCTCCAGTCGGAAAAACCTTCACTCGGCAGATTCTCACTCGGGGTTCGTTGGTTATCCTACGCTCGGGAGAAATTCTAGTAATAACCACTCGGAACGTATATTTAGGCTCTCAACTTCGATCCTAACAACTCATCATTAGGGGCAGTCTTCTAGGTCACTTCCTACTCAGAGCTATCTGATTTTACTCACTCACAGCGTCTGAACCTTCCCACTCGGTGACAGAGTCACAAACTCACCCTCTAGACCATAGATTGGCTTCTTCATGTTAAGTTATGTCATTTCCTACACATTCGGGAATATGAACGCACATATATATATAAAGATTACCCAGGCATTTCACAGTATAAGATAGACATGCAACATGGCATAAACATAGGAATATATATATATATATATATATATGTATAGATTACCCAGGCATTACACAGTATAAGATAGACATGCAACATAGCATAAACATAGGCATATATATACGTATATAGGAGTACATATCACGAATTTACAACCACATTGTCATATTCCCATTCTAAAGGGATCAACTCTGTATAAAAGACTAACAGCAAAACACGAGCCGGCTAAGGCTTAACCCAAAACATTATATACAGCACATGCACAGTCATAAAATTTCCATAGTGCATCAGCACTTCACCCGGTATTTCAGCTCCTCCTCCAATCCTTATCACGAGAGATGTTCACTGAAAAATTGTCACAGCAGGGGTGAGTATCTTAAATTTTAAATGGTAGATACTGACTCAGGTTGTCTCACATTTATACAACTATATATATATATATATACGCACACACAATCACACGTGGCAATGATTAAGGTCAGAGTATTACTAATCAACCAGGACACACATACAAGATCCTTACCGATCAGAATCCACCAGTTGTCACTCGTCCCCTTACACACATCAACTCAATAACAATAACATACAACAATCAGTGACATGATATTAAGGTCCATGAATCAGAATGCATCCTTTGAACATTTATCAGTCAGAATCCACAATTTTCACTCGGCTATATATATACGCAACTCTTCAACAACATAACATACATTCATAGAACAGGTTTCAATCAGCATCAACAGCATATGCACACGGATATATATATATATATATATATATACATTCATCATCTCATGCATAATCAATTCCAGCAATATTAGCAGTTAATACACATGGATTATTCACTTGGTTCCGCATTCGTGTGTAATCGGTTCTGACGTTGCAATGTAGGCTCTCAGCCTTTTGTACATAGCTCTCAGTTATCATTTCAGCTCCCAGCTGCTTGGCCGTTTTACAGGTCCCCAACCATTTGCCCACAGGTGACACCAACGCTCTCAGCGCCAACGGAGGTGTTCACAGGCAGCCCGAGTCCCACTCGAAGGCTACCTTGAGTCCCACTTAAGGATTTTACAGCGTCCCACGCTTTATAACCAATGGTAGTGTCCCACACTACGTGCTCCCAGCACAACGCATCCCATGCGCCACACGCGGATTCATCACACAACATAGAGTTCATGCACACAATCTTTAACTCAGTCATACATACTTCACATGCGGTCGGTAATACCATTTTCAGAACTCCACATATTAATCTAACACACACATACTTCCATGCAATCATCATCATAACTCCATTAGATGGATACAGCAACATAAAGGTCCAATGCAATTGGTGTCAATCCATATCAAGATTCTATAAGTATTCTCATCAACTCAAGCATCACATGCACTCGGTATACAACAGTATCAGGACTTAGTCAACGCATGCATCCATATAGAGATCAACAGATTCAAATAAGTATTCCAATCAACACAACATAACATGCAATCGGTATACAATAGTGTCAGGACTTAATCAACGCATACATCTTCAAGGGTAATGATAACATGCAACACTCACTCTCACTTATCCTACACTCGAGTACTCCACATGCGGGCACATCATACAAACAGAATGCAGAGCCACAATTATCAACACCCGAAACCCATTCATAACCCATGCATTTAACATGTAAGGTACTCCCCCTACCAACTACGAGACTCCGAGAGACTCTTCTACTTGGGCGCTGGTCTTTTTTCCTCGCTGCTTCACTTAACACTTTCACTCGTTTAACCTTCACTAGAACACTGCTGCCTTCCACGAGTGGTGCAAGGCTGCTTCTGCTTCCGCTTCGACGCTCGTCCTTCACTCGTATAAGGGAGCTCTGACTCCTTCGCAGCACCGTCAACGTGGCCTCCGAAATAGGGAGTGGAAACAGAGAGCAGAGAAGGAGAAGAGAAAAAGGAAAACAAGAGAGAAAGAGAAGGAGGAAGAAGAAGAAGAACTCGCAGGGAAATTCTGAAGAATGAATGGCAAGGAAAGCCATCAACCAATTATAAACGCATGCATGAGGGAAAGGAATGGTGGGGTGGGAAAACATGAGGAGCAGTCTGCTCACGTCACCCGGTCCCATCAGCATCCACTAAAGCTAATCACCTTTTGATTAATTAAGTTGAGGGTAATTAGTGAACAATTTCCACTTCTGAATTATCATTTTAATGGCTTATTTCACCTGGTACATTATTATAAAATTAGGATGTTACATTGTACATGTTTGATTGGTTAATAAGTATTACCAAATCCCAAATTTTGATCCAATTTTAGGTAAAATGAAGAAGAAAAAAGAAGGAAAAAAGAAAAGAAAGAGTTTCACCAAAAATCTTCAAGTTAAAAGCACTGATGATCAAAATCGCTCAAGCAAAGGTCTATCTCGCTTGAGCCAATAGATTCGCTATGGCCAATTGAAGGCTCGCTTGAGTGAGCAAGGCAATTAAAAGATGCAAGTAACAAGACATAATTCGCTTGTGCGAATCAACCTTTTGCCCAAGCGAATTTGGACTAGTGAGGATTATTGAAGAAGTCGCTCAAGTGAAGTGTTTTCGCCTGAGCGAAATTGATCCAGAAAACAAAGATGTGGGCTTCGTTCAAGCATGCCAAGTAAAACTCATCAGCGAAAGCAACCGGTGAAGTCCAATGATCATGTCGCTTGAGCGACATATATTCGCTCAAGCGAAATTCTTCCAGAACCAAAATGTAAAGAATTCGCTGCAGTAGATGGGCCACGGCTTAAGCGAATGCTGAACAGGGGATCATCAACTTGTGTCTTGCTTAAGAGAAAGTTATCACTTGAGCGAGTTAAGCATGCAGGTGAAGTAGGATGTGAAACTCCTTCAAGCTGAAGAATTCTTTTCGCTTGAGCGAGTGAAGCATTATAAAAGGAAAACAATTCTTTGTAGTTGGAAGGCTGGAAAAGGTGGCCACAAAATTTTAACAGAGTATTCTTAACTTAGGTTTTTCTTCTTCTTCATATTTTGTTGTATGGACATGGTTACCATGAGTAGCTAATTCTCTCATTGGGATTGGAGGTAACCAATCATTCTGGATGAACATGTGTTTGGTATTCATGTAATCAATGAATTTGTTTTATGATTCTTGGTTTTTCATTTCATACCCATTGCTTGAATATGCTTGATCAACATTTTCTTGATTTAAGTTTACATTTGTTCTTGGAAAATAACTTGCGAAAACGGATCTAAATGAAATGCTCATTGTGAGTAAATAACCAGGGATGGTATTTAACGCAGTGAACGTCTAAACAATCGTACTTAATGCTGGAATGGATTTGAAACGATCAAGGGATTGACGTTATCAAATCTATTCTTATGAATTTCATAGTCGAGGAATCGATACGAATGACTTGGATTGTGACGTAAAGAATCATGTTGCAAAAGTCATTTTTATAAATATTGACCGTGTATCGAAAGGTGAATCGAAATCCAGTTTCTAAAGTCTGTTATTTCAACTACATTAAATGTATTACTTTCATGTATTTCTTAGATTGTTTCTTTAATTCACCATCATGAAAACAATACCCCATATCTGTGGTAATAGTTTGGAATCAATTTAACACGATCCGTAGTGGGAACGACATTTGTTCTTTAGAACATATACTACACCGATAGTGGTCCACTTGCCACAAGTCACATTAAAACTGACCATCTGAGTATTTTGTGCATCATTCCATGAAAAATAACCAGCACAGGGATATAAATCGATTCGCCCCTTGCATGAATCGATTCATACATTTCTGGAGTGTTGGGATTCATAAATCAGGGGAATGAATCGATTCCCCTAAAAGGACGAATCGATTCACGCGTGCCAAAGGGATAGAGGTCCATGATTCAAGAGAATGAATTGATTCCCTTAAGAGGATGAATCGATTCACACGTGGAGTTTTCTTGAACAATAAAAACAGTGGGGTTTGAATTGATTCGCCCCCAGGTGAGAATCGGTTCAAACGATTCTGGAAATCAGGAACAGTAAAAATAGTGACAAATGAATCGATTCATGCACTGTTCTAAATTGATTCATATCAGTAATTATGTAGAAAAATCCAATTTTTCAACTTCCAAGCCTCCTAATTTTTTCATATGAAGTCCAATTGCTACCAAATTTTAACACCAATTAAAATACACCATTTGTGAGACGTAGCAACTAGGCGCACTTGAAAACTCCTTGAAACGATGGACTTATGCGTATAAATGTGACTAGCCCGTTTTGAGGCATTTTTGTACAATTCAAGGGTCAATTCTTAATGGAATTGGCCCATTCCAGTTTTTACAAGTCACAGACCATGCGTTAGTGATATTCCAGTTGTCTTATGCAATCCAAACCTCACAAAACTCCATTTGACCCCATCAGTTCCTCATACAAGCATGAAAGTCACATAAATTTCAACCTAATTATATTTAATCATCTAGCCAATCACCCTAACACAACATTGGAATAATCGATTACCACACTGGAATAATCAATTACTATAACTCTGTTTATGACAAGAAGAAGGACAATCAATTACCTAAGTTCTGGAGTGAACGTAATCGATTACAAATAAGAAAATAATTGATTACATAGGTTCTGTGTTGTTAATAATCGATTACACGCCAAGTCACAATCGATTAGCAAGTCTCTGTTTGTTTAGTAATCGATTGCATCCATATCACAATCAATTACCATGCTGCGTGACAGAAATAAATGCATCAGGTATCACTTATAATCGATTATAAGTACCAAGGTTCTGTCTCCAAGATAATTGATTACATGGAAAACCCTAATCGATTACACGCCCTGTTACACTGAAGAAAATGAAGAGTAATCAATTATAGCTCGAGAGCTAATCGATTACCATAGTCTCAAAATATGGGAAAAGTGCTTTAAGTGGAACTCCAGCTTATTTCTCCACTCCTACTTTTGTGCCCATACTTGAGGTATCCATTTGAGACACTATGCAACAACTAAGAGCTTCCAATTGGCTATAAATGAAGCATGGATTCAAGCAAGAAAAAGAATATACAAAGCCATAAACACAAAACTATGCCGGCCAAGGCATCTTTACCAAAAAAACCTTCTTCACATAACTTCTCCTCACATAAAGTGCCTCACTCCATAGTCATACCCTACAACATAAAAGCTAAAAAGATAGGCCACATGGAGAGTGAGTATACTTTCTCAATGATGAAAAATTCCACAATTATGATAATATACCTATGAATGCAAATCAACATTTTCTCCTATCAAGGAGTTCAAATAGCAATAAAACCAATCAATTTATAAAAATCCATTGAACACACATGTTTATATACATATATATATATATACACATATCAAGTCCATCATCAAGGACATATCAAATAAGACCATGTCATTAATTCATGAAATTCATAAAGGATCACACCAATCAACATCATAAGTATGGTTAGTGACCAAAAGTGGATTCCATATCTATCTCACTACAAATTCAATAGGGTATCCATTTCTTGTAACACCCTCGGTTAACTAGGACAATCCCTTCCACTAGATTATCCTGGTCAACTGAGAGGCTACAAGTTTTTTTGAAAAATATGGAAGTTTTTTTTTGTGCACGAAAACTTGGTGGAACAGATACACTTTATATACAACATAATTATATATAATACATGGTTGTAATAGTGACTGCACAAACTAAAAGTAAAAGGGCACGCAGGCTCCCATAGATGAAAATAAAATAATCTATCCTATTCACCCTCAGTCCAAGAAGAGCCTGGCTAATTCTCGATGTGAAGTCGATGCCCATCACCATGAGGTCTGAAACATGTAGCGTAAGGGTGAGTCTTCACCTCCACAACAATCGGGAAGGTATCTCATCGACACCTGTCCCACATATAACACAAACAATCCTGAATCGAGTCTCTCCCACTCTCTTTGGGGTCCCTAAGATACATTCTAAGTTATCTCACTAGTTTTCATCTTAGCTGACCATTCCCATTTTCCCATTCCTCTATCAGGATTACTAAAATCTAAACAATCATACTTAAACAATAAACAGATACAATCTCCGTACAATGATGCATTTCATGGGTTCATTTTGTTATTTCCATTCTCTTTATTAGTCATTATGATACATGTAGGCCCATCTCCTCCTCAACAATCTCATATACAATATCCATGTGCACAACCAGCCACCCTTATCTCCCGTCCCCAAGTAGGGCGATCGGAGCTCTCCTTATTCTGGTTTTCACAAACGGGTAAGGACTCACAGTCCTAACATCAAAATGGCCAATCTCACATATTACACATCACCACAGAACGAGCATTACACGGTCATAGAAAATCCTGCCTCTTATCAAAGTATACCAGAGTTTGCTACGGGCTGTCCAATGACAGGCGCGAATCCGATGCCACTTGTAATTCTCGCCTCCGGTGATACTCCCTAGACTGCCCTTAGGTATCGAGGCGCTGGTAGATTCTTCAGTGTCCCCATTACTGTATGCTTTAGGAGATTTTTCCAACATCCCTCCTTAACTTCCATATATGATGCATACAATACACAATTTTCTTTTCACTAGTCCTCGGTAGGGTCTTTTTAATGACTCCATTTCATTTCTAACGTTGGACTTCTTCCTTTCATGAAATTTCAATCTATTCTTTCCCTTGTTTTCTCAAAATTCCTTAATTCGTAACGGTCGTATTCGACGCTTAGAAATGAAACGAGACCTCATATTTTCCAGAAATCATGGGTACATTAGCGTTACAACGCCCATCATCACATCGGATCCTATCTGGTCTTACCATATCATCTCAAAATTTATTCATCTCAGGATCCCTACCGAGACATTTATTCATTATTTTCTTATTTATTTCATCATATTCATTCAATGCATCATATAAGTACAACATTATAGTCCATACACATGTCATCTTACCATACTTATCATACATCTCATCACACATACTTATCACATATAATTAACATAATTCATTCATGTACACAATTACATAACAGGTGCCACACACATCATTCATCATACAAATATTATACAACCATCATGATATATATAACTATAATGAGAGGATCACGTATATCGGTATACTCATGAGTATTTCTTTATAAATGTTTTAATCTAGGTTTCTTACTTGAATCTTATCAGACTATTTATCTTGATTATCCTTTTTAATTAATCAACTTATCAATAGTAAAGTTATATTCATGGATTATGTTTCCTTAGGCATGACTTATCTCTTGTTACTGAGTGATCTTATGTAACTATTTAGTGTATTACTATGTGAACTTGGTTTCTTGAAATACGCTTTGAATGACATAACCTTAAATTACTAACAAAAGTACTTATGAAATATATTTAAGATGCTAATAACACCTTTTATTGTCCCTTACTTCCACCGAGTTAATTATTCTTTAATTTATTCATTTATCATTTAAGTTGGTATTCAACTTCGCTAAATATTACTATATATTACCGATATAAGTATTCATTCATTTCCTTTAAATTCTTCTCCTAAGTAACGTTTTTATGAACTTTAATGTACTTACATTGATTATTGCATGGTATTACCTTTTAATTCTCATTGAATTTTAGCATCCTTGGTGTATGTATACTTAAATTTTTAGATCATGATTACGTTAGTTGGTTTGTTACTATATTGCAGAACTTATTTTAAGATTTTCTAAACTATCTTTGTTTTCTAAAATCTCCTTACTCTTTCTTTTTAGTTCTTAGTATAAAAGTTGTTGTCTCTAAATTTTACTCACTAATTCAAATAACCCATAGTATATTTTTCTAAAAATATTTTTATTACATAAGTCTCATTTTTTTCCTAAGGCTTTATCCAACTCACTAAGTCTAATTATCACTTCTTGTAGAAAATCTTTAGCGTAAAATTCTTATTTTTGTTACATTCTACTTAATGTACTTTCCTTAGGAAAATGCTTTAAATATAATCCTTATTCTAATTCCTAAAGGCTGAATTTAATCAAAATAATTGTTATCTTATAAGTTACATTAACTTTTTTTATCTATTTATTAACACCAAATTCCATTATCCTTTCTATGACTTTCATTCCACTAGTTTACTAAAATATTTAAATTTCTTATGAATATTTCTTACCTATTCTAACTTTTCAATATCATTTTTCTTATCTTATGCTAAGGTGAAACTCTTTACATTTCTAAGTTCCTAATTTATTCCTTTGGTCACTAATTTAGTCTCTCTTTTTCTTCTTTTTTTTTCTTAATTATTTATTAAATTCCGAATTAGACCTTAAAATTCCTTTTCTTTTTCTACAAGACTAACTTAGCTTATTAAAATATTTAAATCAAGGTCTTATTTCCTAATTAAATTCTTGAAGTCCCTTTTTACATTTCTATTTAAATGGTCACTAAAGTTGGACTCAATTTTCTGAGCTCTAATGTCCACTTTATTGTACTTCAAAAATTCAATTTATTTTTATTTCTTTAACTCACAAAATCTATTAGGGTCTAATTATGTTGTAACATCCTAATTTTTAGGAAATATTTTTTCGAATTAATTAGAGAATAACCTGGATCCATAATAAAAACACTCCCTTATATGAAGATAAGAGAGCTGGCCCCATGGTCAAGAAGAAACAGACAGGGAAGGCAAGGGAATTAAAACCATTCACACGGAAGCACCGACAGCGCCTGAGCGAACCACAATATAGCGTACACTCGCTCAAGCGAGATCCGACTCCGCTTGGGTGAGGCCGACCAACGCGCTCGGGCGAACCACCACTCGCTTAAGCGAAACCGACTCCAAGCCTCCCAACAACACACACACTAGAGCAAGAACTCACTCGCTGAAGCGAGAAGCCACACTCGGCTAATCCACCACTCGGTATCTAGAGGCAACCACTCACTCGGTAATCCCATCACTCGGGATCCGAGACAACTACATCACTCGGAGTCTGGGGTTTCACTTGTTCAATAATGACTCCCCATACGTACACCCCACAACTTAGTTTCATATTTTATCCAGTGAGTGTTAGGAAATCCCTAAGCATGAGCAGCGGAAAAATAAAAGGGTTTCCATAGGATTTGCAAGGTTCCGTGTTTCAAAGCACAAAAACAATTTCAAAATTCATTTTGGATTACCTCTTGAAGAACTCCGAAGCAGTCGTAGCCTCGTCCTTTAGGAGTCCACACGAGCACTCCCACCAGAATCGCAACACTTGCCAACTGCTAGTTTGACGGCGTGTAGCTCTTGCAACTTTTGCGAATTTGTGTCTCACTTGAGTGTACGGCCTATGAGCATCTTATGCTCTATTTATAGGCTTAGGTTTGACCTAATTTGTTCTCTCTAAAAGTGGGCTCCTAATTTGTGCTTTGAAACACGGAACCTTGTAAATCCTATGGAATCCCTTTTATTTTTCCGCTGCTCATGCTTAGGGATTTCCTAACAGTGGTATCAGAGCCTAGGTTACAAAACCGTGTTTTGGGCATTTGTTTATATTTTATGATGATATTTTTTCGTTTGCAAGAGCTTTTGGAAAATATGATTTGCGAAATCGTTTCGTTGTTTAAAGCTTTGCAATTTTGTTTTGCGAAAATGTTTTGTGAAACTAGGATTCGAAAATGAACATGCATGATTATGTTGCTATTTTGAGTTATCGCATATCATGCATATTATTACAATGATTAATCATGTATATGGTATGACCTCTGTTTTGGCATGATACATATAATTTTGAGTTATTATTTATAAATTGTATATGATGCATGTTATAGAGTTTCTCAATTTTAGTATGTATGTTGTTGCCGTTTAAATTTGTATGATGTATGAGTTTATGCAATTTTTTATATTTGATATGTGTTTTACTCATATGATAGTCATCGTACAAACTTTGAATCAATTGAGTTGATCTTCGAACATGAATGGTTCATGTTATGGGGCGTTAAGTGATAAGGTTTAAGTGTTAAACCATGGCTGTTCCTTAATCTAGGTTTCAAAATGGTTGAAACCCTAGCCGAAATTTTAGAGCTGTTAATGGTCAAGGGACGTTCTGGCTAGGAAAGACTTGGTACTTAAGCGGTCACACCAGACCCACCTCTCTTTCCTGGGAACCAACCTGACTACCGTACATTCTCTACGTAGCGCCTTATTACCGACCCACGTGTTTAATGGCCCGTTTAAAAATTTATTTACTCTTTTTTTAAATTCTTTCAAATGGGTTATAATTAATTAATTAACACGTTGCGTGGTGAATGGTTATGGTCTTAGTTATTTTATTTAAATACGGCCTGCGTGTTGTGCCTCTCTCTATTCTATTATATTTCTCTTCTCAACCCTTCACTCGTATGTAAAGCGAGTTTCTATTTAATCATGTAATCTTGATTGGGCCAACAAAGTAGAGACTTAGAAGAAAACCAATGAGTGGTGACTCTAAGAGGATGATGGATTCAAGAAGTAGGACTTCATGAAGCCATGGCAATATAGTTCCTCTAGGTTTATTTATTTATTTATTTTTCTTCTAGGAAGACCATAACCATCTCACAATTCTGTTTGCATGCTTTAGGGATAATTTTATTGCATTAAAGCGTTTAACAAAGACGGTAATTTAAAATAAATTAAAATCCCTCAAAATAATAAGTTACAAACGCCTTCTAATAAGTACACTCGTCAATACTAATGTCAATGAATAGTGGGTCTGCCAAAGCAGGGTACTATCATTTATATTAGTAAGACGCGATGGGATAATTGTAATATCCAAAATGTTTTATTGGGTTTTAACTTACTAAGTTATCAATTGGATTGAATAAACTTAGAGGCGTATACATTGGGCTAAACTTTCATAAGATGAATGATCGGTAATGGTTACCTAACCCAATGTCTAAGAGTTGTATAAGATACAATTGGAAAGGAGTTTCCTACCTAAATAACCAAATGTTAAGTGATCAGCCAAAGCTGACTTAACATTAGGCCAAATATGGATCTTTGCCCACTAGAAAATCTTCCAACGGGATTTTCTGATTCGTAGAGGGTAATTTTATTTTGAATCAAAATAGTGGGAGACGTGTTTAATTTTAAGACCAAAAATTAAATACGTTTTTAATTGATACTTACTACATATCTTTCTGTTTTAGATAACCATGACATCAAAAACGCCTTCAAACCTTTCATTGTGATCGATCCTAGACAAAGAAAAATTGTCTGGACCCAACTTTCTGGACTGGTATAGGAATTTGAGGATTGTCCTCAAACAAGAGAAAAAGCAGTATGTCCTGGAAAATCCGATTCCGGAACCACCCGCAAACAATGCCTCTAAAGCTGACAAGGATGCTTACAAGAAGCATCAGGATGACGCTTTAGATGTCCAATGCCTTATGATGGCAACCATGTCTCCTGAGCTTCAGAAGCAACATGAGCATATGGAGGCTTTCGATATGATCGAAAACCTAAGGAAACTATATCAAGGTCAAGCTGACCAAGAAAGATATGAAGTTTCTTCAGCCCTATTTAGCTGCAGACTTGAGGAGGGAGGTTCTGTAGGACCTCATATGCTTAAAATGATTGGGTACTTGGAGAATCTAGCTAGGCTAGGATTCCCCTTCCCTCAAAAGTTAGCTACTGATCTCATTTTGAAGTCATTACCTGACAGTTTTAAGCCAGTCATCATGAATTATAACATGAATACATTGGATAAAACATTGCCAGAGCTACTCAATATGTTGAGGACTACTGAGCCCAATATTTCTAAAGGAAAGGGCAAGGCCATACTGATGGTCAATTCTGGCAAAGGTAAAGGAAAGGGCATGTATAAAGGCAAAGGAAAGGCTGTTATGGGAAAAGGCAAGACAATTTGGAAAGGCAAGGATAAGCCAAGTACATCAGCCTTAAAACCTGTGGGTGGGGTGGCTAAGGAAGGAAATTGTCACCATTGTGGACAGAAGGGACACTGGAAGAGAAACTGTCCAAAGTACCTGGAAGAGCTTAAGAAGAAGGGAAGTGAGACTTCCACTTCAGGTATTTTTGTTATAGAAATTAACTTGTCAACTTCAACATCATGGGTATTAGATACTAGATGTGGATCTCACATTTATCTTAATGTGCAGGATCTAAAAAGGAGTAGGCAGTTGATGAAGGGCGAGGTGGACCTACACGTTGGAAATAGAGCAAGAGTTGCTGCATTAGCTGTAGGGACTTATTTTTTATCCTTGCCCTCAGGGCTTGTTCTTGAACTAGAAAATTGTTTTTATGTTCCGGCAATAAGAAGAAACATTATTTCTGTTTCTTGTCTAGATAGGAAAGGGTTTTCCTTCATAATAAAGAATAATAGTTGTTCTGTTTATTTGAATGACATGTTTTATTGCTGTGCAAATTTGAGTAATGGACTTTATGTTCTTGATCTCGAAACCCCTATCTATAACGTTAATACTAAAAGGGTTAAACCAAATGATTTAAACCCAACTTATCTTTGGCATTGTCGCCTAGGACATATAAATGAGAAACGTATTTCTAAACTCCATAAAGATGGATATTTAGACTCTTTTGATTTTGAATCAATAGATACATGTGAGTCTTGTTTATTAGGGAAGATGACTAAGACCCTATTTACTGGAATGGGTGAAAGGGCGAGTGATCTTCTAAGCTTGATACATAGTGATGTATGTGGGCCAATAGGGACAATGGCTAGGGGAGGTTTTAGCTACTTTATCACTTTTACTGATGATTTCAGTAGATATGGATTTGTGTTTCTAATGAAGCATAAATCAGAATCCTTTGAAAAGTTCAAAGAATTCAAACATGAAGTAGAGAACCAACTTGGCAAGAAAATTAAAGTACTTCGATCTGATCGAGGAGGCGAATACTTAAGCCTGGAGTTTGATGAATATCTTAAAGAATGTGGGATTGTCTCTCAACTCACTCCTCCTGGAACACCATAATGGAATGGTGTTTCTGAGCGGAGAAATAGAACCTTGTTAGACATGGTTCGATCAATGATGAGTCAAACTGACCTCCCTAACTCCTTCTGGGGACATGCTTTGATGACAGCAGCTTTCACACTTAACCGTGTTCCATCTAAGGCTGTCATAAAGACACCATATGAGATATGGACTGGGAAACGACCCAGTATGTCTTTTCTTAAGATTTGGGGCTGTGAAGCTTATGTAAAGCGTCAGATTTCTGACAAACTTGGACCCAAATCAGATAAATGTCTTTTTGTGGGATACCCAAAGGAAACTAAGGGTTATTACTTCTACAATCCTACCGAGGGCAAAGTGTTTGTCGCTCGAAATGTTGTATTCTTAGAAAAGGAATTCATCTCTAAAAGAATCAGTGGGAGGAAAGTAGAACTTGAAGAAGTTCAAGACCTACAAGGCATTGAAGAGCCAATAGTGGAAATGGAGCCGGAACCACAAAATGTTGTGATAACTCCAACTCCAGTAGAACAAGACTTGCGTAGATCAGGTAGAATACGTCAACAACCTGAAAGATATGGATTTCTTGTAACTCAGGAAGGAGATGTGTTGCTAATGGATCAAAATGAGCCAACATCTTATGAAGAGGCCATTGCAAGTCCAGAATCTGAGAAATGGCTTGAAGCCATGGAATCTGAAATGGACTCCATGTACACTAATCAAGTTTGGTCTTTGGTTGATGCACCCGAAGGGGTAAAACCTATAGGATGCAAGTGGGTTTTCAAAAAGAAAACTGACATGGATGGAAATATAAGTACCTATAAGGAAAGATTGGTAGCGAAAGGTTTCAAGCAAATTCATGGTATAGACTATGATGAAACCTTTTCTCCAGTCGCTATGCTAAAGTCTGTTCGGATTCTGCTTGCTATTGCTGCATACCATGATTATGAGATATGGCAAATGGATGTCAAGACTGCTTTCCTTAATGGAAATCTTCTTGAGGAAGTGTACATGAAACAACCCGAAGGCTTTGTTAAGCCTGAAGCATCCAGGAAGGTGTGCAAACTACAACGTTCCATATATGGACTTAAGCAAGCTTCCAGAAGCTGGAATCTTCATTTTGATGAAGCCGTTAAATAATTGCTTCGATCGAGGATCTTGTTCTGCGTCTACAAGAAGTAAACCCTAATTAAAATTTTAATTTAGCATAATACTTTGAGACATATGTGTTTGCAATTCATTCTTGGGAATCCTTTGTGTTTTCCGCTGCCTGACCCTAATGGGATTCCCTAACACTGAGACCATACACAATAAACCACTTGGAAAATGAAGGGTATCTCACTCGGTTTCCATAAAACCACTTCACTCGGGTTGTTGTCCAACCAAATACCACTCGATGTGTTTCATCACAATTCAATCGGGAATATACTTCACATTCATCACTCGGCACACCATTCGTAAACCAACTCATTCTTCTGAGTGGTATTCCACTCGGTAACTAACATCATTACCGACCAATACACATTCGGCCACACACTCGGCATTCATGCCTATTCTCACTCGGGTAATACCTTAATCATTCATTACTCAGAAATAGTCTACACAATCAATTCCACTCGGAATGATCCAAACTTCTCAACGCCCAGAGTAATTACCCAAGTAGTTCACTCAGACTCATTCCACACATACACACTCAGAATACATATTACCTTATTCACTCGGAATAGGTTCCCATGTTTACTCGGGATACATTCATAATTCATACACTTAGAATATAATCAATCTGAGTCATTATAACAACTCTCCTCTCGGAAGAGGATCACTCGGATTTCCATTCAGATTACTCGAATCATTCCCCACTCGGGGTTCACCATGTATTCTTCACTCAGAATCCACAAAAGCCATTATCACACAGAAAGAGACTCACACATGAGTTGCACTCGGATATGGAGTCCCATACATAAGACTCACTCAGAAAAGCAACTAAGCCACACATATATATATAATTATACATATATCATCAATCAATCAACATATACTACCATTCAGGATGAGCAATCACAAACATCTTCAATCGGGTTTCTTACCCCTTCCACTCGGCTATAAAGCCTAATATCCTCATCAATAATATAATCCCTCAATCAGATTTCACCTCAAGTCTACCCCAAGACTATATCAACAATATTCATACTCCGAGCCATACTCAAGGAGTCTGCCTGAGCCCAGCTCCAGGACTTAATCATATTCATCATATGTTTCATCATCTGATTACCGATCGGTATAGAAATCCAACGCATTCCAGTGGCAAATCGGATGCATACGGTTTCATTCACTCGGCGTCCAACGCCAATGCATTCAGCATATCATCAAGCATCTCATTTCACGCTTAGTGCCCCAGGCACTGCCCCGAGTCCAACTCGAGGTCTTTCATCACATTCAACATTAGGACCCCGTCCTCTTTACTCGGGATTATACCCTTGTGGTACCCCGCAAGGTGTTCATATTTGATGATGCATGATTTATCCTTAATTCCTCAATTTAAATGTGCATAATTTGCCATCACTTAGTGTGTAATATACTGCACTTTAACACATTTTCATCAATTGAGCTTTATTTAATATTTAATTTTAAAATGAATTAAGGATAAATTTTTAATAAAAGTTGGGTTTCTCTTGTTTTGTAGTGTATGATTAAGCCTGTAATTAAAAAAATAATTACCACAGGTCAAACGAAAGAAGCCACGACTCAAGAAATGGTCAAAAATGCGAGAAAAGCACCAGAACAGGTCTGGGAATCGATTCACCAATGTGGGAATCGATTCCCACACAAAAGAACAGCAAGGAATCGATTCAAGCACCCTGGGAATCGATTCATACAGCTAGGAATCGATTCCCCACCCCTGTGAATCGATTCATATGCATTTTAAAGGCCTGGGAATCGATTCAAACAAGCATGAATCGATTCATGTGCTTGGGAATCGATTCCCACCCCTAAATAAATCGATTCACACGTGTAAAATTGGCCCAGGATTGCATTTTGGAACGAATGAATCGATTCCTCCCACCAATGAATCGATTCATGAGTGAATAATTGGCCCAGAAACACGTTTTTCAAGCTTCTGGAAAGTGGGCAATGCACTGAGGAAGGTGGGCAAGGCACTCAAGCTGATCATGGAGCACCATTGAATTGATTAATGAAGAGTGCTCCTTCCATTGAAATATTTTATGGCATAATTTTGCTTTTAAACTCCTATAAATAGCACCAAGAGGAAGGGGCAGAACACACACCATTCTTCATTCTTCAATTCCTCCCTTACTCATACGTTCTTCCTCTGCTTCTCTTCTTTGTTGGAGTTTATCCAACAACTTCTCCATTTCCGGGTTAGTTTTATTGTTGTAGTTGTAATTATGGAGGGCTAAAACCCTTAGATTGATTTTCTTGGAGAATGTTGTAATGTAATTTTGAGGTCATTAATTTTAATATAGTATGCTTTTATTATTGTTATTTCTTCATAATCATTCTCTACTTATTTAATTCCATTTTGTTTAATTGAATTTGTATGCTTAATCGGTTTAGTTATTCAAATGGAGTTAAATAAGATTTCAAATTAGAATGGATTAAGGAAATATGCATGCTTAATGAATATTTTCATAATCACTTTTAATAATTATGGTTTGCTTAATTCTATAATTTGAGATTAGATTATGTATGTAGGCGATGTTCTTATATATGCTCAATAATTCCTAGATTTTAAGATCTTGACTCCTTTTGCTTAATTAGGATGCTTGATTAAAATATTCATTTTTAAATGAAAGTAAAGGAATTGTGAATTGAAAAAGACGCTTAGTTGATCAATTCAAATTGAGCTAAGAAATTAACATTAATAAGTATACAAGTTATCTTTAATGAACCAAGGATAAATTTATTTACAATACTCCAAGAAAATCAATCGCTTGTTATTTATTGTTTTAAATCCTTTATTTACCTTGTTTTAATTTTAATTGTGACAACAAAAAAAAAATCAATCAAAACCCCCCCCAATTGTATGTTAGTGAACTTATGTTTGTAAAAATTTTTAGTTGTTTAGTTTTTATTTTTAATTGTTAAAAATTAGTTTAAGACTTGATTTTTCCTAAATTTCTGTGTTGATCCTTGAGAGAACGACCTAGGTTGACACCCTAGTACTACGTTAATTAATTTTAATGTACTAATTTGACGGAATCACGACTGCAAAAAATTTCAACGTCAAATTTTGGCGCCGCCGCCGGGGATCAACGATCTTTAGGAAAAACTTTTTTTTTTTAAATTAATTTTTTTTTAATTGAAAAAAAAAAAGAAAATTTTAATTAAAAAAAAAAAATTTTTTTTCTTTGTTTGTTTGTTTGTTTATTTTATTTCTCTTGCATGATTTAGGATTCTTATGATTTATTGCTCATCATGATCAAATATCTTGTTGTATGCTATGTATGACTAGAAGAACTTTTGAGCATTTATATTCATTTGATCCTGAAATTGAAAGAACTTTTCATAGGTTAGTTAGAGAAGCTAGATTTAATAATAACTTTGTTGATATTGATAGTGATAGTATTTTTTCTGAATCTGTTGAAAGTACTGCTAGTTTTTCTGATATGGCTGAACCTCGTGAAAGAACTCTTAGAGAACTAGCTGCTCCTGAATTCACATACGAAAGTTTGTGTATTCAATATCCTGATGAGGATGTCCCTTTTATTCTTAAGACCGGACTTATACACCTGTTGCCTAAGTTTCATGGTCTTGCGGGTGAAGATCCGCACAAACACCTCAAAGAATTCCACATTGTGTGTTCCACAATGAAACCCCAAAACGTTCAAGAAGACCATGTCTATCTTAAAGCGTTTCCTCATTCTTTAGAGGGTGTTGCTAAGGATTGGTTGTATTACCTTGCTCCAAGATCAATCACAAGTTGGAATGACTTAAAGAAAATGTTCTTGGAAAAATTCTTTCCTGCCTCTAGAACAACTGTAATCCGTAAAGACATATCTGGCATTAGGCAACTCTCTGGAGAAAGTCTTTATGAATATTGGGAGAGATTTAAAAAACTTTGTGCAAGTTGCCCTCACCACCAAATTTCTGAACAACTTCTTCTTCAGTACTTCTATGAAGGTTTACACCACGTTGATCGCAACATGATTGATGCGGCAAGTGGAGGAGCTCTAGGAGATATGACTGCTGCTGAAGCAAGAAACCTGATTGAGAAGATGGCATCCAATTCTCAACAATTTGGTGTGAGAAATGATTCTTTCAAACCCATGTTTGATTCCAATTCTAGTTCATCTGGAATTAAATTGGAGAGCAAACTTGATGCTCTCACCACTCTAGTCACACAATTGGCAGTAAATCAAAAATCCATGACTGCTAAAGTGTGTGGAATCTGCTCTTCACAAGAGCACCCCACTGATTGTTGTCCTTCTCTACAAGAAAAGGATAATAATAGTCCCCAAGCCTATGCAGCAAACATCTACCATGACAGACCTCCACCACAACAAAACCATGACCTTTCCACCAATAGATACAATCCAGGTTGGAGGAACCATCCAAATTTGAGATGGGGAAACCAACAACAAAATCCCCAACCTCCATTTCAAAACAATGCACCATCCTTCCAAAGACCTACACCTCAACCACCCACGAGTGGCCCTTCTTTGGAGGATCTGGTGAAACAAATGGCTGCGTAGAATTTGGAGTATCAACAGAGGAATGATGCTACCATCCAGAGTTTAAGCAACCAAATTGGGCAATTGGCTTCATCATTAAGCCAGTTACAATCTCAAAACTCTGACAAATTACCATCTCAACCAGCTGCAAATCCAAGAAATGTGAGTGCAATTCAGTTAAGATCAGGTAAGAACCTTGAAGTACCCATACCTAAGGAACCTGAAAAACAAACAGATGTGCCCACAACGGTTGAGAATGATGTGCCCTCTTCAAGCACAAGCAAATCTGAGATGCAACCATCCCAAATCCCACCTCATATCCCTCTTCCTTTTCCACCAAAAGCAATTCCAAGCAAGAAGATGGAAGAAGTGGATAAAGAAATTTTGGATACTTTTAGGAAAGTGGAAGTGAATATACCTCTTCTCGATGCAATCAAGCAAATTCCCAAGTATGCCAAATTTCTGAAGGAGTTGTGTACTCACAAAAGGAGACTCAAGGGCAATGAAAGAATAAGCATGGGAAGGAATGTATCTGCACTGCTTGGTAAGGAAAATATTCCTGAAAAATGCAAAGATCCAGGTACATTTTCTATACCCTGTATCATAGGCAATAACAAATTTGAAAATTGTATGTTAGATTTAGGAGCTTCAATAAATGTTATGCCTATGTCTGTTTTTAAATCTTTGTCTCTTGGAAATTTACAACCTACTGGTGTAGTAATTCAGCTAGCCAATAGGAGCACTGCCTATCCTGCTGGAGTTATAGAGGATGTTTTGGTTCAGGTAGAACAGCTTGTTTTCCCTGCTGACTTTTTTGTACTTGATATGGAAGAAGGTATTCCTCAAATTCCTGTTCCTATCATTTTGGGAAGACCATTTTTAAAAACAGCTCGAACCAAAATAGATGTTCATTCTGGAACTCTCTCTATGGAATTTGGTGACACGAGAGTTCAATTTAATATTCTTGATGCCATGAAATATCCATCTGAAAATCATTCTGTTTTCCAAATTGACATTATTGATGAACTAGTTTTTGAACATTTTTCTAATGTTGATTTGGAATACATGGATGATTCAAACAAATGTTTTTCATGCAATGATTCTGGAAGTTGTGATATTTGTGCTGAAATTGATAGATACATAAATTCTGATTCAGAATCTCTAGATATATCTGTTAACCATAAGGAGCTGTATGCAGGATTTCAAGAAAATTCTAACAAAATTTTTGAGGTGCAAACAGCAGAATCAAAATCTATTTTGTTAGTTCCATCTGTTTTGCAGGCACCAAAGTTAGAATTGAAACCCCTACCTGAGAACCTAAAGTATGTATACTTAGGGGATAATGAACAGCTCCCGGTGATAATTTCCACTTCTCTTGATGAAAATCAAGAAGAAAAATTGTTGCAGGTATTGAAAAGACACAAGAAGGCTATAGGATGGACATTGGCAGACATTCCTGGAATTAGTCCATCCATGTGCATGCATAGAATATTTCTGGAGGAAAATACTAAAGCAGTAAGACAACCCCAGAGGAGACTCAACCCTGTAATCCTTGATGTGGTTAAGAAGGAGATCACCAAGCTTCTACAAGCAGGAATCATTTATCCTATCTCTGATAGCCAATGGGTGAGTCCAATTCAAGTGGTTCCTAAGAAAACAGGGATCACAGTTGTGAAAAATGAAAAGGATGAATTGATCCCAACTAGAGTGCAGAATAGTTGGAGAGTCTGTATTGACTACAGGAGACTTAACCAAGCAACAAAGAAGGACCATTTCCCTTTACCCTTCATTGACCAAATGCTTGAGCGTCTCGCAGGTAAGTCTCACTACTGTTTTCTTGATGGATTCTCTGGATATTTTCAGATTCACATTGCACCTGAGGATCAAGATAAGACCACATTCACCTGTCCCTTTGGCACATTTGCTTATAGGAGAATGCCATTTGGCCTATGCAATGCTCCCGGAACTTTTCAAAGATGCATGATAAGTATTTTTCATGATTTCATTGAAAATTGCATAGAGGTGTTTATGGATGATTTTACTGTCTATGGATCTTTATTTAATGCATGCCTTGATAGTCTTGATAAAGTTTTGAACAGATGTATTAAAACTAACCTTGTCTTGAACTATGAGAAATGTCATTTTATGGTAAAACAAGGAATAGTTTTAGGGCATGTAATCTCTGAAAAAGGAATTGAGGTAGATCCTGCTAAAGTAGAAGTTATATCACATTTGCCTTACCCCTCTTGTGTTTGAGAGGTTCGTTCTTTTCTTGGCCATGCAGGATTCTACAGAAGATTCATAAAAGATTTCAGCAAGAAGGCTAGGCCACTATCCAGTCTGCTTCAAAAGGATGTGGCATTTGAGTTTGATGAAAAGTGTAAGGAGGCTTTTAATTGTCTCAAGCAAGCATTGACCACTACCCCAATAATCCAAGCACCTGTTTGGACAGCTCCATTTGAGTTGATGTGTGATGCTTCTAATTATGCATTGGGAGCTGTCCTTGGTCAAAAGATTGACAAGCAGCCTAGGGTCATCTACTATGCATCTAAAACTTTAGATGCTGCCCAGGTAAATTACACTACCACTGAAAAAGAGCTCTTGGCCATTGTTTTTGCATTAGATAAGTTTAGATCTTACCTACTCGGTTCTCGAGTAGTTGTCTTTACTGACCATGCAGCTCTGAAGTACTTGTTGAAGAAAGGTGAGTCCAAGCCAAGATTGATTCGTTGGATGCTTTTGCTCCAAGAGTTTGACTTGGAAATTCGTGATAGAAGTGGAACACAAAACCTTGTGGCAGACCATTTAAGCAGAATTGAGAATGCTCCTGATTCGGCACCTATTCGGGACCATTTTCCCGATGAACACCTCATGAGTATTTCTAACTCTTTTGATTCACCTTGGTTTGCTAACATTGTAAATTATCTTGTTGCTTCTGTTTTTCCACCATGTGCATCCAGAAACCAAATTTCAAAATTAAAAAGTGATGCAAAGTATTATATTTGGGATGACCCGTATTTGTGGAAATTGTGTAATGATCAGGTGATTCGAAGATGCATTCCCGATCATGAAATAGAATCAGTTCTTCGATTCTGCCATGCTTCACCAGTTGGTGGACATTTTGGTCCACAAAGAACAGCAAGAAAAGTGTTGGATTCAGGTTTGTATTGGCCCACAATTTTTAAGGATGCATGGAGAGTTTGTAACACCTGTGAGAAATGCCAAAGAGCTAGTAATGCTACCACATGGAGACAACAGATGCCTCAACAACCAATGTTGTTTTGTGAAGTATTTGATGTTTGGGGCATTGATTTTATGGGTCCATTTCCTCCATCCTTTGGTTTTACTTACATTTTATTGGCTGTTGATTATGTTTCTAAATGGGTGGAAGCTAAAGCCACCAGAACTAATGATGCTCGAGTTGTAGTGGATTTTGTTAGATCTCAAATTCTTTGCAGGTTTGGCATCCCAAGAGCAATCATTAGTGATCAAGGAACACATTTCTGTAACAGGACCATGCAAGCTATGCTCAGGAAGTATGGGGTTGTTCATAGAGTCTCTACTCCATATCACCCCCAAACCAATGGACAAGCAGAAGTCTCTAACAGAGAAATCAAAAGGATCCTGGAGAAGATAGTACAGCCTAACAAAAAGGATTGGAGCAGGAAATTGGATGATGCTCTTTGGGCACATAGAACAGCTTTTAAGGCACCTATAGGAATGTCTCCCTATAGAATTGTTTTTGGTAAAGCATGTCATCTTCCAGTGGAGATTGAGCATCGTGCTTATTGGGCTGTAAAAGCTTGTAACTTAGCACTTGATCAAGCAGGAGAGGAAAGAAAATTACAACTGAATGAGCTTGATGAGATACGTTTGGCAGCTTATGAGAACTCGAGGTTCTATAAAGAGAAAACAAAGAAATTCCATGATAGCTCAATAGCTAGAAAGGATTTTACTGCTGGACAGAAAGTGCTACTGTTTAATTCCCGGTTGAAACTGATGGCCGGAAAATTACGCTCCAAATGGGAAGGACCTTTCATTGTTACAAATGTATTTCCCCATGGAGCTGTGGAAATAAAAAGTGAAAACTCCAACAAAAGCTTCAAGGTTAATGGACAACGTTTGAAGCCATTTCATGAAAATCCTTCACTTGTGGATGTTACAATGGAGGAACATGCTTTGGGGGAACCACTTCTTGATCCCCCTTGAGGGAGTTTTTCTTACCCATCTCTTTACTTTTTCATTCTATTGTCTATTTTGTATGCTCTGTCTTACATTGAGGACAATGTATGATTTAAGTGTGGGGGTGGGATTCGTGTGTTATTGTGTGTTGTGTGATTAAATTTTGTGTGACTTTGTTTTATTTAAAAAAAAAAAAAAAGATTTAAATAAAAGATTTTGTGTGTGTTTTTGTTTTAAAAAAGGCATGTTTTATTGGAATTTTAAGATATGCATGAGTAACAAGTAAATTCTTTCATGTCTGATATGAGATTAATGATATGTTATAATTTGAACTCAAACATTTTCTGGTATGTTGAGAATGACATGATAATTGAGAAATGATCATATATGATGGAATTATACCTTGTGAGATTTTTGAGCCTTAAAATTTGATGGATCACTTTAAACCATCTTAATCCTTTCATGTGTGATTAATTCCTGGAAGCTTACATCTTAATTTTTGTCTTGTTTCTTGATGATACTTGAAACTCATATGAATGTATTTGAAGTGATACAGGCATTTTGTTCAGTTGAGCCACTAAGCCAGATAAGCTTACCATGAATAAATTATCTCTTGTTAGCCATTTTGAGCCTATTTAACTGTTTCCTTGTTACAGCTCAAATAAGCCATGGATGAAAAACCAAAAATATACCTACCTTAAGAAGTATATTGAAGCTTTGGAATCAAGTCAAAACAGGCATTCAAATAAGTGTGGGGGTGTGCAAAAAGGAATTGCAACTCTTGTTCCAAGTGTTATGCAATCTCATAAAAATAAAAATAATAAAAAAAAAATTTTTTACCAAATACCATACAATAAATGTTTTACCCTCACTGTTTGCCAGTAAAATTAATTGCTTCATTATTCTTTTTGGTATATATATATAAATATATATATTTCATCCATTTTAACCTTGGCCACATTGCAACCCTGTGAAGCCCTGTTGATCTATACATGCATTTGTGTTGATTGTGGAATTAAAAAACTTGCCAAATTTTTAGACTGTTTGTTTTTCAGGAATTGTTTTGAGTGTATACACAAACTTTAAACACTTGAGAGTTGAGAGTATGTCTTGTGAGGTTCTATCACTTATGATCTTCTTTTCAGTTTAATTTAATTTTCACATGCCTAAGTGTTTGAATGATCTTTATATATATCTTGATGCTCTGAATCTTGCATGTTAAATAACTCTTGTTTCTCTGTATATTCTTAAAATTTCATGCCAATTCTGTGTGTTGTTTTCAACTTAATGTTTTCAAATAAATTGTGATACTTGTTTTTATTTTGATTTTGCCCGGGAGTGCAAAAGAATAAGTGTGGGAGTATTTGATGATGCATGATTTATCCTTAATTCCTCAATTTAAATGTGCATAATTTGCCATCACTTAGTGTGTAATATACTGCACTTTAACACATTTTCATCAATTGAGCTTTATTTAATATTTAATTTTAAAATGAATTAAGGATAAATTTTTAATAAAAGTTGGGTTTCTCTTGTTTTGTAGTGTGTGATTAAGCCTGTAATTAAAAAAATAATTACCACAGGTCAAACGAAAGAAGCCACGACTCAAGAAATGGTCAAAAATGCGAGAAAAGCACCAGAACAGGTCTGGGAATCGATTCACCAATGTGGGAATCGATTCCCACACAAAAGAACAGCAAGGAATCGATTCAAGCACCCTGGGAATCGATTCATACAGCTAGGAATCGATTCCCCACCCCTGTGAATCGATTCATATGCATTTTAAAGGCCTGGGAATCGATTCAAACAAGCATGAATCGATTCATGTGCTTGGGAATCGATTCCCACCCCTAAATGAATCGATTCACACGTGTAAAATTGGCCCAGGATTGCATTTTGGAACGAATGAATCGATTCCTCCCACCAATGAATCGATTCATGAGTGAATAATTGGCCCAGAAACACGTTTTTCAAGCTTCTGGAAAGTGGGCAATGCACTGAGGAAGGTGGGCAAGGCACTCAAGCTGATCATGGAGCACCATTGAATTGATTAATGAAGAGTGCTCCTTCCATTGAAATATTTTATGGCATAATTTTGCTTTTAAACTCCTATAAATAGCACCAAGAGGAAGGGGCAGAACACACACCATTCTTCATTCTTCAATTCCTCCCTCACTCATACGTTCTTCCTCTGCTTCTCTTCTTTGTTGGAGTTTATCCAACAACTTCTCCATTTCCGGGTTAGTTTTATTGTTGTAGTTGTAATTATGGAGGGCTAAAACCCTTAGATTGATTTTCTTGGAGAATGTTGTAATGTAATTTTGAGGTCATTAATTTTAATATAGTATGCTTTTATTATTGTTATTTCTTCATAATCATTCTCTACTTATTTAATTCCATTTTGTTTAATTGAATTTGTATGCTTAATCGGTTTAGTTATTCAAATGGAGTTAAATAAGATTTCAAATTAGAATGGATTAAGGAAATATGCATGCTTAATGAATATTTTCATAATCACTTTTAATAATTATGGTTTGCTTAATTCCATAATTTGAGATTAGATTATGTATGTAGGCGATGTTCTTATAAATGCTCAATAATTCCTAGATTTTAAGATCTAGACTCCTTTTGCTTAATTAGGATGCTTGATTAAAATATTCATTTTTAAATGAAAGTAAAGGAATTGTGAATTGAAAAAGACGCTTAGTTGATCAATTCAAATTGAGCTAAGAAATTAACATTAATAAGTATACAAGTTATCTTTAATGAACCAAGGATAAATTTATTTACAATACTCCAAGAAAATCAATCGCTTGTTATTTATTGTTTTAAATCCTTTATTTACCTTGTTTTAATTTTAATTGTGACAACAAAAAAAAAATCAATCAAAACCCCCCCAATTGTATGTTAGTGAACTTATGTTTGTAAAAATTTTTAGTTGTTTAGTTTTTATTTTTAATTGTTAAAAATTAGCTTAAGACTTGATTTTTCCTAAATTTCTGTGTTGATCCTTGAGAGAACGACCTAGGTTGACACCCTAGTACTACGTTAATTAATTTTAATGTACTAATTTGACGGAATCACGACTGCAAAAAATTTCAACGTCAATATTCAATAACTCAATAACACGTATGCATATAAATTCAACTCATATTCATTCAATTGCCCACTCGAAAATCTGCGTTCAACATCATGTGCACTCGGCAATTCAACAACAATCAGATGACTCGGCTTATACCACATGCACTCGGCAATCCTATGCCATCCACTCGGCAATCACTATGCCATTCACTCGGCAATCACTATGCCATTCACTCGGCAATCACTATGCCATTCACTCGGATCATCCTATATTCACTCGGATTTATCCTTTATAGTAAGCATTTCATGCTTTCCTCTATAAAGCCCACTCGGTATTCATCATAACAGTCCCCATACATGCATTTATCACAAGTATATGCATGAACAAGCATCATACGCATTTAATCATACCACCACAAATATAGGGACCAATAACCACCACACAATGCACTCAGCATCAACATAACATGCATCTCAAGTATCACAACATAATCATCATACATCATATGGACAAATAAGCATGCACCATGCAACAACAAATAATCATACAACCAGGTTCAACTCAATAACAGCACACAATACACATCAAACATAACACAATACAATTATGTCACCCGGAAATCCGTCCATAAGCCATGCATTTGAGATGCAAAGCTCCCCGTACCTGGATAAAGCTTCCAGGAGTCACACGGGCACTCGGCCCAGCCACAGCAGCAATCTTCTCGACATTTCAACGGTGAGAAGAGCCATCATGGCTTCCACTCGTCCCAGCAACAGGCTCACAGCCATCAACGCTCTGATCGCAGCTTCAGAGAGCCAACTCTGCCTCCACTCGAGCATCAACGCCTCCAAGGCACGACACCACTCCACATACAGTCCAGTGGAGGATTCCCAATCATGGGTCTTCACCAACAGTGGAGGACAACCAAACTTCCATGCACACATCTAGGCCTTCTTCTTCGCAACAGCACTGCCTCACTCAGTGGACCACTTCCACAACGAGGCACCCACACGCTGTTACAGCTTTCAACCAAGCCTATCATATGAAGGAGAAAAAGGAAAACGAAGAGGATGCACCAGGGAAGTAAAGGAGGAACCAACCTCCAAAACACACAGCCACAGGAAAGATTCTCAACCTTCAAGGCACCCAGTACCATGCTGAACTCCACCACCATGCAGCTCCACTCGAACTCAACACAACGTTGAGTGGAGGAAGATGAAGATAAAGGAGGAGGCAAGAAGATGAAGTAGAAGCTCCATGAATTCTAGAGAGAAGGAGGAGCATTTCTCTCCTCCGAAAAACCACCAAGGAGAAAAATAAAGGAAAATGAGGAGAAAACGTGGAGTTGAAGCCTTATCACCACGCAACCAGCGTCTGCTCCCATTTCAATCAACATTCCATCCTCATTAATGCAATTCCATCTGCATTTAATGCTAGTCCTTTTTAATCATTACCCCCCTCCAGCATTTAATACACTCCACGTGGACCAAGGAAGAGGGAGAAGAAGAGAACCGGCCCATTAACCACCAAAGGCATATATTATTATTATTATTATTATTATTATTAAATCTATTTGCCTAATTGGCAATTAACCTTAATCCACCATTAAATTAACAAATCCATCACCTTAATCTGGAATTTATAATTAATTAAAAAATCAGGGATGTTACACTCTCCCCACCTTTAAGGAATTTCATCCCCGAAATTCAACATGAACCGGTCACAATAATCACTCAGCATATCACCACTTACCACACATTGAGTACATATCAATGCTTTTCAAGCATTCACCGATCAGTCAAATTCCAATCGGCACAACTTCACCTCTCAAACGATTTGCCGATCACACCACAAGAAATTCCGAGACATCACACTTTTAACACCTTCCACTCGGAAGTGTCACAACCGACTCGGAAATCACCCACTCGGGTATTCACTACTCGGAAACATTCCAAATCGAACAGTACACCAACATCCAGGCTTCACTTCGCCTCAGAAAAGCTCCACCGTCTTAAGGATATTTCATTCTGAACATCATAATTCACTCAGTAATTATTTCACTCGGAATTATATTCCTCTCATTCACCCATCTACATTTTGATACACTAATATTTACTGCACAATCAACACACTCTCATCTTTGCTTGGAGCAGTCCGATAGACTCAAGCCATCCCTATAAGTAGCTACAGTCTCACTTGCCCGACCTATGAACTGCTGCATCTAACTTATAGGATGATGCCTCATTCCTATAGGGTCACAACAATTGCATAGAGTCAATGCAAAATGCACACTGCCACAATACCTATGGCATGTAGAGTCATACCGAAACAGCATCCTCACAATCTTTTCACTCATACCGACCAAAGTCACTCAGATAATGCTGATCTATAAGCAACATATTTCCACTATTACGCACCAACACTGGTGCATCACATGCTAACAGTCGGCAACATCAATCATCATCACAGTAAAATGCATATTATCAATACATTTCTGACCCATACAGAGCGTACATCCAGCCCATACACCTATTCTAGTGTAAACCTCATGGTAATAATCATCAAATGCCAACCACACTCACCATAAAATGGCGTAATGGCAATCGGTTTCCAGTCCAAACCGAGTAAAAATTCCTTCTTTAATCTTACTCATCACAAAATCATGGACAATCAGCCAATCAATCCCTCAATTCATCATTCATCACTAGCCATCAATTAATTAAAGCCTAGGGAATTCATCAAATTCTCTTAGATATACCACTCGGTTTTCAATATGATTTTCAATCATAACAATATGTTTCTACATTGGCAACTTTCTTCACTGAGCATAACACAGTCCGCCAGTCGGATATACAATCATCATAATATTATTTCTATTATCACCATATCCAGTACCAAGGTGTACTCGGATTTTAACCTTAAGACATTTCAAACCTCAATAATTTGTTATACAATTAATTGACTCACAATACATAAGGTCAATCAGATTATCCGACTCGGAATTACAAGGGTTACCGAGTACCTCACAACATCCAACTATCACCAAGTCAAAATCAACATAGAGTCTAGTTCCACAAGGTCTAACAGTATAAGATCATATAGAATCCGATCGGGTTACTACACCTTATGGGTCATAATTCAACCATCCAATCACTCGGCTTTCAACCACAAGACCGAGTCTAACCCAAATCCTCAGGTATCCAATTTCATCAATTTCACACCCAGTTTTCTAAACTCTCATATATCCATTTCAATAATATTCCGATCATACTTGATCACGCCCAATCAATTGGGTTACCCCACCTAGTGGTCCAACATCAACTAATCATTCACTCGGTTTTCACACCTCAGAAACTGAGACACAATCTCAATTTAACATATACCTAATTTCACATTTATTCATTCATGATCATGTTCAAATTTTCAACATAGGGACAGCAACTAATCAATTACGTCAAATACCATATAGGATTCACGTGCCAAGGGTATAAAACATCCTTCACAAATGGCACAAGCAATTACATAATTTCAAATCCTCCCACTATGGGATTCCTCAATATTATTCACTCAGCTAACTCAACATATGAGTTCTAATTCATTCAATAAATTTTTCTCGACAATGAGCCATTATCATGGCTTACCCAAGAGGCTAAACCAGTTAACACAGTTCCAACACTTAAGGGTCTCAACACCCATCATTATACTCCTTCTCAGCCGACTTGGGCTTAGAAATACTCTAAGTATCTCATAAACAATCAGGCTAAGGTAATAAAACCCTTCCACCCCCAGCAAATACATAGGCATACAGCCATACAAACCATGCATAAGCATGCATCAAATCCGACAGAATATCACAGCAATAATGACACTCGGTCATATTGCATACAACCGCTTACACTCGGTAAGCATACCTTGGCCATGGACCTTTTGGTCTGCTCTGATACCAAAATGTAACATCCTAATTTTTAGGAAAATTTTTTTCTAATTAATTAGAGAATAACCTGGATCCATAATAAAAACACTCCCTTATATGAAGATAAGAGAGCTGGCCCCATGGTCAAGAAGAAACAGACAGGGAAGGCAAGGGAATTAAAACCATTCACACGGAAGCACCGACAGCGCCTAAGCGAACCACAATACAGCGTACACTCGCTCAAGCGAGATCCGACTCCGCTTGGGCGAGGCCGACCAACGCGCTCGGGCGAACCACCACTCGCTTAAGCGAAACCGACTCCAAGCCTCTCAACAACACACACGCTGGAGCGAGAACTCACTCGCTGAAGCGAGAAGCCACACTCGGCTAATCCACCACTCGGTATCTAGAGGCAACCACTCACTCGGTAATCCCATCACTCGGGATCCGAGACAACTACATCACTCAGAGTCTGGGGTTTTACTTATTCAATAATGACTCCCCATACGTACACCCCACAACTTAGTTTCATATTTTATCCACTGAGACCATACACAATAAACCACTCGGAAAATGAAGGGTATCTCACTCGGTTTCCATAAAACCACTTCACTCGGGTTGTTGTCCAACCAAATACCACTCGATGTGTTTCATCACAATTCAATCGGGAATATACTTCACATTCATCACTCGGCACACCATTCGTAAACCAACTCATTCTTCTGAGTGGTATTCCACTCGGTAACTAACATCATTACCGACCAATACACATTCGGCCACACACTCGGCATTCATGCCTATTCTCACTCGGGTAATACCTTAATCATTCATTACTCAGAAATAGTCTACACAATCAATTCCACTCGGAATGATCCAAACTTCTCAACGCCCAGAGTAATTACCCAAGTAATTCACTCAGACTCATTCCACACATACACACTCAGAATACATATTACCTTATTCACTCGGAATAGGTTCCCATGTTTACTCGGGATACATTCATAATTCATACACTTAGAATATAATCAATCTGAGTCATTATAACAACTCTCCTCTCGGAAGAGGATCACTCGGATTTCCATTCGGATTACTCGAATCATTCCCCACTCGGGGTTCACCATGTATTCTTCACTCAGAATCCACAAAAGCCATTATCACACAGAAAGAGACTCACACATGAGTTGCACTCGGATATGGAGTCCCATACATAAGACTCACTCAGAAAAGCAACTAAGCCACACATATTCCACTTAGGATTCATCAACTTAGAGATATTCATACAACATCGTTTCCTAGTCGGTAGGAAGCATCAAATCAACATAAATCACTTATATATATGTATTCTCTAATTCCAAGTCTGACTATCACTACAGCAATACACTTCCACCGATTCATAACCATGTTATCAACATAACATATATGTATACATATACGCATACACTCGGATACGTATTAACTTTATACTTTCCATTCACCAACACATTCAGTCGGTATGCATATAATACCATCACTTGAAATATATATATATATATATGTATATATATATATATATATTAACATGCACTCGGGTTATTCAGTCATCTTGTCATTATTCTTTCAACAAAACCCGTTATCCGATACAAGTACATGATTTCAATGTGGCCTATATATATATATACAGACATGCACTCGGATTTCCAATAACCCAACTTCAATATATATATAAAGTGTATTCATTATACAACGTTAATATGAGCCGGCCAAGGCTTTAGTACATCAAATGTACTCGGAACTTAATAATATATACACAGCCATTATCATAAACATCCAACACTCGGGTTTAAAACCACCACATCATCCAAACCGACCTGCATACACTGAAAAGTGATGTAGGGGTGAGCATTACATATTAAATGACAGATATTGGCTCGGGTTAATCATAGAATCCACAATATAATTATACATATATCATCAATCAATCAACATATACTACCATTCAGGATGAGCAATCACAAACATCTTAATCGGGTTTCTTACCCCTTCCACTCGGCTATAAAGCCTAATATCCTCATCAATAATATAATCCCTCAATCAGATTTCACCTCAAGTCTACCCCAAGACTATATCAATAATATTCATACTCCGAGCCATACTCAAGGAGTCTGCCTGAGCCCAGCTCCAGGACTTAATCATATTCATCATATGTTTCATCATCTGATTGTCGATCGGTATAGAAATCCAACGCATTCCAGTGGCAAATCGGATGCATACGGTTTCATTCACTCGGCGTCCAACGCCAATGCATTCGGCATATCATCAAGCGTCTCATTTCACGCTTAGTGCCCCAGGCACTGCCCCGAGTCCAACTCGAGGTCTTTCATCACATTCAACATTAGGACCCCGTCCTCTTCACTCGGGATTATACCCTTGTGGCACCCCGCAAGGTGTTCATATTCAATAACTCAATAACACGTATGCATATAAATTCAACTCATATTCATTCAATTGCCCAGTCGAAAATCTGCGTTCAACATCATGTGCACTCGACAATTCAACAACAATCAGATGACTCGGCTTATACCACATGCACTCGGCAATCCTATGCCATCCACTCGGCAATCACTATGCCATTCACTCAGCAATCACTATGCCATTCACTCGGCAATCACTATGCCATTCACTCGGTAATCACTATGCCATTCACTCAGATCATCCTATATTCACTCGGATTTATCCTTTATAGTAAGCATTTCATGCTTTCCTCTATAAAGCCCACTCGGCATTCATCATAACAGTCCCCATACATATATTTATCATAAGTATATGCATGAACAAGCATCATACGTATTTAATCATACCACCACAAATATAGGGACCAATAACCACCATAAAATGCACTCAGCATCAATGTAACATGCATCTCAAGTATCACAACATAATCATCATACATCATATGGACAAATAAGCATGCACCATGCAACAACAAATAATCATACAACCGGGTTCAACTCAACAACAGCACACAATACATATCAAACACAACACAATACAATTATGTCACCCGGAAATTCGTCCATAAGCCATGCATTTGAGATGTAAAGCTCCCCGTACCTGGATGAAGCTTCCAAGAGTCACACAGGCACTCGGCCCAGCCACAGCAGTAATCTGCTCGGCATTCCAATGGTGAGAAGAGCCATCATGGCTTCCACTCGTCCTAGCAACAGGCTCACAGCCATCAACGCTCTGCTCGCAGCTTCGGAGAGCCAACTCTGCCTCCACTCGAGCATCAAAGCCTCCAAGGCACGACACCACTCCACACACAGTCTAGTGGAGGATTCCCAATCATGGGTCTTCACCAACAGTGGAGGACAACCAAACTTCCATGCACACATCTAGGCCTTCTTCTTCGCAACAGCACTGCCTCACTCAGTGGACCACTTCCACAACGAGGCACCCACACGCTGTTACAGCTTTCAACCAAGCCTATCATATGAAGGAGAAAAAGGAAAACGAAGAGGATGCACCAGGGAAGCAAAGGAGGAACCAACCTCCAAAACACACAGCCACAGGAAAGATTCTCAACCTTCAAGGCACCCAGTACCATGCTGAACTCCACCACCATGCAGCTCCACTCGAACTCAACACAGCGTTGAGTGGAGGAAGATGAAGATAAAGGAGGAGGCAAGAAGATGAAGCAGAAGCTCCATGAATTCTAGAGAGAAGGAGGAGCATTTCTCTCCTCCGAAAAGCCACCAAGGAGAAAAATAAAGGAAAATAAGGAGAAAACGTGGAGTTGAAGCCTTATCACCACGCAACCAGCGTCTGCTCCCATTTCAATCAACATTCCATCCTTATTAATGCAATCCCATCTGCATTTAATGCTAGTCCTTTTTAATCATTACCCCCCTCCAGCATTTAATACACTCCACGTGGACCAAGGAAGAGGGAGAAGGAGAGAACCGGCCCATTAACCACCAAAGGCATATATTATTATTATTATTATTATTATTATTATTATTATTATTATTATTATTGTTATTATTAAATCCATTTGCCTAATTGGCAATTAACCTTAATCCACCATTAAATTAACAAATCCATCACCTTAATCTGGAATTTATAATTAATTAAAAAATCTGGGATGTTACATATGTCACTTAATAAAACTTCTTCAAGTAAATTTTCCATCTTTTAAACTTAACTTATTTATATAATTAACTTTCATAAAGTTTTGTAATAATTTAAAACGATGCCGCTTTTAGTAAAATAAACATCGTAACCGTTTGGTCGGTAAATCTCTCTTAAAAACATGATGTCGTCAATTTACTCTCGGTGATACATGATGATAAATTATTTTTTTTAATGGCGGGGCTTACTGGAAATAAATTACAATTTACATATCAACACAAAAAATTCAAAAATTAAATTATACAACCATATTGAATAAAACCGCGCCTCCTTAAACACTAAATTTTCTAAATTTCCATTTTCTTGTTCGATCGGGATAAAATCCATCCTCCTGAGTACGTGAATGTCAAATTATGCCAAATTAATTTAGAAAATACTTACTAAATTAAAAATATAATAATTTTAATGGTTGATTACGAAAATCTTCGTAGTTTAAAATCTAACCGTTGGATCGAGACAAAATTTAAAACAGGGGTCACCGAATACGCAGGCAATATTATAGAACAACCAAAAATACAATCCAAAGAGGAAAAGACCCCCTTACCACACGGGACAGCTGCTTCCCAGAAGAAGAAAACGGTGGTCCCGCCGAAAATTCACCGAATGTTCTAAAACGTCCACCGATCGTCGTCGACGGTACCTAAAACTTAATATGCAAAACTTTTTGAGCTACAAAAGGGTCATGGCCAGCAAGGAATTTATAGGATAGCCATGAATTTAACTAAACTCAAAGGGACCGGTTGCCAAAAATTTACCGTTCACTTAAAAATTTTCGTCGTTCGTCGCTGATTGTTCCCGATCTTAAGAAAACACAACATGCACACAATATTTAATAAGTAAGGTCATGGTTTTTTAAGTTAAAATAGAGAGAAAGTAATCTACATATAATATACATGCTGCTCGATTTTCTAAAAAGAAAAAGAAAGCAAGAATTAAGAGCCAAAGTTGCAAGAATTCCACCTTGACTTGTTATAATGTGACCACGGCCAAGAGGATGAGGGATGGCATCTTGAATTATGGATTTATGGAGGTGAAAAGAAGTCAAAGTGGTGGCTGGAATCTAGAGGAAAGAATAGAAAAGAATGGGTAAGTGTTTTAGAGGAGGAATGAATAGCTTAACATGATGGCATGATGTATCATGATATAGTGCATGGTGACATAGCATTTTGGAGATGGTAAAAATTTGCTCATGGTGATGAATGAGAAATAAAATAGAGTGTGTAAGGAGGGTAACGTGAATAAAGAGAGGGGTTGGTTGTGATTTTTGGATGTATGGTATTGTTAAGGCATCGTGTATGGCAATCTATCATGGTAACATGCTATCTTGGTGGTTAATTCTCAAGAAGACAAGTGGTGTGTGCATGAGAGAGTAAAAATTGGTCATGACACATATGAGGGGTGTGGCAAGCTGTAGTGTGATGCATGGAGGAAGGGTTATTCTAGAGTTAACATGTGTTCCTTGGATGGTAGAAAGTGATTGGACCAATTTTGCATGAAGGACAAGGTGGCACACTTAGAGGCGTCAGCTTATTCGTGGATTTAAGGGCCTTTATAGACCAAATTTGCAAATGGGCTGAACATCAAAGTTATAGAACTTTTTATTCTCTTTAAATCCATATAAAGCTTAAAAAATCCATCAAGAATTGAGTCAAATATGGCCCAAATACTAAAAGGGTGTATGGTTGTCACGGGATTTTTGTTCCCTGCATAATTTATTTTTCTAGGCCAAATGGGTTATAATTTGGGCTTTGTGTCCTTCATAAAAGTTGTGAATAATTGAGTTAGGAAAAAGTTAATGAAGGCCTTATTCAATTTAATGGCCATATGAGAGGGTTATGTGGAAAATACTGCACCTAGTTTAAACTATTACTGGAAAAATGTGAATTGGTGTAGTGTTTTAATTTCTTGGATTTATGGGATGCGAATTGGCTTTCGATCCCTTAATGAAGTTTGTAGATGTTTCTTCCTCTTTAATTTGATATATCATTTGCAATGATCCAAGTTTTGTAGCCCGAGATATACCCTATTTATGACAGGGTGCTCTAGAAGCTTCCCGGATCAGCTAGGGTCTTAGAAATAAATTCACCATTAATTCTCCCTTAGGAATTTGATTTTGTGCCCTTCGTTAAAATTGTAGAGGTCTATGATAAGGATCCATAGCAAAAAGAATAGAGTGATTCAAGCACCGGACGAAGGAGATACATGAATTTTATCAAAGGCTGCCAGCATTGAAATGAAATAGCCAAGAGGTCACGAAGATTTATTAAACTGTACCAATCTAGAAGGATTTAGCTTTTGATGTCTTCACGGAAAACGTAGATAATTTTGTTATGGATATTTTGACACCAATTTTGTGCAAATTGAAGTTGTAAAAGAAAGTTATGAATTTTTTCTGAACTACACGTAGAGAAAAAATCCAAACGTTGGAATTTTTAGACGAATATACTTAATTTTTGATTTTGGGGTTGACAGAGTGAGAACCGGAACTTAGGTCTAGAAACAGAGATTGAAGATCTTTTCAAAACAAAAAGATTGAGACCAAAATCATTCAATTCAAAGATTGTATAAAAAATATGGGTCCAAAACACCAAAGGTATTTAGGTCGAGTTTTAAAGCGATTTCTGAGGAAATCAACTTATTGAAAAACAGGGATGATAGAGTCTGAATCAAGCTTCGGTCCCTTCAGTAAAAATTCCTAAAATGTCAAAATGAGTTACCAGAGACTAACCGTGTCACCATCGGATATCCCAAGGTATATGAACGGTCAAACATAGGAGACGCCAAATGTTCTGATTGAGCTGGTTAGGCCAAGTCAGACACCCTTGATTCTTTATAGAGGGGTCCTAACAGGACTAGTATCCTTACTGGATCACTAGTCTTGGGTCGAACGATCAGAGTCTGACCTCAAGATGGGTCCCACAATTCAAATCCGAGGAACCGAACAATATTTTATTATTAAATATAATTATCAAAGAAACAATCTAATATGTATAATTTCAAAATAAATTATTATAATTATTTATCCATTAAATGTTGTCAACAGAAAATAATTATCGAATATAATTATAAATCAATCAGCACAAAATAATCGATATTAACATATTATTGTTAATTAGACAGTATGGTCTCACGTTATTATGGTTCTTACCGTTTTCTTATCTCTGCTTCTCTTACTCGTTAGGTTCTCTCGATATTCTTATCTTTTAGATTAAACTCCGCTTTTCTTTATTTTCTCATTCTAAACTATTCAGGAAGCAGGCCGAAAGCCTTGATCTTCTTACCAGAAGCTCAACAGAGTATCCTTAGAGTCTTGAGGGTCTAGTTTCCTATTATTAAAAATAAGGCTTGTTACATTTCTCAATCTACTTCACTTAAATGTCATGCTTCTATGGATAATGCCTATGTCATGTTTATAATGCATATGCAACAGATCTGATTTTTATTTCATCGAGTAATCGCAACCACTATAATCATTCAATTTATATTGGTTTCCCGCCACGCATGGGGTACTCCCTTCTCATAACCCCGCAAGGCTTAATTCGTGATTCAACGACATTTCATTTCAATTCATATTGGTTTCCTGCAACGCATGGGGTACTCTCTTCTCATAACCCTGCAAGGCTTTATTCATGATCGTAACCACGTTTCGTATCAATTCATATTGGTTTCCTGCCATGCATTGGGGTACTCCCTTTTCATGGATTCCCATAGGATCCTTACTTTGTGATCGCAACCACACATATTTCAGGGCCTTTTTATTCCATCTGCTAGGTGATCGCAACCACCGACTCAATTTCACAGAAACCCACAGGTTCTTTTCATTTCAAAGTACCAAGTGATCATAACCACTATTCAATATCATCATACTAGTCCCGCAAGACTTTCCTTTGTGATCTCAACCATATTCAAATGATATGCTATGCATGCTATGTATGAAATGATGCTCATGCAAGATTTAACCTCGCAAGGGTACTCTCCCACACACTTAGGGGTATAGTTTTCATTCATTTTCATAATTAGTAACACACAATCGCATACAACACATTCTCCAAGGCATACCATTCAAAGTCATCAAGATCATACTAGCCAAGTATTATGTCAAGTCAATCTACACATGGAATATGGGTACATATCAACAATGACTCTCCAATCTCATACTCTCATCAATTATATCATATCATCATCAATCCATGAATAGAAATCAACATCCTTTCACAATCACACACATATGGCTCTTATCATGTAGTAGTAGCTTATGAACTTTATTTTTACTTTATTAGGCTTCAGGAATTCCTTCCTTTAAATCAAGACTCATTATGAATAAAGAGGCAACAACACAAGTTACCCATACATATCACTTTCACACCCAACTCCTTAAGTGGGTTTTTCTTATTAATGTTTCCCAACCACCATCATAAATCATCATCTATGGCAATCTTTCAGATTAATGACATTCTCATCATCACTAAATGTCTCTCCCATTCGCATTACATATTTCCCCAAAATCAAAGGTTAGGGTTTGCATTAAAAATCCAACAAACATCACTAATGCATATGATTCATCACTTTCCACCATGGCAATTTTGTATACCCCATCTAAGGCTCATAAAAACTCACATTCACTTTACCCCACCTTAAGGTTCTCTTATTTTAAGCTTCTATTCAACACCTACAGGCAATTAACACTCTCCCAAGCCACACTAAACCATAACCTAGGGTTCAAGCACCATTAAAATGATGAGGAACTTACCTCCACTAAGAAATGAAAGTGAGCACCAAGGGAGAAGAATGGGTGACGAAAATGGAGAAGAAAGGGAGGAGCTTCAAGCTTCCATGGTCTCTACCATGCCCAATGAAGAAAATAAAAATTGAAGGGAGAAGATGGGTTCACCAAATGTTTAGGTTTTTGGGAGAGGAAAAAGAAGAAATGAAGAAGAAGAGAATGGGAGAAGTGCTTTGCCAAAGGGAAGCAAGAAACCAGCGTGAAAAGTGAGTCAAGAGTGGGAGTTGTTATTTTGATTTTAACCTCCTTCATTTAAAATTTACTATTTTACAATAAACAGGATCTCCGTTCGGGCTCAATACTTTATCTAAAAATTATTCCGAATACATATTCAGATTCCCATTAATGTTCTCTACTGCCCTAGCCAACGACATCTCAATCAGAGATACTTGGTTCGACACCTATATTTTAATCGGGTGTAAATTTTAGCTCATGAAGCTTAGTAATTTATGAAAAATCACAATAAACTCAAATTAATTTATTTCCATATTTTTGGGACATTAATCTTTTCATATATAAATAATTGTCACTTATTTCCCTTAATTGGATATTTATATAAAAATATGGATGTTACAATCCACCCCACCTAAAAGAAATTTCGTCCTCTAAATTTGACATACCTGATTCAAATGTATGAGGATACCGTCCCTGAATATCATCTTCACATTTCCATGCCACCTTCACCAAAGGTACCAATTTGTTCTGCAACCTCTTCATGGAATGTTTGACAATACAGACAGAAACAGGACGAATGGTCAAGTCATCCCGCACATCAACATCATCAATAGGGATCACATGCAAGGGATCGTGAATATACTTCCTCAACTATGACACATGGAACACATTATGTAGATTCGCAAGATGCGGAGGAAGTGCAATCTGATTAGCAACATCACCGATTCGCTCTAGAATCTCATAATGTCTAATGAACTTAGGGCTTAATTTTCTGCTCTTCAAAGCTCTTCCAATACCCTTATCACATGAGACCCTCAAGAATACATGATCACCAACTTGAAACTCAAGTGGCTTCCTTCTCTTGTCATAATAGCTCTTCTGTCGGTCCTGAACGATTTTCATCCTCTCTTGGATCATCTTAATTTGTTCAGTGGTCTCCTCAACAATCTCAGGCCCTAAGGCCAAACTCTCACCAAGCTCAAGCCAACATAAAGGAGTTCGACACTTCCTCCCATACAACGCCTCATATGGTGCCACACCAATACTGGAATAAAAGCTGTTATTATAAATAAATTCAATCAGAGGCAAATATTTCTCCCATGAACCACCACGCTCCAAAACACAAGCACGCAACAAGTCCCTAAGACTATGAATAGTCCTTTTGGATTGTCCGTCCGTCTATGGATGATAAGCCGATCTCAACTACAATTTAGAACCCATTGCCTCATGCGAGCTTCCCTAGAATCGGGAAGTAAAATGGGGCTCACGATTAGAGACAATACTAGATGGCACACCATGCAACCTCACAATCTCTCGAATGTATAGTTGTGCCAAATTCTGCAAAGAACTCTTCATGTTAATTGGTAGAAAATATGCACTCTTAGTCAAATGATCACAATCACCCAAAGTCCATCATAATTAGATCTTGTCCTTGGCAAACCAGACACAAAGTCCATATCAATAGTATCCCACTTCCAAACAGGGATATCAAGTGGTCTTAAAGTACCAGAAGGTCTCTAAAGCTCTATCTTCGCCCTCTAACAAACAAGGCATGAAGCCACAAAACTAGCAATGTCACATTTCAGTCTGGGCCACCAGAAATTCCTCTTTACATCCTGATACATCTTGGTCGTACCAGGGTGGATACTAAAAATACTTTTGTGAGCCTCTTCAAGCACAGTGCTCCTCAAATCACCAAAGAAAGGTACATATACTCGGTCCTTCACATGCCACATACCATCATCACCTTTCACAAGGAATAAGTTCTTTCCACTTTCTTGAGATCTCCTTATCTCATCTAGATACTCATCATCTACCTGTTTCCTTTTCACAAGATCGAGGAACTCATTGCACATCTTCAAGGTAGCAAAATACATCTTCCTTGTAGATTTAATCTCGGTCCTAACATTCAAATTAAGAAATTCCTCAATCAATTCAAGTTCCTTGACCATCATGGTCGACACATGTAAAGACTTCCGACTAAGAGTATTCACAATCACATTAGCCTTTCCCGGATGATACTTCAATTTGAAATCATAATCCTTTAGGAATTCCATCCATCTCCTTTGAGGCGTATTCAATTCTTTTTTATCAAAGAGGTATTTCAATCTTTTGTGATCACTAAAGACCACAAACCTTGAACCATAGAGATAATAACGCCAAATTTTCAAAGAAAATACGATTGCCACCAACTTCAAGTCATGAGTGGGATAATTAACTTCATGAGGTCTTAACCGGCGTGAAGCATAAGTTATAGCATATTCCTTCTGCATCAAAACACATCCAAGACCATGCTTGGAAGCATCACAATATACCATAAAATCTTCTTGTAAATCAGGCAATTCCAAAATAGGCGCAGAAGTGAGTCTCATTTTTAATTCTTCAAAACTCTTCTGACATTCAACATTCCACACAAAAGGTTGGTTTTTTCTTGTCAATTTCGTTAAAGGCCTAGTAAGACGAGAAAAACCTTTGATAAATCTCCCGTAATAACCAGTAAGACCAAGAAAACTTCGAATCTCCATAACAGATATAGGCCTGGGCCATGCCATAACAGCCTCAACTTTAGAAGGATCAACAGAAACACCTTCTTCGGATATTACATGTCAAATAAATTGGACACTTGCCAACCAGAATTATTATTTAGAGAACTTAATGTACAGCTGATTCTCTATAAGAGTGTTCAACACAAGTCTCAAGTGTTCTTCATGTTCCTCGCGGCTCTTGGAATATACCAAGATATCATCAATGAACACCACCACGAATCGATCGAGATATTCATGAAAGATACGATTCATGTAATCCATGAATATAGCTAGAGCATTAGTCACTCTGAATGGCATCACAACATATTCATAATGGCCATATCGCATCCTAAAAGCAGGTTTTGGAATGTCTTCAGTTTTCACCTAAATTTGATGATAACCAGAATACAGATCAATTTTCAAAAACACTACAACACCTCTCAATTGATCCAACAGATCATCAATACAAGGCAAGGGATATGTATTCTTTATCTTCATTTTATTCAATTGGAGGTAATCGACACACAACCGCATGGTTCCATCCTTCCTCTTTACCAATAATACAGGAGCTCCCCTGGGTGATACACTAGGTCAAACAAATTCTTTCTCAAGTAGCTCCTCAACTTGCTTTTTAGGTTCCGCTAACTCCATAAGAGACATCCTATAAGGAGCGATAGAAATAGGTTCCACACTGGGAACACGATTGATGGTAAATTCAACCTCCGTGGAGGTGGAAAACCAGGCACATCTTTGGGAAACACATCCAAAAACTCTGACACCTCCAGAACATTAAAGGGACCGGGACCATTAGTCCCATCAACAAGAGACAATAGTATGCAAAGTTGAGTCATACCTTGCATATTGAATTTCCCAACGCTTGGAGAAGGGAAGATAACAGTCCATTGTTGACTATCAACCAAGACTTTATTAGCGGAAAGCCAATCCATGCCAAGAATGATCTTGAAACCTTTCATTGGCAAACATGTGAAAGAAGTAATAAATTATGTCCTTTCTAGGAGCATATCAACATCGTCACAATGAGCAACCGACTTAAGACAAGTACCGGTTGGGGTAGAAACCCCATAAGTATTTTTCATTAAGTTCATCGGCAATCTCAATCGCCGCGCACAATCCTCGGATATGAAAGAATGGGTAGCACCCGAATCATAAATAACATGTAAAGAATTACTGAGTATTTCATACTTACTTTCAACCAAGTCACTAACTTGTGCTGCTTCCTCACCGGTCACAGCAAATACCCTTCCAGGAGTTTGGTGGTGATTTCCACCATTTCCATCACCATTACCATTTCAAGCACCATTGTCATTACCACGGCCATTACCATGCCTTCTACCATTATAGCCACCTCAGCCACCATTTCGGCCACCATTGTTTCTATTACTACGTCCTCAACCACCATTATGGCCTCCACGGTTAATATGAGTGGGAGCAATAGCACGATTATGAGTATTAGCTTGCACAGGAGCCCGCCTTGCGAGCGAAGGACATACAGGACGAATATGTCTTACTTGATCATAATTAAAGTATATCACATCATGATGGTGAGCACACTCATGAATATAATAAGGACCACCACACCTATGATATTTCGGCCCATTGGCATTTGCATTGCCCCAGCCAAAGGTGTTACCATGACCACCGCCCCTAGCTTGGGCATTGGAGTGAGCACCTCTTTGAAAACGTCCCTTCGTGAAAGTTCAATGCTTCTTAAACTTAGAAGATTGACCCTTCAACTTAGAGTCAAATTTAGAATGATGACATGGTGCACGCTCTTCATAAAAGCGACACTTATTCACAAGTACCGTGAAACTCTGGATCTCTTAATGACAAATTGCTCATTATATCAGGGCGCAGACCATTCTTGAATTTCATACACTTTGAGGCTTCAGTCTCCTCTTGCTGATATGGAGGGTAGAACTCATATAACTCTTCAAACATGGAAGCATACTCTTCCACAATCATGGTGCCTTGCTTAAGTTTCATGAACTCAAGCTCCTTCTTGCTCTTATAACTCTCTGGCACATATTTTCTCATGAGTTCAAGCTTAAAATTTTTCTAAGTCAAGGGAATAGTAGCAGTAACCATTCTACTCTTGGTGAGTCTCCACCAAGTCTCAGTTTTATCTCTCATCATAAAAACAATATACTCCACTTTTTGGAGTTCAGTTCACTTGAAACTATCGAAGTTCCGTTCAACATCTCAGATCCAAACATAGGCTTGCTCAGGCCTAAATCCAACATAAAATTTGGAGGGTTTCTGCTTCAAGAATTTATTAAGGCCTTGAGTTCCTTGAGCAGTAGGAGTAGCTCACCTTCCCGTTTCTTGTCTATCCCGTTTTTATGACTCGAGAAGGTCGGCAAAATGGTTCAAAGCACTAGCTATAGCGTCATCATTATCATGATGACGACGAGCCATCATGGAATCTATAACCATTATATTAAATTCAACTAACATCAGTGAACTAGTTCATAAACATGCCTATAGTCTCATACTATAGCAATTTATCATACAAACAAGCTATGGCCCTCCATCATGGAGTCCAACATCAATTAATTCACATTAAAGCTTATAGAAGGAATCTCATCGCGTTATAATGCCATGAGCATTCACATAATCATAAGAATTCATTATTGAGAAAGAATAATGTGAAGAAAGCTTGGCCAGACTTATATAAATCAAGTATTAATCACACTCAATCCATACAAGATCAAGCATCAATGACAATGATTCACTAGATACATGTCACGCTCTGATACCACCCAATATGGCGCCCTTAATCTAGTAAATAAGATATAAATATTAATGATTAGGACAATAAAAGTGAGGGTAACTTTTTCATGTTTTTAAAACATGAACGGGATAAAGAACACCACAATTATATTTTTAAATGACTAACCCTGGACCTATACGAAACCCTAACTCATATATGAAGATATGAGAAGGTATATGGTTTAATGAATAGCGGAGTTCATATTTTAATTCAAGGATATGAACTAATCGAAGAAAAATGTCAAAGATGCATAAAGGATTGCTAAGTTATGTTAAAAGAATGTTTAAATTATTTATATAAAGGTACCATGTCACATTAATGCCCAACAACATCCAAAAATATAGATTTTTCATAGAAATAGGGATATGAATCGATTCGCCCCTTGCATGAATCGATTCATGCATTTCTGGAGTATTAGGATTCACAAATCAGGGGAATGAATCAATTCCCCTAAAAGGATGAATCAATTTACGTCTGCCAAAGGGATAGGGGTCCATGATTCAAGAGAATGAATCGATTCACGCGTGGGGTTTTCTTGAACAGTAAAATTAGTCAGGTTTGAATCGATTCGCCCCCAGGTATGAATCGATTTGCCCCCAGGTATGAATCGATTCAAACGATTCTGGAAATTATGAACAGTAAAAATAGTGACGATTGAATTGATTCATGCGCTGTTCTGAATCAAATCATATCAGTAATTATGCAGAAAAATCTAATTTTTCAACTTCCAAGCCTCCTAACTTTTTCATATGAAGTCCAATTGCTACCAAATTTTAACACCAACTAAAATACACCATTTATGACGCGTAGCAACTAGCCATAGTCGAAAATTCCTTAAAACAATGGACTTATGCGCATAAATGCGACTAGCCCATTTTGAGGCATTTTTGTGCAATTCAAGGGTCAATTCTTAATGAAATTGATCCATTCCAATTTCTACAAGTCACAAACCATGCATTGGTGATATTCAAGTTGTCTCGTGCAATCCAACCTCACAAAACTCCATTTCACACCATCAGTTCCTTATACAAGCATGAAAGTCACATAAATTTCAACCTATTTAGCTTTAATCATCTAGCCAGTCACCCCAACACAAATTGGAATCCATCATCATGCATTAACATCAAATTGTACCTTAACAAAATCATAATTCATCAATTATGCATTGTCTCTCAATTTAGACATCCAAAACCATCAAAAGATTACAAAATGATTGTCCACTAATCAAAATGATACTATGGCATTTGTTTCCATTCTAGAATCTCAATCATCAATTAGCCATCATCAATATTCATTTATCATTATTCACACAAGTTACTCAAATTGTATTATGGCTATACAAGGTAATGACATATATACATCTCAAAAGAATATACAAAGCCATAAACATAAAACTATGTCGGCCAAGGCATCTTTACCAAAAGAACCTTCTTCACACAACTTCTCCTCACATGAAGTGCCTCACTCCATAGTCATACCCTACAACATAAAAGCTAAAAAGATAGACCACATGGAGAATGAGTATTATAACACCCTAATTTAAACAAATCATAGACAAGAAAAACAGAGGAAATTTTTCATAATTAAAACCGGAATACTACGGTATAGGAATGAGAGGAGAAGAAGAACAAAAGAAATTCAAGAAACTAACAGCGGAAGAAGGGGAAATCGCGTAGGCAGGTCACATAGCAACGCGCACGCGCTCAAGCGAAAGCTTCACTCGGTATTCGTTCATTTCACTCGGCATTTCTGCACTCGGGTTCCAGCGCCTGATTCACTCGGAAGGATCCAACCTCAGTCTACTCGGACTTAGCTCTTGCACCTACTAGTCCCATTCAGACAATGCAACTTATTCTACGGTTTCATCAATTAGAGCCTATACGCGAATAATACAGAAGTGGTCCCCGCTATCACTCACTCGAAATCTAGGAGGACTCCTTACTCAGAATAACCTTCACGTCCTTTTGCCACTCGAGGTATTTCACTTAGTTTGCACTCGGTAACCATAATCTTCCTACTCTAAACATCCTACTAAGTTAAGACTCACTCAGATTCCTTTGTCACTAACAGTTTACTACCGTGGGGTCCCCTAGAGTCTAAGGTGTTACTCTCCTGTCGGGAAAACCTTCACTCGGTGGATTCTCACTCGGGGTTCGTTGATTATCCTACGCTCGGGAGAAATCCTAGTAGTGACCACTCAAAACGTATATTTAGGCTCTCAACTTCGATCCTAACAACTTATCGTTAGGGGCAGTCTTCTATGTCAATTCCGACTCGGAGCTATCTGATTTCACTCACTCGGAGCGTCTGAACCTCCCCCACTCGGTGACAGAGTCACAAACTCACCCTCTAGGCCATAGATTGGCTTCTTCATGATGAGTTATGTCATTTTCTACACACTTGGGAATATGAATGCACATATATATATATATATGTATAGATTACCCAGGCATTACACAGTATAAGATAGACATGCAACATAGCATAAACATAGGCATATATATACGTATATAGGAGTGCATATCACGAATTTACAACAACATTGTCATATTCCCATTCTAAAGGGATCAACTCTGTATAAAAGACTAACAGCAAAACACGAGCCGGCCAAGGCTTAACCCAAAACATTATATACAGCACATGCACAGTCATAAAATTTCCATAGTGCATCAGCACTTCACCCGGTATTTCAGCTCCTCCTCCAATCCTTATCACGAGAGATGTTCACTGAAAAATTGTCACAGCAGGGGTGAGTATCTTAAATTTTAAATGGTAGATACTGACTCAGGTTGTCTTACATTTATACAACTATATATATATACGCACACACAATCACACGTGGCAATGATTAAGGTCAGAGTATTACTAATCAACCAAGACACACATACAAGATCCTTACCGATCAGAATCCACCAGTTGTCACTCGCCCCCTTACACACATCAACTCAATAACAATAACATACAACAATCAGTGACATGATATTAAGGTCCATGAATCAGAATGCATCCTTTGAACATTTATCAGTCAGAATCCACAATTTTCACTCGGCTATATATATACGCAACTCTTCAACAACATAACATACATTCATAGAACAGGTTTCAATCAGCATCAACAGCATATGCACACGGATATATATATATACATTCATCATCTCATGCATAATCAATTCTAGCAATATCAGCAGTTAATATACACAGATTATTCACTCGGTTCTGCATTCGTGTGTAATCAGTTCTGACGTTGCAACATAGGCTCTCAGCCTTTTGTACATAGCTCTCAGCTATCATTTCAGCTCCCAGCTGCTTGGCCATTTTACAGGTACCCAACCGTTTACCCACAGGTGACACCAACGCTCTCAGCGCCAACGGAGGTGTTCACAGGCAGCCCGAGTCCCACTCAAGGGCTACCTTGAGTCCCACTCAAGGATTTTACAGTGTCCCACAGTATATAACCAATGGTAGTGTCCCACACTACATGCTCCCAGCACAACGCATCCCATGCGCCATACACGGATTCATCACACAACATAGAGTTCATGCAGACGATCTTTCACTCAGCCATACATACTTCACATGCAGTCGGTAATACCCATTTTTAGAACTCCACATATTAATCTAACACACACATGCTTCCATGCAATCATCATCATAACTCCATTAGGTGGATACAACAACATAAAGGTCCAATGCAAACGGTGTCAATCAATATCAAGATTCTATAAGTATTCTCATCAACTCAAGCATCACATACACTCGGTATACAACAGTCTCAGGACTTAATCAACACATGCATCCATATAAAGATCAACAGATTCAAATAAGTATTCTAATCAATACAACATAACATGTAATCGGTATACAATAGTGTCAGGACTTAATCAACGCATGCATCTTCAAGGGTAATGATAACATGCAACACTCACTCTTACTTATCCTACACTCGGGTACTCCACATGCAGGCACATCATACAAACAGAATGTAGAACCACAATTATCAACACCCGAAACCCGTTCATAACCCATGCATTTAACATGTAAGGTACTCCCCCTACCAACTACGAGACTCCGAGAGACTCTTCTGCTTGGGTGCTGGTCCTTTTTCCTCGCTGCTTCACTCAACACTTTCACTCGTTTAACCTTCACTGGAACACTGCTGCCTTCCACGAGTGGTGCAGGGCTGCTTCTGCTTCTGCTTCGACACTCATCCTTCACTCGTATAAGGGAGCTCTGACTCCTCTGCAGCATCGTCAACGTGGCCTCCGAAACAGGGAGTGAAAACAGAGAGCAGAGAAGGAGAAGAGAAGAAGGAAAATAAGAGAGAAAGAAAAGGAGGAAGAAAAAGAAGAACTCGCAGGGAAATTCTGAAGAATGAATGGCAAGGAAAGCCATCAACCAATTATAAACGCATGCATGAGGGAAAGGAATGGTGGGGTGGGAAAACGTGAGGAGCAGTCTGCTCACGTCACCCGGTCCCATCAGCATCCACTAAAGCTAATCACCTTTTCAATCAGCACACCTTTTGATTAATTAAGTTAAGGGTAATTAGTGAACAATTTCCACTTCTGAATTATTATTTTAATGGCTTATTTCACCCGGTACATTGTTAAAATTGGGATGTTACAAGTATACTTTCTTAATGATGAAAAATTCCATAATTATGATAACATACCTATGAATGCAAATCAATATTTTCTCCTATCAAAGAGTTCAAATAGCAATGAAACCAATCAATTTATAAAAATCTATTGAACATACATGCTCATATACATATATATATATGCATATATCAAGTCCATCATCAAGGACATATCAAATAAGACCATGTCATCAATTCATGAAATTCATAAAGGATCACACTAATCAACATCATAAGTATGGTTAGTGACCAAAAGTGGATTCCGTATCCATCTCACTACAAATTCAATAGGGTATCCATTTATCAATCTACTTCACTCAAATGCCATGGTTCTATGGCTAATTCATATGTCGTGTTTAACATGCATATGCAACGGATCCGATTTTCATTTCATCAAGAGATCGCAACCACTATAATCATTCAATTTATATTGGTTTCCCGCCATGCATGGGGTACTCCCTTCTGATAACCCCGCAAGGCTTTATTCGTGATTGCAACCACATTTCATTTTAATTCATATTGGTTTCCCGCCACGCATGGGGTATTCTCTTCTCATAACCCCGCAAGGCTTTATTCGTGATTCGCAACCACGTTTCATTTCAATTCATATTGGTTTCCCCCCACGCATTGGGGTACTCCCTTTTCATGGATTCCCATAGGATCCTTACTTTGTGATGGTAACCACACATATTTCATTCTCATTGGTCCTACAGGACCTTTTCATTCTCATGGCAACCACTGGCTCAATTTCACAGAAACCCACAGGTTCTTTTCATTTCAAAGTACCAAGTGATCGTAACCACTATTCAATATCATCATACTAGTCCCGCAAGACTTTCCTTTGTGATCTCAACCACATTCAAATGATATACTATACATGTTATGTATGAAATGATGCTCATGCAAGCTTTAACCTCGCAAGGGTACTCTTCCACACACTTAGGGGTATAGTTTTCATTCACTTTCATAATTAGTAACACACAATCATATACATCACATTCTCCAAGGCATACCATTCAAAGTCATCAAGATCATACTAGCCAAGTATTATGTCAAGTCAATCTACACATGGAATATGGGTACTTATCAATAATGATTCTCCAATCTCATATTTTCATCAATTATATCATATCATCATCAATCCATTAATAGAAATCAATATCCTTTCATAATCACACACAAGGGATAACCTTCCCATTCAAGGAAGAATATGCAAATATTAATACATACATTATCATCACACAAACATTCATACATTATCCCACCTCATAAATGTTATCAAATCCTACATCAATCAATTATAGGACCACATCAATCATCCATTAAAATATTATTCTCAATTCTTATGATACAAATACATTTATATACACATATGGCTCTTATCATGTAGTAGTAGCTTATGAACTTTATTTTTACTTTATTAGGCTTCGGGTATTCCTTCCCTTATATCAAGACTCATTATGAATAAAAAGGCAACAACACAAGTTACCCATACATATCACTTTCACACCCAACTCTTTAAGTGGGTTTTTCTTATTAATGGTTCCCAACCACCATCATAAATCATCATCTATGGCAATCTCTCACATTAATGACATTCTCATCATCATTAAATGTCTATCCCATTCACATTACATATTTCCCCAAAATCAAAGGTTAGGGTTTGCATTAAAAACCCAACAAACATCACTAATGCAAATGATTCATCACTTTCCACCATGGCAATTTTATATACCCCATCTAAGGCTCATAAAAACTCACATTCACTTTACCCCACCTTAGGGTTCTCTTATTTTAAGCTTCTATTCAACACCTACATGCAATTAACACTCTCCCAAGCCATACTAAACCATAACCTAAGGTTCAAGCACCATTAAAATGATGAGGAACTTACCTCCACCAAGAAATGAAAGTGGGCACTAAGGGAGAGGAATGGGTGATGAAAATGGAGAAGAAAGGGAGGAGCTTCAAACTTCCATGGTGTCCTCCATGCCTAATGAAGAAAATGAAAATTGAAGGGAGAAGATGGGTTCACCAATTATTTAGGTTTTTGGGAGAAGAAGAAGAAGAAATGAAGAAGAAAAGAATGGGAGAAGTGCTTTGCCAAAGGGAAGCAAGAAACCAGCGTGAAAAGAGAGTCAAGAGTGGGAGTTTTTATTTTGATTTTAAACTCCTTCATTTAAAATTTATCATTTTACAATAAACAGGATCTCTGTTCTGGCTCAATACTTTATCTAAAAATTATTCCGAATACATATTCAGATTCCCAGTAATATTCTCTATAGCCCTGACTAACGACATCTCGATCAAAGATACTTGGTCTGACACCCATATTTTAACCGGCTGTAAATTTTAGCTGATAAAGCTTAGTAATTTATAAAAAATCATAATAAACTCAAATTAATGTATTCCCACATTTTTAGGACATTAATCTTTCAATATATAAATAATCGTCACTTATTTCCCCTAATTGGATATTTATATAAAAATTGGGATGTTACAGTTTTTCTCCACTCTAATCCTTTAAAACTTATTTTAAAATATTTATCTAACCACTATTTATGTTCAGGCCAAGTTTCATGAAATTTGGTTAAGCCTGTTAGTATTTTTAGGAATTTCTGCTAATTTTTTGTAATGTCTGCCAAGTTGTTGTATGTGAATCTTTTATTTTGAAGTGTTCTACCATCTTTCTAAGTGTTCTGTTCACGCTTGTGTACGCTTCACCACGGTTTTAGAATTTTTTGCCACCTCTAATCATCACCTGTAAGCCGTCAGAAGTTTTATCTTTATTTTTCATTTGGTCATAATTGATTATTTTAATTTTTATTTATTTCTATACCTTATGCTACTTGTTTGCATGATCCAACCAAGCCACGGAGATCCTGCCACCATTTTTGGGAAGTCTACCAAAAAAACTAGAAGAACCGTTACCAAAATCGCAAGTTATGGGCACCAACTTTATTTTCCATCAAATACTTTCTTTTTATTTCTTTTGACGACAAATTAATGAATTCTACGCTAGTGACACCTAAAATAATTACATTAAATAGAATAATAATAATAACGCCTAAAATAAAAGAAGTTGGGTAAATTACCTATAATAAGGAAAAATAGTAAATATCGGCGTTAGTTCAGGTTAATAAGGCTAATAAACACTAAATGTGATTATTGTAGATTTTACAAGAAAAGATAACAATATTAAGAAAAATATATGCTTTTAAAAGTTTTATAAAATATCTAGAATATTTTCAAAACTAAACATTGGTGATCATTATACTAGTAATTACAATGATAAATAATGCTAAGGAGTAAATAACAATAATATTTAGAAATATAGATAGTTAATGAATTTTTATAAGTACTAGTAAGGTCTATGGCTAAACAAATAAACAGGATACACACTAATGCAAAAAGTGGATATAACAACAGGGATATAATCATGGGTTAGAGCGGATCAGTTATAAAAGAATGCATGGTGGCATTTTTGAAATTGTTAGGTAACTATATAATCACAATTGCTTACCAACCTTGATTGTAGGTTCAGGGAAAATGCTATAATCACGGATAACATCATAACCGTGATTGTATCCATGATATATAATCACAGTTGTTATTCCAACCGTGGATATATAGTTTAGGGTTTTAAGGTTTATTCATAGGGGGTATATAACCACAATTGACTCCACAACCGTGATTATATATTGATGGATACAATCACGGTTGTTGTTGTAACTATAACACCCCTAGTTTTTCTGTACTCGAATCCCGATGTGATCGACATAATTAATAAAAATTGTGAATAAATTTTTCGCGTTTGAAAATATTTCTAAGACATCACCATGACCACATCATGACCCAAATCACAGAAAAACCAGAGAGTGAGATTATAAAACCTGAAGCTGGATCGATAAATAAATTGCCCATAACGGTATACAAAAATAATAGAGTTTACAGCGGAAGAAGAATATGTATACCGGGCACACGCCTAGTCCCATATATGACGATATGAGAAAAGGCTCGACAAAACACGCAATGGCATATCGTAAGCCTAATAGACATCCATCATCCTTTTACATAATTATATAAGCATGTAATGCCTAAGATATAATTACATATACATAAATATATTCATCTACATTCGGGGATCTTTTCCCGACTATCACAACCATCAATTAACATCATTCAATTTTAATCCTTCTAATACACATCAAATCATCTCTTACATTCTATATATATATATATCATTCATCAATTCAATGGAGTAACTTATACATACTCAAAATCTCTAAATCATCTATACAATCATATACAATTTATTCATTACACAAGAATCCATAAATGATGCCGGCCAAGGCACTTCCATCACCACTATTTACCTTCACCCAAGCTTTAATTGAAATCCGAACTCATCCCATGGTAACCTGCATCACAATGCTAAAAAAAGAAAACCACATGGGGGAGGAAGTTATACATTCAAAATGACGAATAATATATATATATTGTGATCATGTGTATATGCATACAAACGTCATGTGTGCTTTGCTATCAAATCATCAAATCATCATTCATATATCATCTTATTATTATAATAGGCCTACATGCCTCATGAATCACAATTCATATCATAATCAACCACAACATATACACAATCATATACCACCACCATGGGCCATCACATCGTCAACATGGACCATTCTGGCCCTTCATTAGAGCCACCATGGGCTAACATCATCATCATCAATTATAACAATTACGCCCTTCAAACATTGGGCCACAACATATATATATCGTCATATTCACATCATTTCATTTATTCATATTATTTATTACCTTTATGTGGTCTTTCGGTATATTAAATTACCCTTCTCATCAATACCATCTCATCATCTCAATCATCATCAATCGTCATCATATTAAGGCATATCTCCATGCTATATGCAAATGCTCTTATGGCTAATGCATATGCACAATGGAATAATCAACAACAAATGCGAATCCGACTGTGGGAATAAACACCAAGTTGTGGGTCAAGCATAGGTGTGCTACTATGCCCCTACTGCAGTAGTAAAATGTGTACACATATCTCAAAGCATGCATGCATCTCAACAACATCTTTTACTGGTACCAAACCGCTATCGCCCATCTGTAGCACTAGTCACCCTGTGACTTGCGGATCAACATCGTGGCCTCAACTACCACAAGTACTACGGGCCCCTCCCGAACACACATCGAGAGAGCCGTGTCCCGTCAGACACCGAGGTAAACTCGCTCACCATAGAGCCGCCCGCCCACTGGGCCCGCCACATAGGGTGCCTCGTCACCAAACTATGGACAGCTTCGTGACTCATACACCGAGTCACAGGGGAAATCAACAATACGCTCGTGCACTGAGCCGCCCTCCCACTGGGCCCGCCTAGTGGAACCCCCTAAAATTCCACATAGACAGCTATGATATGCCATGGATGCAATGCAATGCAATTCAAATGCAAGCTCACCCTGTGCATCCTAAATGCCACTCATCAATCTCCATCATCATAATCACCAACACCACCATATACACCATAGTGGGTTTTATCTTTATTGGCTTTAGTCATTATTTTCAAGTTTTAATGTGGCATTTCCATCTCAACATTTTTCATATATATATTTCACATCATATACGCAAGTCAACACTTGCAATCAACCATAACGGCATTACAATAATCATATAATTACATACGGGCCCCTCAAGGCATGTCATTCATATAATTGGCACTCAATGGCCACAAACATCATCCATAGTAATCTACACATGGATATCAGAGGCATAGCAATAAACATAATATTAATCCACACATGTGGCAACACAGTATTACAAATTACATATATATGTATCAACAATCATATTTGCCTCACACACATGCAAGTCAATTACTTGCACCCATCATAAAAGCATCATAATAATTCTCAATAATTATCAATTTGCCATTTCAATTAATTCAATACATATACATGGCAAGGCAAGCATGAGTATCCATCACATACAACAAATCACTATTCAATTTACTCATGCAATTTGAATGTTAACTTCTCTCCTACCTCAAGGGAAGAGTCGAACGGTTCCAATGCTCCGAATGCTCCTTCACATCATCCGGAATACGATCTACATACCATATGTAAGTATATTCACATGATTAATAACCATCATAATTCTAAGCACTTGTTAGCTTATTATAAAGCTTAACCCCAAGTCCTAGACTTGTTAAACATCAACTTATGTAATTGTGTTAGGCTTCGGGAATTCCTTTCCCAAAGCCAAGATCCTCTAGATCTTAAAGGGTCAACCATTCCCAATTACAACAGCATCACATTTATCCCTCATCCATAATGCCATCCATATTACCTTTAGTGAATCCGTTCGTTTTTTCCATAATAATAGAGGTCTTAGGCAACAATGAGCCCGTGATAACTTTCAACATTAGGACATGAGAAGAGTTCATTTTTAGCCTTAAAAACATAGGGACACGTCATAAATATCACCTATTAGTCTCAATTTGATAACCATAAAAAGTTGGGTTCAAAACCCTCTTAAACTTGAATTTTATGACGTAGTAGGTCCGGTGTTTTATGTCTAATGAGAGTTAGAAAACTCCAATTAATGTGAGACCAATTCTCACACCTCCGTAACACAATTATCTACAACTTTCATGAAGAACTCGGAGGCCAAAAATGTCATTAAGATGCCCAAACAGGCCAAAAACAGCAAAGAAAACAGACCAGTTGGAAAAACAACACAACAGTGGCCATAACAGGGCTCTGAATCGATTCAGACTCGTGTGAATCGATTCGAGCGTCCCAAAATCTCAAATTTTGACAAACAGAGGGCCTTGAATCGATTCAAACTCGTATGAATCGATTCAAACACCCCTGGAGCCCAAAATAGTGAAAACAGTACCTCTTGAATCGATTCAAAGGGTCTTGAATCGATTCAAGACAGCCCTGCTGCTGTTTTTATGCAGAACAACACCAAAATTTCAACTTCCAATCACCCAATCTCATTCAATTCAAATCCAATGACCATCAAAATTTGTCACAAGCTAAAATATATTATTTGTGACGTGTGGCCACCGGCCTCACATGAAAATTCCCAAAAATGAGGAACTTATGCGCATAAATGCGTTTTACCCATTTAGAGGCACTTTTATGCAACTCAAAGGCCTATTCTCAATGGAATTGGTCCATTCCAATTCCTACAAGTCATAAACTACATATATAGGCTATTGGAGCTATCACATGCCATTCCATTCTCATGAAACTCTATTTGCCTCTATTAGTTTCTCAATTATGCATAAACCTCAAACTTATCACTAATACCATCACAATGGCTATCACATTCAATGCCAATCATCCACATAAATTCTCAATTCACAAAACACATACTTCATCCCCTCAAGGATGGTTCATTAACATGTACATATTTCAACCCCTCATGGGTTATTCATCATCATATATACACATACATTATCATCAATAGCCAACAATTTGCCATTCATATCATTCCACTAAAAACATGGCATATATCAAGGCCTACTTATTCATTAACTCAAGTATCTATTTTCTTAATCCATTATCAATGGCTTGCAACCATTTTTAACATCATCATAAATATCAACAATCCAATTTAATTCTTCCAACCTCATTAATCAACACCAATGCTTCAAACATTCATCTCCTCATATAAAATCATTCTTAAGACATCAATAATCATCAAAATCACCTATTTAGATAAGACCCCCAATTTATCATACTTAGGGTTTTCATCAAAACTCAATAACCATTTCTAATAACCACCAATCTCCATCATTAACAACACCCACACACATATTATCATGGGTTTTCACTAAAAATCCTTTTTCATGGCATTATTACTAATTTCCCCCAAATCCTAGGGTTAGGGTTTCATTAAAATCAAGCACATACATAATTGATCACCAATCTTCCATCTATTTCCAATATACATGCATCTACTACATTTGTCCCTCATGAAAATCTCATATTCATGGCCACCCACCTTAGGGCTCATACATTAAATGCTTCTAATTAACACCCATTCACTTGTATGGCTCCCAAACTCATACTACCACATATCTATGGCAAAAACTCAACTAAATGATAAGTATTTCTTACCTCACACCCAAAAATGAAATGGGTCCAAGAAGAGGGAGAGAGTGCTGTGAAAATGGAGGGGGTAAGAAGAGAGGAACTTCAAGCCTCAAGCTTCCTTCAAGACCCTTCAACGAAAATGGAGATGGATGAAGGTGACACCACCTTGTCTAGAGTTTTGGAAGAAGAAGAGATAAAGAAGGAGAAGGAAAAGTAGAGAAAAGAAGAAGAGGAATGGTTTCCACTAAAAGAAGAAGAAGCCAACGTGAAGTTAGAAGGGAATTTGGGCTTTTGGGTTTATTTTTAATTCCATTCATTAAAATTCATCGTTTTTCTACAAACAGGTTCTCTGTTTGGGCTCAATACTATATCCAAAAATTATTCCAAAGATATATTCGGATTCCCCGTAATATTCTTTACTGCCCTGACCAATAGCATCTCAATCGGAGATACTTGGTCCGACACCCATATCTCAGTCGGGTCAGTTTTCAGCTTATCCGGTCTGCATAAATCACCCATAGTCCTAAAAATCTTAATTCAATTATTTCTAATATATTAGGATATTAAATAATGCTCAAATAATTTTCTAAACACTCAAAGACCCATCAAATATTTATTTCCACTTAGTGGGTCCCATATTATCTGTTAAATCACCCAATTCCGGTAAATTTTAATTTACCGATAGTTCATCTCTAATGTCTATAAATTCTCCCATAATTATTCATCCATAAATAATTAATTATCCTCTTCCAATAAATTTATTTCCTTTAAAAATCCGGGTTGTTACAATCCACCCCACCAAAAAGAAACTTCGTCCTCGAAGTTCAACGTCGGCATATACCGTAAGGCCATACTTCGGCCACATACCAATAGGGTTCGATGACACCACGAAATAACATCAGACTTCTCAAAGTCTGTCTAGACATGTTCATTATCACTTTATCATTCTTAACATAAAATTCCTACATCAAAGTGTGTCATATGTCATTAATCATAAATCACCCAATAGAGCTCACATGTTCATACTCAGTACGACCAGATAGGCTCAATACATTCACCATAAGCAGTTACAATCCCTACACCTGCCCGGCCTATGTATTGCTGCATCCGACATACAGGAAGGCGTCCCAATCCCGCAGTGGTTACCACAAACACATAAGGTCGGCGCATAAGTGCATGTTGCCACGATGCCTATGGCATGTAAGGTCATATCGGGACCAGCACTTTGTATTCCCATGCTCACATCGGTCACACTTATCCAAATAATACCAACTCACATGAGACTTAATGACAACTCGTATAAGTCTATCACTCAACATGTTCATGTCACGTCATCATTAAATATAATTCGGCATCATTCGTGCCGTATAAATCATCAAATATCGATTACCATAACCATACATTGCTACATGGGTAATAATTTTCCAACCATCACAGGGTAATCACTCCACCATTGGACTTCATCCATTTGAAGTCATGGTCAAGCAACTTAGTAATCATCAGTTTATTTCAAACATTATCGGCTGTAATTCGATTCAAACCTGATCTATTCACCAAACTCACATCAAATATATGCTCCCAAGGTTAAAAGAAGGTTCATACCCATGTAATAATTTTCCCACACTACTGATTTTCCTTCACATATCACAACCAAAGTCCATAAATTGGACATACGATTCACATCGTGTCACATCGGCATAGGGTTTCTATCACCAATTTAATCCTTTTCAAAATGAAAAGAGAGGTATCTACAGGATTAAACTCCATTTACCAGCTCATGTTCACACCTATCATCTCTACATCATATCATAATCCATAATTAATCCAATGATCATAATCCCAAGGGCACACAATTTAGCCTAAGGTCACTTCATAAAATCATATACCATAATCAATTCCAATTATACCCTAAATTCAACATTATTATTCATCAATCATCAGGGGTTACATTCATTCATTCGTATTCCATCACATATCAGCTCTAGCTTCAACAATGTATTTCAAAATTAATTTTTGTTATGGCTCAGTCATTCATAAGGCTCAACCAATCAATAGACTTAGGAAGTCTAAGGGTTACCTAGCACCCATTGTGGAGTTCTCACATACCACACAACATCATTAGATATGGCTCACAAAAACAACATAGAGCCTAGACCTCCATATGGTCCAATTAAATTAATTCTCTACAACAATTGATCATACAAGATCATACCAAGTCAATCTAGGTTATCCCACCTAGTGGGTCAAAATCAAATCAATTGCCCACTCGGTTTTACAAACACCAAAAACCGATACACAACTCCAATCTAACACGTATCCGATTTCACATTTAATCGCCTATCACACATTCAAATTCCCAATATAGGGGGATACAACAAATCACTTGTATCATAGGATATATAGGGTCCTTGTGCCAAAGGATATAAAATCCATCCTTCATAAATGGCATAACCAATCATTTAAATTCAAACATACTCATACTAAGGAATTACTCAATATTATTCATTCATTCAACTCAAGCATGTGAGTTTCATTTCATTTAACAAGCATTCCTTGGCTAAACGCCACAAGTATAATGCATATAAGAGACCCAACCAACAATTTATATATAAGGTGCGCATGCACATCAAGGTCTCAATAGGTATGGTCTACTACCATATTAATTTCTTTCTCAATACCTCCTATCCGTAATCAACACACGGCATAGGTCCATCATTAAATCAATGCATAACTAACATATCATATTCATGATTACACATGGTACAAATTCATCATCATATCAATTCATATCTCATATTTTATATTCATCAACTCTAATATTTCATTTCCACGATCACATTTAATCATGGATCCATCATCAAATCAATTTGCATTTTATATATCAATATCAATACACAATAACAATATATTCGTCATTTGAAGGTAATAGGGTAAGGAACTTGGCCGGTCTTACACAATAAATACATCAATCATATATTGAGAAAATTCATTCACTCATATTCAATCTCATAATTCATTCATGATCATCAATGAGCAACTAGGCTCCACCAGTTCATCATATAACCCCAATGATAAAAAGGGTATACTCCCAATAGACAATAATCACATCTTATGAATCACAATCTCATAAAAGTCCTCAATAAGCAATTATGCCCTCATAATCAATTCATAATCCTTAGACAACTATTCATTCATAAGTCCATATAGGGCAATCAATACTCAAACATATCATCATGCTCTAGATAATCATCATACTTTAATCTATACAAAGCAACCATATGTCAATAATGAGCATCTCGCTCCAAAGATCACCATAAATATCTCACCATTGAGTAATCATGCTCCAATCATCCATAATATCAAATCCTCACAGAGCAACCATGCTCTGGTAGTAACCAATAGCTCCAATTCAGAGCAAAATATGCTCTGATACCAGATTATAACACCCCTAGTTTTTCTGTACTCGAATCCCGATGTGATCGACATAATTAATAAAAATTGTGAATAAATTTTTCGCGTTTGAAAATATTTCTAAGACATCACCATGACCACATCATGACCCAAATCACAGAAAAACCAGAGAGTGAGATTATAAAACCTGAAGCTGGATCGATAAATAAATTGCCCATAACGGTATACAAAAATAATAGAGTTTACAGCGGAAGAAGAATATGTATACCGGGCACACGCCTAGTCCCATATATGACGATATGAGAAAAGGCTCGACAAAACACGCAATGGCATATCGTAAGCCTAATAGACATCCATCATCCTTTTACATAATTATATAAGCATGTAATGCCTAAGATATAATTACATATACATAAATATATTCATCTACATTCGGGGATCTTTTCCCGACTATCACAACCATCAATTAACATCATTCAATTTTAATCCTTCTAATACACATCAAATCATCTCTTACATTCTATATATATATATATATCATTCATCAATTCAATGGAGTAACTTATACATACTCAAAATCTCTAAATCATCTATACAATCATATACAATTTATTCATTACACAAGAATCCATAAATGATGCCGGCCAAGGCACTTCCATCACCACTATTTACCTTCACCCAAGCTTTAATTGAAATCCGAACTCATCCCATGGTAACCTGCATCACAATGCTAAAAAAAGAAAACCACATGGGGGAGGAAGTTATACATTCAAAATGACGAATAATATATATATATTGTGATCATGTGTATATGCATACAAACGTCATGTGTGCTTTGCTATCAAATCATCAAATCATCATTCATATATCATCTTATTATTATAATAGGCCTACATGCCTCATGAATCACAATTCATATCATAATCAACCACAACATATACACAATCATATACCACCACCATGGGCCATCACATCGTCAACATGGACCATTCTGGCCCTTCATTAGAGCCACCATGGGCTAACATCATCATCATCAATTATAACAATTACGCCCTTCAAACATTGGGCCACAACATATATATATCGTCATATTCACATCATTTCATTTATTCATATTATTTATTACCTTTATGTGGTCTTTCGGTATATTAAATTACCCTTCTCATCAATACCATCTCATCATCTCAATCATCATCAATCGTCATCATATTAAGGCATATCTCCATGCTATATGCAAATGCTCTTATGGCTAATGCATATGCACAATGGAATAATCAACAACAAATACGGATCCGACTGTGGGAATAAACACCAAGTTGTGGGTCAAGCATAGGTGTGCTACTATGCCCCTACTGCAGTAGTAAAATGTGTACACATATCTCAAAGCATGCATGCATCTCAACAACATCTTTTACTGGTACCAAACCGCTATCGCCCATCTGTAGCACTAGTCACCCTGTGACTTGCGGATCAACATCGTGGCCTCAACTACCACAAGTGCTACGGGCCCCTCCCGAACACACATCGAGAGAGCCGTGTCCCGTCAGACACCGAGGTAAACTCGCTCACCATAGAGCCGCCCGCCCACTGGGCCCGCCACATAGGGTGCCTCATCACCAAACTATGGACAGCTTCGTGACTCATACACCGAGTCACAGGGGAAATCAACAATACGCTCGTGCACTGAGCCGCCCTCCCACTGGGCCCGCCTAGTGGAACCCCCTAAAATTCCACATAGACAGCTATGATATGCCATGGATGCAATGCAATGCAATTCAAATGCAAGCTCACCCTGTGCATCCTAAATGCCACTCATCAATCTCCATCATCATAATCACCAACACCACCATATACACCATAGTGGGTTTTATCTTTATTGGCTTTAGTCATTATTTTCAAGTTTTAATGTGGCATTTCCATCTCAACATTTTTCATATATATATTTCACATCATATACGCAAGTCAACACTTGCAATCAACCATAACGGCATTACAATAATCATATAATTACATACGGGCCCCTTAAGGCATGTCATTCATATAATTGGCACTCAATGGCCACAAACATCATCCATAGTAATCTACACATGGATATCAGAGGCATAGCAATAAACATAATATTAATCCACACATGTGGCAACACAGTATTACAAATTACATATATATGTATCAACAATCATATTTGCCTCACACACATGCAAGTCAATTACTTGCACCCATCATAAAAGCATCATAATAATTCTCAATAATTATCAATTTGCCATTTCAATTAATTCAATACATATACATGGCAAGGCAAGCATGAGTATCCATCACATACAACAAATCACTATTCAATTTACTCATGCAATTTGAATGTTAACTTCTCTCCTACCTCAAGGGAAGAGTCGAACGGTTCCAATGCTCCGAATGCTCCTTCACATCATCCGGAATACGATCTACATACCATATGTAAGTATATTCACATGATTAATAACCATCATAATTCTAAGCACTTGTTAGCTTATTATAAAGCTTAACCCCAAGTCCTAGACTTGTTAAACATCAACTTATGTAATTGTGTTAGGCTTCGGGAATTCCTTTCCCAAAGCCAAGATCCTCTAGATCTTAAAGGGTCAACCATTCCCAATTACAACAGCATCACATTTATCCCTCATCCATAATGCCATCCATATTACCTTTAGTGAATCCGTTCGTTTTTTCCATAATAATAGAGGTCTTAGGCAACAATGAGCCCGTGATAACTTTCAACATTAGGACATGAGAAGAGTTCATTTTTAGCCTTAAAAACATAGGGACACGTCATAAATATCACCTATTAGTCTCAATTTGATAACCATAAAAAGTTGGGTTCAAAACCCTCTTAAACTTGAATTTTATGACGTAGTAGGTCCGGTGTTTTATGTCTAATGAGAGTTAGAAAACTCCAATTAATGTGAGACCAATTCTCACACCTCCGTAACACAATTATCTACAACTTTCATGAAGAACTCGGAGGCCAAAAATGTCATTAAGATGCCCAAACAGGCCAAAAACAGCAAAGAGAACAGACCAGTTGGAAAAACAGCACAACAGTGGCCATAACAGGGCTCTGAATCGATTCAGACTCGTGTGAATCGATTCGAGCGTCCCAAAATCTCAAATTTTGACAAACAGAGGGCCTTGAATCGATTCAAACTCGTATGAATCGATTCAAACACCCCTGGAGCCCAAAATAGTGAAAACAGTACCTCTTGAATCGATTCAAAGGGTCTTGAATCGATTCAAGACAGCCCTGCTGCTGTTTTTATGCAGAACAACACCAAAATTTCAACTTCCAATCACCCAATCTCATTCAATTCAAATCCAATGACCATCAAAATTTGTCACAAGCTAAAATATATTATTTGTGACGTGTGGCCACCGGCCTCACATGAAAATTCCCAAAAATGAGGAACTTATGCGCATAAATGCGTTTTACCCATTTAGAGGCACTTTTATGCAACTCAAAGGCCTATTCTCAATGGAATTGGTCCATTCCAATTCCTACAAGTCATAAACTACATATATAGGCTATTGGAGCTATCACATGCCATTCCATTCTCATAAAACTCTATTTGCCTCTATTAGTTTCTCAATTATGCATAAACCTCAAACTTATCACTAATACCATCACAATGGCTATCACATTCAATGCCAATCATCCACATAAATTCTCAATTCACAAAACACATACTTCATCCCCTCAAGGATGGTTCATTAACATGTACATATTTCAACCCCTCATGGGTTATTCATCATCATATATACACATACATTATCATCAATAGCCAACAATTTGCCATTCATATCATTCCACTAAAAACATGGCATATATCAAGGCCTACTTATTCATTAACTCAAGTATCTATTTTCTTAATCCATTATCAATGGCTTGCAACCATTTTTAACATCATCATAAACATCAACAATCCAATTTAATTCTTCCAACCTCATTAATCAACACCAATGCTTCAAACATTCATCTCCTCATATAAAATCATTCTTAAGACATCAATAATCATCAAAATCACCTATTTAGATAAGACCCCCAATTTATCATACTTAGGGTTTTCATCAAAACTCAATAACCATTTCTAATAACCACCAATCTCCATCATTAACAACACCCACACACATATTATCATGGGTTTTCACTAAAAATCCTTTTTCATGGCATTATTACTAATTTCCCCCAAATCCTAGGGTTAGGGTTTCATTAAAATCAAGCACATACATAATTGATCACCAATCTTCCATCTATTTCCAATATACATGCATCTACTACATTTGTCCCTCATGAAAATCTCATATTCATGGCCACCCACCTTAGGGCTCATACATTAAATGCTTCTAATTAACACCCATTCACTTGTATGGCTCCCAAACTCATACTACCACATATCTATGGTAAAAACTCAACTAAATGATAAGTATTTCTTACCTCACACCCAAAAATGAAATGGGTCCAAGAAGAGGGAGAGAGTGCTGTGAAAATGGAGGGGGTAAGAAGAGAGGAACTTCAAGCCTCAAGCTTCCTTCAAGACCCTTCAACGAAAATGGAGATGGATGAAGGTGACACCACCTTGTCTAGAGTTTTGGAAGAAGAAGAGATAAAGAAGGAGAAGGAAAAGTAGAGAAAAGAAGAAGAGGAATGGTTTCCACTAAAAGAAGAAGAAGCCAACGTGAAGTTAGAAGGGAATTTGGGCTTTTGGGTTTATTTTTAATTCCATTCATTAAAATTCATCGTTTTTCTACAAACAGGTTCTCTGTTTGGGCTCAATACTATATCCAAAAATTATTCCAAAGATATATTCGGATTCCCCGTAATATTCTTTACTGCCCTGACCAATAGCATCTCAATCGGAGATACTTGGTCCGACACCCATATCTCAGTCGGGTCAGTTTTCAGCTTATCCGGTCTGCATAAATCACCCATAGTCCTAAAAATCTTAATTCAATTATTTCTAATATATTAGGATATTAAATAATGCTCAAATAATTTTCTAAACACTCAAAGACCCATCAAATATTTATTTCCACTTAGTGGGTCCCATATTATCTGTTAAATCACCCAATTCCGGTAAATTTTAATTTACCGATAGTTCATCTCTAATGTCTATAAATTCTCCCATAATTATTCATCCATAAATAATTAATTATCCTCTTCCAATAAATTTATTTCCTTTAAAAATCCGGGTTGTTACAGTAACCGTGATGATAGGGTTAATATTTAACTAGGGTTATTGTGGAACCATGATTATATGTATAATATAATCACACTTGCAAATGGGATCCGTGATTATATTTGTTTTCAAAAACTTCAAAAGCTGCGCCTGATACACTTTTTCACTTTCTGCTTCTCTTCTCGTGCTCGTCTTTGGCTATTTTCTCCAGCTTGTACTCTCTACTTGTCGTCGTCTACGTCGTTCACTATCTCCTTCCCTCCTTCTTTGGTTTCGAGTCATCTTCTTCATAGCATTGTCTGGTATGTACCCCATCTACTTATATTATACTGTGTATATTGTATCTGTGCTCTGCTTAGTTTAACTCCATTAGCCGAAGCTTGTATCTGTGTCTCTGTCCCTGTATTGTTTAGTTTGCTGGTAATATCAGTATATCCCTGTCTGTGTGTGTGTTTTCTTTAACAATGCGTAGTGATAAGGTCAATATAGACGACTAAACAATGTTATGGCTCTGTTTATCTGTGTCTTTGTCTTTGTCTCTGTTTATTTTACTATGTTTTATCCCTAAAAAATGTTATGGCTGTAGTGAAAGGAAGAAAAGAAAGTAATAAGAGCTTAGTTAAGTTGAGTTGTGTGAGTTCAATATAGACCCATTTCATAGTTCATACTAACATAAAAAAATAGGGTTAATAAATCAAAGCTGAGGTTAATAAATCAAAGTTTTATGATATAATTGTGTACTTAGAGTTGAGGTTAATAAATCAAAGCTTTACTATGTTTTATCCCTAAAAAATTTTATGGCTGTAATGAAAGGAAGAAAAGAAAGTAATGGGAGCTTAGTTAAGTTCTGAGTTGTATGAGTAATATAGACCTATTTCATAGTTCATACTAACCTAAAAATATAGGGTTAATAAGTCAAAGCTGAGGTTAATAAATCAAAGCTTTATGATATAGTTGTGTACTTAGAGTTGAGATTTTAAAATCATAATTCAACCTCTAATTGGATCATTTTTAATTTAATCCTTTTTAAGTATAAATGATAGTGAAAAGTACAGTACAAAAGACAAAAGTAGATTATAGGGTCATCTCAGTGACATAACATTGGAGACCCCAGCCTTGATGTTATGGAAATTCCATCCGCCACAACACGTATTTTGTCATCTATCATGGAACATGACATAGATGATGTAGTTGCTAGTCGTCATGACTACCATGAAGGCTTGTGGGAAAATATACCATCTTCATAGGGTATGAATGATTGTATTGAATGTTATGTTAATGAATCATTGTATTAAATGTTATATTAATTATTCATTGTATTAATCATGTTACAAGTACTATGTATTGACATTTTGTTTTTCCTTGTTTGGACAGATACTCATGGCTGACCAGGATCTACCTGCTAGGTCTGACATACAGGCTAGAGGTTCCTTTACTCTGAAGAGTAGAGGTGTTACCTAGATGCAGGATATTGCACTCAGGTGTCATCAGGGAGAGAGGTTGCGTGTTGACGTCAATGTCAACACTGGTAGACTTGGTGGACGACATTCCTCGAAGTTCAGCAGTTACTTGGGAGTCATAGCACGCACGAAGTTGCCCATTATTATCCTCAACTGGGATAATGTCGAGGAGGCCGTGAAGAACCATATCTGGAGTGATATTCTGGTAAGTTAAATATGTTATATTAAATATGTTATATTAATTATTTTAATGTATTGTTTCATGTAATTCATATACTGACTATTTCCCCCTTGTAGGACTCTTCGGATATACCAACGCATGACATATTGAGGAGGAAGATCCTTAGTATTATTGTTGAGAGATGGAGGACATTCAAGTCCTCACTCACCAGGAGGTATGTAAGGACTTTAAATTCTTAATCAACCCAAGGGTTTACCAATTGTTTTACCAACTTTTACCAATCTTTACTATCATTAATGAATTGTAGGTTTATATTTGGGGATGAGCAAAGACAGTTCCCCGGAGAGAAATATACCTTCATTGATCAGAAAACTTGGGATGCCTTCGTTGCATCTAGGCATACCGACCAGTGGAAGGTACGTTGGTATTTAACATGATTAAATCATTTATAATTTAAACGTAACTCTAACACATTTTCTTTCTTGTTGTAGGACGTGCGATTGAAGGCACCACACATCAGGAAGCTGAATGACTGCCCCCATAGATTGTCGTATGAGGGTTACCGAATATTCGAAGAGCGCATGGCCAGGAGAAGGCTAGTCAAGCTAGCGAACCTGACACCAGTGTTATGGATCCCCCTTCCCCACCTGCACGCCATGAGAAATGGAAGTGGGCCAGGGTTAGGAAGAATGGGGAATAAACTTCCTCACTCGTTTAGGAAGTCGCCCCATGAATAGTAAGTATCCGCCACATCAAGTTTTCTGATTTTTGGTTTACACAAAACCTTGAACATTAACTCGTATGGTAACTTATCAAGATTCCTTGGTTGAGCAATCAACCCAAGGCTCTTTTGTAGCCCATGGTAGGCAAGATATCTTGACTACCGCCATCGGTAGGCCAGAGCACCCAGGAAGGGTGCGTGTTGTTGGTCGAGGTCACGATAAGTTAGAAATGACACTATCCTTTCATTTTGATTTCTATTAAACAATTATGGTTTAATCATTGACATTTCATAGGCCTCCAGAGCTGTGATGGTAATCCCAACCCTGCGCCCTTCTTTGAGCAGTTGGTGGAGCAAAAGGTTGAGTCGAGGATGGCTGTTGTGAAGGCTGAGTATCAGGAGGAGATTATGAAGCTACAGCAAGAGATGACCCAATTCAAGGAGGAGATGAAGGCCTCACTCAGCCATCACCAAGAGCCTACTGCACCAGCTGCTGACCCACAGGTTAGATTCCTTATAGTATTTAACTGTTCGTTGTTTGTAATGTTTCTTTCATTGTTGAATAACTTCTGCTTGATGTGTAAATATATAGGTACGAAGGGTTAACACTAAGGGGTCGTGCACTGCAGCTGACCTTGATGATGATGGGGTCAAGGCTGCGGATACCCATCAATATGACTTATTCATTAATGGGTCAGAGGAGCCATTGCCACTAGCATGGTCTATAACTTAGGCCTTGTGGTTCACCATCAGTCATTACCTGATGGTATATCCAGGGTCTTTGTTGTGCTCATCCTTGAGGAGGATGCTGCTGTGCCAGTGGCAACTCCAGAGGTGAAAACCGTCGGTCAGGCGGTGGGACACTTTCTTATGTGGCCCAACAGTCTCCTGTCGGTTGCTCCTACAGAGGTATAAACCTGAAACACTAACTAATTTTGTTATATTGTCAATTATGGTAAAAATTGTGATGGTTTTAATTGTTCAACAGGAAGCAGGACCGACATTGAAAAAGCCAGACCCCGTCGACAATCTAATCCAGATGCTATGGCAGGTCGGGACTGAGCTGGGAGAGGATGCTCTTCAGGTCCTATGGCAGCCACTGGTGTTCGGCCGTCCAAGTTCACTACCAGTTTACATTACACGGAGTGACTTGTGTAAGATTATGATGGGTCAACGATGCTGAACATATCCATCATTCAGCTGTGGGAGTTGTAAGTATATCATTTTATGTCCAATTATTTCATTATACAAGTTATTTATTGCTAACTTGTCTAAACTTGTTTAGGTTTCTGTATAAAATCTTTGTGGACTTGGGTTTCGATGAAACTTATGGTTTCTTAGAGCCCTCTTTCATACAGAGGAAAGGGAACAACAAGGAGGACATCCATGCATACATCCAGAATTGGATGTATGAATCTGGGAAGACGGTATACCTGGCCCCCTATCATAAAGGATAAGATTCTATTCCATAACTACTGTCCATTAATTTTTGCATTTTGAAGTCTCACTTATCACTGGTAATTGCAGCGCTCATTGGACGCTCTTGGTGATCTATCCCCGGGATTCAGTGGCTTTATACTTTGATTCTATGCACGATACTGTTCCACAAGACCTCAGGACCATAGTAGACGCGTAAGTTAAACCCTAAAAAATAAGTACATTATACTCAGTTTATGCCTATTCATGTTACAAATTGGATTATATCATTTTTGTTCTTATACGATTCTAACTTATCTTGTGTTTTATTTTGACGCAGGGCAGTGGTTGGATACAGTCGACTGCATGGAAGTAAGTCCACCGAAAGAAAACTTGTGTGGGTGCATCCAAAAATAAGTCAATCGAATTCATTCAAATCTTTATTATATATTGAAAACTTGAATTCACTTATTCTATATTTTATGTCCATTGTAGTCTTATAGGCAGGAGGGTAGCTTTGAGTGTGACTATTACATCATGCACACCATGCTGACCATCGTCCATGAACATTTAGTAGATGGATGGACAAATGTAAGTCTCGCTTGCCTAGTTTTCTACCAATTTGATCAAATTCATGTAATAAATATAACTTTTGTTCTAATTGTTTTGTGTATTGTTTGCAGTACTTTCAGGACTAGTCATACTTCCCTAGGATACATGTAGATAATGTTAGAAAGCAATGGGACGCATACTTCATTGAAGTGAGGAAAGGACTTAGATAGATATAGGATTTTTATTCTCTTATATATGTATCTACTACAGGGTTTAAGGTTTAGATTTTATTATGTTACATTCATCTCAATTGTATATAGTTTCATTTTCTAGGTTGTTAATTGATAACAAATTAATGTTATATAAATACCATTTTTTTCATATATTGGTGCTGGATATTGATAAGTCTTGAAAAGACTTAATAATTTCATCTTTAATTTAACTTAATCCATTAAAATATTGTTGAGTTTGTCATTATTTTATAATGAATTCTCATTCTTTCTTGTTTTAATTATTTAATTCAAATATGTTTAAATTGTGCAAGAAACTGGTTAAAAAAGATAAGCACATAAGGAAATATGTATATTGAGAGACCCATTAACCTAGCATACATATGCTAGAAAGCCAACGTACATAGGCTAGGCATTTATATGTTTGTATTTTGCAGGATCTAGGTGCAAGAAATCCAACGTGCATATGCTAGAATCCAGCGTACATATGCGCAGGAGAAAAAAGACCAAATGCAAGTCCAGTGAGCCAGCGTACATATGCTGGAATCCCAACGTATGTACGCGCACAAACAGAACCAAAAAAAATGAAGAATCAGCAAGTCAGTAGACCAGCGTACATACACTAGCCTCCTAGCGTACATACGCGTAGATCCAGTAAACGTGCAGTCAACCGACATTCAAGTGAAGTCACCCAACAATCAAGTGAAGTCACCCGACATTCAAGTAATGTCACCCGGCATTCAAGTGAAGTCACTCGACATTCAAGTTAAAGTACCACGCTCAAGCACCTAAAGATCATGCTTAAGCGTGAAGCTTGTTTGCCTAGTATTTTATAATCCTTCAATGTGAATTGTTGTAGTAGTCACCTTTAATTATTTTATTAGTTACTAATTATAATTGTATACTAGTAATTTAATTATTGTATTATAAATAGTTTCCCTTTGTAATTAATTAGAGTTAGTTTAGTTAGTTTTTTCCTTAGCTATATATAGTTGTAAATACACACAGACATAGAGACAGATGTAATAACATAACTCTCATTTTCTGATTTTCAATCTCTCTCTTCCATGGCTTTCCACATTCCACTTTTTGAAACTACTTCCATGGGTTGCTAAACTCTTATGGTTGGGATCATTGAAGCTTCTAATGGAGTCTTGAATCTACATTGAGGAAATTATCTTCTGAAGCATGAGGAGAACAAGCTAAGAAGTGGATCGACACTGCTGGATTGACAAATCCAGGCCTAATTGAAGAATCTCACCAATGAGGAATCATGGTTGAGGATTAGGTAACTTTTAGCTTCCTAACTAATTCAGGCCTAGTAATTAGGTGAATAGTTAGGGTTCAATCGCCAATTTCACATTAGATTTCTCTGTCACTGAACACCTAAGGGATTAGGGTTTAATGCTTAGGAATTAGTGTTAATTACCTAAGGAATTAGGGATTAACCATCTGTGAATTGTCCTCTTGAGTCTGAAGCTTGATTGAACCTTAATTGCATGTTTCTTGATGAAATTGTAAGCTGAAGCAATCCTAACCTATCTTCCATTAATCACACTTCATCTTTTATATTGTTTCTGAAAATATAAAAACATAGAAAGTGTAGAAAAGCATAAACAGAATGAATTCTATCTTCTCGTGTTTTGGTTTAGCTTGTACTAGTCATACATTGTGGTAATTACCTTAATCCTTGTAGGACGATCAAATATATTACAAATTTAACGATTGGTGCGCTTGCCAAAAGAATATAATCCTCCGGGACTAGACTGAACCATTTAATTTTATTTTTGCATTTAATAGCAGTTTAATTCTCATTTTTAGTAAAGCAGTAGCTTGTGTGTAGCAGTAGTAGTAGCATTAAAATTGATTCTGTGTCTAATATCTGGTGTATGCAGTTAAGGAACAGAGGAGAGCCATTCTTCTTTGATCTTGATATTGATTTGTTAGAGCGTAGACTTAGAAAGGAGAAAAAGCAAAAAGAAAAGCAAGAAATGGAACAGAGAAGAGTTACACTAGGTGACTACTCCAGGCCTACTGAAGACGGATCGCAATCCAGTATCCTTAGGCCTCTAATTACAGCCAATACTTTTAAACTTAAACTGGCTTTGCTGCAATTGGTTAGAAATAATCAATTCGGAGGAAGTGAGGTTGAGGATCCAAATTTGTATCTAGCAACCTTCCTCCAAATTTGTGATACCGTGAAAATGAATGGTGTCCCTGATGAGGCAATAAGATTGAGATTATTTTTTTTTTCTCTAAGGGACCGTGTAAAAGCCTGGTTGCAGAGCAAACCAAGAGGCAGTATATCCACTTGGGAGGATTTACAAAGAAAATTTCTGATTAAATATTTCCCTCCTTCCAAATATGCCAAGTTATACACAGAAATCACTTGTTTTTAGTAGAGAGAGGGTGAATCTCTGATGGAAGCATGGGATAGGTACAAAGAGAGTTTGAGGAAATGTACTCATCATAGGATCCCTGATGTGTAACAAGTTACCATCTTTTATAATGGAGTAAGACCAGCTATTAGGGTCTTGATTGATGCCTCAGCTGGAGGTTCATTGACCACTAAAACTGTAGAAGAGGCCATAGAGCTAATTGATGTTATGGCTTCAAATGAATGTTTAGTGAAAGGAGCTAAATCCCTAAGAGAGGGATACTAGAATTAGAAGCAAAAGATGCTTATTTGGCTCAAAGTAAGTTGATGACCTGGGCTTTGGAGAAATTAAGTGTACAAATTTTGGAACTCCAAAAGTCTAGTCAAGTCTGCATGATAAGTTATGATTTTTATGGTGGAGACCATGAAAATGGCATATATGATCCAAATGTGCCTGCTGAGCAAGTTAGTTACATGGGGTAACAGTTTCAAAGGAATTACCCCTCTAATTCTTTTAATCCTAACTATAGAAACCACCCTAATTTTTCATGGCAAAAGGGTCCATATTTGAATCAAAACATACCACAAACTCAAACCACAAATAGACCACAACAACCTCTTCCTCCTCCCTCTAAAGAAAAGTCTGAATTGGAGAATGTTCTATCTCAGTTTATTCAGGTCACTCAGGCTAACTTTAAAAATTAAGAAGCGTCCATCCGGAATCTGGAAAATCATGTTGGACAGCTGTCAAAACAGTTAGTTGAGAGACAATCAGGCAATTTTCCTAGAGATACTGAGGTAAATCCAAGGGAACATTGCAAAGCAATAACCACTAGGAGTGGAAAAACTTTAGTTCTTCCTACTCCAAGTAATAAAAATACTGTATAAAAAGAAAAAGAGTAGGAAAGTGAGCAAGTTAATGATAAAACTGAAAAGAAGGTGGAAATAGAAAAAGAGAAAGAAAATCAAGTTCATCAAAAGAAAAAGAAAAAGAATGATTTGATCTTGGAGGAAGCTATCAAGCTAACTCTTGAGAAATTAAAGAATGCTCCATTTCTATATAGATTTAAGAAACAGATAGAGGAGCAAAAGTTTGCTAAGTTCTTAGATGTGTTCAAGAAGCTTCATATAAATATTCACTTTGCTGAGGCATTGCAAGAGATGCCATCATATGCTAAATTTTTGAAAGAACTTCTGTCTAAGAAGAGAAAGCTTAAGGGAGATGAAATGATTGCTCTCACATAAGAGTGTAGTGCAGTTATTCAGAAAAAACTCCCTCAAAAGCTAGAAGATCTTGGATCTTTTACAATACCTTGTGCAATAGGGGATGTTCATGTTGGAAGTGCTTTATGTGATCTAGGGGCTAACATTAACCTTATGCCTCTATCCTTAATGAGGAAATTAAGAATTAATGACTTGCAACCAACTCGTATGTCCTTACAGTTGGCTGATAGGTCTATCAAATATCCTCATGGGATGCTGGAAGATCTGTTAGTGAAGGTAGATAAGTTTATCTTTCCAATAGATTTTATAGTTTTGGACATGGAAGCTGATAGAGAGATTCCCCTAATCTTAGGGAGACCCTTCCTAGCTACTAGAGAGCTTTAATAGATGTAGAGAATGGAGAAATCATGCTGAGAGTTCAATGTCTTTAATGTCTTTAATGCTATGAAACATCCAGTTGATAAAATGGATTGTTTTATGCTTAAAGAAATCAAAAGTTGTAAGACTCATATGCTGTTAAAGGCTGAAGAAGAGGCTTTACAAGCCTTTTTAGAGGATGATTTCGACTCTGAGGCTGAGGAGTTGGATGATTCATAAACTGAGCTGCGGAACCTACTAGAAGCATGTGAAGTAGGGGAAGTAGAAGTTGAAATTAAAGAAAACTTAAATAATACTGCACTTGAGAAGGGTAAGGAGGTGTTTGAAGAAAAACATGATTTGAAACCCTTGCCTTCACATTTGAGATATGTTTTCTTGGGAAATAATGAATCACATCCTGTAATCATTAATGCTGAATTAAAGGATGAGAATGTAGAAAAACTGATAGGGTTTTAAGAAAACATGAATCTGCCATTGGTTGGAACATTTCTGATTTAAAGGGGATTAGTCCATCATTTTGTATGCATAAAATTTTGATGAAGGATGACTATTCCCCAGTTGTTCAGCCACAAAGAAGGTTAAACCCCATAATGAAAGAGGCTGTGAGGAAAGAAGTGGTTAAACTCCTTGATGCAGGGATTATCTATCCTATCTTGGATAGCGCTTGGATCAGTCCGGTCCAAGTGGTGCCTAAGAAAAGAGGAATGACCACTGTAAAAAATGAAAAAGGTGAAGTCATTGCTACTAGACCAACTACAGGTTAGAGGATGTGCATAGATTATAGAAAGTTAAATGACTCCACTAGAAAAAATCACTTTCCTTTACCATTTGTAGACCAAATGCTTGAGAGGCTGTTAGGTCATGAGTAATATTGCTTTCTTGATGGATATTCAGGACACAACCAAATTATGGTTGATCCAAAAGATCAAGAGAAGACAGCCTTCACCTGTCCATATAGAATCTTTGCATCTAGGCGCATGCCATTTGGGTTATGCAATGCACCAGCAACCTTTCAAAGGTGTATGCTGGCAATTTTTGGTGACATGGTAGAGAAGTGTTAGCCAAGGCCTCAACGCTCAAGAGGGGGGGTGAATTGAGTGTTTCAAATTTTCGCGCGGAATCCCCTTGGAAATGGTTAGTAATATACAAATGATGCAATGATGAAGAGACAACAAGTTTTATGCACATATCACACTATGACACACTTGATGTGCAATGACAATATTTAGCTATAAGTGTGATAAACAAGGTAAGTTGTTGGTTTAAACAATTTATCAAACAGTTGGAGTGCACAGATTTATTTGTCAATAATGTGATGTTTCCTATAAAGATTCAGCTCATTCAAGTTATCAAACAACTTGTGAATGTGAGAAGTAATAGCAATCAAGTAAGTATCACACAGGACTTAATAGGAAACAATGTATTAGATATTTGGTAAGTTATAGTAATTTCTAGTTTTGAAGAACTTCACCAAATATTGATTCAAGCAAATTATCAAACACTTGGCATGCAGAGTTAGTTTTCTACTTGAACAACAACTTTGATTCACACATTCAGCTCAAGCATTTCAACAAACAGTTTATATGCGCAGTTGTATAAAGAGTTCAAGGTAGAGAGAAATGCAAACCAAATTTAACGAGTTCCACCAACCCGGTGTACGTCTCGCCTTCAAGCAACCCACTTGAAGGATTCCACTATTGAAGATTTGAGATACAAGCTTTGAGCAATTGCAGCTTCCTAGTGTCCCACACTCAAGAACTCAATCCTCACAAGCAAAGGGCAACCCACCCAATCTCACAATCTCTCAATAACCCAAAGGTTGAACCCCAACCTTTGTGACCACTCAACCTAGAGTGAAAAACCTTGGTGTTTTGGTGTTTGGTTTACAATCAATTAACTCTCTCAACAGAGTAGATACACAAATGAAAGCTCTCACCAATTCTAACTCTCAACAAGAGAGGATATACAAATTGAAACTCACTATCTAACAACTCTTAAGCAATATGCAAGTTTAGAAACAAGAGTTGCAGAATATACAAGAGAAAGTAAATCAAAAGACCTCTAGAGGAAGGATGTTGATTTCCTTGTGTTGTGCCTTGGTCTCTTTCTTCTCTTGCTTGAATCCATGCTTCTTTTATAGCCATTTTTAGGGTTTTCAGCTATTGCATAGTGTCTTCAACGGATACCTCAAGTGGGCATGAAGTGGGAGTGAAGAAATGAGCTGGAGTTCCACTTAAAGACACTTTTCCCACGTTCTGACACTACGGTAATCGATTATCCCTCGAGCTGTAATCGATTACAATTTGAAATCTTCAGTGTAATTCGCTCTGTAATCGATTAGCCTTTCTCTTGCAATCGATTAGCTATGAAACAGAACCATTCTAATCGATTATTCCTTGCCTTGTAATCGATTATGATTAATACCTGATGCTCTTAATTTGTGTCTCGCAGCATGGTAATCGATTAGGTACTTGTGCAATCGATTATGGACAAAACAGAAGCTCAGTAATCAATTATGCTTGACTTGGTAATCGATTATGGTGAATACCTGATGCTCAATCTTCAACCTTTCAACTGGTAATCGATTAGCCTTTTATCTATAATCGATTATGTTCATTCCAGAATCTATGTAGTCGATTATGGCAATGGTTTAATCGATTAGAACATGTACTTCTTCAAGGTCTTTGATGTGTTCTTGATATGTATTAACACATGGCTTATTCCTTTGATCCTCATGCATGTTTCTTTGATTCTTCTTCAAGTTATGAGCTTGTTCTTCATGATTTAGTTTATGTCTTCAACCTTGTCTTCCATAGCTCATGTTTCTTTAACTCTTTGTGAGGCATCTTCATCTCTTTGTTCTTAGCCATTGTCTTTGTGCTTGAACCTTCTTGTTTCTGAACCTTTGCCATTCCATCATCATCATGAATACTTTGTCATTCATCAAAACTACTTTGCATACTTACATATGCAACTTCATTCTCCCCCTTTTTGATGATGACAATTAATGTTCCATATGGCTTGTATTCATGTGTTGCAAATTCATCATATTGGCTTCATGGTACTATCCTTTCTTCCTTTAGGAGTCTTTGCCTTAGTCTTCACGTTTGTCATTATCAAAACCTGTTTCAACATTTAAACACATTCTCCCCCTTTTTGATGATGACAACCAATGTTCATCTCGTGGGGTGTTAGTTTTATAGAATAATGACAATCAATGTTTATATGTATTCTCCCCCTATATGATGTAATTTGATACCACATATTTATGACATTATAGGCGCAAGTATTTTCTCTCTCTTTTTCAATCATCTCCCCTTTAATCATACAATAGATACCACAAAATAGTTCATCCAATTTAGCATAATGGTTCTATCTCTCCCCCTTTGTAAAATATTTTGTGCCACTTAGAGTGTATACATATAATCTCTCTATAATCTTCTCCCCCTTTGGCATCATCAAAAACTTTCCTTATGATAACACAATAATCATAGTAATTCTTCTCTTTTTACTAATCCTTTCACTAATCTTTCCATAATCTTCTCCCCCTTTGGCAACATCAAAAAGATCATCACCTTAATTATAATCTATGCCATCAACATTTAAGTATGTAAATAAGAGAGATTTCAAATCAAAGCTCATAACATGATCAAAGATATATATACACCATTTTATTGCATATCACATGTTTATATCTAGAGTCAATAACCAACCACATAATTCATTCATCAAGTAAGTAGAAAGTTGATTGTTAACTCATTCAATCATGTAGTAAATATCATTCAAGTATGGTAAGCGTCACATGATTCTTTCCAAATAACCACGCATATCATTCCAAGTAGGCACATACATATCATTACTTGCACATAAGTCACATATAAGTAAGCAAGTAATTTTCTCAATTAGGAAAGGCATATAAGCACATAATCATCTCAAGTTTGCACATGATCTTTTCCTTTTTGGCATTATCAAATAAACACTAGAATATTTTTCAAGTAAGCATATAGGAGAAAAGAAATACAATTATAAGCATAAGTGTCATAACCATAATCATAAAGAGGTGAAGTCAAGGATAATCATTCATGTGTATGCTCCCCCTTACTACTTGTAATTGATACCACTTGTGAAATATACCACCTATTAGTGTGTGAAAGTGTGATACCAATTTGATCAAGTCTAATACCACTTGTGAGTCAATTCAGTCAAGTCTGATACCATTTGTTTACTTGTTAAGCATATGATTTCCTCTTTAATAGATACCACTTGTTGAAACAATAAATACCATAATATGAATAAATACCACTCAAAGGTTAGATACCATTGCATATAACAATCCACTTGTTAATCATTTCATTGATGCTGCTTGATGCATTTCTAGGTATCAGAGTAGTAACATAGAAGGCTTTTCAACAATGTATGATTATATATAGGTATCAGAGCAGGGATGAAGTGATATATGCAGCTTGTGAAATACGTTATTCATACCACTTGTTAATATGATTTGTATAATTTATAGAGCATAATGGTAGAGTAAGAATTCGATCATACCTTGGTATTTTGCAAGTTTTATATCCCTTTTCACATCCTTGTATGGCATTTTGCTTCATCCATGTTGCATTCCTTGATCAATTCTTTGTTCGCCCAGTTTAGTAGTTTGATTTGCCATTTTGAGTCATCCTGCATAACCTTAACAAACTCTTTGCAAAGCTTTTTGTTAGTAGCATTGAGTTCACAAGAGTTTATACCAATTTTGGGTCTTTGATGCAGTATGTGTTTTAGAAAGAGAGTTTTCTAAAAAGGATTTGCTCAATTTTTCATACCACTTGATAAAAAGATAACATATCATCAATGAGTATCACTTGTTATAGAGAAATGTTATGTAACTTCCCCTTAATCATTCAATTTAACAAGGATAAATATAGATATTGATACCACTTTATGGATTTGCTAATTTAAGCTCTTGACATCAATTACTACCATTTAAGCATTCAACACAAGATTTTTTTTTTTAGCAATCATCATTGTTCATCATGTTATTCAAAAATTCTTTTCAATCTCAATGATGTAATACTTTCAAATTTCTTTTCACAATCAAGATTGTGCATCATCAAACATATGGTGTAGATAAGAATTATAAGGTCAATCAAGATGGATATCACTTGCCCAAGCATGATCATGGTATGCATTATCACTTATCATATCATGCATTGTTTCTTAACATATCATCATGTTCATGCCTATGATGTTACAATCATGAAGTTAAAGTCTAGGCAATCACTTGTTGTAATATACATGCTTTATCTCTAGGAATATAATTGCATAGATTGTCAGAGCATAGATACCACTTATACACACAATATATGTATTTATTATCAAGGCATAGTGATAAGTATATAATCAAGATTATGTCCTCATGATCTCTTCCTCTTACTAATTCAATTCATACCATTTTTAAAGAAAGATGTTTGTGATTTAGATACCACTAGTTGACCAACATATAAATGATACATCATCAAGAATTCATGTTTAATCATTCATGCATCATTTAAGGGTTCATACGTTTTCAAGGATTCATACATCATCCAAGAATTTATACATCAAGAGTTTATGCATCATTTGAGACTTTGAATCTAAGCATCATGTTTCAATCCTTTCTAACTCACGTGGATGAATATATCTCAAGTTTTTCATGTACCATCTTATTCAAACAATCATTCATCAAACTCATGATCAATCATCATCAATCATTATGTACAAACACTATTGATCCTAAGGTTTTCATGAGTTGAAGGGGTCCTAAGATTATTCATTCATCATCTCAAAACTTAACACCTTTCATGCTCAAGCATGCATATCAAATCAAGGTAAGATTTTCGTATATCAAGATTTATTATGAATGAGTATTCATATAAATTGTATGATAAGTACTTACACCTCTTGTTGTATCATCTTTAGTGTTTGTCCATTGGATTTTGTCTTGGTGCAATCCATCTTGTGTGAGTCACATTGAAGCTTCTTGTCCATTTCCTTGTTTTGAATGGTATTTACAAGAGCTTCAATTTCCTTCTAGATGTATGATGAGTCATCATAATCTTGGCTTGCTTTATTCTTCTCCTTTGTCTTTTGGAATAGATTTTGAGATACTTGATATCTCCTTAGGCCATAAGATTTGGTCACCCATCAATGAGAAGTTGTTGCTTCAAAGTTTGCCTACAAGATTTCAAAATTTTAAGGTACCCTTTGAGATTTGGGTCCTTCCTTGTTAGTTTGGGATTTCAAGATTGTTTTGGAATCCATACCTTTCTTGTATGCTTTTGACGAGATTTCTTTATAAAACAACTAGAAGATATATGACCATTCATTCCACAATAAAAACATGTTGCATCCAATGAATAAGTCATGGTATGATGGTAATGGTTCCTATTATGTTCTATGTGCTTTCTTTTAAAACACTTAGACAATGAGTTCCCTTTTCTTTCATGGTTTGTGCATCTAAGAGAGGATTTGGATTTTTCTTTGTAGGAAGCAAAAGGGTTCTTGTAATGACCTATTTTTCTTTTATCAAGTGTATGCCTTTGATTTTCAATAGGTGCACTTAGAGGTATTTGACTATGAGTGAGCTTGCTAAGTGCTTCTTTTAGTTCTTTATTCTCATTTTCAAGAAGCATACATCTATCAATAAGCATACAATCATTATTATCATTGCAAGTCCTAGGAGATACATTTGAATCTATTAACTCATCATTTTGAACTCTAAGATTTTCATTTTCTATAAGAACATCATGCAATTCATTTTTAAGAGTCAAAATGGTTTGTTTAGAGCATCCATATTTCTTTGATAGCAAAACAAATTTTTCATGCAATTCTTCAAAAGCTTCTATCAATTCATCTTTATCGATTTCATCATCATTATCATCACTAGAAGCATTTAAAGAGTATACCTCATCATCTTGGGAGTGCCTTGTCATTAGGCATGCAATTTCTTCTTCCGATTTGTTGGTTTCTTCTTCTAGACTTATTTCGCATTCTTTATCTTGAATAGAGATGGTACTAATCCTTGCATCTTTATCATCATTAGTATTTCCATATATTGTTTCAAGAGTTTCCCATATTTCTTTAGCATTGTCACAAGTAATAACTCTAGAAACATCATTAGGTTCTAATGCTAATGTGATAAGAATTTTGGCTCTAAGATTAAATTGTACCTTCCTTTCTTCTTCCATAGTCCACAAGTTCATGGGCTTCATACATTCTATATTATTGACAATATGCATAGGAATGAAAGGACCAAATTGAATAGCATTCCATACCTTGAGGTCATAGGATTGGATAAAGATTTTCATCCTTTCTTTCCAAATAGCATAGTCTTTGCCATTGAAGATTGGAGGTCTACTTATTGTGCCATTTTATGGAAATGCATCATAAGAGGTAGAGGCCATCTTGATCTCCTGCAGCTGTTAAGCCTTGTGGCAAGAGTCAAGCTCTGATACCACTTGTTAGCCAAGGCCTCAACGCTCAAGAGGGGGGGTGAATTGAGTGTTTCAAATTTTCGCGCGGAATCCCCTTGGAAATGGTTAGTAATATACAAATGATGCAATGATGAAGAGACAACAAGTTTTATGCACATATCACACTATGACACACTTGATGTGCAATGACAATATTTAGCTATAAGTGTGATAAACAAGGTAAGTTGTTGGTTTAAACAATTTATCAAACAGTTGGAGTGCACAGATTTATTTGTCAATAATGTGATGTTTCCTATAAAGATTCAGCTCATTCAAGTTATCAAACAACTTGTGAATGTGAGAAGTAATAGCAATCAAGTAAGTATCACACAGGACTTAATAGGAAACAATGTATTAGATATTTGGTAAGTTATAGTAATTTCCAGTTTTGAAGAACTTCACCAAATATTGATTCAAGCAAATTATCAAACACTTGGCATGCAGAGTTAGTTTTCTACTTGAACAACAACTTTGATTCACACATTCAGCTCAAGCATTTCAACAAACAGTTTATATGCGCAGTTGTATAAAGAGTTCAAGGTAGAGAGAAATGCAAACCAAATTTAACGAGTTCCACCAACCCGGTGTACGTCTCGCCTTCAAGCAACCCACTTGAAGGATTCCACTATTGAAGATTTGAGATACAAGCTTTGAGCAATTGCAGCTTCCTAGTGTCCCACACTCAAGAACTCAATCCTCACAAGCAAAGGGCAACCCACCCAATCTCACAATCTCTCAATAACCCAAAGGTTGAACCCCAACCTTTGTGACCACTCAACCTAGAGTGAAAAACCTTGGTGTTTTGGTGTTTGGTTTACAATCAATTAACTCTCTCAACAGAGTAGATACACAAATGAAAGCTCTCACCAATTCTAACTCTCAACAAGAGAGGATATACAAATTGAAACTCACTATCTAACAACTCTTAAGCAATATGCAAGTTTAGAAACAAGAGTTGCAGAATATACAAGAGAAAGTAAATCAAAAGACCTCTAGAGGAAGGATGTTGATTGCCTTGTGTTGTGCCTTGGTCTCTTTCTTCTCTTGCTTGAATCCATGCTTCTTTTATAGCCATTTTTAGGGTTTTCAGCTATTGCATAGTGTCTTCAACGGATACCTCAAGTGGGCATGAAGTGGGAGTGAAGAAATGAGCTGGAGTTCCACTTAAAGACACTTTTCCCACGTTCTGACACTACGGTAATCGATTATCCCTCGAGCTGTAATCGATTACAATTTGAAATCTTCAGTGCAATTCGCTCTGTAATCGATTAGCCTTTCTCTTGCAATCGATTAGCTATGAAACAGAACCATTCTAATCGATTATTCCTTGCCTTGTAATCGATTATGATTAATACCTGATGCTCTTAATTTGTGTCTCGCAGCATGGTAATCGATTAGGTACTTGTGCAATCGATTATGGACAAAACAGAAGCTCAGTAATCGATTATGCTTGACTTGGTAATCGATTATGGTGAATACCTGATGCTCAATCTTCAACCTTTCAACTGGTAATCGATTAGCCTTTTATCTATAATCGATTATGTTCATTCCAGAATCTATGTAGTCGATTATGGCAATGGTTTAATCGATTAGAACATGTACTTCTTCAAGGTCTTTGATGTGTTCTTGATATGTATTAACACATGGCTTATTCCTTTGATCCTCATGCATGTTTCTTTGATTCTTCTTCAAGTTATGAGCTTGTTCTTCATGATTTAGTTTATGTCTTCAACCTTGTCTTCCATAGCTCATGTTTCTTTAACTCTTTGTGAGGCATCTTCATCTCTTTGTTCTTAGCCATTGTCTTTGTGCTTGAACCTTCTTGTTTCTGAACCTTTGCCATTCCATCATCATCATGAATACTTTGTCATTCATCAAAACTACTTTGCATACTTACATATGCAACTTCAAGAAGTTCATTAAGGTGTTTATGGATGACTTCTCTGTGTTTGGAAACAGCTTTGATGTATGGCTCAGTAACCTATCTAAGGTCTGGTGAGATGTCAAGAGACTAATCTTGTCCTCAATTAGGAAAAGTGTTATTTTATGGTTATAGGAGGGATACTCCTTGGCCACAAAGTCTCTACTGAGGGCATCCAAGTAAATAAAGCCAAGATTGATACCATTGAAAAGCTTCCTCCTCCAATCAATGTGAAAGAAGTAAGGAGTTTTTTAGGATGTGATGGCTTCTATAGGAGATTTATAAAGGATTTTACGAAAATAGCAAAGCCTTTGACTTATTTACTGGTGAAAGATCATGCTTTTGTTTTTGATGAAAACTGTGTCAAGGCTTTTGAAAATCTAAAACAAAGATTAATTACAGCTCCAATCCTTGCAACACCTGATTGGTCTTTACCATTTGAACCCATGTGTGATGCAAGTGATCTGGCTATAGGGGGCTGTACTAAGACAAAAAAAAGAAAAATTAACACATGTTATTTATTATGCTAGTAAGGTGTTGAATGAGAATCAAATAAACTACACCACTACTAAAAAAGAAATGCTTGTTGTAGTGTATGTATTTGATAAATTCAAAGCTTACTTGATTGGTGCTAAGGTCATTGTCTATACAGACCATTCAACAATCAAGTACTTGCTAGCTAAAAAAGAATCAAAGCCAAGATTGATCAAATGGGTTTTATTACTCCAAGAATTTGATTTGGAAATAAGAGATAAAAAGGGAGTAGAAAACTCAGTGGCTGATCATCTCTCTCATCTGGAAGGTAAATCAAACTCTATCTTGATAAAAAAGGAATTCCCAGATGAGAGGCTGATGGTAATTACCACAGGACCATGGTATACTGACCTGGCTAACTTTAAAAGTGCCTTTGTGGTACCAGAAGGGTGGACATCCTAAATAAAGAAGGTTCTTTCATAACAGTAAAACTTTTCTATGGGATGATCCATTTATGTATAAGATAGGAGTAGATGGAATTATTAGGAGATGTGTGCCTGAATTAGAGCAAGAAAAACTCTTGTGGCACTGTCATGATTCCTATTATGGAGGACACCATGGTGCCTCTAGAACAACAGCAAAAGTGTTACAATGTGGCTTTTATTGGCCAATAATTTTTCAGGATGCTAGAGTATATGTGCAAAGGTGTGATAAGTGCCAAAGAAGTGGAGGCCTCTCTGCTAAAGTTGGCATGCCTTTGATAAATATTTTAGTTGTAGAACTGTTTGATGTCTGGGGCATTGACTTCATGGGACCATTCCCAAAGTCATTCTCCAATGAGTATATCCTAGTTGCTATGGATTATGTCTCCAAATGGGTGGAGGCAATCCCTACCAGAACCAATGATGCACATATGGTGCTGAGGTTTATAAAGAAGAACATTTTCTCTAGATTTGGAGTCCCAAGAGTCCTCATTAGTGATAGAGGGTCACATTTCTGCAATAGAATCATGGAAAAAGCCCTGAGTCATTATGAGGTACTCCATAAGATATCTATTCCCTACCATCCATAAACTTATGGATAAGTTGAGCTTTCTAATAGATAAATCAAGAGAATATTAGAGAAGGTAGTAGGGAAATCTAGGAAGGATTAGTCTGTGAGATTAGATGATGCATTGTGGGCCTATAGGACAACATTTAAGACTCCAATTGGCATGTCACCTTATCAGTTGGTATATGGTAAGGCTTGTCATCTACCTGTGGAGTTAGAGCATAAGGCATGGTGGGCCACAAAGCTGTTAAACATGGATTGTGACCAATCTCAAGAGGAAAGAGTCCTAAAACTTCATGAACTTGAGGAGTTCAGCCTCAATGCTTATCAGAGTGCCTCAATATATAAAGAGAAAACTAAAAGGTGGCATGATAAGTGGATAAATAGGAAGGAGTTTCACAAGGATGACAAGGTCTTGTTATTCAATTCTAAGCTAAGACTCTTTCCAAGACAACTCAGATCAAAATGGTATGGACCTTTTGTTATGAATGAGGTTTTCCCTCATGGTGCAATTGAGGTAAAGGAACCAGCCACTGGAAGAACTTTTAAAGTGAATTACCAAAGACTCAAGCTCTACTATGGAGGAGAGTTTGATAGGCAGAAATCCTCCATGTGTTTACAGTCATCTTCTTAGGTGTCAAAGGTCAAGCTAGTGACCTTAAAGAAGCGCTTGAGGGAGGCAACCCTACATTTTAATTGTTGTAGTTTGTGTTTGGTGTTTTAAAAAAAAGACAACAAAAAAAAAAGAAAACTTAAAAAAGTTTGAATAAGGTGTGAATAAACTTAAAAAATTTTGAATAAGGTTTGAGTGTATATACCTTGAATTCCAGTGTACTTACGCGCATCAGCAAAATAATAAAATTATGGACCAGGAGGTGAGCATACATACGCTAAAATCCTAGCGTACCTACGTGTAGGTCCCATAGCTAGGATAAGGGTGCGCGTACATACTCCAATCTTGGCGTAGCTACGCGTAAATAAATTAGGATCAGGCCTCCTTGCGTGCTTAAGCGTAACCTTTGCGCGCTTGAGCGAGAACCTTGCGTGCTCAAGCGTGGACCAACTTGTGCCTTCACGCTCAAGCGAGAAGCCTTATACGCTTGAGCGTGGGTTGCAGTGTGAATCAGGGAATGTCCTTGCACTTGAACGAGAGACTTTAGGCTTAAAATATGACCGCTGGGTGTGCCTTCGCGCTTGAGCGAGCATCCTGTGCGCTTGAGTGAGCTCGAGGAAGCACTTAAGCATGACCCTTTATGCTGGTAGCTTAAACCTTGAGAAAGAAATGGTGCGCTTGAGCATGACCCTTTCACGCTTGAAGCATGATCCCCCTAAGCATGTCATGCGCTTAAGCGTGATCTTGTACGCTTACATAGTGACCTATACCTGTTACCACCTGTTGTGCTTTAATGTGGGCGTATGTACGCTAAAGATTCAATGTATCTACGCATACCCCAGTATGTGTCAACCTGTTACCACCTGCACCAATCAAAACATAAGCATATAAACACTAGGTTCAGCAGTATAAAAACCCCCTTCTAGCGTACAAACCCTACTCACATCCTTTTACGTTAGAAACTTGGGTTTTAAAGAGAAAAGGGCACAATCTAAGGAATTCATTGAAAGGTAATATCTTTTCATTCCTTGATTCCAGTTAATAGTTAAAATCATTACATTACACTTGTTCAATTTCAAATTTAATGCATCCATCATGTCCATTCATCTCACATGTTCATTTTTCTATGGTTATGTTGTTTATGCATTTGCACCCATTTAGGCTCTATAAATACCATCCTTAACATTCAAAATGTCCACAAGGTCACAAAGACTCATTAGAAAAATAGAAGGAGTTATTGAAATGGAAAGTGTGAAGAAAACCCCTAAAAAGAAAGGAAATGGGGTGGCTACTTCAAGCACCCCTGTTTCTCTACCACCCAAAAAGAGTAAAAGCCTTAAGGAGGAAAAGAAGTCCAAGGGAAATGAGGATTTTGACTGGAATAGGTTTAGGGATCTCAAGGCTGCCCAAGAATATGAGACAAAATTCAAAAACAGAGGAGTAATAAGGGAAAAGGCTCTGGTCCTTGATGAAGATAATTGCTCTGATGTTGATGTAAAGGCTACTATGTTTGCAAGGGAATGGTAGTATTTTAATGAGAACTTAGGCAATGGTTATCAAGAACTCACTAGGGAGTTCTATGCCAATTTAAAGGACAATTCTATTAAAGATAAGATACCTTTTTCTTCCTACTTGAGAGGAGTCACTATTCCTCTCTCTATTCACATATTGAATAAGTTTGAAAGTACCTATCTTAGATGGTGAAGGATGTCAGTATACTTGGATAGTGGATATCTTCTATAAGGCTGAAAATGAGAATCTTAGAAAGGAAATACTAGAGGAATGTTGTGAACAAGGGGCTGCATATATAACAAAAGTGAGTGGTGCACCAAAATATGTCAAGAAAAGTAGTTTGAATCATCTCCCCCTCTTATGGTGCCACTACGTCCTTTCATCCCTACAACCTGTGGCTCATGCTACTAAGGTTGTCATTAAGAGGTTGGTGTTGATTTACTATTTAATGAAAGGCCTATATGTTAATTTGGGTGAGTTAATACTGGAGGAGATGGTGAAAGCCAACGAAAAAAATCTCCAACTGCCATATTGCTCCGTTGTCACTTTGTTGGCCAATCAGAATCAGGTTAGGTTGAACTATGAAGAACTGACAAAGGTTAAGCCTGAGAGAATTATGGATAAGTACTGGGTAATAGACCACATTGACCACTTTGTGCCTCAAGAGCCAAAGCGTCACAGACAACCCAAACCATCATCTTCTGCACCACCACCTTCAATAGGTTTAGGTAATTCTTTTGATCTCTCTATGGTAATGCAAGAAATCTAAGCTATGAAGAAGATGTAGCTAGGGACCTATGATCTAGTCCTGAACCATGATCTTATGCTGAGGAAGATTGCCACTGCACTGAATGTGGACCACACTGAAGAAATAGGAGTTCCAACTGACAGAAACTTATGGTTGGCTTCCATTGGGTTCACCATTCCCCCTGATGACACACCTTTGGCAACTGAATTTCCACCCCACCCTGAGTAACAAAATAATGAACCTATGGATGAGGCTACTGATGAAGAAGATGAAGAAGAGGAAGACTGATATTTTAATTTTCTGTTATTTATGCTAAGTTAATTCTGTGATGTAATAACTTTCTTTTAATGTCCTTTCTTGAACAATGTATTTCCCTTTCAGTTGTAATGAAAGTATGATTCTATGTTGATTGTTCAAGGTATTTGCTTTTTTGATTTGTATTGTTCAATTCTTGTAACCATCACTCACCAAACCCTTGCCATATAGGTAAAAAGGGAAGTAATCTATTCCCTAATCTCATTAACTTATGAAATGCATTAATTGTATTTAATTTAGAATTCATCTTAATTATTTAAAGTTTGCTGATTCTCAGGCATCAATTGGATAAATTAATTGATTCGCATTGCTTAATTCATGATCCCTATCCATAACTATTTCCATCCTTAATTATTTGTATATTCATCATGCTAGTTAGCAATCTGAATTTGTAATCTCACATTAAGTTTGGGGACATGATTGGCTGATTACCTGTAATTTATGAGCTTTTAAGCCTTTATTATTTCTTTTTCGAGTGTGCCTACATTCTTGTTTAGTGAGATAGAATTTGCTTCAGTGCTTGCTAAATGATGATATGTTTGCCAATTGGAAATGATGAAGGCCTTCTTTGGAATTTAGCCAGGGCCAAATTTAGCCATCCTTACTATTAATTCCTTTGACCCAATAATTATGTTTGAGTTTGAGACCGTTTCATTCTGATTATGTACCAAGTGCATTATCCCTGGATGTACCACTGATGAACTATTGAGTCTTATCTTATTGCTAGGGAGTAGCAAGTTCTAAGTTTGGGGATGAAGAGTGTGCCCAACAACAATTAAAGGACACACCCTGACCTTAATTATAGATGAGGATTTTGAAAAATGAAAGGAAGAACAACAAAAGCAAAAGAAAAGTGAAAAATCAGTAAAGCAATTCCTATATAGAAGGAAAATGGTATTGAAAAAAAGATGAATAAAAAAGAAGAAAAAGAAGAAAAAAGAGTCCAAAGGACTGAAAGAGAAGAAGGTGCAAAGCACCACAAGTACTTGAGTTATCCTTCTTCTGGAAAAAAAATATATAAGAGCAAAAGAGCTGGTTAATAGAGGCATTTGAGTTAAGATTGAGGCAGGGCCTCAGTGGGCACATCTTTTAACCCAACATTGACTAGAAAAACAAAAATAGAGCCTGTAGCCTAACCCCATTACAAGCTTAAAAAGCCCTTACTGATCCAATTGTGCTAGCATATGTCATGAGGTTTAGAACTATTGCAAGCCTATGTTGATCTGACAATTATGCAGGTGATGAGTGCATATAATTGACCCTATACACTGAGAGAAGAGTGAAACACCGATCCATGTGAGGAAAATATTACCAGCTTCTTCACAAAGGAAGTGTGAGTAATTATATTTTTAGAAGTTGTAGAAAGAAAGCATGAAGGGTATTCGATAATTATGGTATGAATTAAGTTAAGGGAAGGTTGATTGTCTTGAGTAAGTGCAATTGATTTAATTAATCTTAGTCCTTGCTTGACGACAAGCAAGCTTTAAGTTTGGGGATGTGATAAGTCTTGAAAAGACTTAATAATTTCATCTTTAATTTAACTTAATCCATTAAATATTATTGAGTTTGGCATTATTTTGTAATAAATTGTCATTTTTTCTTGTTTTAATTATTTAATTCAAATATGTTTAAATTGTGCAAGAAAATGGTTAAAAAAGATAAGCACATAAGGAAATATGTATATTGAGAGATCCATTAACCTAACGTACATACGCTAGAAAGCTAGCGTACATACGCTAGGCATTTATATGTTTGTATTTTACAGGATCTAGGTGCAGGAAATCCAGCATGCATACGCTAGAATCCAGCGTACATACGTGCAGGAGAAAAAAGACCAAATGCAAGTCCAGTGAGCGAGCGTACATACGTTGGCCTCCCAGCATACATACGCGCAGATCCAGTAAGCGTGAAGTCACCCAACATTCAAGTGAAGTCACCCGGCATTCAAGTTAAAGTACCACGCTCAAGCGCCTAAAGATCACGCTTAAGCGTGAAGCTTGTTTGCCCAGTATTTTATACTTCTTCAACGTGAATTGCTGTAGTAGTTACCTTTAATTATTTTATTAGTTGCTGATTATAATTGTATACTAGTAATTTAATTATTGTATTATAATTAGTTTCCCTTTGTAATTAATTAGAGTAAGTTTAGTTAGTTTTTTCCTTAGCTATATGTAGTTGTGAATACACACAGACACAGAGACAGAAGCAATAACACAACTCTCATTTTCTAATTTTCAATCTCTCTCTTCCATGGCTTTCCACGTGTCACTTTCTGAAACCACTTCCATGGGTTGCTAAACTCCTATGGTTGGGATCGCTGAAGCTTCCAATGGAATCTTAAATCTGCATTGAGGAAATTATCTTCTGAAGCATGAGGAGAACAAGCTGAGAAGTGGATCTACACTACTAGATTGATAAATCCAGACCTAATTGAAGAATCTCACCAATGAGGAATCATGGTTGAGGCTTAGGTAACTTATAGCTTCCTAACTAATTCAGGCCTAGTAATTAGGTGAATAGTTAGGGTTCAATCCCTAATTTTGCATTAGATTTTTCTATTACTGAACACCTAAGAGATTAGGGTTTAATGCTTAGGAATTAGTGTTAATTACCTAAGGAATTAAGGATTAACCATCTGTGAATTGTCCTCTTGAGTCTGAAGCTTGATTGAACCTTAATTGCATGTTTCCTAATTAAATTGTAAGCTAAAGCAATCCTAACTTATCTTTCATTAATCACACTTCATCTTTTATATTGTTTCTAAAAATATAAAAACATAAAAGTGTAGAAAAGCATAAACAGAATAAATTCTATCTTCTCATGTTTTGGTTCAGCTTGTACTAGTCCTAGGTTATGGTAATTACCTCAATCCCTATGGGACGATCAAATATATTACAAATTTAACGATTGGTGCGCTTGCCAAAAGAATATAATCCTCCTGAGAGGTATGTATCAGATATGCTGGGATATACTATATATTATGCTGGCTGTCTGATTACAGGTTTGGGAAACAATAAAATAGAAGCCATATTTTAAAAAAAACCACACATTTAATCACGGTTATTGCAATAACCGTGGTTATTAAAACATCCTTAATTCTTTTAAGAATGCTTTGATACCAAAATGAAACAACCCGACCTAATTAAAACCCAAACCGAGACCAGGGAAATTTTTCCCAAAATTCACCATGCAGCCGGGTAAAAATAAATCAACGTAGGCAAAGGAAAGCAAAACCGACAGCGGAAGAACAAAGCTTAAGCGAGCCCAACAGTGTTCACTCGCTCAAGCGAGACACAAATCCGCTTGAGTGAGGCAACCCATCTCGCTTGGGCGAAGCACCCATTCGCTTAAGCTGGAGCCGATCCTTATTCGCTAAGGCAAGTAACTCCACTCGGCATTCCATCACTCAGATTCGGGACCACATTCACTCGGGAACTGTCCCCCACGCGGATTATTTCCCCAGTCCAATACCACTCGGTATATTTCAACCACAATTCACTCGGAATACATTATCCATTCTGCACTCAGCATATTATGATCGTCCCCACTCGGAGATCACCTAAACCTTTATTCCTTCAGAAGGAGTTTCTAAAATCAAGTTTCATTCAGGATTCCTCAGTCCTCACATCACTCGGAGGAATTCACCCAGTTAAGTCCCACTCGGACTTATTCAATACTTAGCCACTCGGATTATATATGTAGCCTTATTCACTCGAAAGAGGATACCAGAATACACAATTAGATCCATCACAATCACTCTTCCCTCGGAAGAGGTTCACTCGAGATTTACCCCTCGGAATATACAAACCCTTTCCCACTCGGGGTTTACTCATACTTTTCACTCGGTAATATATGGGCTAACCTTCCCTCGGAAGTAGCCTATTCGGGTACATCTTACTCGGAATTGTCTTGTGCTTTTATCACTCGGAAAGGCCACACAGGCAATAGCCCCACTCGGACACGGCTCTCCCATCAATATTCCACTCGGAATTCATTAACTTAGCATTATTCTCTCAACACCACATAATGAACGATTCAGGTAACATCATAACAATGTAAATGTATATATATATATATAAAATGTATACTTGTTCACAAGCCCGATAGACAACCCATATAATTAAATCCATTCGGATTACAAGAGAGCTGGCCAAGGCTTAACATATCCATTTACAATATATATATATATATATGTGCACTACAATAATCTGAGTGCCCATCACTCGGACTTGAGGTCATCTCCTCATTCCCAGTCTGACCTGCATATACTGAAAAATATTGTAGGGGTGAGCTTTTACATATTAAATGACAGTTATTGACTCGGATTAATCTCAGAATCCTCAACCATGTAATCACATATTTCAATCAGCAATAATGCACTCTACCATTCAATATGAACCCTAACAACATCATTCATCCACTTGGAATTCATGTAATTCATGCCATTCAATCAAGACTGAGTAATTCATATCATTCATAATCACCTTGCACTCGGCAACAGTACCAATGTACATATATTCACTCAGTCGGAATTCACACCAATCATTCATGGCTATATTATTCATGTTTATCACAGCATGTATCACAGCCATAACATCATATTGCACTCGACAAATACATCAATATACATGCATTAATCCAATCGGATTCACCCCCATCATTTCATATTCACATATTCAACAATTCACATTGAGCTCAATGATAATTATAAGTGTGCACACATTCATTTCACCCGGATCCGGTCATTTATTATCCATTTTTATTGTTGCAACATAGGCTCCAAGCCTTTTCTCAGCTCCAAGCTGATTCGGCCGTTTTACAGGTACCAAACCGTTTGCCCTCACATGTAACACAGTCACTCCAAGCGACAATGGAAGTGTTACGGGCAGCCCCGAGTCCAACCCGGTAGGCTTTGCCTTGAGTCCAACCCAAGGTCTTTAAGCGTCCAATGCTTAGTGCACTCGGCACTGCCCCAAGTCCAACCAAGGGTCTTTTATAGTGCACTCGGCACTGCCCCAAGTCCAAGCCAGGGTCTTTTATATATTTCAACACATATTCATCTGATTACCGATCGATATTAAGCGTCCAATGCTATATGCTCCAAGCATTTCAGTGGCGAATCGGATCAATATGGTCTTTCATCAGGCGTCCAACGCCAATATACTCGGCATTGCCTTCAGTCCAACTCAAGGTCTTTACATATATTTTCCATACACATGTACTCGGCATTCAATATCAATAACATGTATCCAATGCAGTTTATCATTATTATTCATAACAGGGATCGGCATAGCATTAACACAATACATGCACTCGGCAATCAGATGCACTTGGCAAATCACATGCTTTTTAATATAAAGTCCCAAACGGGAATTAACATGACCGACCCACATATATCATGCACTCGGCAATCACAATGCCATTCACTCAGAATCATCATTCACAACAAGCATCACATGCTATTTCATATAATATCCGCTCGGGATTAACATAACAGTCCCCATCTTATGCACTCAGCATTCGCATGTTCAATAATAAGCATCTCATGCATTCAAACACAACGGGGATCAATATAACAAACTCATGCACTCGGTAACCATAATGCCATACATATTTACATGCATTCACTCAGCATCTCATTAAACGCCAACATTACCATGCGTACACTCAGCATTCACATGCTTAACAACATACATCTCATGGATGGAAAATCAATCATAAACACACAACTCATATTCATTATATACCCGGGCTACCACTCACTCGAGAAAACAACAATCAACACATAACAAGTACTATACATCACAGTATGATAGTTTCACCTGGAACCCGTCCATAAACCATGCATTTGAGATGCAATAGCCCCCCTTACCTGGAATGAAGATCCCAGCAACTCCTTGGGCTTCCAGATCCGACCAACTGCTCCTTGGTCACACGTTCTCAATGGAACGACTCAGCTGTTGTACTCAACACAACTTTGGAGGAACACCAATCCACTCGGACACATGAACAGCTCTGCCTCCAAGACACAACACAGTCCTCACGCAACCCAGTGGAGGACTCCAAACGTTGTTCCCTCACTCGAACAACCCAGTCTTCACCAACAATGGAGGACTCCCAGACTTCCAGGCACCAACGCTGTTTGGTAGAACAGTGGAGGATTCCAGCCTCCAAGGCATACAGCACCACACGGTTCTCTCACCCAACCACGCTGTCTTCCTCCTTGAGCAGCCTTGCCATAACGACAGTGGACCACTTCCACAAACCGAAGCATCCCCACGCTGTAACTTCCCAAGCGAGGCCCCCCAACAGTCCTCGAATGGAGAAGAAGAAGAAGAAGGAGACGAAGAACAGCAAGAAGAAGAAGAAGAAGAAGCCACAGGGTCCAAAGAGAGAACGGAGGAGTTTTCCAACATCCAACAAAATAAGAATGACAGAGAGTGGGTAGGAAATAAGAAGCTCAAGCCCTTATCCCAACTCTACCGTGACAGCCCCCTCCATCAACCATCACATCACCATTACTCTCCCATCCCATCTTTATTTAATGCAATCCCATTAGCCATCATTAGTCACATTCAGTGTGAATAAAGAGAGAAGGAAAGAGGACCGAAGTTCCTCATAAACCACCAAGGGCACCAATGTAAATTTCCTGGCATTATTATCATTATTATTCAATCAATATTCTTAATTATGTAATTAACCCTTAATTAGTGGCTTAATCTCAATCGGTAAAAATCAGGATGTTACAGTTATAAAATGTCTTTAATCACGGTTGTTACCATAACCGTGATTATAAGCGACATTATATTGTACGTTGATGATCACATGTAATCACGGTTGAGCTGACAACCGTGATTAAATAGAGTCTTATTTAATCTCAGTTAGTATCAATAACCGTGATTAAATGCCCTTATCTATTATCATGACTGCAACAACCACGGTTCATGAACTGTGATAAAAAGCCCTCTTTAACCGTGATTAAATCCCTTTTTTGCACTAGTGACAACTATAGTTAAAAATGATAGTTACGTAATAGATACATATTACTAGTTACGTAATAGATACATATTAGGTATAGCCTCCTTTTCTAAAAGAAAAATATTTAGAAGGTATTATTAGGTAAGGATATAACTAGATTACTAGATATTAGGAGTGCGTTATAATTAATGAGGAATTAGAATATAACTTAACTATAGTAATAGTCACAAATTATAGTTACTAAAATGATGGTATATTTTCTTAATGATATTAAGTACGATATTACACTAATGAAGACATATATTAAGTAGAATTATAACTAGATATGCTACCTAGATATTAGTAATGCTTTACAATTTCTAAGTAATTAGTTAGTAAATAAAAGGGAAATTATAAGTGCATAAGTAATTAGAATGAATCTATTTTGGAATGTACTTAACTGATTTTTTTGAAGCTAAAAGAAATATATAGATGAACATGAGAACTAAAAAGGGATATTTTCTAAGTAGAAATAGTAATACTAAATAATATTGTATAAAGGGTGACTTTGATGATTATAAGATCTATTGTAACAACCCTCATTTTTGTGTTAGGTCCTTGAAACCAGTTGTCTGTATTCTGTGAAAATTTTGTGTGTACTCATAAATGGGCTACGGCCGATTTACTTATATGACTATTTCTAAAAGATTTTGTGAGTGTGAGGTAGAGATTCTAATTTCAATTTTGTGAGAAATTGAGATAATTAGAATAACGATAATAATATGTCTAAGGATGTTTGTAGTAATGAAAATTTATAAAATAAAACATTAAGTAATTTAATATAAATATTTTTGAGCCCAGAAATTATCCGAGGGACTTGAGTAAATTATTTTTATCCCAAAACATCCCTCATGTTATTCCCAACAACTTTTGTGCAGAACCCAACACCTAATTTTAAACAACCAAGCTTAAAAACGTTGATTTTAAGTTACCCGGGTAAGCCAAAATGCGCGTCTGTACCTATTTTGGGCGTAATTTATTCTCCCAAAATTGGATTTGAGTCATTCATATCCCAAAATCTCCATATCAAATTTATCTTCAACTTTTATGTTGACCACTAAGACCAATTCTAATCCCATAAATCCCAGAAATTAAAACACTACACCAATTCACGTTTTTCAAGCATCAGTTTGCACTATATGCAGTATTTTCCATATAACTCCCTCATATGGCCATGAAATTGAATGCGGCCTTCACCAAAATTTTGCTAACACAATTCTCCACAATTTTGATGAAGAAATCAAAGCCTAAAGCCCCGAAAAATTATTTATGCAAAGGATAAAAATCACATCACCACCCTGCACCCTTTTAGTATTTTGACCATATTTCACTCAATTCGTAATGGATTTTTTTGTGCTTTATATGGAGTTAAAGAGAACAAAAAGTTCTACAACTTTGATTTTTAGCCAATTTTCTAATTCATCCTATAAGAAACCCTAAACCCATAAGAAACCTATTGCTTCTCTATGTGACACCTAAGCTTGCATGCATAAGGAACTAACAAGAGCACTACACCACTTGGACACTTGTTCTAACCATGCAAGACACATTACCACACCACTTCAGCTGTTGTTGACACCTTTGTCTTGCATGGATCTCAAGTGTCACTTTCCCCACTCACTTGCTCCAACTGTGAGACTCCTTGGAGGCCAAGGGAATTCATGCAAAAAATTATCATTATGCTTTATTCTCTTGTTTCTTCTTTCTCTAACTTAGTAAGAATTTCTAGCAGTATTCCTATTCTTTTTCTCATATTCTCTTCATCTAAATCATCATCATCTACCCAACCACATCAAGCCTAAGTCACCCCACCATTCTTTTTAACTTCCATGCAAACAACACAACTCCTAAACACTATACCTTCTCCTTAAAATCTTCTAACAACCACATTTTCTTTCTCTTCTAACCACCAAAATCACGTGAAACCACCACTACCCAAGGTATCCATTTTTCTTCCATTTGGAAACGCCATCCATGGTGGTCTAGAAGCAAAATTTTGGAGCCTTGCCATTCTCCCTTGAACACGAAAATCTTGTTGGTAAGGGGGGAGTACATTGCTTGTTTAAAATCCATGAATAAGTACATGCATGGTGGGATATAAGTGTTCCTTAGCACTTATATTCTAATGCCACCTTAAAGATCTAACTTTTATGGCTTAATCTTGAAAATCTTTGAAAGAAAAAATTAAGAAATTTAAGGACCATTATAGCTGCAGCATGATTCTTGTTAAATCCTTTAAATTTTAAAGCTTTAATTATGAAAGTCACTAACTTGAATTTTATTGCTGTAGATTTTTGGTTGAAATTATATTGCATGTGATGATCTTGTTTAATTATGTGTTCTTGGCTTAATTGGTGACTTGGAGTGTTAATAATGTTTTTAGACAATATAAAATATTTTCCAAACCAGTTTTATAACTTACAATAAATTAATGTTGCTGCTGGAAAAATTTAATAATTAGTGAACAACTTAGAAATTTTAGATTCTAAATGTATAACTTGAAAGAAATAATTTTTATGGTTAAAATTTGCAAACTTATCTCAGTCGTGAAATTTTATGAGATAAAAACTAATTTTAATGTAAAATTTTAATGCTGGAATTTTTATTAAAAATAAAAGCAAGTGACTTTTAGTTGTAATAATTAAATAATAAGTTTATGACATTAAGGAAGTGATTTACATGAGTTTTAGAAATATTCTTGATAAATATTTGGAATTTTTGTTGCTGTTGTATATTCATATATTTGAGAAATATTTTTGATTATAAAATATTATGGATGAGGTAAATAATAAAGGAATTAAAAAGGGACCCCAGTTAGGTGCGAACGAAACGTCAGAAATGGTATAAGACGTATTTTGTGGGCAAACAAAAGAAATTGGTAAGACTATTTTCGAGGATTATTTTGTGGCATGAGAGATGAATTTTTAACATGAGAAAAATACCCAAAGAAGAAAAATTGATTGGAAGAACTTTTGACGCACGATTTGTCCTTAAAATGCATTTTTATGAACGTTGCAACGATGAACCTTGGCAATGGGTGAAATTTCATGTAGGGGCTATTTTCTGGACTAAATTTATTTTTAATTTTACTATATTTAATTAGTATTTTTAATGTTAAACACTTTTGACTTTAGAATCACTCAAATTGGATTTTTCTAGATAAAATACGACGAAAACAAAGTTTTGGACCAAGAAAACGAAAATGTACTATCTTTTATCTTACTTTGAAAAAAAATCGAGGAGTCTTACGTTCTCAACATAAAATTAGGAGGATTACCTTATAAATAAGAAAGTATTTCATCTATTATTTTATAAAAAAAATTTAAAAGATAAAATCAAGTTATTTGATTTATTATAAGTAAATACGACAAAATGACTTTAGAAATCGAAAAATCGAGAGAAACTTTTATACCCTACACTTAATGCAACGTTAGATTTTCTTAAGATACAGCAAACGTGATTGAAATTGTGTTACTCCTTTTACTTAGATATCTATCATATTACCAATAAATTAAATGTTTTATACTAGGAAATTTTCTCATAAGATTCGTTCAGAAAATAACTTGATATTTCTAGTAAAAAGAATTTTTAGTAGTATTAAATCTTGAGACTTAGCCCCTACAATAGGAAAAGTTTTATGGTTAGATACTTATGAGTTTTATGGACAAATACGCTATATAAGTTAGGTTCCGTCTAGACTCTAGGTACCCTGAGTAATTGAGATAAGCACATGACATGTCGCATTTGGAGTTGAGGAGGGATGTTGGAAAAATCCCCTACAGCATACAGTGATGGGCACACTGAAGAATCTATAGCGCCTCGATACCCAAGGGCAGTCTAGGAAGTATCACCGGAGGTGAAAATTCCAAGTGGCATTGGATTCATGCCCGTCGCTGGATAGCCCGTAGCAAACTCTGGTATACTTTGACAAGAGGCGGGATTTTATATGACTGTGGAGTGTCTGTTCTGTGGTGATGTGTAATACGTATGATTGGCCATTTGATAATTGGGACTGAGAGTCCTTACCCATTTGTGAAAACCAAAACGAGGAGAGCTTCGGTCACTCTACTTGGGTAGGGGAGATAAGGGTGGCAGATTGTGCACATGATTTTTTATTGAAGAATAGAAGTTAGGCCCCATTGTATATTGGTAATGAATTATGACTTACAGTAATTGAATCTAACACATGCATAGCATGCCATCATTATATGGCTAACCCTCTGGTTGTTGTTGACATTTGTGTATGTGAAGTTTTGTATTTCTGTTCTAAGGTATGTTGTATGTAATCTTCTCTATAATTTAAATTATTAAGCTACCCTTGTATGTATATGTTATGGGTTAAGAGCTTTGTACTCACCCCTTTTGTTGTTGTGTGCTATTTTTCTTTTTCTGTGATCGTCAGCTGAAGGACAAGGCGAACGTGGGTAGGACTTAGAATACCTGCAGTAGGAGATGCCAGATTTAAAGCGTCATCTGTGTATATCTCTTGTTTGTGTCAAAATCGTTATAGACTCGACAATTTATTTTTGTTATGTTGTTATTTTACCGTAGTTGTCAGGAGCCGGTGAGCTCCGTACTCTTTTAAATACTCTCATGTTAAAAGAATTGATCTATATAATGTATTTATTTTAAATCGTGAGCTGATGATCACCAATAAAAAAAATACTCTTATTTTTAGTGACTCCTTAATTAAATAGGACGTTCTAGTGTGGGAATTTATCCTAGTTAATCGAGGGTGTCACAACGGTGGTATCAGAGGATGGTCAATTCTTTAAGCTTAGGGTGTGGACCGCTGAGGTTCCCTCGTACTCAAAAGATTTGTTCACGAGGTGTTGATACTCGCTCAATAAGATTTGATTGTTTGTCTGTCTGTATGGAGCCTTCTGATAAAGGGAGACTCGTTGAATTTCTATTAAGCTCTACTTTTCTTTCAGTCATCATGGCATACCGAAACAACGTCACGTTGAACGCTCTCCTGGATAGGATGGTAACAGCTCTATAACTTCAGGGGGCGAATGCTCCCCGAGCTCCACCGAGGCACGACCAAGGACTTGTTGACTTCCAGAAGAACCATCCTACGCAATTCAATGGAGGTTTTGACCCTGAGGGAGCTCAGCTTTAGATGAAGCAGATGGAGAAAATCTTTAGAGCAATACGGTGTGGGGACAACGACAGAGTAGTCCATGCTACTTTAATGCTAGTGGGAGAAGCTGAGCACTGGTGGACTCATGTGAGGGTGAGGGTGACTGCTGATGGAGCTGGGATTACTTAGGAATGGTTTAAGACCGAGTTTCTAGCTAAGTATTTTCCTGAAAACATCAGGAGACAGAAGAAGCAAGAATTCTTCAATCTGAGGCAAGGACTCATGACTATGGGGGAGTATGCAGCGAAGTTTGACGAGTTGACTAGGTGTTGTCCTTGCTCTACTGAGATGAGTGAGGCTTCTCAATATGCTAAGTTTGAAGGAGGGCTATGTCAGGACATCCGTCAGGCGATCTATTTTTAGCAAATTACTCAGTTCACTACTCTGGTGGACAAGTTCCGTATCTATGAGCATACGTCAACACAAAGATCAAAAGGGACTTCTAGCTATGAGCCAAGTGACGTGCCTTTGACAAGTGACCTTAGAAAGACTTCAAATCTAGCCAGCCCTATCCTTGACTGAATTTCAACAGGCCTAGTGGAATCACAAGAACCCAGGGTGACAGACCACCTGTAAGGTGCTATGAGTGTGGAGGGCCCCATCCTCTGAAGGACTGCCATAAGAGGAACTTGACTTGCTACAGTTGTAGGAAGACTGGGCACAAGAGTAATGTCTATCCCGAGAAGAACCTGAATTTCCCAAAGACAGAAGTTAGGGGTCAGATAGGACGCCCTGCAGGCTGTGGAAATGGAGGACCAGCTGCTAGTGCGTCAGTCAATAATCCCAGAATGGCGAATCTAAACCGTCAAGGCGGTGGTAATGCTCAAGAAGGACCGAGGAATGCTGTAGCACGAAAGGGTGGAGGCAATACTAGAGTGTTCACCATGAATAGAGCAAAGGTTGCACAAGAGAATGACCTGGTGCAAGGTACATGCTTTATAGGTGAAGTACTTCTGAATGTGTTATATGATTCGGGAGCCACTCACTCGTTTATCTCTGAAGATTGTGTGAAGCATTTGAATTTACGATTGACCCCCTTATCTGGTAAAATGATTATTATCACTGCTGCTAATGAACCCGTAAGTTCTTCTGTTGTGTGTATGAATTACCCTATCACTATTAATGGAAGGTCCTATCAGGTGGACCTGATCTGTTTACCCTTGATTGATCTAGATATTGTTTTAAGAATGAATTGACTTGCTGCCAATCACGTTCTAATTAACTGCCACAGTAAGTCTATATCCTATGGAGTCATGACACCTGAGCCCTCTCAGCTTGGGAAGTCTGAGTCTGTTGTTGTTAATCAGGAGGTAACTCTGTTCCAATCTGGAGCGTGAGTGTTTATGGTCCTTGCTAGCACCAAGTGTGAGAAAAAGTTAGAGCCTGATCAACTTCCAGTTGTTCAAGAATTCCCTGAAGTATTTCCAGAGGATATACCTGGGATACCTCCAGAAAGAGAGATCGAATTCAGCATCGATATTCTACCCAGTATTGGACCAATCTCTATTGCTCTGTAACGTATGTCACCAAAGGAATTAAAGGAACTTAAGAAACAAATTGAAGAACTTCTGGAGAAAGGAATGATTCAACCCAGTATTTCACCATGGGGAGCTCCAGTGTTATTGGTAAAGAAGAAGGACGACAAAATACGTCTATGTGTAGACTACTGTCAGCTGAATAAGGTCACAATCAAGAATCGATATCCTCTTCCACATATTGATGATTTGATGGATCAGCTATGAGGAGCAGTCATTTTCTCTAAGATTGACTTAAGGTCAAGTTATCATTAGATTCGATCGAAGAAGGAAGACATTCCTAAAATAGCATTTCGGACTCGCTATTGTCACTACGAATATCTGTGATGCCTTTTGGATTCATGAACGCACCTGTTGTTTTCATGGATTATATGAATCGTATCTTCCACCCGTACCTCGATAAATTCATGGTCGTATTCATCGACGATATTCTAGTGTACTCCAAGAGTGATGAAGAGCATAAAGAGTATCCTAAGACTATTCTGAATACCTTACATGCAAGGAAGTTGTACGCAAAGTTGTCCAAGTGTGAGTTTTGGCTGAGAGAGGTGTAATTCTTTTGTCATGTTATTTCAGCAGAGGGTATAACCGTAGATCTCGCCAAGATTGAGGCAGTGCTATAGTGGGAAAGGCTGAAGAGTGTAACAGAAATCCGTAGTTTCTTGGGTCTCGCTAGATATTATCGTAGATTTATCAATAACTTCTCTCAGATAGCTTCCCCTTTGACCAAGTTGACTTGCAAGGACCAGCCCTTTGTGTGGAGTGACAAGTACGAAAGTAGTTTCCTAGAGCTTAGAAAGAAACTGACTAGTGCGCCAGTTCTAGTTTTGCCTGATCCTGCTAAATCGTATAAAGTGTACTATAATGCATCAGGGCAAGGATTGGGATGTGTGCTAATGCAAGAAAGAAAAATGGTGGCTTACATATCTCGTCAGTTGAGACCCCATGAAGTAAATTATCCGACGCATGACTTAGAGTTAGCCGCGGTTGTTTTTGCCTTGAAAATCTGGAGGCACTATCTTTACGGGACTAAGTTTGAGGTTTTCAGCGACCATAAGAGTCTAAAATATCTCTTTAATCAGAAAGAGTTAAACATGAGGCAGCGATGATGGATGGAGTTTATTAAAGATTATGATTTCGAGCTTCACTATCATCCAGGAAAAGCAAATGTAGTAGCCAATGTGCTCAACTGAAAAGCATTTCATTTGTCCTACATGATGGCTAAGGAACTTGAGCTGGTTGAGCAGTTCCACAATTTGAATCTCGTTGTGTCACCTAGAGCGGGAAGTTTGATGGTTGGGATGCTAAAAGTCTCCAACAAGGTCTTGAATCAGGTTAAGAAAGCCCAGTTGACGGATGAGACTCTACAAAAGTAGCTCAAGAAAGCAAAGCCTGGAGAATTTCTGCAAGATAAGCAAGGCGTAATCAGGTATCATAAGAGGTTATGCATACTTAAAAATGCTAGTCTAAAAAGATCCATCTTTGTGGAAGCTCATAAAAGTAAGTATAGTGTACACCCCAGAGCGACAAAGATGTACCAAGAACTGAAGAAGGTGTTCTGGTGGCAAGGAATGAAGAGGGACATCGCTGAGTATGTTAGTAAGTGTTTGACTTATCAAAAGATAAAAGTAGAGCAGCAACGACCGTATGGGACTCTTCAACCTTTGGAGATTCCTTAATGGAAGTGGGACGAGATTGCCATGGATTTTGTATCTGGATTTCTAAGAACTCCAGCTGGATGTGATGCAATTTGGGTAGTTGTGGATCAACTTACGAAGACCGCGCACTTCATTCTGGTTAACATGAAGTATTCTTTAGAGAAGCTCATGTGGATCTACATCAGAGAGATAGTTAGACTGCATGGAGTACCGTCTGCAATTGTATCTGATCGAGATCCTTGTTTCACTTCATGTTTCTGGGAAAGCTTGCAGCAAGCATTAGGGACCTAGTTAAAGTTGAGTTCAGCATATCACCCTCAGACTGATGGTCAGTCTGAGCATACCATTAGGACTCTTGAAGATCTCTTAAGGATGTGTATGCTTGAGCATGGTGGGAGTTGACAAGAGTATCTACCGCTTATGGAATTCACCTATAACAACAGTTATCACACTAGCATTGGGATGGCACCATATAAAGCTTTGTATGGAAGAAAATGCTGCATGCCCTTGTGTTGGTTCGAGACAGGAGAGAAGGCTGTGATTGGACCAGAGGTCATCTAGAAGACCACCGAGCAAATTAAGGGAATTCAAGCAGCGATGAAAACTTCTCAAGACTGTCAGAAAAGCTACTGTGACAAGTGTCAAAAACCTCTCGAGTTTGAGGAAAGAGATCACGTTTTTCTATGAGTTACTCCTGTAACGGGAGTAGGAAGAACCTTGAAGACAAAGAAGTTAAGCCCCAAGTATGTAGGACCATATCAAATTCTCGAAAGAATTAGGCCGAATGCTTATCGTATCGCCCTACCTCCTGAATTGTCCAACCTTCATAATGTCTTTCATGTCTCTCAACTTTGGAAATACGTATCACATTCTGATCATATCCTGAAACCTGATCAGCTTGATCTTAAAGAAAACCTTACCTATAAGGCTGTATCAGTGAAGATTTCAGATAGTCGTTTGAAACAACTAAGAGGGAAGGATGTATCTTTAGTAAAGGTCATCTAGAGTCATTCTAATGAAAGAGATGCTACGTGGGAGCTTGAGGAAAAGATGCGAACTCTTTATCCTCATTTGTTTACTAGCATTAGGTGAAATTTTGGGACAAAATTTCTAAAAGGGGGGTAGAGTGTAACAACCCTCGTTTTTATGTTAGGTCTTTGAAACTAGTTGTCTATATTCTGTGAAAATTTTGTGTGTACTGTTGAATGGGCTACAACTAATATGTCTAAGGATGTTTGTAGTAATGAAAATTTATAAAATAAAACAATAAGTAATTTAATATAAATATTTAAGTAACTGTTTTCAATTAATAAAACAATGTAACTCCCCGGTTTGAGCCTAGAAATTATCTAAGGGACTTGAGTAAATTATTTTTATCCCAAAACGTCCCTCATGTTATTCCCAACAACTTTCGTGAAGAGCCAACACCCAATTTTAAACAACCAAGCTTTAAAATGTTGATTTTAGGTTACCCGGGTAAGCCAAATGCGTGTCTGTACATATTTTGGGCATAATTTATTCTCCTGATATTCGATTCAAGTCATTCTTGTCCCAAAATCTTTGTATCAAATTTATCTACAACTTTTATGTTCACTACTAAGACCAGTTCTCATCCCATAAATCCCAGAAATTAAAACACTACACCAATTCATGTTTTTCCAGCATCAGTTTGCACTAGGTGTAGTATTTTCCACATAACTCCCTCATATGGCCATGAAATTGAATGAAGCCTTCACCAAAATTTTTTCAAATACACTTCTACACAATTTAGATAAAGAAACCAAAGCCTAATTTGTAATCCATTTAGCCCAGAAGAATTATTTATGCAAGGGACAAAAATCCCGTCACACCCGTGCATCCTTTTAGTATTTGACCATATCGCACTCAATTCTTAGTGGAGTTTTTGTGCTTTATATGGATTTAAAGAGAACAAAAAGTTCTACAACTTTGATGTTCTGCCCATTTGTTAATTTAGCCCATAATACACCCCAAACCCACAAGAAAACTACTACTCCTGCATGTGACACCTAAGCTTGCATGCATAAGGAACTAATAAGAGCACTCCACCACTTGGACACTTGTTCTAACCATGCAAGAAACTTTACCACACCAATTCAGCTACTGTTGACACCTTTCTCTTGCATGGATTTTAAGTGACACTTGCCCCACTCACTTACTCCAACCATGAGACTCCCTGGAGGCCAAGGGAATTCATGCAAAAAAATTGTCATTATGCTTTATTCTCTTTTGTTTCTTCTTTCTCTAACTTAGGCAGAATTTCTAGCAGCATTCCTATTCTTTTTCTCATTTTCTCTTCATCTAAATCATCATCATCTACCCAACCACATCAAGCCTAAGTCACTCCACCATCCTTTCTAGCTTCCATGCAAACAACACAACTCCTAAACACTATACCTTCTCCTTAAAATCTTCTAACAGCCACATTTTCTTTCTCTTCTAACCACCAAAATCACGTGAAACCACCACTACCCAAGGTATCCATTTTTCTTCCAATTGGCAAAGCCATCCATGGTGGTCTAGAAGCAAAATTTTGGAGCCTTGCCATTCTTCCTTGAACACGAAAATCTTGTTGGTAAGGGGGGAGTACATTGCTTGTTTAAAATCTATGAATAAGTACATGCGTGGTGGGATATAAGTGTTCCCTAGCACTTATATCCTAATGCCACCTTAAAGATCTAACTTTTATGGCTTAATCTTGAAAATCTTTGAAAGAAAAAATTAAGATCTTTAAGGACCATTACGGCTGCAGCATGATTCTTGTTAAATCCTTGAAATTTTAAATCTTTAATTATAAAAGTCACTAACTTGAATTTTTTATTGTTGCAGATTTTTGGTTGAAATTATATTGCATGTGATGATCTTGTTTAATTATGTGTTCTTGGCTTAATTGGTGACTTGGAGTGTTAATAATGTTTTTAGACAATATAAAATATTTTCTAAACCAGTTTTATAACTTACAATAAATTAATGTTGCTGCTGGAAAAATTTAATAATTAGTGAACAACTTAGAAATTTTAGATTCTAAACGTATAACTTGAAAGAAATAATTTTTGTGGTTAAAATATACAAACTTACCTCAATCTTGAAATTTTATGAGATAAAAATTAATTTTAATGTAAAATTTTAATGCAGGAATTTTTATTAAAAATAAAAGCAAGTGACTTTTAGTTGTAATAATTAAATAATATGTTTATGACATTAAGGAAGTGATTTACATGAGTTTTAGAAATATTTCTTGATAAATATTTGGAATTTTTGTTGCTGCTGTATATTCATATATTTGAGAAATATTTGTGATTATAAAATATTATGGATGAGGTAAATAATAAAGGAATTAAAAAGGGACCCGAGTTAGGCGCAGACGAAACGTTGAAAACGGTATAAAACGTATTTTGTAGGCAAACGAAAGAAATTGGTAAAAGTGTTTTGGAGGATAATTTTGTGGCATGAAAGATTAATTTTGAACATGAGAAAAATACCCAAAGAAGAAAAATTGATTGGAAGAATTTTTGACGCACGATTTGTCCTTAAAATGCATTTTTACGAACGTTGGAATGACGAACCTTGGCAATGGGTGAAATTTCGTGTAGGGGCTGTTTTCTGGACTAAATTTATTTTTAATTTTACTATATTTAATTAGTATTTTTAAAGTTAAACAATTTTGACTTTAGAATCACTCAAATTGGAATTTTCTAGATAAAATACGACAAAAACAAAGTTTTGGACCAAGAAAACAAAAATGTACTATCTTTTATCTTACTTTGAAAAAAAAGAGGAGTCTTATGTTCTCAACATAAAATTAGGAGGATTACCTTATAAATAAGAAAGTATTTGATATTTGATCTATTATTTTATAAAAAAATTAAAAAGATAGAATCAAGTTATTTGATTTATTATAAGTAAATACGACGCAATGACTTTAGAAATCAAAAAATCGAGAGAAAATTTTATACCCTACACTTAAGGCAACGTTAGATTTTCTTAAGATATAGGAAACATGATTGAAATTGTGTTACTCCTTTTACTTAGATATCTATCATATTACCAATAAATTAAATGTTTTACACTAGAAAATTTTCTCATAAGATTTGTTTAGAAAATAACTTGATATTTCTAGTGAAAAGAATTTTTAGTAGTATTAAATGTTAAGACTTAGCCCCTACGACATGAAAAGTTTTATGGTTAGATACTTATGAGTTTTAAGGATAAATACGCTATATAAGTTAGGTTCCATCTAGACTCTGGGTACCCTAAGTAATTAAGATAAGCACATGACATATTGTATTTGGAGTTGAGGAGGGATATTGGAAAAATCCCCTAGAGCATATAGTGATGGGTACACTGAAGAATCTGCCACACCTCGATACCATAGGACAGTCTAGGGAGTATCACCGGAGGCAGGAATTCCAAGTGGCATCAGATTCGCGCCCGTCGCCGGACAGCCCGTAGCAAACTCTGGTGTACTTCGACAAAAGGCGGGATTTTCTATAACCATGGAGTGCCCGTTCTATGGTGATGTGTAATATGTGTGATTGGTCATTTGATAATTGGGACTAAGAGTCCTTACCCATTTATGAAAACCAGAACGAAGAGAGCTTCGGTCGCTCTAGTTGGGCAGGGGAGATAAGGGTGGCAGATTGTGCACATGATTTTTGGTTGAGGAATAGAAGTTGGGCCCCATTGTATATTGGTAATGAATTATGACTTATAGTAATTGAATCTAACACGTACCTAGCATGCAATCTTTATATGACTAACCCTCTGGTTGTTGTTGACATTTATGTTTGTGAAGTTTTGTATTTCTGTTCTAAGGTATACTATATGTAATCTTCTCTGTAATTTAAATTATTAAGCCACCCTTGTATGTATATGTTATGGGTTGAGAGCTTTGTACTCACCCCTTTTGTTGTTGTGTACTATTTTTCTTTTTCTTGTGATCGTCAGCTGAAGGACAAGGCGAACATGGCAGGACTTGGAATACCTATAGTAGGAGATGCCAGATTTGAAACGTCATCTATGTATATTTCCTGTTTATGTCAAAATCGTTATAGACTCAACAATTTATTTTTGTTATGTTGTTATTTTACCGTAGTTGTCAGAAGCCGGTGAGCTTCGTACTCTTTTAAATACTCTCATGTTAAAAGAATCGATCTATATAATGTATTTATTTTAAATCATGAGCTGATGATCACCAATAAAAAAAAATACTCCTATTTTTTGTGACTCCTTAATTAAATAGAATGTTCTAGGTGTGGGAATTTATCCTAGTTAATCGAGGGTGTCACATTTATCATATGATTGTATTTGTGAAAGTGATCATACATCAAAATATGGTAAAGTACAATGCATTGTTGATGAATGTGTGAAATTGTGATGATAGATATGTTATGGAAAGATTACAAAATCTTAGGCAACGTCTCCATATAGACCTTGTTGGTTGAAATGATAAGCTGGTAATGTAATGATGATAATATAAGATGGGTTATGAAGATGGTGATATGCGGTGAATGAATTGAGTATGATGTATGATGGTATGTGGTTTAGGCCTCTTTGTCCATAATTACCAAAGCTAATGATATGTAAATTAAATATAAACACAAACCTAACCATCTTACTAAAATTTAGGATTATAAGGGAAAATAGATTAATAAGGACATTAATTTAATTAGTTAATCCTTAACTATTACTAGTTGGTAATAAAAAGAAATACTATCCCAAATAGGATAAATAAATAAGCCAGTACATCTAGCAGTAACCCAAGCCCATTACCATAAGAGCTAAAGCTTCCTAAACATTATTCCACCCTTCAAGGCTCAGTTAAAGTACCTTAGAAGATTGTTATCATTATAAATATATGATGAGAAATATTTAGACTATGTATTGGTGTTAAAGATAAAGGTGTTCCAAGGCAAGGACCTTACGCGATGAAGGAAACCTTAAGAAAGAAAAGATAAAAGATTGAATGCATTTGTCATGCATCATATGTATAAAGTGATGAATGATTGTGTTGAGAATACGAGAGCATACACTGTGCGTACACTAGAAGATATTCATGTTCCATCCCCATGAAGGATCTTTGGAGTACCATAGGGATGTAACTCCAATGTGCTCGGGAGTAACTCCCTGATGCTGGACGTGGCAATATAAACTTTATGCACTTCGACTAAAGGCGAAGCCTAACTATGATCGAGGAGAGCCAAGTCCAATTTTTGAGTTGCCACGAATATTGGTGAAGGATCCTTGTTTATTTAAGACATGTGTCCTGATACCCTTATGTTATGGAGGACTTAGTGTACTCTGATCGCTCTAGAGATGCCAGAACATCATGGATCTAATAATATGATATAATTTTTGGGTCCACATGAATCGCATTGATAACACTGAAGAAATACAAAAGTAATAATCGAATTGCACCCATGCATAGCATCCTTAATCCTCTCTGTCAATGTGTTATATGTTTATGATATGATTATGCTTCTGATGTTCCACACGTACTAGATGTGATGTTCTGATGTTGAATAATTATTTGTCATCTATTATACTTTATGAATGAGTGTTTATGTATCTACTTTGTATGCAATTTAGGATGTTATGATTAATGTTGGGGTGATTTAAGTAAGACCCGTAATAGAGATGACTAGAGGGAAGTAAGTTCAACTATGAGTGAAAGCTAGTAAGAGACTTGCTAAGATATTCAAGAGCAACGCCTGAATCCAGCGGGCATACCGATTTATGAATATTGTTTGGGAAAATCGTAAGAAATAAGAATATTTCTGTTGTTTACGAGTGCAAGAGAAATACTCACCCTTTACACTCTTTTTAGACTAGAGAAGAGACTCCGCACAGATGAAGGAGATTACTCCTGAAATTAGTACACATCAACCAAGGACGCACCCAGTATCCACGTGATCATTGCATCCGATAAAGACGATATTTCTACTAGTAGACCTATAGAGGCGAGACTACCTATGACCATGATGTTGAGGTTATAGAATCGATGGTACGATGATGTGGAGATCTGCCATGTACCCCATCAGTTGATGAGCTTGATGAGTTAACAGCATGATAAGCACCTACCACTGATAACTTCTATCCTTAGCCAGAGCCAATACTGCTTCCACCTTCCCCTCGTACCAGAGTACATTCCTATACTAGTTGAGGGGAAAGATCCTGAGGAAGACCCAAAGGAAAACCTATTGATATCATTAGAGGTCTTATTGACGTGATAATACCTAGCTTGACACTCTCATTTCAGAGCTGATAGCTACAGCCATACCAATGGAGATAGTGCTAATTGCACTATACATGATTTTGTCTCCTATGACCAGGTTCTTAGCACGTAAGGAGTGGGACCATTCTGAGAGTTTCCTCTGTCATATGTATCAGAGCTTCACTTGTGGCAATACGGAGGATATCACCGCCATGTCATTAGGAACTTAAGATTTGTTAGTTATTGCATCAGACGCATATCACTGACACAGACCACAATAGCAGAGGTCACTGATGCTGGAGGAGTCATCTGGAGCATTATCCTCTGACGATGAGTAGTTTAGGTTTCTTTTACTGTTTTTCTTTGTATATATTGTTAGGGAGCCTATGCATTCCATCCCTTTTTGAGTACAATGTATGTTTATTAAATAGACCATGACAGGATATACCTTGTATATACTGATGACACCACTTTTTCTTTGTTTTATACTCATACAAAAGGAAATTTTTCAAAGATTTTCATACATTATGACACCTTAGTTCATTGGAACATCCTAAAGTCAGGATGATTTCAGTTAACTAAGGCCGTCATAGTGACACTCTTAGTTAACTAAGGCAAATTAGATGACGATTTATTTTAGTTGGCCAAGGGCGTCACAGAGGTGGTATGAAGGCATGGTCGATTCAATAGGCTTGGGGCATGGCCTATCATGCCCCGCTGTACTCTGAGTTTCTTGTTTTCTAGTCACTAGGACTTGTGTGGTAGGAACTACTTGCCTAAATTTAATTAGTTAAGGCATTGCTTGTAATGCTAGAAGTTGATAATGAGCAGATTTGGTTGCAGCAAAAGAAGAATCAAGAAGCTTATGGAGACCAAAAGAAAAGAACAACTAGACCACATGATCAGCAAATTACAACCTGTACCTTTACCTAGTAAGTATTTTTCCCAATCCCAATAAACATGGTACAACTAATTACTCTTTTCATTCCACTTTGATCCTACTTGAAACCCATTGTTTTTTAATACATTCCTTTGAAACCCCTTAAAATTTGTAAACTTTTACTCTGAAGAATCATTCTTACTCCTACTCTTATTCTGAACCTCATTCTTTGATGAGATTGGAACATATTATTCATAAATCTAGTACCAAATTTCCTTAATAAATGATACCTGAACCTATTGCTTGATCTTATCTTTAAACCCTTGAAAATTTAGTATCTTGAAACCCATAACAAGTTAACAAGGCAGGTACCATTGGTCAAAGACATCTCAATGCCAGAGCTAAGCGCAGAGAATTTCGAGGATAAAATTCCTAAAAGGTAGGGAGAGTGTAACATCTTAGATTTTTAGGGTAACATCTCAGACCTTAAGGATCGCCTAGGGATATTCTACGAGTGTCTGTGCTAATAGACTATGACGAGAGATGGATTTTCATTAGAATAATAATCAAGTATGTGAAAGCTATAGTGGGAAAGTGTGATATGGTTGAGAGCATGAGTGGTGAGAAGTGGAGTAAGAGAACCTATGAGTAAGGATGAGGATAATGAAAGGAATGTTAGAATGAGAAAAGTAAGTAAGAGAACTATATGAGACCCACAATAAGTTAATAATAATACTAGTTACAAATATAGTTATAATAATGATAAATAAATAAATAAATATAAATAAAAATATTTAGAAAATGAAAAATATAATAATAATAATAAACGAAAATAATAATAAATAATTAAATAAATAAAGATATTTTATAATAATAGATAAATCAATATAATAATATTTAGTTCCCAAAAATAAGATATAAAGCCTGGATGGTCTCGAAATGACTATCGAACCCTAGAAGAATTAATAAAACCCTGAAGATAAAGAATTATTAATATAAGAATAAATATCGACACGCTAAGTGTCAACAATCAAGAAGAACCTGTTCACCTCGAACGATGAGCGTATACCTCTAGGGTATACCTAAAGTTATCCGTACATCCAAACCAAGCATTTGTTTTCAGTAAAGCCAGTCCTAAATGAACCATTTTGATATTCTGAGAACTTCTCCAAAAGACATCCAACTCCAATTAAGACCTTATCGACCCCGAATTTCAAGAAAACGTACACCTATTTTTAATTTGAACCTTAGTTAGTTTTTTTAGCCTAACTTTGGCCTAGGACCTTGGAATCAAGCCATTCTTGTCTTGGTTTGCTTGTTATAAAATTACCTACAACATTCTTGAAGGTTCTGGGAACTTATTTTGAGCAAATCATTTCCTAATTTGAGAACCAAGGGCTTTTACCCTAAAAAACTCATTTGTTACCCCGTTAAATTACGTTAGTTTATGGTAAGGAATTTTTATGTGTATCATACAAAGAAATAAAGAGTTCAAGGAAAGAGAATCAAGTTTGTATAATATGAACTCAATGGAATGGTTATGCCATGTTTAAACACAGTGATTGTAGTATAGTAAAGATGTCGTTCCATTGAGGAGGTGTTGGTTTAAAGATCTTAGTTCTTGAATTGAGTTTTGACAAAAGGTTTGGATTATTTTTGTTATGCAAAAGATTGAATATAAAGTAAGTAGCAAGTATTGAATAATAATGACAGTAAAGTGTTTGGGTGAAAATCAGATTTGGAAAACTTGGATTGGTTTCATCGCATCGCACCCTTCGTAAGCTAAGTAAATTTATATGTATGTAAATTGAAATAATAGTTTCTACGTCACAATCAAAGTCATTTGTATCGATCCTTTGACTACAAAATTCATAAGAATGATTTCAAACCACTGATCCCTCAGTCACTTTGAAAATCATTCTAGCATTACCGATCGATTATTTTGACATTCATTACGTTAGATGCCATCCCTAGTCAGCTACTCACAACGAGTATTTCATTCAGATCTGCTCTCAAAAGTTACTTCCCAGTATACTTAAGAAAACTTAAAACAAGAAAATAGTGATCAAGTATCTTCAGGCATTAATGGCAGAATGAAATACAAAAACTATCAAATCTCATTAACATAAATGAAAACTTACAGCAGCATTACTTCAGGTTTGATTTGATTACAACCAATCCCAATAAGGAAAATTAGTTACTCATGCTATGCATTTTCACTTAAGAAAATTTGGAAATGAATACAGAGTGAAAAATGCAAGAAATATATTTGATGATATGAAGGAGATGTAGAGATGATCTTTGATGTCCTATTTTCTGCTTGATTTATAGGGGTTATGCTTCAGCTTCCATTGCCACTTGTATAGAGCCCATGAAGGATTATTCGGAGACATGTAGAAACACAAGAAAATGGTTGAGTTGGCATCGCACCATTGGTGAATATTAAATTAAAAAATCCCATACTGCATGAGTCACACTTGAGATCACTGGTTACGCTCAAGCGTGGGTCTTGATGCTCACTGGTTGTCTCACGCGTAAACCATCTGAACCACGCTCAAGCGTGGCCTTCCATTCCAACATATCTGCTTCACGCTTGATCCACGCTCAGGCGAGCTCGAGCTCACGCTTCAGCGGCCCTTTCTCACGCTTGAGCATGGAAGGGTCCTGATGCTCTCTTTTAATCACGCTCAAGCTGCATAAATCCACTCTCAAGCTCACCATTGATGTCCAAGGTCATGCTTGAGTGAGCTCGAGCTCGCACTAAAGCGTGAGAGGGGGCTGTTGTTGTTTGTTGATCACGCTTAAGCGTGCTGTGTGCCCCGCTCAAGCGTCCTTGGCTTGATGCTGATTCTTCTCGGCTTTTTGGTACCTTCTTCAAATATTTTGACAAATCAAGCTTGTTTTACACAAAGTGTTATTTACAACAAAAATCATGCTTAATTAATTACTAATCTGGTTAAATTCTCTCAAAAATAGGTTTAATTGAAGTATTAAATTACTGTGAAATGACACTTATCAAACTCTCCCCAACCTAGATTTTTGCTTGTCCTCAAGTAAAAGAAGTTTGGAAAGGAAATCAAGCATTCAATAAGATCAGATTCAGTTGCAGATAAAAATTTAAAAGATAATAATCTCAATTTTTACTTAGGCAAATAACCTCCTTAATATCAATTCTTTGAAATGTAATGCATCATTAAATAGTTCACAAGGCCAGTAACCAGTTGCTGTAAGAATAAGGAACTCTCATTATTTCTCACCAGGTGTGTGTGTCGCACATTCATCATGAGAACTGACTAAGTGACATTGCCCGTCATTTCCAATCAAAATCAAATCATAAGATAAGTAAGGATCAAAAAGGTCTTTTTAGGGTTGTAATGAGGCTGGGCTGTCAAGAATTCTTGGTTTTCTTGGATTCAAAGTGCATGCATGAAGAAGAGCATATGTTCTAAGATTTTCAAAGTTTTATGAGGCTTCTTCCTTTTTGTGCTTCAGAATTCTTTATTTCTTTTTTTAGTTTTGTTTACATTTCTGGAGAACTTTCTCATTTTTTAGCCTCCCTTTCTTTCATCACCCTTTGGAAAAGTATTTTATGCTCTTACAAAAATTAAGCATGCTAAAACGGTAAGATTTTATTTCTCATGCTTGGGTTAGGGTTTTTGAATAAAATTTTTGGCTCAAAAATGGGTTATCAAAGAATAGGACATATTTTTAAGGGTAACTTTTTGGCTCTGGGATATTTTTTCTTCAAAATTGCCTTTATCATTTCCTTGCTTAATTCTTTATAAAAAGTTTTAATCAGAAAATTAGGCAATGTAGTTTTAGCAAATTCTAATGAGACTCTCAGTGTTTAAGTTTCTCACCTCTTACCGGGTTATAAGGCTTACTTCCATATTCTAACAGAAAAGGGTTCAAGCATGTAAACAATCAAAAGTACGTTCATTCCAATTCCCTGGTTCTTAATTAAGCCATTTTGCCTTTTGAAAACCAGTGTTACTGTCTAAAAATATTTTGTTGCTTAGAAACTTTTCTTGTTCAAAAAGTTAAATCTTGGTTGGGTTTTTCAAAACTGTTGTTTTTCAAACATGTATTTGTATCCAAATAGTCATAACATAAAATCACAGAGAAATTTAAAAATTTCCAAAGTATGCTGCAGTAGTATCAAACTAAAAACCCAAAGTAAAACTATAAAATGTCAATCAGAAAGAAATACTAAAGTAGTAGATTGAAGAAATTAAAAACTAAAGTAGTAAACTCATCACTCATCCTCAGAAGAGTCATCCTCTGTCTCCTGTTTCTTTTCTGGAGGTCCTTGTGAAGAAGGTCCTGGCCTGGCTTGTGAAGTCTCACCCCCTCCCATAAAAGGAGGCCTGTCCCCAAGCCAAGTAATGAGGGCTTCAAATTGGACTGGATCCATCCAGGGGTTGGGTTGCCCTGCAGGAATGCTATGGTATAAGCCATTATAAATATGCATCAAACCTCGATGATCAGTATTCTGTTGTGCCAAAAGGTGGTTAGTTTAGATCTTCAGAAGGTGAATGCCCTGCAAAACCATGACTGTTTCTGTGCTGAGAGGAGAAGGAAAGAGTTCAGATCCTGCTGGTGGTGCTTACTGTGTATCTGAAGCAGGTGGTGGAGGTGCAACTGGTGAAGGGGTTGCTTACATACTGCAATGACGCTCAATGAAGCGTTTGTCTATAGAAGGCCTGATGCGTTTGAGGTCCTGTACCTCAATCCCATGAGCTGCACAAAAATCAATGATAAAGGCAGGAAAGCCTAAACTTCCCTTTACCTTTTGCCCTGCTTGGGAGTATTTCTGATCAGCCTTCACAAACTTATGAATTTCATCCGAGATTATTTGGGCTAGATCAATGGATATGTCATTTTGCAAAATGCAATATAGTAAATAGCACCTACTAAAAATGAGATCAGAAACATGTGCATTAGGTGCAATGCTAGCAAGTATGAAAGAGGTCCATACTTGAGAGATGGTGGTCATGTCTTTCCTTAAAATGCGCAGTGGGTTCTCTCCTTGGCCCATCTGAAAGTGACGACCTGGAATGCATATGGCCTCCTTAAGATCATTGGTGGCAATGAATTGGTTTCTTGCAAGCATAGCAGTGTATTCACAGATTTCTCCTTCTCCTAGTTGCATGATGCTTCCGAGGTAGAAGTTAATCTCATCCCTGCCATATGAGAGCCAATGACCTCTTACCCATGTTCTGTGGTCACCCTCTCCCTCCTTGGGCCAAGAATTAGCATAAAATTCTTTGACTATCTCTGGGTCATACTTCTCCCTTGGATAGCAGATCTTGAGCCAGTTTTTTCTTCTCACAACCTGTAAAAATGCATCACATTCTCCTAAGTCCAAATCTACCTTTCTTTCCGGGATGAATGTCCAATTGGCAATATCCTCATAATGCCTATGCTTATCTTTGTTTCTGAATTTTTAGGTGTTATCTTGATCTTCGGTCCTTGGCCTTTTTCCCTTATTTCTTCTCGAGCTTCTTGGTGGGGAAGTGGTTGCAAGAGAACTTGGTGCAACTTGCTTGGTCCTGGCCATTCTGCAAAACCCCATAACTTCATTTTAGGATATAATGAGGATGACAAAAACATATGTGCAGTGTCAAGATTGTAGGCCATATAAATGTCATTGATTATCATGATTGATGACTAGTATACAATTTAACTTCTTTCAGGATTTTTCACAAACAGTCAACATGCACTACCAAGATGTTAAGGATAGTAGCACCAATCCTCCCTTTAAATACCCAAAAAGAGAAGTCACCCATGAAGCCTTTTACATTATGATGGTAACACATTAGGAATAAGTATAAAGAAATCTTGAAGTTTCACATGCATTCCTAAAAGAGGTTACTGATGCTTCCTGCCAAGGTAATAGCATGATAAAAATTAAAAGAGGAGAGTTCAGTGGTTACGTACCTTGGAGAATCAGAAATTGATGCAGAATAGAAACTACAATGACGCTTGAGGGGAATTATGGATATGATCTATTGAAAATGCTAGATTAAATTAAGAAAGAATGGGGCAAGTAATGAAAATGGAAGTGTCAGTTACAAAATTTTGAAAGTCAGGAGTGATAGTGGGCGGTTACTGTTAGGGAATCCCATTAGGGTCAGACAGCGGAAACACAAAGGATTCCCAAAAGAATTGCAAACACGTATGTCTCAAAGCATTATGCTAAACTAAAATTTTTAATTAGGGTTTACCTCTTGTAGACGCAGAACGAGTTCCTCGATCGAAGCAATTGTAGCTTCGCCCTTAGGAGTCCACACGAGCACTCCCACCAGAAAACAGAGCTCCGAATGCTAGTACGGAAATTTGTTTATGGTCTAATTTCTGAGCAGCAGCCAATGAGCATCTCATGCTCTATATATAGGCTTAGGTCTTAACCTGAGCTCTCATTAAACATTAGGCTCCTGACTTATTCTAAATGAGTTAGGCCCAAATAGTTTTATTTTCAGTCCAACTAAAATAAAACTATCCTTTGGTGGGCTTACTCTATGTGTGTGACCCTATAGGTAAAAATATTTGGTTATATTAATAATAAACTATTTTATTATTAATATAAAATAAGAGCGGTATCTAGCAATACATCATTATGTCCGAATATTATTTATCATCGACATGACCTATAAGTGATAATTATTTATATATCTATTCCTTTTGTCACGATATCTAATTGGGCCCAAGGCATGGTCGTCGTCATCCTTGTATGGCCCAATTCATTTTACTTGATACCAGAGTAGACTTTATAGAATAAATATCTAATATTTATTCGTCCTAGCATGGCCATGCATTTCATTAGTCTCACTCCATCAAGTGGCCCATAGATATCACTCCTGTCACATAGGAGAGACAAATTCCATCTATATCACTCGTATCCCTCTGCATAATTTATCTATTGCCTAATCATAATCTTTATGGTCATCTTATTACAGATAATGTTTGATTGTATTAAAATAATAAACTCCTTATGTAGGAATCGTAGTGACTTCAGGTCAAAGGACTATATACCATTATCACATTAAGAACCGTTTATGACACTCATGTAACGATCCATGTAACGTTCTCATGGTGGGTCTGTCCAGTACAACATTACCCTTAATGTGTACCCGTGTAAAGACTTGATATCATATATCCATGATTTGTGAGATCAAATCATCAGTACATTTACACATTAATCTTAATGTATTTACATGTCCCCATGTAAATACTTGATTAGGGACATTTTAGGAATAATTCTCATATGACCTATTATTCCAGGATAAATAGCATTTGTCTAAAACTGAAAAATACTAATTTTATTAATAAGTTAAAATTGATACATTAATAGCTCGTAGTGCATATACCAACAGTTACATGAGTGGGGAGTTACAAAACTCTCCATTTATTAGCATCAGGGGCAATTTTCAATCCTCACGCTTGAGCATGGGTATGTCACGCTTAAGTGTGATCATCCAGCAATGGTTAATTTAAGTGTACTTGAGCGTTCTGCTTCCATATTAAAGCGTGGTTATCATCTGATGGTAATTGTTTCCTCGCTTAAGCGAGAGATGACCACGCTTGAGCGTATGAAGTTTGGAATAAGTTTCGCTTGGGCGCAACAGACATGCTTGAGCGTGATATACAAATTTGGTACCTGATGCTGCATTCAACTTCTCGCTTAAGCGTGAAGTTTCTTGCTTTAAGCGTGGCAGTCTCTGTTTGTTTTTATAGGTCCTCTCGCTTAAGCATAAAATATCACGCTTAAGCGAGATCGGGTTTGACTTGTTGAAACTTCCTTTGTAGTGGTGCCATGCTTTTATGCTTGATTCCTTCGCTTAAGCGTGATATGGACAGTATGTGGCTTACCTTGTGACGTAGGCTGTCGTGGTCCCGTCAAATTAGTACATTAAAATTAATTAATGTAGTACTAGGGTGTCAACCTAGGTCGTTCTCTCGAAGATCAACATAAAAATTTAGGAAAATCAAGTCTTAAACTAATTTTAACAAACAAAAATAAAACAACTAAAATTCATTTTTAGTGACAGAAGTTCAACAAGTATACATTGGGGGGTTTGTTTGATTGTCACAGAAATTTAATATAGAATACAAGAATATAGAATAAATGTGAAACAAATAAATAACGAACGATTGATTTTCTTGGAGTATTGCAATTTATTTTATCCTTGGATTTGAAAAGAATTCTATACACTTTCCTTATTATTGATCTCTTAGTTCAATTTGAATTAATCAACTAAGCGTCTTTTAATTCGTAATTCCTTTACTTTCATTCAATAAAAATGAAGATTTTAATCAAGTATCCTAATTAAGCAAAATGAGTCAAGATTTTAAATTCTAGGAATTATTGAACATATATAGAACATCGCCTACATACATAATCTAACTTCAATGTTATGGAATTAAGCAAACCACAACTATCAAGATTGATTTTGAAACATTCATTAAGCATGTATATTTCTTAATCTATCTTAATATAATTTTTTATTCAATTCTAACTGTATAATTAAATTGATTAAGCATACAACTTAATTAAACAATATAGATATTAAATAATTGAGCTAGAATTATGAAGAGATTAAATAACAAGGAAATGTATAAAAAATCAAAACCTCAAAAATAACATTACATTAACCTCCAAGAAAATCAATCTAAGGGTTTTAGCCCTCCATAATTAAAACAAAATAAAAACCGAACCCGGAATGACGCTCCTCCGGAATTCTTCCTCCGTTTCTCCTGCTGTCCACTGCTTCAAAAATTCCCTCTGACTCTCTCTGATTCCCCCTGATCCCACAGATTTGGCTCCAATTTATAGGAATTCCATGGCTGATTTTTTTGATAAATTAATTCAGCCCATCACTTTGCCATGAGCTTTCACGTTGGAAATTTATGCACTAAGGGAACATGCCATTTGCCTTCCATTCTTTTTGCCATGAAACACTTAAAAATTCTGCACTTTTTGAAGAATATTTCACGTTAATTCATTACCGTCCAGCCCCAATTTTTCTGTCTATTTTCCAACAGCATGGTCACGTTAATACTTGCTTGTTTGTTGCCAATTTTGTTGTCCTATTTACGTTGCCAATCAGCAGCTTGTTCACATTTTTATGCTGTTCAAATTCCTTAGTATTGGCTGTCCACTTTCAGCAGCAATTAAAGTGGACCCATGTGTGACTTTTCAACGTGAAAAGCTTGAGAAGATGGAAGAGAGATGCATTTGTTTGCTTTAATTAATTGGAACATGGTGCAGCCGAAATTTCTTCAATGAATGGAGTTGGTTTCCAATTTTTTTCTTATAAAATATTTGGTCCTTGGAAGCTTTTGACCATGTGGACTTCTTTTGGCTTTTTTGTGCAGCTGTGAGTGGAGCCCATTTATTGCATAAAGTAATGGTCTCTTGGAGGTTTGTTGACCATGACATGGAATAAAAGAAAAGGTGATAGCTTTAGCTTTGAAATTTTCTTCATGTAGGACAAATGGTGGGTCATGGGGAGCATGGAGTCCAACGTGATTTTTTAGACAAGGGAGAGATGTTTGAATAAAAGAATTATTGATAGTGGAATGCTTGTGTTGTGGCCGTGACAATCAAGAGGAAATGGAAGGCACTTTGTATTAAAATCAAGCATGCATCCTTGCATTTTAAAGAGCATTCCAACATGAGCAATTTCCCATCAGCACTACTAAATTCACGTTGGCACTCTTAAGGAAATTAGGAGGTTCATTTTGCTAATATTTATTTTAAGCATGAACAAGGCTTAAACAATTTCACATTAATATACTTGTCAAGAAAAAGTAATTAATGTGAATTTGTACTTGGAGGAGAGTAATTTATTTGCAAAATAATCAAGAAGCTTCCAATATTTGATAGCCTGTAAAATAAAATAAAATCAAATTAAACTTAGTTAATTCAATAAATTTTATTTTAGGATTAAACATTCATGCAAGCTTAAATTATTTTAAACATACTAATTACTACAAAAGAAACAGAAATAGTAGAGATTAAAAACAACAATCACTAATAAATAGTAACAGTAAAAGAAAACATAAATTATAAAATACAACACTTAATAGTAATAGTAAAAATAAGAGAACAATGATCACTAGCAAGTAGTGAGATAAAAATTAAAAACGGAGATTACTGACAAATTATGCTAAAACACAGTTATTATAATTTAACAGTAGATAAAACAGACAAATAGGGTAAGTAATTAAAGGTAAAAAGATATGTCATCAAATACCCCCACACTTACTCTTTTGCACTCCTGGGCAAAATCAGAATAACAACAAGTTTTACAATTTATTGAAAACATCAAAAATTGAAATACAGTAAATACACAGAACTGGCATGCTTGTCATGAAATCTTAGGAATACATAGAGAAACAAGAGTTTTCAACATGTAAGATACAGAGCATCAAGATATGTATAAAAATCATCCAATCACTTCGACATGTGAGAATTAAATCAAACTGAAAGGAAAATCATAAGTGACAGAACCTCACAAGATATACTCTCAACTCTCAAGTGTTTTGGGTTTGTGTATACTCTTAAAACATTTCCTGAAAAATAGACAATCCAAAAATTTGGCAAGTTTCTCAATTGCACAATCAACACAAATGCATGTATAGATCAACAGGGCTTTCTAGTGTTGTAATGTGGCCAAGGTTAGGGTGGTAAAATTTTGGAGTTGTGGCAAGTACCAAAAAGAATAAGGAGCAAATAATTTTACAGGTAAGCATGAGGATATAACACTTTGTGTTCCAATTTCTTTTGGTCGCAATCATCAAAACATTTCTTTTTATTCATTTATCATCATTCATTTTTTTTTCTTATGCGATTGCTTAACACTTGAAACAAGAGTTGTGACTTCTTTTTGTACACCTTCACACTTATTTGAATGCCTATTTTTGACTTGATTCAAGAGCTCCAATATATTCCTTAAGGTAGGTATATTTTTGGTTTTTCATCCATGGCTTATTTGAGCTGTAACAAAGAAATGGTTAAATAGGCTCAAAAGGGCTAACAAAGGATGATTTATTCATGGTAGACTTATATGGCTAGTGGCTCAATTGAACAAAATGCCTGTATCATTTCAAATACATTCACATGAGTTTCAAGTATCATCAAGAAACAAGACAAAAATTAGGATGTGAGCATTCAGGAATTAATCACACATGAAAGAATTAAGATGGTTTTATAGTGATCCATCAAATTTTAAAGGCTCAAAAAAATCTCACAAGGTATAATTCCATCATATATGATCATCTCTCAATTGTCGTGTCATTCTCAACATACCAAAAAATGTTTAAGTTCAAATTATAACATATCATTAAGGCTCATACCAAACATGAAAGAATTTACCTGTTACTCATGCATATCTTAAAATTCCAATAAAACATGCCATTTTAAAACAAAAACACACAAAATCTTTTATTTTTAATTCTATTTTTTTTTGGAAAATAGTCACACAAAATTAATCACACAATAAAATCAACAACACATGAATGATCCCACCCCCACACTTAAATCATACATTGTCCTCAATGTAAGACAGAGCATACAGAATAAACAATAGAATGAAAAAGTAAAAAGATGGGTCAGAAAAAATCCCTCAAGGGGGATCAAGAAGTGGTTCCCCCAAAACATGTTCCTCCATTGTGACATCTACAGGTGAAGGATTTTCATGGAATGGCTTCAAGCGTTGTCCATTAACCTTGAAGCTTTTGTTGGAGTTCTCACTTTTTATTTCAACAGCTCCATGGGGAAATACATTAGTGACAATAAAAGGTCCTTCCCATTTGGAGCGTAATTTTCCGGCCATCAGTTTCAACCAGGAATTGAACAGTAGCACTTTCTGCCCCACAACAAACTCCTTCCTAGCTATTGAGCTATCATGGAATTTCCTTGTCTTTTCCTTGTAGAATTTTGAATTCTCATAAGCTGCCAAACGGATCTCATCAAGCTCATTCAGTTGTAATTTCCTTTCTTCACCAGCTTGATCAAGTACTAAGGTACAAGCTTTTACAGCCCAATAAGCACGATGCTTAATCTCCACTGGAAGATGACATGCTTTACCAAAAACAATTCTATAGGGAGACATTCCTATAGAAGCCTTAAAAGCTATTCTATGTGCCCAAAGAGCATCATCTAGTTTCCTGCTCCAATCTTTTCTGTTAGGCTGTACTATTTTCTCCAGGATTCTTTTGATTTCTCTATTAGAGACTTCTGCTTGTCCATTGGTTTGGGGGTGATATGGAGTAGAGACTCTATGAACAACCCCATACTTCCTGAGTATAGCTTGCATGGTCCTGTTACAAAAGTGTGTTCCTTGATCACTAATGATTGCTCTTGGAATGCCAAACCTGCAAAAAATTTGAGATCTAACAAAATCCACAACAACTCGAGCATCATTAGTTCTGGTGGCTTTAGCTTCCACCCATTTAGAAACATAATCTACAGCTAGCAGAATGTAAGTAAAACCAAAGGATGGAGGAAATGGACCCATAAAATAAATGCCCCAAACATCAAATACTTCACAAAACAACATAGGTTGCTGAGGCATCTGTTGACGCCATGTGATAGCGTTTCCAGTTCTTTGGCATTTCTCACAGGTGTTACAAATTCTCCATGCATCCTTAAAAATGGTGGGCCAATATAAACCAGAATCCAACACCTTCCTTGCTGTTCTTTATGGACCAAAATGTCCACCAACTGGTGAAGCATGACAGAATCGAAGAACTGATTCTATCTCTTGATCAGGAATGCATCTTCGAATCACCTGATCATTACACAACTTCCACAAATACGGGTCATCCCATATATAATATTTTGCATCACTTTTTAATTTTGAAATTTGGTTTCTGGATGCATATGGTGGAAAAACAGAAGCAACAAGATAATTTACAATGTTAGCAAACCAAGGTGTATCAAAAGAGTTAGAAATACTCATGAGGTGTTCATCAGGAAAATGGTCCCGAATAGGTGCCAAATCAGGAGCATTCTCAATTCTGCTTAAATGGTCTGCACAAGGTTTTGTGTTCCACTTCTGTCATGAATTTCCAAGTCAAACTCTTGGAGCAAGAGCATCTAACGAATTAATCTTGGCTTGGACTCACCTTTCTTCAACAAGTACTTCAGAGCTGCATGGTCAGTAAAGACAACTACTCGAGAACCGAGTAGGTAAGATCTGAACTTATCTAATGCAAAAACAATGGCCAATAACTCTTTTTCAGTGGTGGTGTAATTTACCTGGGCAGCATCTAAAGTTTTAGATGCATAGTAAATGACCCTAGGTTGCTTGTCAATCTTTTGACCAAGGACGGCTCCCAATGCATAATTAGAGGCATCACACATCAATTTCAATGGGGCTGTCCAATCAGGTGCTTGGATTATTGGGGTAGTAGTCAATGCTTGCTTGAGGCAATTAAAAGCCTCCTTACACTTTTCATCAAACTCAAATACCACATCCTTTTGAAGCAGACTGGATAGTGGTCTAGCCTTCTTGCTAAAATCCTTTATGAATCTTCTGTAGAAACCTGCATGGCCAAGAAATGAACGAACCTCTCGAACACAAAAGGGGTAAGGCAAATGTGATATAACTTCTATCTTGGCAGGATCTACCTCAATTCCTTTCTCAGAGATTACATGCCCTAAAACTATTCCTTGTTTTACCATAAAATGACATTTTTCATAGTTTAAGACAAGGTTAGTTTCAATACATCTGTTTAAAACTTTATCCAAACTATCAGGGCATGCATTAAATGAAGATCCATAGACAGTAAAATCATCCATAAACACCTCTATGCAATTTTCAATGAAATCATGAAAAATACTTATCATGTATCTTTGAAAAGTTCCAGGAGCATTGCATAAGCCAAATGGCATTCTCCTATAAGCAAATGTGCCAAAGGGATGGGTGAATGTGGTCTTTTCTTGATCCTCAGGTGCAATATGAATCTGAAAATATCCAGAGAATCCATCAAGAAAACAGTAATGAGATTTACCTGCAAGACGCTCAAGCATTTGATCAATAAAGGGTAAAGGGAAATGGTCCTTCTTTGTTGCTTGGTTTAGTCTCCTGTAGTCAATACAGACTCTCCAACTATTTTGCACTCTGGTAGGGATCAATTCATCCTTTTCATTTTTCACAACTGTGATCCCTGTTTTCTTAGGAACCACTTGAATCGGACTCACCCATCGGCTATCATAGATAGGATAAATGATTCCTGCTTGTAGAAGCTTGGTAATCTCCTTCTTAACCACATCAAGGATTACAGGGTTGAGTCTCCTTTGAGGCTGTCTCACTGCTTTAGTATTTTCCTCCAGAAATATCCTATGCATGCACATGGATGGGCTAATTCCAGGTATGTCTGCCAATGTCCATCCTATAGCCTTCTTATGTTTTTTCAATACTTGCAACAATTTTTCTTTTTGATTTTCATCAAGAGAAGTGGAAATTATCACCGGGAGCTGTTCATCATCCCCTAAGTATACATACTTGAGGTTCTCAGGTAGGGGTTTCAATTCTAACTTAGGTGCCTGCAAAACAGATGGAACTAACAAAGTAGATTTTGATTCCGCTGCTTGCACCTCAAAAATTTGGTTAGAATTTTCTTGAAAACCTGTATTCAGCTCCTTATGGTTAACAGGTATATCTAAAGACTCTGAATTAGAAATTATGTATTTATCAATTTCAGTACAAATATCACAGCTTCCAAAATCATTGCATGCAAAACATTTGTTTGAATCATCTATGCATTCCAAATCAACATTAGAAAAAGTTCAAAAACTAGTTCATCAATAATGTCAATTTGGAAAATAGAATAATTTTTAGATGGGTATTTCATGGCATCAAGAATATTAAATTGAACTCTCGTGTCACCAAATTCCATAAAGAGAGTTCCAGAATGAACATCTATTTTGGTTCGAGCTGTTTTCACAAATGGTCTTCCCAAAATGATAGGAACAGGAATTTGAGGCATACCTTCTTCCATATCAAGTACGAAAAAGTCAGCAGGGAAAACAAGTTGTTCTACCTGAACCAAAACATCTTCTATAACTCCAGCAGGGTAAGCACTGCTCCTATTGGCTAGCTAAATTACTACACCAGTAGGTTGTAAATTTCCAAGAGACAAAGATTTAAAAACAGACATAGGCATAACATTTATTAAAGCTCCTAAATCTAACATGCAATTTTCAAAATTGTTATTGCCTATGATACAGGGTATAGAAAATGTACCTGGATCTTTACATTTCTCAGGAATATTTGGAACTTCCTTACCAAGCAGTGCAGATACATTCCTTCCCATGCTTATCCTTTCATTACCTTTGAGTCTCCTCTTGTGAGTACACAACTCTTTCAGAAATTTGGCATACTTAGGTATTTTCTTGATTGCATCAAGAAGAGGTATATTCACTTCCACTTTCCTAAAAGTATCCAAAATTTCTTTGTCCACTTCTTCCATCTTCTTACTTGGAATTACTTTTGGTGGGAAAGGAAGAGGGATATGAGGTGGAATTTAGGGTGGTTGTATCTCAGATTTGCTTGAAGAGGGTATATCATTCTCAACTATTTCAGGTTCAGTTGTTTGTTTTTCAGATTCCTTGGGTATGGGTACTTCAAGGTTCTTACCTCATCTTAACTGAATTGCACTCACATTTCTTGGATTTGCAGCTGGTTGAGATGGTAATTTGTCAGAGTTTTGAGATTGTAACTGGCTTAATAATGAAGCCAATTGCCCTATTTGGTTGCTTAAACTCTAGATGGTAGCATCATTCCTCTGTTGATACTCCAAGTTTTGTGCAGCCATTTGTTTCACCAGTTCTTCCAAAGAAGGGCCACTTATGGATGGTTGAGGTGTAGGTCTTTGGAAAGTTGGTGCATTGCTTTGAAATGGAGGTTGGGGATGGGGATTTTGTTGTTGGTTGCCCCATCTCAAGTTTGGATGGTTTCTCCAACCTGGATTGTATCTGTTGGTAGAAAGGTCATGGTTTTGTTGTTGTTGTGGTGAAGGTCTATCATGGTAGATGTTAGCTGCATAGGCTTAAGGACTATTATTATCCTTTTCTTGTAGAGAAGGACAACAATCAGTGGGGTGCTCTTGTGAAGAGCAGATGCCACATACTTTAGCAGTCATGGATTTTTGATTTACTGCTAATTGTGTGACTAGAGTGGTAAAAGCATCAAGTTTGCTCTCCAATTTAATTCCAGATGAACTAAAATTGGAATCAAACATGGGTTTGAAAGAATCATTTCTCACACCAAATTGTTGAGAGTTGGATGCCATCTTCTTAATCAAGTTTCTTGCTTCAGCAGCAGTCATATCTCCTAAAGCTCCTCCACTTGCCGCATCTATCATGTTGCGATCAACGTGGTGCAGACCTTCATAAAAGTACTGAAGATGAAGTTGTTCAGAAATTTGGTGGTGAGGGCAACTTGCACAGAGTTTCTTGAATCTCTCCCAATACTCATAAAGACTTTCTCTAGAGAGTTGCCTAATGTCGGATATGCCTTTACGGATTGCAGTTGTTCTAGAGGCAGGAAAGAATTTTTCCAAGAACATTTTCTTTAAGTCATTCCAACTTGTGATTGATCTTGGAGCAAGGTAGTACAACCAATCCTTAGCAACACCCTCTAAAGAATGAGGAAACGCTTTAAGATAGACATGGTCTTCTTGAATGTTTTGGGGTTTCATTATGGAGCACATAATGTGGAATTCTTTGAGGTGTTTGTGTGGATCTTCACCCGCAAGACCATGAAACTTAGGCAACAAGTGTATAAGTCCGGTCTTAAGAATAAAAGGGACATCCTCATCAGGATATTGAATACATAAACTTTCGTATGTGAATTCAGGTGCAGCTAGTTCTCTAAGAGTTCTTTCACGAGGTTCAGCCATATCAGAAAAACTAGCAGTAGTACTTTCAGCAGATTCAGAAAAGATACTATCACTATCAATATCAACAAAGTTATTATTAAATTTAGCTTCTCTAATTAACCTATGAAAAGTTCTATCAATTTCAGGATCAAATGAATATAAATGCTCAAAAGTTCTTTTAGTCATACATAACATACAACAAGATATTTGATGATCATGAGCAATATATCTTAAGAATCCTAAATCATGAAAAAGAAATAAAATAAAACAAACAAACAAAAAAAAATTTATTATTTTTTTTTCAATTTATGCAAAAAAAATTAATCTAAAACAAGAGTTTTTCCTAAAGATCGTTGATCCCCGGCTGCGGCGCCAAAATTTGACGTAGGCTGTCGTGGTCCCGTCAAATTAGTACATTAAAATTAATTAATGTAGTACTAGGGTGTCAACCTAGGTCGTTCTCTTGAAGATCAACATAAAAATTTAGGAAAATCAAGTCTTAAACTAATTTTAACAAACCAAAATAAAACAACTAAAATTTATTTTTAGTGACAGAAGTTCAACAAGTATACATTGGGGGGGTTTGTTTGATTGTCACAGAAATTTAATATAGAATACAAGAATATAGAATAAATGTGAAACAAATAAATAACGAACGATTGATTTTCTTGGAGTATTGCAATTTATTTTATCCTTGGATTTGAAAAGAATTCTATACACTTTCCTTGTTATTGATCTCTTAGTTCAATTTGAATTAATCAACTAAGCGTCTTTTAATTCGTATCTCCTTTACTTTCATTCAATAAAAATGAAGATTTTAATCAAGTATCCTAATTAAGCAAAAGGAGTCAAGATTTTAAATTCTAGGAATTATTGAACATATATAGAACATCGCCTACATACATAATCTAACTTCAACGTTATGGAATTAAGCGAACCACAACTATCAAGATTGATTTTGAAACATTCATTAAGCATGTATATTTCTTAATCTATCTTAATATAATTTTTTATTCAATTCTAACTGTATAATTAAATTGATTAAGCATACAACTTAATTAAACAATATAGATATTAAATAATTGAGCTAGAATTATGAAGAGATTAAATAATAAGGAAATGTATTAAAAATCAAAACCTCAAAAATAACATTACATTAACCTCCAAGAAAATCAATCTAAGGGTTTTAGCCCTCCATAATTAAAACAAAATAAAAACCGAACCCGGAATGACGCTCCTCCGGAATTCTTCCTCCGTTTCTCCTGTTGTCCACTGCTTCAAAAATTCCCTCTGACTCTCTCTGATTCCCCCTGATCCCACAGATTTGGCTCCAATTTATAGGAATTCCATGGCTGATTTTTTTGATAAATTAATTCAGCCCATCACTTTGCCATGAGCTTTCACGTTGGAAATTTATGCACTAAGGGAACATGCCATTTACCTTCCATTCTTTTTGCCATGAAACACTAAAAAATTCTGCACTTTTTGAAGAATATTTCACGTTAATTCATTGCTGTCCAGCCCCAATTTTTCTGTCCATTTTCCAACAGCATGGTCACGTTAATACTTGCTTGTTTGTTGCCAATTTTGTTGTCCCATTTACGTTGCCAATCAGCAGCTTGTTCACGTTTTTATGCTGTTCAAATTCCTTAGTATTGGCTGTCCACTTTCAGCAGCAATTAAAGTGGACCCATGTGTGACTTTTCAACGTGAAAAGCTTGAGAAGATGGAAGAGAGATGCATTTGTTTACTTTAATTAATTGGAACATGGTGCAGCCGAAATTTCTTCAATGAAAGGAGTTGGTTTCCAATTTTTTTTTATAAAATATTTAGTCCTTGGAAGCTTTTGACCATGTGGACTTCTTTTGGCTTCTTTGTGCAGCTGTGAGTGGAGCCCATTTATTGCATAAAGTAATGGTCTCTTGGAGGTTTGTTGACCATGACATGGAATAAAAGAAAAGGTGATAGCTTTAGCTTTGAAATTTTCTTCATGTAGGACAAATGGTGGGTCATGGTGAGCATGGAGTCCAACCTGATTTTTTAGACAAGGGAGAGATGTTTGAATAAAAGAATTATTGATAGTGGAATGCTTGTGTTGTGGTCGTGACAATCAAGAGGAAATGGAAGGCACTTTTTATTAAAATAAAGCATGCATCCTTGCATTTTAAAGACCATTCCAACTTGAGCAATTTCGCATCAGCACTACTAAATTCACGTTGGCACTCTTAAGGAAATTAGGAGGTTTATTTTGCTAATATTTTTTTTATGCATGAACAAGGCTTAAACAATTTCACATTAATATACTTGTCAAGAAAAAGTAATTAATGTGAATTTGTACTTGGAGGAGAGTAATTTATTTGCAAAATAATCAAGAAGCTTCCAATAATTTGATAGCCTGTAAAATAAAATAAAATCAAATTAAACTTAGTTAATTCAATAAATTTTATTTTAGGACTAAACATTCATGCAAGCTTAAATTATTTTAAACATACTAATTACTACAAAAGAAACAAAAATAGTAGAGATTAAAAACAACAATCACTAATAAATAGTAACAGTAAAAGAAAACATAAATTATAAAATACAACACTTAATAGTAATAGTAAAAATAAGAGAACAGTGATCACTAGCAAGTAGTGAGATAAAAATTAAAAACGGAGATTACTGACAAATTATGCTAAAACACAGTTATTATAATTTAACAGTAGATAAAACAGACAAATAGGGTAAGTAATTAAAGGTAAAAAGATATGTCATCAAATACCCCCACACTTACTCTTTTGCACTCCTGGGCAAAATCAGAATAACAACAAGTGTTTTGGGTTTGTGTATACTCTTAAAACATTTCCTGAAAAATAGACAATCCAAAAATTTGGCAAGTTTCTCAATTCCACAATCAACACAAATGCATGTATAGATCAACAGGGCTTTCTAGTGTTGTAATGTGGCCAAGGTTAGGGTGGTAAAATTTTGGAATTATGGCAAGTACCAAAAAGAATAAGGAGCAAATAATTTTACAGGTAAGCATGAGGATATAACACTTTGTGTTCCAATTTCTTTTGGTCGCAATCATCAAAACATTTCTTTTTATTCATTTATCATCATTCATTTTTTTTTCTTATGCGATTGCTTAACACTTGAAACAAGAGTTGTGACTTCTTTTTGTACACCTTCACACTTATTTGAATGCCTGTTTTTGACTTGATTCCAGAGCTCCAATATATTCCTTAAGGTAGGTATATTTTTGGTTTTTCATCCATGGCTTATTTGAGCTGTAACAAAGAAATGGTTAAATAGGCTCAAAAGGGCTAACAAAGGATGATTTATTCATGGTAGACTTATATGGCTAGTGGCTCAATTGAACAAAATGCCTATATCATTTCAAATACATTCACATGAGTTTCAAGTATCATCAAGAAACAAGACCAAAATTAGGATGTAAGCATTCAGGAATTAATCACAAATTAAAGAATTAATATGGTTTTATAGTGATCCATCAAATTTTAAAGGCTCAAAAAAAAAATCTCACAAGGTATAATCCCATCATATATGATCATCTCTCAATTGTCGTGTCATTCTCCACATACCAAAAAATGTTTAAGTTCAAATTATAACATATCATTAAGGCTCATACCAGACATGAAAGAATTTACCTGTTACTCATGCATATCTTAAAATTCTAATAAAACATGCCATTTTAAAACAAAAACACACAAAATCTTTTATTTTTAATTCTGTTTTTTTGGAAAATAGTCACACAAAATTAATCACATAATAAAATCAACAACACATGAATGATCCCACCCCCACACTTAAATCATACATTGTCCTCAATGTAAGACAGAGCATACAGAGTAAACAATAGAATGAAAAAGTAAAAATATGGGTAAGAAAAACTCCCTCAAGGGGGATCAAGAAATGGTTCCCCCAAAACATGTTCCTCTATTGTGACATCTACAGGTGAAGGATTTTCATGGAATGGCTTCAAGCGTTGTCCATTAACCTTGAAGCTTTTATTGGAGTTCTCACTTTTTATTTCAACAGCTCCATGGGGAAATACATTAGTGACAATAAAAGGTCCTTCCCATTTGGAGCGTAATTTTCCGGCCATCAGTTTCAACCGGGAATTGAACAGTAGCACTTTCTGCCCCACAACAAACTCCTTCCTAGCTATTGAGCTATCATGGAATTTTCTTGTCTTTTCCTTGTAGAATTTTGAATTCTCATAAGCTGCCAAACGGATCTCATCAAGCTCATTCAGTTGTAATTTACTTTCTTCACCAGCTTGATCAAGTACTAAGTTATAAGTTTTTACAGCCCAATAAGCACGATGCTCAATCTCCACTGGAAGATGACATGCTTTACCAAAAATAATTCTATAGGGAGACATTCCTATAGGTGCCTTAAAAGCTGTTTTATGTGCCCAAAGAGCATCATCTAGTTTCCTGCTCCAATCTTTTCTGTTAGGCTGTACTATTTTCTCCAGGATTCTTTTGATTACTCTGTTAGAGACTTCTGCTTGTCCATTGGTTTGGGGGTGATATGGAGTAGAGACTCTATGAACAACCCCATACTTCCAGAGCATAGCTTGCATGGTCCTGTTGTAGAAGTGTGTTCCTTGATCACTAATGATTGCTCTCGGAATGCCAAACCTGTAAAAAATTTAAGATCTAACAAAATCCACAACAACTCAAGCATCATTAGTTCTGATGGCTTTAGCTTCTACCAATTTAGAAACATAATCTGCAGCTAACAGAATGTAAGTAAAACCAAAGGATGGAGGAAATGGACCCATAAAATCAATGCCCCAAACATCAAACACTTCACAAAACAACATAGGTTGCTGAGGCATCTGTTGACGCCATGTGATAGCGTTTCCAGTTCTTTGGCATTTCTCACAGGTGTTACAAATTCTCCATGCATCCTTAAAAATGGTTGGCCAATATAAACCAGAATCCAACACCTTCCTTGCTGTTCTTTATGGACCAAAATGTCCACCAACTGGTGAAGCATGACAGAATCGAAGAACTGATTCTATCTCTTGATCAAGAATGCATTTTCGAATCACCTGATCATTACACAACTTCCACAAATACGGGTCATCCCATATATAATATTTTGCATCACTTTTTAATTTTGAAATTTGGTTTCTGGATGCATATGGTGGAAAAACAGAAGCAACAAGATAATTTACAATTCTAGCAAACCAAGGTGTATCAAAAGAGTTAGAAATACTCATGAGGTGTTCATCGGGAAAATGGTCCCGAATAGGTGCCGAATCAGGAGCATTCTCAATTCTGCTTAAATGGTCTGCATAAGGTTTTGTGTTCCACTTCTGTCATGAATTTCCAAGTCAAACTCTTGGAGTAAGAGCATCCAATAAATTAATCTTGGCTTGGACTCACCTTTCTTCAACAAGTACTTCAGAGCTGCATGGTCAGTAAAGACAACTACTCGAGAACCGAGTAGGTAAGATCTAAACTTATCTAATGCAAAAACAATGGCCAATAACTCTTTTTCAGTGGTGGTGTAATTTACCTGGGAATCATCTAAAGTTTTAGATGCATAGTAGATGACCCTAGGTTGCTTGTCAATCTTTTGACCAAGGACGGCTCCCAATGCATAATTAGAGGCATCACACATCAATTCAAATGAGGCTGTCCAATCAGGTGCTTGGATTATTGGGGTAGTGGTCAATGCTTGCTTGAGGCAATTAAAAGCCTCCTTACACTTTTCATAAAACTCAAATACCACATCCTTTTGAAGCAGACTAGATAGTGGTCTAGCCTTCTTGCTAAAATCCTTTATGAATCTTCTGTAGAAACCTGCATGGCCAAGAAAAGAACGAACCTCTCGAACACAAGAGGGGTAAGGCAAATGTGATATAACTTCTATCTTGGTAGGATCTACCTCAATTCCTTTCTCAGAGATTACATGCCCTAAAACTATTCCTTGTTTTACCATAAAATGACATTTTTCATAGTTTAAGACAAGGTTAGTTTCAATACATCTGTTTAAAACTTTATACAAACTATCAAGGCATGCATTAAATGAAGATCCGTAGACAGTAAAATCATCCATAAACACCTCTATGCAATTTTCAATGAAATCATGAAAAATACTTATCATGCATCTTTGAAAAGTTCCAGGAGCGTTGCATAGGCCAAATGGCATTCTCCTATAAGCAAATGTGCCAAAGGGACAGGTGAATATGGTCTTTTCTTGATCCTCAGGTGCAATATGAATCTAAAAATATCCAGAGAATCCATCAAGAAAACAGTAATGAGATTTACCTGTAAGACGCTCAAGCATTTGATCAATGAAGGGTAAAGGGAAATGGTCCTTCTTTGTTGCTTGGTTTAGTCTCCTGTAGTCAATACAGACTCTCCAACTATTTTGCACTCTGGTAGGGATCAATTCATCCTTTTCATTTTTCACAACTGTGATCCCTGTTTTCTTAGGAACCACTTGAATCGGACTCACCCATCGGCTATCAGAGATAGGGTAAATGATTCTTGCTTGTAGAAGCTTGGTAATCTCCTTCTTAACCACATCAAGGATTACAGGGTTGAGTCTCCTTTGAGGCTGTCTCACTGCTTTAGTATTTTCCTCCAGAAATATTCTATGCATGCACATGGATGGACTAATTCCAGGAATGTCTGCCAATGTCCATCCTATAGCCTTCTTATGTCTTTTCAATACCTGTAATAATTTTTCTTCTTGATTTTCATCAAGAGAAGTGGAAATTATCACCGGGAGCTGTTCATTATCCCCTAAGTATACGTACTTTAGGTTCTCAGGTAGGGGTTTTAATTCTAACTTGGGTGCCTGCAAAACAGATGGAACTAACAAAGTAGATTTTGATTCTGCTGCTTGCACCTCAAAAATTTTGTTAGAATTTTCTTGAAATCCTGCATTTAGCTCCTTATGGTTAACAGGTATATCTAAAGATTCTAAGTCAGAAATTATGTATTTATCAATTTCAGCATAAATATCACAACTTCCAGAATCATTGTATGCAAAACATTTGTTTGAATCATCTATGCATTCCAAATCAACATTAGAAAAATGTTCAAAAACTAGTTCATCAATAATGTTAATTTGGAAAACAGAATGATTTTTAGATGTGTATTTCATGGCATCAAGAATATTAAATTGAACTCTCGTGTCACCAAATTCCATAGAGAGAGTTCCAGAATGAACATCTATTTTGGTTCGAGCTGTTTTCAAAAATGGTCTTCCCAAAATGATAGGAACAGGAATTTGAGGCATACCTTCTTCCATATCAAGTACGAAAAAGTCAGCAGGGAAAACAAGTTGTTCTACTTGAACCAAAACATCTTCTATAACTCCAGCAGGGTAAGCAGTGCTCCTATTGGCTAGCTGAATTACTACACCAGTAGGTTGTAAATTTCCAAGAGACAAAGATTTAAAAACAGACATAGGCATAACATTTATTGAAGCTCCTAAATCTAACATGCAATTTTCAAATTTGTTATTGCCTATGATACAGGGTATAGAAAACGTACCTGGATCTTTACATTTCTCAGGAATATTTGGAACTTCCTTACCAAGCAGTGCAGATACATTCCTTCCCATGCTTATCCTTTCATTACCTTTGAGTCTCCTCTTATGAGTACACAACTCTTTTAGAAATTTGGCATACTTAGGTATTTTCTTGATTGCATCAAGAAGAGGTATATTCACTTCCACTTTCCTAAAAGTATCCAAAATTTCTTTGTCCACTTCTTCCATCTTCTTACTTGGAATTACTTTTGGTGGGAAAGGAAGAGGGATATGAGGTGGAATTTAGGGTGGTTGTATCTCAGATTTGCTTGAAGAGGGTACATCATTCTCAACTATTTCAGGTTCAGTTATTTGTTTTTCAGATTCCTTGAGTATGGGTACTTCAAGGTTCTTACCTGATCTTAACTGAATTGCACTCACATTTCTTGGATTTGCAGCTGGTTGAGACGGTAATTTGTCAGAGTTTTGAGATTGTAACTATCTTAATGATGAAGCCAATTGCCCTATTTGGTTGCTTAAACTCTGGATGATAGCATCATTCCTCTGTTGATACTCTAAGTTTTGTGCAGCCATTTGTTTCACTAGTTCTTCCAAAGAAGGGCCACTTGTGGATGGTTGAGGTGTAGGTCTTTGGAAAGTTGGTGCATTGCTTTGAAATGGAGGTTGGGGATGGGGATTTTGTTGTTGGTTGCCCCATCTCAAGTTTGGATGGTTTCTCCAACCTGGATTGTATCTGTTGGTAGAAAGGTCATGGTTTTGTTGTTGTTGTGGTGAAGGTCTATCATGGTAGATGTTAGCTGAATAGGCTTAAGGACTATTATTATCCTTTTCATGTAGAGAAGGACAACAATCAGTGGGGTGCTTTTGTGAAGAGCAGATGCCATATACTTTAGCAGTCATGGATTTTTGATTTACTGCTAATTGTGTGACTAGAGTGGTAAGAGCATCAAGTTTACTCTCCAATTTAATTCCAGATGAACTAGAATTGGAATCAAACATGGGTTTGAAAGAATCATTTCTCACACCAAATTGTTGAGAGTTGGATGCCATCTTCTCAATCAAGTTTCTTGCTTCAGCAGCAGTCATATCTCCTAAAGCTCCTCCACTTGCCGCATCTATCATGTTGCGATCAACGTGGTGCAGACCTTCATAAAAGTACTGAAGAAGAAGTTGTTCAGAAATTTGGTGGTGAGGGAAACTTGCACAAAGTTTCTTGAATCTCTCCCAATACTCATAAAGACTTTCTCCAGAGAATTGCCTAATGCCAGATATGTCTTTACGGATTGCATTTATTCTAGAGGTAAGGAAGAATTTTTCCAAGAACATTTTCTTTAAGTCATTCCAACTTATGATTGATCTTGGAGCAAGGTAGTACAACCAATCCTTAGCAACACCCTCTAAAGAATGAGGAAACGCTTTAAGATAGACATGGTCTTCTTGAACGTTTTGGGGTTTCATTGTGGAGCACACAATGTGGAATTCTTTAAGGTGTTTGTGCGGATCTTCACCCGCAAGACCATGAAACTTAGGCAACAAGTGGAAAAGATCCGGTCTTAAGAATAAAAGGGACATCCTCATCAGGATATTGAATACACAAAATTTCGTATGTGAATTCAGGTACAGCTAGTTCTCTAAGAGTTCTTTCACGAGGTTCAGCCATATCAGAAAAACTAGCAGTAGTACTTTCAGCAGATTCAGAAAAGATACTATCACTATCAATATCAATAACGTTATTATTAAATCTATCTTCTCTAATTAACCTATGAAAAGTTCTATCAATTTCAGGATCAAATGAATATAAATGCTCAAAAGTTCTTCTAGTCATACATAGCATACAACAAGATATTTGATGATCATGAGCAATATATCTTAAGAATCCTAAATCATGAAAAAGAAATAAAATAAAAGAAACAAACAAATTTTTTTTTTTTATTTTTTTTTCAATTTATACAAAAAAAAATCTAAAACAAGAGTTTTTCCTAAAGATCGTTGATCCCCGGCTGCGGCGCCAAAATTTGACGTAGGTTGTCGTGGTCCCGTCAAATTAGTACATTAAAATTAATTAATGTAGTACTAGGGTGTCAACCTAGGTCGTTCTCTCGAAGATCAACATAAAAATTTAGGAAAATCAAGTCTTAAACTAATTTTAACAAACCAAAATAAAATAACTAAAATTTATTTTTAGTGACAAAAGTTCAACAAGTATACATTGGGGGGGTTTGTTTGATTGTCACAGAAATTTAATATAGAATACAAGAATATAGAATAAATGTGAAACAAATAAATAACGAACGATTGATTTTCTTGGAGTATTACAATTTATTTTATCCTTGGATTTGAAAAGAATTCTATACACTTTCCTTATTATTGATCTCTTAGTTCAATTTGAATTAATCAACTAAGCGTCTTTTAATTCGTAATTCCTTTACTTTCATTCAATAAAAATGAAGATTTTAATCAAGTATCCTAATTAAGCAAAAGGAGTCAAGATTTTAAATTCTAGAAATTATTGAACATATATAGAACATCGCCTACATACATAATCTAACTTCAACGTTATGGAATTAAGCAAACCACAACTATCAAGATTGATTTTGAAACATTCATTAAGCATGTATATTTCTTAATCTATCTTAATATAATTTTTTATTCAATTCTAACTGTATAATTAAATTGATTAAGCATACAACTTAATTAAACAATATAGATATTAAATAATTGAGCTAGAATTATGAAGAGATTAAATAATAAGGAAATGTATTAAAAATCAAAACCTCAAAAATAACATTACATTAACCTCCAAGAAAATTAATCTAAGGGTTTTAGCCCTCCATAATTAAAACAAAATAAAAACCGAACCCGGAATGACGCTCCTCCGGAATTCTTCCTCCGTTTCTCCTGCTGTCCACTGCTTCAAAAATTCCCTCTGACTCTCTCTGATTCCCCCTGATCCCACAGATTTGGCTCCAATTTATAGGAATTCCATGGCTGATTTTTTTGATAAATTAATTCAGCCCATCACTTTTCCATGAGCTTTCACGTTGGAAATTTATGCACTAAGGGAACATGCCATTTACCTTCCATTCTTTTTGCCATGAAACACTTAAAAATTCTGCACTTTTTGAAGAATATTTCACGTTAATTCATTGCTGTCCAGCCCCAATTTTTCTGTCCATTTTCCAACAGCATGGTCACGTTAATACTTGCTTGTTTGTTGCCAATTTTGTTGTCCCATTTACGTTGCCAATCAGCAGCTTGTTCACGTTTTTATGCTGTTCAAATTCCTTAGTATTGGCTGTCCACTTTCAGCAGCAATTAAAGTGGACCCATGTGTGACTTTTCAACGTGAAAAGCTTGAGAAGCTGGAAGAGAGATGCATTTGTTTGCTTTAATTAATTGGAACATGGTGCAGCCGAAATTTCTTCAATGAATGGAGTTGGTTTCTAATTTTTTTCTTATAAAATATTTGGTCCTTGGAAGCTTTTGACCATGTGGACTTCTTTTGGCTTCTTTGTGCAGCTGTGAGTGGAGCCCATTTATTGCATAAAGTAATGGTCTCTTGGAGGTTTGTTGACCATGACATGGAATAAAAGAAAAGGTGATAGCTTTAGCTTTGAAATTTTCTTCATGTAGGACAAATGGTGGGTCATGGTGAGCATGGAGTCCAACGTGATTTTTTAGACAAGGGAGAGATGTTTGAATAAAAGAATTATTGATAGTGGAATGCTTGTGTTGTGGCCGTGACAATCAAGAGGAAATGGAAGGCACTTTGTATTAAAATAAAGCATGCATCCTTGCATTTTAAAGAGCATTCCAACGTGAGCAATTTCCCATCAGCACTACTAAATTCACGTTGCCACTCTTAAGGAAATTAGGAGGTTCATTTTGCTAATATTTTTTTTAAGCATGAAGAAGGCTTAAACAATTTCACATTAATATGCTTGTCAAGAAAAAGTAATTAATGTGAATTTGTACTTGGAGGAGAGTAATTTATTTGCAAAATAATCAAGAAGCTTCCAATAATTTGATAGCCTGTAAAATAAAATAAAATCAAATTAAACTTAGTTAATTCAATAAATTTTATTTTAGGACTAAACATTCATGCAAGCTTAAATTATTTTAAACATACTAATTACTACAAAAGAAACAGAAACAGTAGAGATTAAAAACAACAATCACTAATAAATAGTAATAGTAAAAGAAAACATAAATTATAAAATACAACACTTAATAGTAATAGTAAAAATAAGAGAACAGTGATCACTAGCAAGTAGTGAGATAGAAATTAAAAATGGAGATTACTGACAAATCATGCTAAAACACAGTTATTATAATTTAACAGTAGATAAAACGGACAAACAGAGTAAGTAATTAAAGGTAAAAAGATATGTCATCACCTTGGGCTCGCTTGAGCGAGACTATCCACGCTTGAGCGTGGTGACCCCCCTGATGCTTTAACATTTCACGCTTAAGCTGGTAGGATTACGCTTGAGCGTGAGTTTGAACAGAATGCCCACGCTTGAGCATGACTTGTCACGCTTGAGCTTGTACAAACGTGACACTTTTACTTCTTTTATTGTTTTTGAGTCCCCTTGAATGTATTGAAGACACTTGTTTTTATTTTTACTCTTGGATGATGGGTGATAAGTGATCCTAAAAAAAAGAAAATAAAAGAAAACTTTTAAACGAAAAGATTGCTCAAATTAAAACTAACAAGATTAAGAGAAAATGTAAAAGGTTGGGTTGCCTCCCAACAAGCGCTTGTTTATCGTCTTTAGTTTGACGCCTGTTTGTTTGATCAAGGATCTGTCAGTTGAATGATGGTGGTGACCTTCTCCACCTCTCCTCCTAAATAAGGCTTGAGTCTTTGACCATTTAGAATCCAGGTTTTCTCAGACTTAGGGTCTTGTAATTCAATGGCCCCATAAGATCTTACTTCTTTCACAATGAATGGTCCTGACCATTTGGATTTTGGTTTGCCTGGAAACAATTTTATCCTTGAGTTGAAAAGGAGCACAGATTGTCCTGGGTAAAAATTATTTTTCATAATGTGTCTGTGATGGTAAGCCTTCATTTTCTCCTTGTAAATTCTTGATGATTCATAGGCATCCATCCTCCATTCTTCTAACCTGTGCATCTGAATTTTTCTTTCTTGAGCTGATGCCTTTGGGTCATAATTAAGAGTTTTCATTGCCCAGAATGCCTTGTGTTCAAGCTCTACTGGAAGATGACAATTCTTTCCATACACCAACTGATAAGGTGAAAATCCAGTTGGTGCCTTGTAGGCTGTTCTATATGCCCATAAAGCATCATCCAGCTTTAAGGACCAATCCTTCCTATTCTGGCCAATTATGTTTTCTAATATCCTCTTGATCTCTCTGTTGGATACTTCCACTTGGCCATTGGCTTGAGGGTGGTATGGAGAGGTTACTTTATGCTTTACCCCATAGTGTTCCAAACATTTTTGAAGTTAAGTGTTGCAGAAATGAGAACCTCCGTCACTTATCAGTACCCTTGGAGTGCCAAACCTGCTGAAAATATTCTTCTTGAGAAATTTGATAACAGTTTTGGTATCAGCTTTACCACAGGCCAAGGCTTCAACCCACTTTGATACATAGCCACTGCTACAACAATGTACTCATTAGAAAATAAAGTAGGTAGAGGTCCAATAAAATCTATACCCTAACAATCGAAGACTCCTATTTCAAGAATGAGAGTTAGTGGCATTTTGTTCCTTTTTGATATGCTACCTATTTTCTGACATAAATCACAATGCTGCACAAAAGTATTAGCATCTTTAAACAATGATGGCCAATAAAAACCTGATTGGAGGACCTTAGCTGCAGTCCTCTCCCCATTGAAGTGTCCTCCATATGGGGAGCTGTGACAGTGCCATAAGATGCTGTTAGCTTCTTCTTGGGATACACATGTCCTTAAAATATGGTCTGATCCAAGTTTAAATAGGTATGGATCATCCCATATGAAATGTTTTACATCCTTCAGAAACTTTTTCTTTTGTTGCCATGAAAGATCCTCAGGAAACACCCTTGCGGCTTTAAAGTTTGCCATGTCTGCAAACCATGGCCTTTCCTTTATCATCAATAGCTTCTGATCAAGGAATTCTTCATTCACTTCTGGTTGCAGTAACATGACTTCCTTGTTAACAAGGCGAGACAAATGATCTGTAATAAAATTTTCACTGCCCTTTTTGTCTTTAATCACTAGATTGAATTCTTGCATTAGCAAGATCCATCTAATTAGCCTGGGCTTAGAGTCAGGTTTATTCAACAGATATTTAATAGTAGCATGGTCAGTAAAAATAGTGATTTGGGAACCAATCAAATAATGTCTAAATTTTTCCAGGCCATACACTATTGCTAACAGCTCTTTTTCTGTTGTTGCATAATTTATTTGGGCAGGTTTCAAAACTTTGCTAGCATAGTGTATAACATGAAAAACTTTTGCCTTCCTTTGTCCTAATACGGCCCCAATGGCATAATCACTGGCATCACACATTATTTCAAAATCTAACTCCCAATCAGGAGCAACTATCACAGGTGCACAAGTTAAATTATGTTTTAAAGTTTCAAATGCATGCAGACAAGAATCATAAAAAATAAAGGGAGTGTCTTTGTTCAAGAGATTACTCAAAGGCTTTGCGATTTTGGAAAGGTCCTTGATGAACCTTCGATAAAATCCTGCATGGCCCAAGAAGCTTCTCACTCCTTTCACGTTCCTTGGTGGTGGCAGCTTCTCAATTACTTCTACTTTGGCTTTGTCCACTTCAATGCCTCTTTTGGAGATTTGATGTCCCAGCACAATGCCTTCTGTGACCATAAAGTGGCACTTTTCCCAATTTAAGACTAAATTAGTTTCCACACATCTTTTTAGTACTACGCTCAAATTTTTCAAACATTGATCGAATGATGGACCAAAAACAGAGAAATCATCCATGAAGACTTCAATGCATTTTTCCACCAAATCTAAGAAAATGGCTAGCATACACCTTTGAAATGTTGCAGGAGCGTTACATAATCCAAAGGGCATTTTTCTGTATGCAAAAACCCCAACAGCTATTTGGTTGTATCCTGAGTATCCTTCCAAAAAGCACTAATAGGCTTGTCCTGCAAGTCTTTCTAACATTTGGTCCATGAAGGGTCAAGGAAAATGATCTTTCCTAGTTGCAATGTTTAGTTTCCTGTAGTCAATACACATCCTCTATCCAGTGACTGTTCTTGTGGGAATCAATTTGTTTTTGTCATTTTGTATGATAATTACTCCTCCTTTCTTTGGAACAACCTGCACAGGACTCACCCAAGAACTATCAGATATTGGATAAATTATACCAACTTCTAATAATTTAATTACCTCCCCTTTGACTACTTTCTTCATGGTTGGATTTAAACGTCTCTGCGGCTGGGCAATTGGTTTGAATTCTTGTTCCATGTAAATGTGGTGCATATAGTAAGCTGGACTTATTCCTTTCAAGTCCTCTAGTTTCCAACCAATTGTTGTTGAGTGCTCCTTTAATACTTGAATCAATTGTTTTTCTTCTGATTTTGACAATTGCCCTTTAATGATAACAGGTTTTTGACCATCTTTGTCAAGAAAAACGTACTTCAAATGTGAGGGTAACACCTTTAGCTCCACTTTTATTGCTGTGACTTCTTTTGCTTCATCTGGAAGCTTCTCATAATGAATTTATTTTTGGATGTCATGCTTATCATCTTTCAAGTCTTTTACCTCCTTGTCAGCTTCCATCATTTTTTCATTTGATTCAGCTGTTGTCATTAATTTCTTTAGTGGATCTTTGTTGAGCCATTCATTGGATTCCTCTTTGACAGCTATTTCTTCAATATCGATCTTGAAGCATTGTTATTTCTCCGCTGGGTACTTCATTGCATCAAACACATTGAAGTTCACCTCCTCATCTTGCACTATTACCTTTAGTTTTCCATCATCCACATCAATAATTACTTTTGTTGTTTTCATGAAAGGCCTTCCCAAAATGAGAGGTACTTCTGTATCTTCTTCAATGTCCATGATGACAAAATCTACAAGGAATACGAACTTGTCAACTCGTACCAGCACATCCTCCACTATGCCATATGGAAACTTTATGGATCGATCAGCAAGCTGGAGAGTCATTCCTATTGGTTTCATCTCAAGATCTCCAATTCTTTTCACCATTGAGAGGGGCATTAGGTTAATCCTAGCTCCCAAGTCTAAGAGTGCTTTCCCTACTGGTAAAGTACCAATAGTTACTGGAATTGTGAAACTCCCTGGATCTTTTGTTTTCTGAGGTAATGCTTTCTGAATAATGGCACTGCATCCTACTGCGAGTTCCACTGTTTCTTCAGAAAATCTTTTCTTCTTTGTTAATAGATCCTTCATGAATTTTGTGTACGTTGGCATTTGTTCCATGGCTTCCACAAAAGGTATGTTTATGTGTAACCTTTTGAAGATGTCCATGAATCTTGTAAATTGCCTCTCTTTGTCTATCTTTGAGGGGTTCTTTGGATAAGGCAAAGTTTTCAGCTGTGGTGCTGGGTCGTTTACCTTCTTCTTCCCTTCTTTTATTTCTTTCTTTTTTTCAACTTCATCCTCATTCTTATGTACATCATCACTTTTTTTTGTTTTTCTCTTCACCGACTTCCTCCCTTGTTTCTTTTTCATAATTTTTTTCTTCCACCTTTTCACTCTTTTCTTCTTGTTGTCCCACGACCTTTCCACTTCTTGTTGTGATTGCTTTGCATTGCTCCTTTGGATTTGGGTGGGTATTAGCTCCAAATTAAGAGTTATGATGATCTGCAATTTGACGAGCCAATTGCCCCACTTGAGTCTCCAGGTTTCTTATTGAAGTATTAGTGTTTTTCAGATTGGTGATTGAGACCTGCATGAATTTTTCTAGAGTGTCCTCTAGTTTTGATGTTCTTTCTATCAAGGAAAGACCTTGTTGATAAGGTTGTTGTCTGTTGGAAGTGCTTGCCTCTTGCTTCCATCCACCATTTTGATTATTTCTCCATCCCTGTGAAAAATTGTTAGAATAAGGATTGTTATTGAAATTACCCTGCTTACCTTGACCATCCATATAGAGGATGGATTGGTCTCCTTGCTCTCCTTGACAGTGTCCATTCTGATGTTCTCCCCCACAAAAGTCATATTTCAATTATGATTGTTGATTATTTGTAGAGGTTTGAACTGCATGTAATTGTTGCGGGAGTTTTGCCATTTGCTGTGTTAGAGCTTCAATTTGCTAAGTCAAAATTTTGTTTTGAGCTAAAATGGCATCTATTGTATTTAGTTCTAATATTCCTTTCTTTTGGACTTGTGTTCTATCATGCTGGGCTTGGTAATCCGTGGATGATAATGCTTCAATAATTCTTGTAGCTTGTTCTGCATCCACCGTCATCATAGTGCCTCCAGCTGCTGCATCCAGTATCATTTTGGTGTCTGCTTTGAGTCCACTATAGAAGATATTAAGTTGGGCAATATCTTCCAAGCCATGATTTGGGCATTTTCTCAAAAGGGATTTGAAACGTCCCCATGCTTCACAGAAGGGTTCGTCTTGGCCCTATTTGAATGTTGTAATGTCTAATTTGGCTTTTTGATAAATCTCGATGGTGGAAAGAACCTATGTAGGAATTTTTCTTCCATTGTGTCCCAACTATTCAAGCTTTGATTTGGGTGAGATTGGAGCCATTCCTTTGCTTTACCTGCTAAAGAAAAAGGAAATAGTGTTAGATATGCAGTTTCAATTATCTCCTGTTCAAAGCGCATTGTTCCTACTAATTCATAGAATGTGGCCAAGTAAGTATATGCATCTTCACTTGTCATTCCATGAAATTGGTGGGAACTAATTAAACTAAGAAAAGCAGGTTTCATTTCTATAGCCCTTATTGTGTTTGGAAAAATGATGCAATAAATCCAGAGCCATTAACTTGGTTGGAAAATCCTGAATTGATATTGACTTATAGTGTGACTCTTAGAGGATTTATTTCTTTTGGCAAGCGCACCAATCGTTAAATTTATAATATATTTGATCGTTCCCACAGGGATTGTGGTAATTACCGTAATCTTAGACTAGTACAAGCTGAACCAACGCAATGCAGATAGAATTCATTCTGTTTTTGTTGGTTTTATGCTTTCTATGTTTTTGTATTTTTCAGAGATAGTATGAATGATGAAATGTGATTAATGGAAGATAGGTTAGGATTACTTCAGCTTACAACTTCATCGAGAAACATGCAATTAAGGTTCAATCAAGCTTCAGATGCAAGAGGACAATTCACAGATGGTTAATCCCTAATTCCTTAAGTGAATAACATTAATTCCTAAGCATCAAACCCTAATCCCTTAGGTACTCAATTACAGAGAAATCTAATGTGAAATTAGGGGTTAAACCCTAACTATTCACCTAATTACTAGGCCTGAATTAGTTAGGAAGCCAGAAGTTACCTAAGTCTCAACCATGATTCCTCACTGGTGAGATTCTTCATCAGATCTGGATTTGTCAATCCAGCAAAGTAGATCCACTCCTCAGCTTGTTCTCCTCATGCATCAGAAGTTAACTTCCTCAATACACCTTCAAGAATTCATTACAAACCTTCGCAATCCCAACCCTAGGGGTTTAGAAACCCATGGAAATGGATTCGGACGAAGGAATATGGAGAGACAAGGATGAGAGAAATTAGAGAGAGAAAGGAACTAGAGAGAGATTGGAAATAGAAAAATGAATCGTGTTATATTCTGTACTCTGTTCTCCACACACTTTGCAGAGTATGTACAAGTATATATAAGCATCTAACTAACTAACTAACTTAATTAATTATAAAGGAATACTTAATTAATAATTAAATAAACTAATCTAATCACCTAATTACAAATAAATAATTAATTACAACTCAATACATAAGTTACTACAGTACAATAGAAGAATAGAAACAGCAACGGTGCAACACTTCACTTGAAGGGAAAAACAGCAAATTGAATAACCACCTTCACGCTTAAGCGTGAAGGGCCCACGCTTAAGCAAGCTCGTGATATTCACTGCACTTATGACTTCACGCTTGAGCGTGAGTTGTGGGAGCTTAGGCGTGAGTGCGTTAATTGATGCATCCATGAAGTTTTACATAGATTACATTACTCACGCTTGAGCGTGGCTTTCATGCGCTTGAGCGTGGATTTCTTTTTTTACTTCACGCTTGAGCTGGGAACTCCCTCGCTTGAGCTTGATCGTGTTCCTGATCCTGCAAAATACAAACAAATAAATGCCTAGCATATGTACGCTGGCCGTCCAGCGTATGTACACTAGGTTAATGAATTCACAAATAAACAAATTTCCTTAACTAATTATTATTTTTAATCATTTTCTTGCATAATTCAAACACTTTTGAAATAAATAAATAAAACCAAATTATTGACAATTTATTAAATAATAGTGCCAAAATAAACAATATTTAATGGATTAAGTTAAATTAAGGGTGGAATAATTAAGTCTTTTCAAGACTTATCACATCCCCAAACTTAAAACTTGCTTGTCCTCAAGCAAATACTCAGATTAATTAAATCAATTGCACTTACTCAAGACAATCAACCTTTCCTTAACTTAAATCATACCATAATTATTGAATACCATTCATGCTTTCTTTTTGTAAATTCTAAAAGTATAATTACTCACACTTCCTTTGGGAATAAGCTGGTGATACTTCCTCACTGGATTAGTAATTCACTCTTCACTCAGTGTATAGGGTCAATAGCATGCTCTCATCTCCTACATAATTGTTAGATCAACATAGGCTTGCAACAGTTCTAAACATCATGACATATGCTGGCATAATTGGATCAGTAAGGGCTTTTTAAGCTTGTAATGGGGTTAGGCTACAGGCTCTATTTTTGTTTTTCTAGTCAATGTTGGGTTAAAAGATGTGCCCACTGATGCCTTGCCTCAATCTTAACTTAAATGCCTCTACTAACTAGTTCTCTTGCTTTCATTATTTTTAGATGAAGGATACTCAATTACTTGTGGTGCTTTGCACCTTCTTCTCTTTCAGTCCTTTGGACTCTTTCTTTCTTTCTTTTCTTCCATCTTTTTCAAAAAAAAAAATTTTAATACCATTTTTTTCTTGTGGTGCTTTGCACCTTCTTCTTTACTGATTATTCACTTTTCTTTTGCTTTTGTTGTTCTTCCTTTTTTTTCAAACACCTTCATCTATAATGAAGGTCAGAGTATGCCCTTTAATTGCTGTTAGGCACACTCTACATCCCCAAACTTAGAACTTGCTAGTCCCTGGCAATAAGATAAGACTCAGCAATTCATTAGTGGAACATCCGGGGATGGTTCACTTGGTTTTCTCAGATAAATAGGCTTGTAAAGTTGGGTACATAATCAGAATGAAAGGGTCTCAGGCTCAAAATAAAATTATTGGGTCAAAGGATAATTAATAATATTAGGATGGCTAAATTTGGCCCTGGCTAAATTAATAAAAAGGCATTCATCATTTCCAATTGGTAAACATATAATCATTTAGCAAGCACTGAAGCAAATTCTGTCTCACTAAACAAGAATGCAAGCACACTCGAAAAAGAAATAATAAAGGCTCAAAAGCTAATAAATTATAGGTAAGCAACCAATCATGTCCCCAAACTTAATGCAAGATTATAAACTCAGATTGCTAACTAGCATGGTGAATAAACAAATAATATAGGATTGAAATAGTTATGGATAGGGATCATGAATCAAGCAATGCTAATCAATTAATTATCCAATTAATGCCTGAGAATCAGCAATTTTAAATTATTAAGATGGATTCTAAATTAAACATAATTAACATAGTTTATTAATCAATAAGATGAAAGGATAAATTACTTCCCTTTTTACCTGAATGACAGTGAATGATGAGTAATGATATGTATGGATTTAACAATACAATTCAGAAAAGAAATAACAACAAACAACTTAACATGGAAATAAACTTCATTACACTGAAAAGAAAATACATTGTTCTAGAATAAAGATAATATTTAGACAAAGTCATTACAACTTGAAAATAGCAAAAATAACACATAAACAAAGTTAAAGATCAGTCATCTTCCTCTTCATTTTCTTCATTCATAGACTCATCATTATCTTGCTCAAGGTAGGGTAGCAATTTAGCTGCTAAGGGTGTGTCATCAGGGGGAATGGTGAATCCAATAGAAGCCAACCATAAATCTCTGTCAGGTGGAACTCCCATTTCTTCAGTGTGATCCACATTCAATGTGGTGGCAATATTTCTCAGCATGAGATCATGGTTCAGGACCAGATCATAGGTTCCTAGCTGTATTTTCTTCATGACCTGCAGTTCTTGCATTATTATGGAAATATCAGAAGAATTACCTGCTCCTGTTAGAGGTGGTGGTGCAAAAGATGTTGGTTTAGGTTGTCTTGGACGCTTGGACTCCTGAAGCATAAATTTTTCAATGTGGTTTATCACCCATTGCTTGTCCATAATCCTTTCTGGCTTTACCTTTGTCAGTTGGTTATAATTCAGCCTGACCTGATTCTTTTGAGCCAACAAAGTAATAACAGAGCAATATGGCAGTTGGAGATTCTTTTCAAGGTTTTTCATCATCTCTTCCAGTATTAACTCACCCAGATTAACATACAGGCCTCTCATTAGACAATAGATCAACACCAACCTCTTAATGGTAATCTCAGTAGCATGAACCACAGGTTGTAGAGATGATAGGACATAGTGACACCATAAAAGGGGAAGGTGATTCAAACAATTCTTCTGGACACTTTTTGGTACACCATTAACCTTCGTTAAATATGTAGCTCCTTGTTCACAGCACACCTCTAAAATTTCTTTCCTAAGATTTTCATTTTCAGCCCTATGAAAAATATCCACTTTCCATGTATAGTGACATCCTTCCTTATCCAATATAGGCACTTTCAACAGCTTATTCAATATGTTACCAGTTAAAGGAATAGTGACTCCTCTTAAGAAGGAAGAAAAAGGAAACTTATCCTCCATAGAGTGAGTCCTCAGATTGGCATAAAATTCTCTAGTGAGTTCCTGGTAACCATTGCCTAAATTCTCATTAAAGAACTGCCATCCTCTTTCAATCATAGCAGCTTTTACATTAAAATCAGCATACTTTTCCTCATCAAGGACTATAGCTCTATCCCTTATTACTCCTCTGTTTTTAAACTTTTTCTCATAATCTTGGGCGGCTTTAAAATCTCTAAACCTATGCCCATCAAAACTCTCAACTGTCTGAGATTTATTTCTCTCACTAAGACTTTTACTTGCTTTGGGTGGTGGAGAATCAAAGATACCAACAGTAGCCATCCCCTTTCCTTTATCTTTTGGGGTTTTCTTCATGTTTTCTACTTCAACAACTTCTTCAGGTTTTTTCAAAAATCTTTGTGATCTTCTGATCATTGTGAGTGTTAAAGATGGTGGTTAAAAATCCTAAATGGAAATAAGTACAAAAACCAAATAATCACAGCAAACCGAAAAAAATGTAAGATGAATGGATATGATGAATGAAAGAATTTTGACATTGAAACAGTGAAATATTAAAATTGTTATGAAGAATTGAAACTAAGAAGTGTAAAGAAGGTACCTTTCTAAGGAATCAAAAGTTGTGCCTTTTCCTCTTCAAAACCCAAGTTTTTAGCGTAGAAAGTTAGGGTTTGTACACTGAGAGGGTTTTATACTGTTGAACCAATTACTTGAGGTAAGCGTAGCTACGCTACAATCTCGGTGTATAAACGGCCAAATTAAATCATGGCAAGTAGCATCAGGTATGAAACTCGCTCAAGTAGATCATTATTCACTTAGGCGAATGATATGCAAGGGAATGCCATGCTCCAGCGTGAGAAACTACGCTTAAGCGCCAAATAAACAGGTATCAGATAGCTTCAGTATGGCACTCACGCTCAAGCTTACAGCCTCACGCTTAAGTAAAAAATTGGAACAGAATTGTCATAGCTCGATCACACTCAAGCGTGATATAGGGGTGCTTAAGCGTTCTTTGGTCTATCAGGCACAAGTGGTCACGCTCAGAGCGTGTTGATTTACGCTCAAGCGAGCGGTACAAAAGGGGTCATGCATCACGATCATGCTTAGAGCGTATGGAATGACGCTCAAGCGTGAGGTTCATCAGGGGGGTTAAGATAATTCGCTCAAGCGACGGTAAGGCACGCTCAAGCACAAAGATGAAATCATCAATCACGCTCAAGCGTGTTGATCCTAGCTTAAGCGTGCAAGGTTTGTATTATGGAACAACATGGTGCAGGCTCACGATCACGCTTAGAGCGTGCGGAATGTTTGAAGGATGCTCAAGTGAGGGATAGACACTGATTTGCATAAGAGCTCATGCTCAAGCATGAGTAATGTTCGCTCAAGCGTGAAGTGCAACAAGGGTGCACAAGACGATCATGCTTAAGCTTGACAAGTTCTCGCGTAAGCATGGAAAAGAGACTTTGGAAATCTTTGTTCTGTATGAAATTTGCTTAAGCGAAAAGTGCTTCGCTCGAGCAAAATAAAAGAAAAATAGATGTACTAGCTTAAGTGCCAGTATATTCGCTTGAGCGGATGGAAGGAACCAAACCAGGAACAATCCATGCTTAAACGTGAGTAAATCACGCTCGAGCGCCTGGTTCAGCAAAACAGGTCACGCTCAGGCGCCAACAGACTTCGTTCAAGCGCCTAGACAAACAGGAGGTCGCGCTTAAGCGCAACCAAGTTCGCTCAAGTGACAAGGATACCTGATTCTAAATCTAGCCAATGAATTTTGCAAGTATGTACATAGGGAATTGAGTGTATGAACACTCAATACCTTATTCAAAAATTCACAATTTTATTCACACTTTATTCACAAACATTTTAGTTTTTCTTTTATTATTCCAAACACAAGAACACAAAATGCAACAAACAAAATATAGGGTTGCCTCCCTAAAGCGCTTCTTTAAGGTCACTAGCTTGACCTTCTGGCATCTAAGAAGATGCCTGCAACAGCATGGAGGTTTTCTGCCTATCAAACTCTCCTCCAAAGTAGAGTTTGAGTCTTTGGCCATTCACCTTAAAAGTTCTATCAGTGGCTGGTTCTTTCAATTCAATTGCACCATGAGGGAAGTCCTCATTCATAATAAAAGGTCCAGACCACTTAGATCTAAGTTTTCCTGGAAAGAGTCTCAGTATAGAATTAAACAACAGGACCTTGTCATCCTTTTGAAACTCTTTTCTATTTATCCACTTATCATGCCATCTCTTAGTTTTGTCTTTATAAATTGAGGCACTCTGATAAGCATTGAGCCTAAACTCCTCAAGTTCATGGAGTTTTAGGACTCTTTCCTCTTGAGATTGGTCAAAATCCATGTTTAATAACTTTGTGGCCCACCATGCCTTATGTTCTAACTCCACACGAAGATGGCAAGCCTTACCATAAACCAACAGATAAGGAGACATGCCAATAAGAGTTTTAAATGCTGTCCTACAAGCCCACAATGCATCATTCAATCTCACAGACCAATCTTTCCTAGACTTCCCTACCAGTTTCTTTAATATCCTCTTAATTTCTCTATTAGACAGCTCAACTTTTCCACAAGTTTGTGGATGATATGGAGTAGATACCTTATGCAGTACCTCATAGTGTCTAAGGGCTTTTTCCATGATTCTATTGTAGAAATGTGACCCTCCATCACTAATGAGGACTCTAGGGACTCTAAATCTAGAGAAAATATTCTTCTTTATAAACCTAAGCACCACATGTGCATCATTGGTTCTAGTAGGGATTGCCTCCACCCACTTAGAGACATAATCCACAGCAACAAGGATATATTCATTGGAGAATGACTTTGGGAAAGGTCCCATGAAGTCAATGCCCCATACATCAAATAACTCAACAACTAAAATATTTGTCAAAGGCATGCCAACTTTAGCAGAGAGACCTCCACTTCTTTGACACCTATCACACCTTTGAACATATACTTTAGCATCCTGAAAAATTATTGGCCAATAAAAGCCACATTACAAAACTTTTGCTGCTGTTCTGGAGGCACCATGGTGTCCTCCATAATAGGAGTCATGGTAGTGCCATAAAAGTCTTTCCTGCTCTAATTCAGGCACACATCTCCTGATAATTCCATCTACTCCTATCTTATAAAGAAATGGATCATCCCAAAGAAAAGTTTTACTATCATGGAAGAATTTTTTCCTCATTTGGGATGTCCAACCTTCAGGTACCACAGAGGCACTTTTAAAGTTGGCCATATCAACATACCATGGCCCGGTGATAATTGCCATCAGCCTCTCATCTGGGAATTCCTCTTTAATTAAGATAGAATCAGATTCACCTTCCAGACGAGAGAGTTGATCAGCCACTGAGTTCTCCACTCCCTTTTTATCTCTTATTTCCAAATCAAACTCTTGGAGTAACAGAACCCATCTGATCAATCTTGGCTTTGATTCTTTTTTAGCTAGCAAGTACTTGATTGCTAAATGATCTGTATACACAATGACCTTAATACCAATCAAGTAAGCTCTGAATTTATCAAATGCATTCACCACAGCAAGCATTTCTTTTTCAGTGGTGGTGTAATTTATTTGATTCTTATTCAGGACTTTGCTAGCATAATATATCACATGTGTTAATTTTTCCTTTATCTGTCCCAGTACAGCTCCCACAGCAAAATCACTTGCATCACACATTAGTTCAAATGGTAAAGACCAATCAGGTGCTGCAAGGGTTGGAGCTAAAATTAATCTTTGTTTTAAATTTTCAAAAGCCTTGACACAGTTTTCATAAAAAACAAAAGCATGATCTTTCACAAGTAAATCAGTCAAAGGCTTTGCTATTTTTGAAAAATCTTTTATAAATCTCCTATAGAAGCCAGCACATCCTAAGAAACTCCTCACTCTTTTCACATTGATTGGAGGAGGAAGTTTTTCAATGATATCAATCTTGGCTCTATCTACCTGAATGCCCTCAGTAGAGATTTTGTGGCCAAGGACTATCCCTCCTTTAACTATAAAGTGACATTTTTCCCAGTTAAGGACAAGATTAGTCTCCTGACATCTCACCAGCACCTTAGATAGGTTGCTAAGGCATGTATCAAAGCAATTTCCAAACACAAAGAAGTCATCCATAAACACCTCAATGAACTTCTCTATCATGTCCCCAAAAATTACCAGCATACATCTTTGAAAGGTTGCTGGTGCATTACACAAACCAAAAGCCATGCGCCTATATGCAAAGATTCCATAAGAACAGGTAAGGGTTGTCTTCTCTTGATCTTTTGGATCAACCATAATTTGGTTGTAACCAGAATAACCATCAAGGAAGCAGTAATACTCATGACCTGATAGCCTCTCAAGCATTTGATCTACAAATGGTAAAGGAAAGTGGTCTTTTCTAGTGGAGTCATTAAGCCTTCTATAATCTATACACATTCTCCAACCTGTAGTTGGTCTAGTGGCAATGAATTCACCTTTTTCATTTTTAACAGTGGTCATCCCTCCTTTTTTAGGCACCACTTGGATTGGACTAATCCAAGCGCTGTCCGAGATAGGATAGATAATTCCTACATCAAGAAGTTTAACCACCTCTTTCCTTACAGCTTCTTTCATTATGGGGTTTAATCTTCTTTGTGGCTGAACAATAGGGGAATAGTCATCGTCCATTAAAATTTTATGCATACAAAATGATGGACTAATTCCCTTTAAATCAGAAATGATCCAGCCAATAGCAGACTCATGTTTTCTTAAAACCCCTATCAATTTTTCTACATCTTTATCTTTTAAATCAGCATTAATGATTACAGGATGTGATTCATTATCTCCTAAGAAAACATATTTCAAATGAGAAGGCAAAGGTTTTAAATCAAATTTTTCTTCAGACACTTCCTTACCTTTCTCAAGTTCAGTATTATTCAAATTTTCTTTATTTTCATTTTCAAACTCACATACTTCACATGCTTCAAGTAGGTTCAGCAACTCAGTATGTGAGTCATTTAAATCCTCAGTCTCAGAGTCAAAATCATCCTCCAAAAAGGCTTGTAAAACCTCTTCTTCAGTTTTTAACAGCATAGGAGTATTATAACTTTTAATTTCTTCAATCATAAAACAATCCATCTTCTCAGCTGGATGTTTCATAGCATTGAAAACATTAAAAGTTACCTACTCCTCTTGAACTCTCAGCATGAGTTCTCCCTTTTCAACATCAATTAAAGCTCTACCTGTAGCTAAGAAGGGTCTTCCTAAAATCAAAGGAATTTCTCTATCAGCTTCCATATCTAAAACTATAAAATCTGCTGGAAAGATAAACTTGTCTACCTTAACTAATAGATCTTCCAGCATCCCATGAGGATATTTGATAAACCTATCAGCCAACTGCAAAGACATGCGAGTTGGTTGTAGGTCATTAATTCCTAACTTCCTCATTAAGGACAAAGGCATTAAGTTTATGCTAGCTCCTAGATCACATAAGGCACTTCCTACATGAACAACCCCTATTGCACAAGGTATTGTAAAAGATCCAGGATCTTCCATCTTTTGAGGGAGTTTCTTTTGAATAATTGCATTACACTCTTGAGTGAGAGCAATCTTTTCATCTCCCTTAAGCTTTCTCTTCTTAGACAGAAGTTCTTTCAAAAATTTAGCATATGAAGGCATCTCTTGCAATGCCTCAGTAAAGGGAATATTTATGTGAACCTTTTTAAACACATCCAAGAACTTAGCAAACTTTTGCTCCTCTATTTGTTTCTTAAATCTATACGGAAATGGAGCATTCCTTAATTTCTTAGGAGTTAGCTTAGAAACTTCCTCCAAAATCAAATCAATCTTTTTCTTTTTCTTTTGATGGACTTGATTTTCTTTTTCTATTTCTGTTTCTACTTTATTTTCAGTTTTATTAATAGCTTGCTCACTTTCCTGCTCTATTTCTTTTTCAGCATCTTTTTCTAAACTTACTTTATGACATGGAGGTGGGAGAAGAATTTTCCCACTCCTAGTAGTTATTGCCTTGCAATGTTCCCTAGGATTTACTTCAGTATCTCCAGGAAAATTGCCTGATTGTCTCTCAGCTAATTATTTTGACAGCTGTCCAACCTGATTTTCTAAATTTCAAATGGATGCTACTTGATTTTTAAAGCTGGCCTGAGTGGCCTGAATGAACTGAGATAGAACATTCTCAAGTTCAGACTTTTCCTTCGAGGGAAGGGAAAGAGATTGTTGTGATCTATTTGTGGTTTGATTTTGTGGCATGTTTTAATTCAAATGTGGACCTTTCTACTATGAAAAATTAGGGTGATTCCTATAGTTAGGATTAAAGGAATTAGAGGGATAATTCCTTTGAAATTGCTGCTGCCCCATGTAATTAACTTGCTTAGTAGTCACATTTGGATCACACAGGCCATTTTCATGATCTCCACCACAAAAATCATAGCTTATCATACAAACTTGACTAGGCTTTTGAAGTTCTGAAATCTGTACACTTAATTTTTCCAATGCCTGAGTCATCAACTTGCTTTGAGCCAAATAAGCATCCTGTGCTTCTAATTCTAATATCCCTCTCTTAGGGATTTGGCTCCTCTCACTAACTAAGTATTCATTTGAAGCCATAACATCTATCAGCTCTATAGCTTATTCTACTATTTTTGTGGTCAATGAACCTCCAGCTGAGGCATCAATCAAGACCCTAGTTGCAGGTCTCACACCATTATAGAATATGGTAACTTGCTGCACATCAGTGATTTGATGATGAGGACATTTCCTTAAACTTTCTTTATACCTATCCCATGCTTCCATTAGATCACCTTCTCTCTGCTGGAAATAAGTGATTTCAGTACGCAACTTAGCATACTTGGAAGGAGGGAAGTATTTAATCATAAATTTTCTTTGTAAATCCTCCCAAGTAGAAATACTACCTCTTGGTTGGCTTTGCAACCAAGCCTTAGCTCTGTCTCTTAAAGAAAAAGGAAATAATCTCAGTCTTATTGCTTCTTCAGGGGCTCCATTCATTTTTACAGTATCATAGATTTGGAGGAAGGTTGCTAAATTCAAATTTGGATCCTCAACCTCACTTCCTCCGAATTGATCATTTCTAACCAACTTCAGCAAAGCTGGTTTAAGTTCAAAGTTATTGGCTGCAATCGGAGGCCTAAGGATGCTAGATTACGATCCTTCTTCAGTAGGCCTAGAGTAGTCACCTAGTGTAACTTTCCTCTGTTCCATTTCTTTCTGCTCTTTTTGCTTTTTCTCTTTTCTAAGCTTACGTTCTAACAAATCAATATCAGGATCAAAGAAGAAAGGCTCTTCTCTGTTCCTTGACAGCATACACAAAATGTTAGACACAAACAATTCAAAGCTACTGCTACTACTACACAAAAACTACTACTATACTAAAAATAAGAATTAAACTACTACTAAATGCAAAGAAAAATTAAATGGTTCAATCTAGTACCAGTCCCAGGAATGTTGATATTACTCAACAATCCCATAGCAACAGCGCCATTAACTTGATGCAATAAATCCTGAGCCATTAACTTGGTTGGAAAATCCTGAATTGATATTGACTTATAGTGTGACTCTTAGAGGATTTATTTCTTTTGGCAAGCGCACCAATCGTTAAATTTGTAATATATTTAATCGTTCCCACAGGGTACCATAATCTTAGACTAATACAAGCTGAACCAACGCAATGCAGATAGAATTCATTCTGTTTTTGTTGGTTTTATGCTTTCTATGTTTTTGTATTTTTTAGAGACAGTATGAAAGATGAAATGTGATTAATGGAAGATAGGTTAGGATTACTTCAGCTTACAACTTCATCGAGAAACATGCAATTGAGGTTCAATCAAGCTTCAGATGCAAGAGGACAATTCACAGATGGTTAATCCCTAATTCCTTAAGTGAATAACATTAATTCCTAAGCATTAAACCCTAATCCCTTAGGTACTCAATTATAGAGAAATCTAATGTGAAATTGGGGGTTGAACCCTAACTATTCACCTAATTACTAGGCCTGAATTAGTTAGGAAGCCAGAAGTTACCTAAGTCTCAACCATGATTCCTCACTGGTGAGATTCTTCATCAGATCTGGATTTGTCAATCCAGCAAAGTAGATCCACTCCTCAGCTTGTTCTTCTCATGCATCAGAAGTTAACTTCCTCAATACACCTTCAAGAATTCATTACAAACCTTCGCAATCCCAACCCTAGGGGTTTAGAAACGCATGGAAATGGATTCGGATGAAGGAATGTGGAGAGACATGGATGAGAGAAATTAGAGAGAAAAAGGAACTAGAGAGAGATTGGAAATAGAAAAATGAATCGTGTTATATTCTGTACTCTATTCTCCACACACGTTGCAGAGTATGTATAAGTATATATAAGCATCTAACTAACTAACTAACTTAATTAATTACAAAAGAATACTTAATTAATAATTAAACAAACTAATCTAATCACCTAATTACAAATAAATAATTAATTACAACTCAATACTTAAGTTACTACAGTAAAATAGAAGAATAGAAACAGCAATGATGCATCACTTCACTTGAAGGGAAAAACAACAAATTAAATGACCACCTTCACGCTTAAGCAAGCTCATGATATTCACTGCACTTATGACTTCACGCTTGAGCGTGAGTTATGGGAGCTTAGGCGTGAGTGCATTAATTGATGCATCCATGAAGTTTTACGTAGATTACATTACTCACGCTTGAGCGTGGCTTTCATGCGCTTGAGCCAGGATTTCTTTTTTTACTTCACGCTTGAGCTGGGAACTCCCTTGCTTGAGCTTGATCGTGTCCCTGATCCTGCAAAATGCAAACAAATAAATGCCTAGTGTATGTATGCTGGCCGTCCAGCGTATGTACACTAGGTTAATGAATTCACAAATAAACAAATTTCCATAACTAATTGTTATTTTTAATCATTTTTTTGCATAATTCAAACAGTTTTGAAATAAATAAATAAAACCAGAATTATTGACAATTTATTAAATAATAGTGCCAAAATAAACAATATTTAATGGATTAAGTTAAATTAAGGGTGGAATAATTAAGTCTTTTCAAGACTTATCAAATAGCAATGCTTGAGTAATGTCTGGGTCCTTGTTGTAATGTGTAATCTCCCAGTGTTCTCCTTGGTGGATTTTGATTGTTGCTATTGACAACCATTGTATCAGAGGAAGTTTGTCCTGCATGGAAGTTCTGCTTGGCTTTCTTGATTTTTTTGAGGAACCTATCTATTTCTGGATCAAATGCTAGTTGTTCTTTTGTGCCCTGTCCTCTAGAGATCATAAATCAAGTACTCAAAATAGCCAAGTTACCACACAATAAAAAAATTGAAAACAAATTTATTTACACTGTCTTTGTCAATTCAACGCTAAAATATTCAAACTTAAATTACCACCCCGGCCGCGGCGCCAAAACTTGGTAAGGAATTTTTATGTGTATCATACAAAGAAATGAAGAGTTCAAGGAAAGAGAATCAAGTTTGTATAATATGAACTCAATGGAATGGTTGTGCCAAGTTTAAACACAGTGATTGTAGTATAGTAAAGATGTCGTTCCACTGAGGAGGTGTTGGTTTAAAGATCTTAGTTCTTGAATTGAGTTTTGACAAAAGGTTTGGATTGTTTTTGTTATGCAAAAGATTGAATATAAAGTAAGTAGCAAGTATTGAATAATAATGACAGTAAAGTGTTTGGGTGAAAATCAGATTTGGAAAACTGGGATTGGTTTCATCGCATCGCACCCTTCGTAAGCTAAGTAAATTTGTATGTATGTAAATTGAAATAATAGTTTCTAAGTCACAATCAAAGTCATTTGTATCGATCCCTCGACTACAAAATTCATAAGAATGATTTCAAACCGCTGATCCCTCAGTCACTTTGAAAATCATTCCAGCATTACCGATCGATTATTTTGACGTTCATTGTGTTAGATGCCATCCCTGGTCAGCTACTCACAATGAGTATTTCATTCAAATCTGCTCTCAAAAGTTACTTCCCAGTATACTTAAGAAAACTTAAAACAAGAAAATAGTGATCAAGTATCTTCAGGCATTAATGGCGGAATGAAATACAGAAACTATCAAATCTCATTAACATAAATGAAAACTTACAGCAGCATTACTTCAGGTTTGATTTGATTACAACCAATCCCAATAAGGAAAATTAGTTACTCATGCTATGCATTTTCACTTAAGAAAATTTGGAAATGAATACAAAGTGAAAAATGCAGGAAATATATTTGATGATATGAAGGAGATGAAGTGGTGATCTTTGATGTCCTGTTTTCTGCTTGATTTATAGGGGTTATGCTTCAGCTTCCCTTGCCACTTGCATAGAGCCCATGAAGGATTATTCGGAGACATGCAGAAACACAAGAAAATGGTTGAGTTGGCATCACACCATTGGTGAATATTAAATTAAAAAATCCCATACTGCATGAGTCACGCTTGAGCTCACTGGTTACGCTCAAGCGTGGAGGGTCCTGATGCTCACTGGTTGTCTCATACTCAAACCATCTAAACCACGCTCAAGCGTGGCCTTCCTATCCAGCATATCTGCTTCACGCTTGATCCACGCTCAGGTGAGCTCGAGCTCACGCTTGAGCGGCCCTTTCTCACGCTTGAGCGTGGAAGGGTCCTGATGCTCTCTTTTAATCACGCTCAAGATGCATAAATCCACACTCAAGCTCACCATTGATGTCCAAGGTCACGCTTGAGCGAGCTCAAGCTCGCGCTCAAGCGTGAGAGGGGGCTGTTGTTGTTTGTTGATCACACTTAAGCGTGCTGTGTGCCCCGCTCAAGCGTCCTTGGCTTGATGCTGATTCTTCTCGGCTTTTTGGTACCTTCTTCAAATATTTTGACAAATCAAGCTTGTTTTACACAAAGTGTTATTTACAACAAAAATCATGCTTAATTAATTACTAATCTAGTTAAATTCTCTCAAAAATGAGTTTAATTGAAGTATTAAATTACTGTGAAATGACACTTATCAGTTTACGAGAAAAATCATATCTTCTTCATACAAGCTCAAAATATGTTTGTTCTAATATCACAATTCTTGTATCTAAGGCCTGTACAATTCTTGTATAGGACTCGAAAGCTAACTCTTACCCAAATAGTGTAGAAAAATATAGTTTTTAGGAAGTTTGTTGTCCACATCACTCTTGACTAGCTTTTATAAAATATGTCTTACTCCCCTCATACAAAGCCATAATCACTTTGTTCTTTTTTCTATGGTCTCACAATGAAAAACCCTACAACTTTCATGAAGGGATGGAAACTAATTCTTAAAGCTTTGGTCCCAGAAAATTAATCTTTTTGGCCCTAGAGAATTCAAGAGCTCTTAGAGTACTTTTCCTTGGTTTAGGCATAACTCTTGCTCCGGTTGCTAGACTTTCATATGTCATATACCATTTCAAAGAGAAAATAGATTTCTATAACTTTCATATTGAGCGTTTCTCCTAATTCTCATCCTAGAAGAAACTACAAATTTATTTAAAACATGTTACAAATAAGGTAACTTGTCGCTCATTTGGTATCTAATTTCCAGTACCTTAACTTGCTTTTCTGGTCACCGTTTTCCCCTTCACCATAGCCCAACCTCTCTCCTCTCTTCCTATAAATACACATTAGTTCCCTCACTAATTCATTTGCACCAAATTCCTCTTCTTTTATCTATTCTCTCTCGGCTTCACCAAAAAGTCACCACCCACCACCTTAAAAATTCTTTTTCTTCCTCCAGCCTCCACTATACCTCTAGCCATGCACCACCAGCACAACCACCATCTTCTTCCTCTCCTCATTTTCTTCTCCTCCACCATGTCACAACCCTACCACCGTGCTCCTCCACGCACCACCACCTCCTTAAAAGTTGCAGCCATCACCTTGTCTACCAAGGTAACCCTTTCATTTTTCTTCTTAATTTCTTTTCCTTTTCCCTTTCTTCTTCTAATATCAAAGTTTTTCATGGTGTTTCATCTTCTATGTCTTGTTGGGCGTGACCCCCTCTCACCTTTTTCTTGTTCCATGTTTGTTTTTAAAAGTCTTGGGAGTGATCAGAATCGACCGGGACGAGTTATTCGGTGATCGGTAAGATTTAAAGCTTTCAAACTTTCTTTTCCTTTAGAACAACCATTTATAATAAGGTAAAAGGGATTTTTTTCTCCTTTCTAATCCTTTAAAATTTCTTTTAAAATATTTATCTAACCCCTGTTTATGTTTCGGCCAAGTTTTGTTAAATTTCGTTAAGCCTATCGTTGTTTTTGGGAATTTCCCTAATTTTTTGTATTGTCTGCCAAGTTGTTATGTGTGAATATTTTATTTTGAAGTGTTTTTCCACGTTTGTGTATGAATATTTTATTTTCAAGTATTCTACTCACATTTTTGTTCAAGTCGTCAGAAGTTTTATCTTTATTTTTCATTTGGTCTGTAATAAATTATTTTAATTTTTATTTATTTTTGTACCTTGTGCCATTTGTATACATGATCCAACCAAGCCTCTGTGGTCCTTCCACTATTTCTGGGATGTCTTCCAAAAGAACTAGAAGAACCGCTGATAAAATCGCAAGTTACAGGCACCGCCTTTATTTTTTGTCAAATACTTTCCTTTTATTTCTTTTGATAATTTTACGCTTGTGATGCCTGAAATAATTACATTAAATAGAATAATAATAATAATAATAATAATAATAATAATAATAATAATAATAATAACACGTAAAATAAAAGAAGTTGGGTAAATTACCCATAATAAGGAAAAATAATAAATATCGACATTAGTTCAGGTTAATAAGGTTCAATAGGGATCCAGTATTATGTCTCTCGGTTTAGTGGGGAACTAAGAGTCTTAATGTGACTTAAAAGTTTTTCATAAAACATTTCAAAAACAACTCTCTAATCACCTATATGAGTTTTCTCAAAGCCTTTGTTGAAAACACAAAACTATTTATCAAAATAGATCGGATACCTATCTAATTCTTCAAACACTCATCCGAGTCTTCAGACACTCGTCTGAGTTTTCGTAAACTTACTCAGAAAGGATTAAGACAATATTCAAACACTTGTTTGAGTTTTCACAAGTTTTTTAGGATAGATAAACATTTAAGCTAAAAAAAGCTTTGAAGAAGAATAACATACAAGAATATTATACTGGTTTACCTCAAAGCAAAAGGCTACGCCCAGTCCCTGTTCATCCTAACAAGAGTTTTATAGAGCAGATCCACTCAACAATGCCCATAACACTATGATTTAAGTATTATTTCTTCACTTAGTCTTTTCACACTAATTTACAATAGCAAGTATTATTAGACTTAGCCTCTCCAAGCTAACAAACAGCAATAAGTATTCTTTCAACAAGCCTCTTCAGACTCTACAACATACAACAATATAAAAGAGAGATTTAGTCCTAAGTGTTACAAGCAAGACTTTAAGGAATTGAGCTTATGAATAACCAAATAATAGTTTCAAGATATGAAAGAAAGAAATCTCTTTAAAATTATTGTTTACAACAAGTTATTAGTGTATAAAAATAGCTTGTTAAGCTTTTTGAAACTGGTTATGATTGTAGCAAAAAGACTTATTTTTCTTATAGATTTATCAATTTCAACAAGAAATAATAGAAGGGAGATTTCTCTTTATATAAGTCTTTGAAAAGAGCCATTGAGATGAAGAGAGAAGATAGTTGATCTGCCTGAGAAGCACGTTAAGCCACTTAAGGAAACTTGAACCAAGCAGTGACAGGTGTAACAAAATGATCATTTAGTTGTTTGAAGTTTTGATACTTCTACATCTTTCATTTGGGTGAAAGTAGACTACAAGAGATTTCAGCCTTAGCCAACTTTCTTGAAAGCTTGAAGAAGATGTTGTCTTCATAAACACATTACAATGGCTAGAAATTCATTTAAACTTCAGAACCTTGACTTGAGATGACTTAGGATGATTCCTTAGTATTTTGATCTTTTATAACTAAGAATATCTCCTTTAGATGATCATCAAACTTTAGACAGTCATCAGTCTTCAAACAATCATTAGTCTTCAGACAATCATAAGTTAATTTGTTTCTTTGGCTTTAGACAGTGTTTTTGTAAGCAAAATGTAAATAGCCATGAAACATTAGAACTTCAAATAGTTTAGTGTTTGCATCATAAATCACAATAATATAGGGGACCATAGAACCTCATATGTTTTTCCATGGATGTAACAGTTGGTTTAATGGGCTATATGTTGTTTTGAAGTGACATTATCCAATATTGTTGATGATTATTCATTTTTTACATTTTGGTAGACAGGGCTCTTACAAGACACATGGCATGTAAGTATTAGTCATGACACTTCAAATCATGTAAGCATGTCAGACGATATACGAAATGTTAGGTATGCAAGTGTGATTATTGTGTCACAATCGTTCCTGTTCCTCTTTGGCCCCTTAGCCTTCCTTATAAAAAAAGGGTCACCTTTCTTTATTTGTCACTTATTTCCTTGCTGAAACTTTGTCGCTCTGGTGTTAGAGACATTTTTCCAGTGTGAAGCTTTCTGATTCACTGGCTCGTACAAAGAAGACTATGTGTGTGATCCTCTCCCAAGGAAGCCCTTGCACCATCCTCTTTTTCATACTTAGCCTTTAAATTATTGTACTTTAACTTTGCAAAGGTGATATAGAGGATGGTCATTCAGGCAACTAATCGATGAAGATTCTTTCATAGCCACCATTGTAGCCACTGATGTCATCCTGATGAAAGTTACGGGTGGGATCAGTAGAACTTCATCGAATTTGCACTAACCAAGCCATGAAATCCTAAAATCTTGTGCTCGTGAAAGAGATTGACCTAAAAATAGATGGACTAGTATTTAGAAGAAGTATGCCCATCTTCAGACTTATCATCTGAATCCTAATTGATGTCCCTTATCTATACAAGCTCTAACAATGAGCCCAACTTTAGTGAATAATTTTATTTATCTAATGATATGGATTTTTATAGTTGTATCTCGTTCTTCTAATATACAATAACTGCAATGGCGTCTGAAGGACACCCCGAAGCTAATTCCTTCAAAGTCATGGCTACATATTCAATAAACACAAACCTCATAGCGCACCAGATCAACTGGATCACGGAGAAAGCCTAAGATCAGTACATCTAGGTCCATGCCAAACTGTTTAATTTAGCATCTAAATATTCTACAGATAGGGATAATAAGGAAACTCTTGATTTTGAAATGTATTCTTGAAATGAGTTTGAAGATTATTTTGTTAGCCAAGGCCTCAATACTCAAGAGGGGGGTGAATTGAGTATTTCAAATATTTCTACGGAATCCCTTTGAAAACAGTTCTTAGTACACAAATGATACAATGTAGAATAGATAATAATTATGAAGCACATACCATACTAAAATACTTTAAGGTGAAGAGACAACATTCAAGAATTGATTATGATAAACAAGGCAAGTTATTAATTTAGGCAATGCTTTAAGCACTAGGTATGCAATCTCCAACACAAATTTAAGTCAATTTAACTTAAAAAAATTTAACAAATTAATTAAACATAATTAATTTAGCAAGTTGTTAACAATAATATTTTGATCACTTGTGCAATAATTAAATCCAACAAGATTTAAGTCAATTAATTCAAGGATTTAATTTAAGCAATTTTAACAAATCAATTAGATATAAATATTATAGCAAGCAATTTAAATTCACAGTAATAAAAGAGTTTAAGGAAAAGAGAATTTACAAACCGATATAACGAGTTCCACCACTTCGGTGTATGTCTCGCCTTCAAGCAACCCACTTGAAGGATTTCCACTATTGAGAAATTAAGATTACAAGCTTTGAGCAATTGCAGCTTCCTAGTGTCCCACACTTAAGAACTCAATCCTCACAAGCAAAGGGCAACCCACCCAATCTCACAATCTCTCAATAACCCAAGGTTGAACCCCAACCTTAATCTCTAGGAATTTTGGTGTTTAAGGGTACAAAGATAACTCTCCAATAGAGTGAATATACAAATTAAGCTCTCATAAAATAATTACTCTCACAGAGAGGATAGGCAAATTTAATAGCACTCAAAAATATTTTTCTCTCTAAAAACTCTCAAGGAGAATATATACCAATATAAGAAATAAAAGAGAGAAGCTTGCTTGCTTTGATAAGAAAGAAGAGGATTTGCATTCTGCTTGGTGTCCTGAAGTGCTTCTGCTTCTCTTCTATTTATATCCTCAGGTATACACTCCCGTTGCACTAAAATATTTCATTCGGTGTAATGCTTCCATAAAATACGTAACATGTTTTCCTAATTCTCTGAAGTGCCTAAAAACATGTACTGATGTTTTCCATGATTCAATGCGTGATTTCCTACGTGAATCAATTCATCCAGTTAAATATTACGTCAGAAACAACATGTGAATCGATTCTTGTAGGTGATGAATCAATTCCCACCTTAAAAAAATAGCATGAATCGATTCCTGGAAGTGTTGAATCGATTCCTTGACTTTTCAACGTGCATGAATCGATTCCTAGGCAAAGGGAATCGATTCCCAGGTGCATGAATCGATTCCTGGACTTCATGAATCAATTCCCAGGTACTTTTAAACATAGGAATTGATTCCTAGAGTGGTGAATCGATTCCTGGACCTATTCCTCTTCATATTTGATGCGTTTTGATCTTTTTTGATAGTATTTTGCATAATCTTTGTGATGGTTGAATCCATGTCCTAAGATTGCCATTTATCAAACATATTCACTTCTAATTGCTTATTAATTGCTTTGTACTTCATCCTTTGTTCTTTGATCATGTCATCTCTTTGTCAACCATATTTTCCCTTTATGGTTCATCAAATACTTTATCATTTATCAAACACATTTATTCCTTGTTCATGTGCATTCTTCATATTTGTGTGTCTTACATTGCCTTTGTTAACAAGCTTGTCATTATCAAAACATTATCCAATTACATATTTCACCATTGTTGACCCTCTGATAACAAATTGTATTTGCCATCAACCGAGGTTGTGATATATTTTTATGTATGCGATGGCCTTCTTAAAGATCAGAATAAGATTTCCCCTAATGCAGTTTGATATGGGTGTACTCCAGTTCCTAAATTATTCCCCGAGCTAGCTTCAGAGGTTTTATGAAAGCTTTGGAAGTACTAGGGGGTACTTTCACTTTATCCTTATTGTGGCCATGTTTTTTTGCTATTGTAACATAATGCGCTGGGGTAACAAGGCTGGCCACCTTGGATATATAAATTTACATTGTAATGCTAACATGGTTAACTTTGAATCTTATATGGAGTCAGTTAAGATGGACTACATCGACTTCAAACACTCTCCTAAAAGTTCTATACTAGGTGGACCTATAAGAATTTCCATCTCACGAGTAATGCCCACTCTTTCAATGAGGATGAGCTCTTGCTCAAGTCAAGATGGTGGTTTGTGCTCTTGGTGAGTTTTTCAAATTTAGCAAAATCTCTTACAAAGCTCTCCTAGGAGATTCGTCTTGCCGGAATGATTATCTATGTAATACTTATTTCACTTTTAACTTGCATCATTTTGTAGTTCAAAATGTTAACCAAGTGGCCTCAATGACTCAAGAGGGGGGGTAAATTAAGTCTTAAAGATAGTTACCTTTTTAGAATTTAATTTCAATTTTACTTTATCTTGTTTAAAGAGATGAAGGAATAGGTATCTCAATAAATAAATAATAACGATAAAAGTAAGAAGATAAACCAAATAAACAACTTAAAATTAAATAGAGTAAGGGAAGAGAGAGAATAACACACTCAAATTTTTATCCTGGTTAGGAAACCCCTACATCCAGGCCCCAAGTACACACTTGAGATTTTCCACTAAGAATTTAAGATTTACAAGATGAGCAAATACAAGTCTCTTAATTTCCCTACCAAGAAGTTTATCCCTCACTTTTATTGTTCTCACAATTCTTACTCAACCCCCAAAGGCCACAACCTTGCCTTTGTAACAATGCTCTCAACTCAATTTATGAATGAGTAAAATAAAAACTTTTCCACTCCCCTTACAATGATAAATAAAGCAAGAGAAGAAGTAATGTGATAAGAATCACGAGATGTAGCTCTCTTTGTAGAGCAGATTTTGCAAATTATAAGCAATAATAAAACTCTCTTGATAGAGTAGATAAAAAGTTTAAAGCACAAATCAAGTATGATCAACTTTAAAGAATGTAGCTCTCTTTTTGATAGAGCGGTTTTACAAAATTTAAGCGTAGAAGAAGTTGATCAAAAATGAAATTCTCTTTGATAAATCAAGTTTAAAAATGAAAGCACGAAGAGAATAACTTACTCAAAGAATGTAGCTCTCTTTAAGAGCAAAATAAGAAAGTTAAATGCGTAGAAAATATTTACCAAAACTTTGCCTCTTGAAAGCATGTGAGAAAGAATAAGAAAGTTAATGCATATAAGTGTTTTTTCAATGAGGACTTAGGCCTCTATTTATAGTGTTTCAAGAGATAACTAGTCATTCTAATCTGATTATATTCAAATTTGATTTCATTGAAATATCCCATGATTTTAGAAAATGCTGATAATCAGTCAAATTTACTAGTGTATTCGAATACCTTATTCGAATAGCAATGTTCTTCTTTACTAAAAATTAGTCCAAATTCATCCTTTTCGAATACCTTAATCGATTAGCAACGTTCTGATTTGAATTTGAAAATTCCAGAATCATCTTAATCGATTACCTTAATCGATTAGCAACATTCTGACTTGAATTTGAAAATTCCAAAATTATCTTAATTGATTACCTTAATCGATTAGCAAGGTTCTGTTTCAAGAAAATTTATCCAGATTTTACCTTATTCGATTAGCTCTATTCTAAATAATTTCAAAATTTATTTTGTGAGACTTAATCGAATATCTTATTTGATTACCTTGCTCCTAATCAAATACCTTATTTGATTACAAAAACTAATTTTATATTCTCAATGATTTATTATTTTTAGAACACATTTTTGGAATCATCAAAACTTGGATTATAAAAGTTCTTTCAATAAAAACTTCCATTGTTTGATATATTATTATGAACCAAAAACACAAGAAAGTAATGCACTTAACCATCCTTGTTTTTTAACTTGTAGAGAAAATAGAGAATCAGAGCAGGTTTGTGAAACTCTAACAACAATAGAAGGCATGCAATGCTACTGCTATTATTGAAAATAGTTCCCTTTCAAAGAAAATGGGTCAAATTTTGTAACCAAGGAAATAACCATCCCAGGCAAGAAGGTTGGAGTTTAAATTTGACTCTAAAGGCAGCAACCACTTTGAAGAAGAAAAAAGGCATGCTCGGCACCCAGTGAAAGACGTGAGACATTGAGAACCTAAGAGTTCTAAGGTTTAGCTGACCCTAGCCAACACAAAGATGGGTCATGTGCCCCTTTGACTCAAGGAAAAGATGCCCCAACTCAAGAAGAAGGTGTTGTGGTCCAGAAGAAGGAGGAAGAGAGGATCTTGAATTACAATTTCTCTGAATACTCGGATCAGATTAGAGGTGCTACTGTGAGATTCCATATTCTTTTCCGCCTTCAGAGGGATTTACCATATGATCAAGTCCAAAGTGCTTTAAAGGCCACACTTTGGAATATCGTGGAATCGGCCACCTTTCTTCAGTCCCTATCCAAGAGCTACACATCCACCTTGTAAGCCAAGCAATACTTCAAGGTAACGAATTAGACCCAAGCTTAGAAGAACGACATTGAGGCTACTTTGAGGAAATAAATAGAGAAAAACAAAATGTTAGAGGAGGAGTCGACATCGATTATCAACAAAGCCAAGGAGATTGAGCTGAAATAGAACATTAAGGAAGATGCTTAAGAGCACCGTAGGCTAAGTATAACCAGATTCTTTTAGAGAAATGTAGGAGTGGAGAAGAAGGCTAGTAGTCTTGAAGTTGACATCAAGGTCTTGCAAGAAAAGTATATCAAGGAAAAGGAAGATTAAAACCAGTAGATGATTGCTTTTGAAGCCATCGATATCCAACACGGAAACCCCATAGTTAAACTTAACACTTAAGGTATAGGTGTCTACTATGAATTTCAGGGTGTTCATCTGCATGACATGGGCCGAGGTTAGCCTATGGAGCCAACGGATGAGCCTTACCAACTGCTTCCTCTCTATGGACCTATCTATGGAGCCTAGAATGATGTCCCTAAAACAAGATTCTGGAGACAACGATGAGGTAACTCATACCGAATCTAATCAATAGGAGGGCCACCTGATGACGATGTCGACGACCTACTAGCCAAGAAGACTGTGACTTTTCCTCTAGTTTAATCCTGTATTTGAAAGTTTTGTTTCCTTGTTCTGAGATATATGCTAGAGTGATCACTTTTTTTGACTATTTTGATTTTTGAGTTATCATTTAATTGAATTCTAGAGGCTGATGTACCCATTCATTTTGTATTTTTATTGATTAGGTTTAGACCCAAATTCAAATAAATGACAAGCAGTATTTTGATTTTTTAGCTCAGTTAAATTCTTATACATCGTCTTTAATAATATCATTGGATGCAATTTATAGGACAATGTTTATAACTTTAAATTTTAACTGATGCCAGATACGTACTTAGATTTATCACCGGGGGTGAAAGAATATTGCTTGTTACATTTGCGTAAGTGAAATACCACTTTGGTGATTGTTGACAACTATACTCATATCAAAGAGTTATCAAAGTCATTCTGGGGAAATCTTAGTTGCATCAGATAAGTTATTAGGCCACTATGTGTCGTCTTTCTACTTGCACCGCTCATTGAGGTCCGGCATGTTATTTCAAATGAAATAGACGATCCTCGCCATTCATTGTGGCTAAGTAGTTAAGCATCGATATTAATGATTGGGGTGCCACTCTTGGGGCTTTGTTAAGTATGCTCATAGAGAATAGCTAACTAGGCCAGGCATTTTCCTACTTGCACCGCTTATCAGGGTCTAGTACGACCTCTCATAAGAGAACTAATCCTCACCACTCATTGGGGCCAAGTAACCAATCAGCTATGTCGGTGATTAGGGTGTCTCTTGTCATGGTCCGGTACAATACCACATAAAAGGTAACTGATCCTCATCGCTAAATCGGGCTTCATTCCATGCATGAATATCAATGGTATATGTGGTGATGTCATCCTGAAAAATATGGCAACAAGGTACTTGGAACAATTTGGAACTTCATTAAATATAAATTTACAAAGAATACATAATGCCTCATTAAAACCTTCTCAAGGGAAACCCACTGAAAAAATCCTAAAGTACACGCTAAACACCGGTTAGCTCTAGTAAATTCAAAGATTCTGGATGTTACATTTATTCTTGATAATGGCACCATCAAGTGTCTCCAACTGATATGTTCTTTTATGGTTGATTTTTATGACTCAATATGGGTTGTCGTAGCTTAGGGCTAGCTTCCTTGGATGGGAAAATTTATTTCCTACACTAGCGCGTTGCAAAACTAAGTCAACGACATTGAAGCGACAAAGTTTAACCTTCTTGTTGTACCAGAAGAGAGGCCTTGGCTTTGATAGCTTGGTCCCGAATGAAAACAGTCTCATGTAACTCTAAGATATTGTCAAGTTCACTTTGGTGGTTCATTTCATTATCAAACTCAAAGAAATGTTGGACATTATAGGAGGCTTCATGTATCTCAATCAGTAAAACTGCCTCAACCCCTTATGGGAGCCTGAAAAAGGATTCACCATTCTTCGATGCATGTGTAAAGGTAGTCCGGTATGCCAAGGACATGGCATAGTTTGTTTGTTCAATCTTTTTGTGCCTTTCTGAGCCTTATTGTCCATTTTCCACCTTAACTTGACCATTCATTTGTGTAAAAAACACCCCAACATTTAATTAATAAAAATGAGATAAATTTTTTGCAATTTTTAAAACAATTAAAGTATGGAAGGAACCGTTAAATAAAACTTTAAAAAGTAACCCCGGATCATTAAAGTAACCTACCTCATATATAAAGATATGAGGAGGTGAATAAATTAAGTCAAGAGACAATCAATCTCAAGATCATCAACAATGAATAGCAGAAAAGTAATTTAATTTGTGAGTTATTGAATTGTATAAAAAGGGGTTTAAGGATGTTCAGTTTAATTGTTAAAATGCATAAAATACACTTACACAGGGGTTCATGATCATGCAGTGGTTAAATGGAACCCAACAGGCATTAAAATCCATAATTTTTCACCTAGACAACACCATGAATCAATTCAGGGCCCTGGGTGAATCGATTCATGCATGGTTTATTGGCCAAAATGTGTGAAACAGATGAATGAATCGATTTAGCCCATATATGAATCGATTTATGTGTTTTAATAGGTAGAGATGGTGTGATCTCAAGCCTATGAATTGATTCAGCCCCTAGGGTGAATCGATTCACAAATTTTGCTTGGGTTGGACAGGGCTCTGAATCGATTCAAAGCTTTTGGTTAATCGATTCAAGCCCTGAATGACAGTACCCTGCTACGAATTATGCAAAAACACACCATTTTCCAACTTCTAACCATCCCATCTTTTTCAAATCAAATCCAATGATCTCCAAATTTTGACACAAGCTAAAATATATTATTTGTGACGTGTCGCCACTGACCGTACTCAAAAATTCCTAAAAATGAGAAAGTTATGCGCGTAAATGCGATTATCCTATTTTGAGGCATTTTGATGCAACCTAGGGGTTAATTCTCTATAGAATTGGCCCATTCCAGTTTCAACAAGTCACAAATCATATATTTAAGCTATTGGAACCATCACACTACATCCAAACCTTATGAAACTCATTTTGACCCTATCGGTTCCTCAAATATGCATAAACTTCACACACAACCTTCACAATTTAATCAATTTATCAAGCCTCATGCATATCAAAGCCATCAATTGGCTATGGAAACTCATGAACAACATTCATTCATCAATATAGCAAACAAAATCATTGTATCTTAGTTAACATCAACCAATATTAAGGTCACTACCAAAAATTGGCTTTTCAAAACATACAAAGCTCAATTTTCACAAGTGACCCTCAAAAGAATACATGCCATCATCCAATATTCATGAAACAAAAGAAACATATACATGTATCAAGTGTTTTACAAAAAGAAGTGTCATCCAAGGCTTGCAAGCTTCCATTTCCATATTTACCTCCATCTTTCCTCAATCCTCCAAAAGTAGGATATCCAATATACCTAATCAAGCTTTAAAATAGAAACTAAAAGGTGAGCAACATGCACCAAATGAATCAAAGTCATACATTATGATAATACATATACATGTGCGCATAACATCCATTTCTCAAGAAGCATCATAAGCTTCTTTCACATATCATGCCATTCCATTTCAACATCAAACATGTCCAATTCAACATATATACATATTCATAACATTCATGCCTCAAGAAGCATCACAAACCTTATTCTCATGTCATATATCTCATCTCAACATAACACATACTCAAGACAATATATTCATAACACACTTATCAAAATCATTGTCATTTACAATAAAAGTCATCATACACTCAATGTTAGTACCACATCTTCTTTCCATTTTATTTATCAATCATTCATCACCACCACGGGCTACCAACTAGGCATATCTCCGGCTATATGTAAATGCTCTTATGGCTAATGCATATGCACAAAGGAATCAAAACAATTGCGGATCCGACTGTGGGAAAAACAACATCATATCAAGTGTGGGTCAAGCATATGAGTGCTACTATACCCCTACTATAGTAGTAAATGTGTACACTTATATCTCAGTTCATGCATGCAATACATTACTCTTTTACTGGTACCAAACCACCATCGCCCCTATGTAGCACTAGTCACCCCGTGACTTGCGGATACAATAATATGGCCTTACTTGCCAAAGTGCTACGGGCCCCTCCTGAACACACATCGAAAGAGCCATGCCCCATTGGGACACCGAGGTCACTCACTCACTATAGAGTCGCCCACCTACTAGGCCCACCATGTAGGGTGCCTCGCCACCAAGCTATGAGCAGCTTCGTGATTCCAAGAATCACTAGGGATTAAACACATGATTTTACCCATGCACTGGGCTGCCCTCCCACTGGGCCCGCCTATTGGAACCCCTAACATTACATATAGACAATGAATGATATGTCATGGATGCAATGTAATGCAAATCAAATGCATGTTTATACTATGCATCCCAAAGGCCACTCCACAATCACAATTCACCACCAACACTTAGTAAAACTCCATATACTCATTATTCTCAACCATTACCAATATTCATTGGATTCCATACACATGACTAGTTAGTGGCAATCATAATCCATCAATTCACATACCATGGGATATTCAATAACATTGAAATCAATACAAGCATGGTTCCAATCCATTAACAATAACTCTTATTAATCATGAGTCAATTCATATCATAATCATCATCCCATAAACATAAGCCACATAACACTATTCTCTCCAAATGCATTCCAATCAAGTAATCATAAATCATCCATCTAAGTCAAATAGCATAAACACAACCATATATACATATCACTAATGAATGAAATTAAGCATTTAGAGATGTTACCCCCTCATACCTCAAGAGAAGTAGAAATCAACATGGTCCGATGGTCCCGCCTCATCGATGGGGTTGTTTCCCACATTATATAATATACCACATAATCAATCTTTTATTCAACAACCAAGATTCAAGTGCTCATAATTTACTATTTGTTATTTTATGCCACTTTAATTCTCAAACTTCATTTATTCTCATTTCCTCCACCTTAACCACCATGGGTTAGGTGCCTAAATTTATTATTATGCATTTAAAGCTAAGCCCCTTCATGGGTTTCCATACTAATTATTTTCCAACAACCATTCTCAATCACTAAACCTCATTAACGGCTATCCACTATCAATGCCACAATCCCACATCATTAAATACACTCTCTTAAACTTAATAAATATCCTTCTACCTACATTTTACATTTCCCCCAATTTGCAAAGTTAGGGTTTCATCAAAACCCAACAACCATAATCAATGTTCATCACTTTCCATCATCATTTAATGTCATTTTCACATACCACACTGTCCCCTCTTCAAACTCATATTAAAAGTGCCCCACCTAAGGGTTTTCCATCATAAATGTCTCTCTTTAATTACCCATATGTGTAACATCCTGAATATTATAAAAAATAAATAAATATGTGGAATAAATATTGAATAAATATAAATGGATTAATGAGTATCCCAAAAATATTGGAATAATTAAATTGGGATTTATTATGGATATTTATAATTTATTGAGCTTATATGAGATAAAATTATACCCGATTAGAAAATGGGTGTCGGACCAAGTATCTCCGATTGAGATGCCGTTGGTCAGGACTATTAATAATATTATTGGAAATCCGAATATGTTTTTGGAATAATTTTTGGAATTAGTATTAAGCCCGAACAGAGGTCCTGTATGTTATAAAATGGTAAAATTTTAATAAGAGGTAAAAACTTAAAAACAAAATCCCCTTTCTCTTAATTTTTCACGCCACTTCTTATCCTTCTTCCTATTCTCTTTCTCTTCATCTCTTCTTCTTCTCTTCTCCTTCTTCTTCTTCCATTCTCCAAAATCCAAGTGTGGTGTGCCCTTCCTCCTTCTTCCATTTTGGTTGCTTCAAGCTTGGAGGAGATAACAATGGTGGTATGGAGCTCTCCTTCTCCCACTCTATTTTTGTGCTCTATCTTCCTCTCTTGGCAACCACTTCTTTTTCTTAGCTTGAGGTATGTCCCCCACCATTTATGATGAGCCCATGACATTGGTTATAATTTTAATTGTTGGGAGAGTGTGTGGTATGCATAGGGGTAATGAGTGGAAGCATTTATGATGGAAACTCTAAGGTGGGGTGTTGTTATCATCACATTTATGATGGGTTGTTATGGGTTCACAAAAATTAATACTTGGATGGGTGGAAAATTGATAAGCATTTATGATGGTGATGGGTTCTATTGGAACCCTAACTTTAATAAATTGGGGAAAGTGTAAAATGTGAATAGAATATATGTTTAATGATGTTAGAGAATGATGTTAATGATAAGAGATAACCATTGATGATGGTTGATGAATATTGATAATGGTTATTGGGTTCTCATGAAACCCTAGCCCTAAGAATTTGGGAAAATGGATATATTGTAGCTTGGGAGGTTAGTTGAATGTGGATAGATGATATTTAAGGTGGAATGTTATTTAAAATGATAAGGGACCATTGATGGTGAAACCCATAGATAAATGTTATTATGAATTTGGAATGTGAGGAATTGGTGTAATAAGATTGTGGCTTGATAAAGTTCTAGGCCATTTTAATATGCCGTTTGAATTTGATTCATTAATTATGGTTATTGAAGGATAAGAGAGCTATGTTGAATTTTGAGTGATAATGATGGCAAATAGAGGGTTCATATGACGATTGAGTGCGTTATGAATAAGGAACATGATGTTGTTGTTAATGAGTGTAGTTAAACCTTTAAGATTTAGAGAATCTTGGTTTTGGGAAAGGAATTCCCGAAGCCTAACAAAATGGCATAAATTGGTGCTTAACAAGTTTAGGACTTGATGTTGAGCTTTATGATAAACTAGCAAATATTTAGAATTATGATGGTTATTAATTGTGTAAATACACATGTATATGGTATGTAGATTGCATTCTAGATTATGTGGCGGAGCTTTCGGAGCGTACATTTGGTTGCGGCTCTTCCCTCGAGGTGGGAGAGGAGTTTACATTCAAATTGCATGAGTAGATTGATAATGATTATTGTATGTGTTTAGTACTCATGCTTGCCTTGCCATACAGATATTGAGGTAATATGGATGGCAATTTGATTATTGAGGATAGTTTGTGTGAGTATGAAATGATTTGGCCAATAAAACCCAGCTTGCAATATTTTAGCAGCTGTCTTGGAGGTGCTCATGTGCCCTCCACAGGAAAGAGAATGGCAATGATCCAGGATAGCATGGACATCATCTTGTGAAACACATCTCTGAATCATACCATCTGCACATTGCTTGAAAAGGAATGGTTCATCCCAATAATAATGCTTGACATCTGCATAAAACTTTTTCCTTTGCTGAAAGCTAAGATCAGGAGGTAAGATACCACATGCAAGAAAATTTACAAAATCAGCATACCAAGGAACACGTTGGATACTAAGATTCAAGAGTTGTTCATCTGGAAAAGATTCATTGATGGGAATATTATCTGTTTCTTCTTTTTCAGATGTCAACCTAGATAGGTGGTCAGCGACCAAGTTCTCGGTACCCTTCTTGTCCTTAATTTCCAAGTCAAATTCTTGCAATATTAGAATCCACCTAATTAATCTAGGCTTTGCTTCCTTTTTATTCAATAGATACTTAATGGCAGAGTGGTCAGTGTAAACAGTAACATGTGAACCTACCAAATAAGATCTAAATTTATCAAAAGCAAAGACAATAGCTAACAGTTCTTTTTCAGTTGTGGCATAATTTACCTGAGCATCATCTAGCGTCCGGCTGGCATAATGAATTACATGGAGCTTTTTATCCTTTCTTTGCCCCAACACAGCTCCTACTGCGTAATCACTCGCATCGCACATCAGCTCAAATAGGAGTTTCCAATCAGGTGGTTGTACGATGGGGGTAGAGATTAGAGCTTGCTTAATCCTGCAAAAAGCTTCCATACAAGATGAATAAAAATTGAAAGGCACATCCTTACCCAGAAGAGTTGTAAGAGGCTTTGTGATCTTGGAGAAATCTTTAATGAACCTGTGATAAAACCCTGCATGTCCAAGGAAACTCCGAATACCTTTCACATTCGTGGGTGGAGGTAATTTTTCAATTACTTCCACTTTAGCCTTATCAACTTCTATACCTCTCTCAGACACTAGGTGTCCAAGAACTATGCCTTCTCTTACCATGAAATGGCATTTTTCCCAATTTAGAACCAAATTGGTTTCTTCACAACGCTGCAAGACTTGGCACAATTTTGTTAAACAATTATCAAAATCTAAACCATGCACTGAAAAATCATCCATAAAGACTTCCATCACATTTTCAATAAGATCAGAAAAAATTGCTTGCATACACCTTTGAAAAGTCGCAGGTGCATTACATAAACCAAAAGGCATACGTCTGTAAGCATAAGTCCCATAAGGGCAAGTGAAGGTAGTCTTTTCTTGATCAGATGGATGAATGGGAATTTGATGAAAACCTGAATACCCATCCAAATAACAGGAATAAGAGTGTTTCGTAAGTCTTTCAAGCATCTGATCAATAAAAGGGAGGGGAAAATGATCTTTTTTCGTGGCGCTATTTAACTTCCTATAATCAATGCACATGCGCCAACCAGAGACAATCCTAGTAGGAATCAAGTTATGTTTATCATTTTCAATCACAGTTATTCCCCCTTTTTTAGGCACCACATGGACAGGACTTACCCATTTACTACTATCAACAGGATATATGACTCCAGCATCAAGCAATTTTAAAATTTCCTTTTTAACCACTTCTTGCATTTTAGGATTTAATCTCCTAAGTGGTTCTACTGTGGGCCTACTTTCATCTTCTACAGTAATCCTGTGCATACAAAGAGAAGGGCTAATCCCTTTGATATCATCCATTGTATAACCTATTACCTTTCTATACAACCTAAGTTGTTTCAAAAGTTTTTCAGTTTCAGATGGATTCAATTCAGCATTGATAATCACAGGATATGTGGAATTAGGACCAAGAAATTCATACCTTAATGAAGCTGGTAAGGGTTTTAATTCCACATTGGGGCTTACCACTTTGTCACACATGACCTCAGTATCATGTGGGGCCTCAGAGCAATCAGATGTTTCTGTCGACTCAATCATGAAAATAGTTTCAAGTGGGTCATTAGGAAGGGTTGCTTCCTTTACCACTTGTTCGACAAAATCCACAGTACAGCAAACATCATTATAAGGTTTTTCTAAAACATTTTTCAAGTTGAAATCAACTTTTTGGTCTCCAACAGTTAGAGACAACTTACCATTCTTAACATCAATCACAGCACCTGCAGTTGCTAAAAATGGTCTGCCTAAAATAATAGGAATCAAAGAATCTTCGTCCATTTCAAGCACAACAAAGTCAGCAGGTATAAAAAATTTTCCTATCTTAATAGGAACATCCTCTAAAATTCCTACAGGATATTTTACAGATCTATCAGCCAATTGTAAAGACATCCTAGTAGGTTTTAGTTCACCCAATCCTAACTTTTCAGCAACAGATAATGGCATTAAACTCACACTCGCTCCTAAATCACACAATGCTTTATCTATATTCATGTCACCAATCATGCAAGGAATAGAGAAACTACCTGGATCTTGGAGCTTGGGTGGAAGTTTCTTTTGAATTAAAGCACTGCACTCTTCAGTAAGTGCGACTGTACCATCTTCCTCCAGTCTTCTTTTGTTGGACAGAATGTCCTTCAAGAACTTTGCATATGTAGGCATTTGCTGCAAAGCATCTGTAAAAGGAATATTAATATACAATTTCTTTAAAACATCAAGGAACTTACCAAATTGTTTGTCCAACTTTGCTTTGGCTAAGCGCTGAGGAAATGGAATAGGAGGTTGATATGGCTTAACTTCCTCCTTCTTTTCTTGTGGTTTCTCTTCTTCAATTACTGGATGAGATGAAGATTCATCGACTTTCTTTTCCTCCTTTGCTGTCTTGTCAACTGGCCCATCATATTGAGTACCACTCCTAAGAGTGACAGCCATGGTTTGGTTGGATGGTCCAGCCTCTGGTTTTCCAGGAAATGTTCCTGGTGCTCTTTGAGAATAGGAGGCTTGTTGGGCAATTTGATTTTCCAGTATTTTGTTGTGAGTGGCAAGAGAGTCCACTTTTGAAGCCAAGTTTTTTATTGCATTAGAGAATTCATCATTTTGTTTAAGTTGAGTAGCTACAAATGTTTCCATCAAGGATTCTAGCTTTGATTTTTGTGGAATATAGGTTCCTTGTTGAGGTTTGTAGTTACTTTGGAATTGAGGTGGCCTATTTTGGAAGCCAGGTGGACCTTGTGGAGGTCTGTAGTTACCTTGATAGTTTCCACCATAGTTTCCAATAGCGTCCACCTGATGTATTTCTTGTTCTTGATTAGGGGTCATGGCGAAGTTACAGTTTCTAGCTCCATGTCCTGAAACACCACAAACTTCACAAACAATATTAGTAGCACCTGTTGACCCTATTTTATCAAGTTTTAATGTTAATGCTTCAACTTTGGCAGAAAGTAAGGAAAGAGCATCAACAGAGTACTTACCTGGTGTTTTAGAAGGTAATCCTCTCTCAGAGTTCCACTGGTGAGTGTTTTGAGCTATTTCCTCAATCAGGTTCTCAGCTTCATCAACATTTTTACTCATGAAGGCTCCTCCAGCTGCAGCATCTAAAGAGATCTTTTGTGTGGAAGTTAGTCCATTATAGAAAATATGGATTGTCAACCACCTTTCTATCCCATGGTGAGGACATTCTCTTTGCAACTCCCTGTATCTTTCCCAGGCTTCATACAAGGATTCATCATCTTTTTGTGAAAAATTGATAATTTGTTTTCTCAGAACATCAGTTTTGTTCCTTGGGTACCATTTATTGATAAAAGCACTGGACAATTGTTCCCAAGTCGTGATGGATCCTTCTGGAAGAGAGTATAACCACGCCCTCGCTTTATCTCTTAAGGAGAAAGGGAAAAGTCTTAAGCGAATGGCATCATTGGTGGCTCCGTTCATCTTCAGGGTGTCACAGTATTCAAGAAAGATTTGAAGGTGAAGGTTTGGATCTTCAGAGGGTAAACCTCCAAATTGGTTCTGTTGAACCATTGAGAGTAGTGAAGGCTTCAATTCAAAATTGTTAGCCTCCACTGTGGGTCTGAGGATGCTAGATCCTCTCCCATTAGTGCTTGGAGCGGCAAAATCTTTTAAGGGTCTATGTTGGTCCGCCATTTGTTTTTCTTTTTGTTCTTTTTGTTGTTTTTGTTGTTTTCTCAAAGCTCTAAGGGTACGTTCTATCTCAGGGTCAAATCCTAAGTTTAGATCGACACTATGGCTTCGTCGCATAAATAGAAAATAATTGACAAATAAAACAAACAATTACAAAAATAAAACAGATACACAGAATATAGAACAAAATACAAAATTACAAAGAAAATAAAAATAAAAATAAAAAATAACAATAAAAATATTAACAAGTATGATCTAATCGAATTTCAATATTGCCGATATTTGAGGGACAACAGTCCCCGGCAACGGCGCCAAAAACTTGACAGGGCCCGCAAGCGTACGGGTTATGTCGCGTAATATAAAAGATTATCGTTCTCCACAGGGACTGTTTTCAAAGTACCGGCATATCAAAATTTGATTATCCACACAATTCTCTTTCAATTTTTGGTATTTGTGAAAAATAAAAATTAACAGTAAAATTTTTTTACCTTACAGTAAAAATAAAAATTTACCGTGGGTGAAAAATAGAGTTGAGAGTATCTTGGGATTCCGGGGGTTTGAAATACTATTTTACGTTAACAATTTTAACTTTTCATAAACAAGAATCAAATTAAATTTTCCAAGGTGAATTTTCCAAAAGCCAATTAATATTTTCCTTTCGGATTCCTATTAACGTACCTAACCTATGGAAAGCGCTGCTTAATCCTCAGAAAGACCCATTATCGTTTTATGAAAATCCCTTTTTAGTTCCTCAAAAGATTCTTGATTACTTTCACGGATTTACCGAGGTCACAAAAAGTGTCTCAAAAATCTTAGGTTTAGTTCAAAGCTTTCCGGTAAAAATAAATCTCTCGATTTTATTAATTACCTAAACTTACTAACATACCCGCAAGTACATAGTTTTGCCATTTAGGTTCTTGTTAGGAATCACTAAAAGCATTAAGAAAAATTGAACTAAATGGAAAACAGAAATTTATTTACTTCAAGTTAAAATAACATCAACGTAAAATATTATCGTACCCCCGTCATCCCAAGATAAATAAATTTAGTTACTCATACAGAATACAATATCCATACAAAAAGTATAACAAGACAAAGAATACATTACTGTAATTTTTTACTGCACTCACTGTATTTTTACTGCTGTCTGTATTTTTCAGCAGCTCCACTGTTTCTACTGCTGTTTCCACTGTATTTTGCTGCTGTTTCCACTGCTGTTTCTACTGTCTGTCACTGTTTTTCCAGCACTCTGTTTCTGCACGTTTTTTCTAACAAATTCTGCACTTCTCACTAATTTTTAAGGCTGAAATATGATGAATGAATGGTGATTTTCCAGCCCAAATTCCAGCCCATTTATAGCTGAAATTGTCTGATCAATTTCCTTGAATCATGGCACTTTGCATGGCATTTGGCATGGCAATTTCAAGTGGCCAGCTCCTCTCCCATTTCCGTGACACAAGAGACCAAAATGCAATTGGTTTTGCCTTACTTTTCCTTTGGTGCAGCCGTGAATGAAGAATGAATTTGGTCAAATAATTCAAGCATTTGATTGGCCCTTTATTTTTGTATGTCCAGCCGTGAATTGCCTTTGAATTGGTCAAGGAATGCTTAAACAATTCATATGCACTTGGTCTTGGTTTGAATGCATTGCCGTGAGTGCTTTGTCTTGGTGGAAGGTTTCTTGTGATTTTTTTAAGTCAAAAAAAATCCTTGCCTTTGAAGTAGTAAAACCGTGACATGTCTTGGCTTTTTTGAAGACTTTGTAGCTTTGAAAGAACATGTGGGACATGTTCTAGGAATCATGAAAGAATTCTGAAATTAAGTGGACCATGGTTTCTTAATTAAATAAAGCAAATTCCTTGCATTCAAGTTGCCAAAACCGTGCATGATATTCAAAGGTGGAAAGGTTTGTTGTCATATAAGCTTTTTGAATTAAAAATTGAAGAAATCTTTGCAATTTGGGCTAGTGATGACCGTGACTTCCTTGTCCATTGAAAGCTTTCACATTAAAATCTTTCAAATGGAATTTTCAATGGTTACAAAGTCATAATTTTGATTTACCAATTACTTTTGGCAATTAACGTGAAAATGGTCATGCTTTCCCTTTAGAATTTGCAAAATTTAATTTTATGAAACCATGGTTTAAAATCTAAATTTATCCATTTTCCTTCATGTATTTATTCTAAAAATATGTCCTTAAATGCCTCAAGTATATTAAGTCATGCAAAATACAACATTTGATCAGAGACAGTGAAATTAAAGCAGAAATCATGAAAATTGGAGGAAATAATATAGTAACAACAGAAAATTTAGATAAATTAAACAGTGAAAAATAGTGTTCTAAAAACACTTATCATATCCTTGCAAGGTTGATTGGCATATGCATTATTATGTTTTTTTGCATTCATGGCATGGCATAACATTGAAATGTGGTTGCGATCACAATGATGAAAGATCCTACAGGATTCTATGAAGGGAGTACCCCTTGCGAGGCAATGATGATATGATATTGAGCCGGTGGTTGCGATCACCTGGTTATTAAAATGAAAAAGGGCTTGCGAATTCCTATGATGCCCGGGGTTGCAATCATGAGGCGGGAGTACCCCTTGCGAGGCGGGAAACCATTATGAATTGTTGAGCGTGGTTGCGATCACGATAAAGCACCTTGCAAGGCTGCTAGAGGGAGTACCCCTTGCAAGGCGGGAAACCCATGTGAATGAATGATATGGTGGTTGCGATCACCCGAGGAAATGAAATGGATCCATTGTATATGCATTAAACAGTTGACATATGCATTAGCCATAGGTTCATGGCATTTGAGATGAGATGACCACGAGAGATAAAAAACCCCTTGCGAGGAGGAATTGAATAAAGATTTAATAAATTAATGATGACGATTGTGAATGCCCTTGTTGATAAGTGGCAATGTGATTGTGTATGTGCTTGTGCTTGCTTATATTGTGAATTATGTTTCATGAGGCTTGTATACCTATTATATCAATGTGATGATGATTGAATGATGAATTGATGGTTTTATAGCAAAGCACACATGATGAAAGAATGCATGTACACTTAATCACCATATGTGTATATTCGTCATTTTGAATGTATAACTCACTCTCCCATGTTGTCTCCTTTTTAGCACTGTGATGCAGGTTGCCATGGGATGAGTTCAGATTTTAAATTGAAGTTTTGGGAAGGTAAATAGTGGTAGTGGAAATGCCTTGGCCGACATCATTTGTAATATGTAATGTAATGAATTAAATTGTATATAATGATGTTGATGATTTAGTGATTTCGGATATGTGTAAGATAATCTTTCGTCTTCATTAATGGTGAATATATATATATATATTGTTCTCCATTTCATCAATGCGAGAAGTCATCCCATCAAAGCGAGCATTTATTACATCAAAGCGGGTATCGAAATGAGAGGTCAACCTATTAAGGAAGTCATCATTTGGATTTGGAGGATGTGGAGGAAATGCTTGTTGATGGGGTTGATCATCATTGTCATCACTGCTTTGTGCATTTGGAGGAGAGTATTGCCAAGCACCATTGTGGTTGTGCCAACCCATTTTTGCGAGATGAGTGCTTCCTATTTTACCTTTACGCCCAACTACTTCTTTTACTTCATTTGAAAGATCCACATTAAAGTGTTTAAGAAACTTTGTGATTAAAACCGCATAAGGAAGTTTTGTGAATCTTTTAGAGTCAAGCATATGAGTCTGAATAAGTTTGGTCCAATTTATCTCTTTTTCATGGAATATAGCCCAAAGAATAAGATTTGGTTTTCACTTACTCTAGCATTGTTTGACCTTTTTGGAAGAATGATTTTGACCAAAAAGTAGTGTAGAAGGCGATGATCAATGTTTAGCTCCCCAACGGTGCTTTTGGAAGTAGAAGATAGATTTAGGAAAGCACGAGCATCAATAGAATTGTATTCCCAATCGGGAGATGGTTCAAGGCCAAAGAAATCAACATTATTTAGTGGAAGCTTCCAGACTTGATGAAGAACATTGTCATCAATGGTAATGGTTACCCCTTTAATTTTGGCTATGTAGCATCCATTAGAGATCCTCAATGTTGAGTAGAAGGCTCTAATCAACTCAGGATAAATGTGATTTTCTTCGAGTGCGACGAACTCCAAGAGATTTTGTTGCCTAAGGATGTTGAGTACCGGAAAATCATGTTTGTCAAAGAGTGGAACATCAAGCCAATGAGCAGGTATGAGGAGTCGTTCTGAAAATTTTTCGAGGTACCTGTCAAGTTAGAGTTTATTCTCAAAAAGTCTTGAGAGATCATTGGTGTTTGAGGAAGAGGAACCAACATCTCCTCTTCTTTTCTTCCTGCTTGTGGAGGCCATGTTTTTGAAAGAGATAGACGAAATAGAGAGGATTTGAAATGATAAAAATAAAGACTAGAAGTGGCAAGGAGTATTGTGAGAAAGAGAACGTAGGAATCATGTCAATTTATAGAGGAAACAGCGTGAAACAACATGATTTTAAGGCGTGAATCGATTCATTTTCTATGAGGCATGACACGTGAATCGATTCAGTGTAGGGGAATCGATTCATCTTTGGCATTTTGGAGAATGGGAATCGATTCATGTGAGGGAGAATCGATTCCTCCATGTGTTTTTCTGCCAATTTTCACATGATTGCTTCTTTGGGAATGACAAATGCATTGGAAAGGGAATTTTGTCTTTATTGATCACGAGATAAGCTTTGCAATTTATGTATGGATTTTTTTTAATGAAGTCAGGAGGAAATTTGGAGTTTTCATGATGTGCAAGAGGATTTCAAGGTACCATTTGTTCAATAATATCATTTCCTGATATGGCGTCATGTGAAGGAGCATGTGTATAGGAGTTTGTTTCTTGTCTTATTGCTGACGTGAAGGACACAGGTTTTTGCAAAGAAAAGTTTTGACTAAGAAATAATTTTGTCAATAGGATTTGAAGGCAAATTTAAAAAATTTGTAGAGAGTCTTCGAGAAAGCTTTTGAGAGTGGTGATATATATATTGTAACATCCCAATTTTGAAGTTAAATACCGAATGAAATAAACCATTAAGACCTTGATTTCAAGATGGGAAGATAATTGTTAATTATAATCAATTTAATTTAAGGAATAATGACAAATTAATTTAGTTGGTAAAAGATGGCTGCTTGTGATTGGTGAGTTACGTGAGTGGACTGCGATTCACGTTTTCCCATCGTACTTCCTTCTCTTCGCATGCATATACATACCCTGTATCACCGTGTTATTCATTCTTCCTTACTGCTTCATTCTCTCTTTTCTTCTTCTTCGTCTTCGTCCTCTTCTCTTCCCCTGTTTTTATTCTTCATCACTGGGGACCACGACGACGGTACTGGAGAAAGGTCATAGCCCCTCCGACTGGTGAAGGACGATCACTAAAGCAGAGAAAGAACAACTCTCCATTCCCGAGCCGATTGCAGGGCACGACGGTGCGAAAAGGGGGCTGGACGAGTCAGAAAGGGCGTCAGACCAAATGTCGGAGAACAGAAAAGCTTCTTGAATTCCTTCAGAAGGTAAGGGGCGCTTGCATGTCAAATGCATGGTCCACGAATGGTACCGGATGAATCCACTGCTTTAAGTGTATGCATGTGTCTGTCACGATTGTATATTATGCATGATTGTTGATCTTGGATTACATGTGTATGATAAGTAGTTAGATAATAATTGCATGTAAACAAGATAGTGGTAATGTAGTCTGTTGGCCTTTCTGATATAGCCAAGTGAGATGCATGGTTCTACCTCTGTTAATACTGTGAGAATATGAATATGTGACTGTTAGTTGATTCGTCCGATGTTATTACCTTGATTGTTCGATCACTGTGCATGTGGTGTGATTGGCAAGTAAATATAGAGACTGTGTTGAATATGCTTCTACCTTGATGATTACGAAGGAGGTATCAGTTGAGTGATGTTGCTTGCTGGTTAAACGCATAAGTTGCATATGTAGGAATGGGGTGACCCGTGGAAGGTCATGAGCCCCGAGGGAATGACTTCCAGCTACAGACCTTGGCTAGATCCTGAGAGAGCTCGTGGTAGCCGTAGGAGCTAGATAGGAGTCTCGAGACGCCAATAGGAGGCCGGTACCACGCGGGAAGAGCTGATGGACGAGAGGCCAGTAAGGGCGGAACCGTAACTGAAAGTCATTACTCAAGTCGGATCCGCAGGCATGCATGTAGATATGATGTTGAGTAGGATAGTATGCGTGGCATGTATTGGGTGTTATGAATGCATTCCGAGTGTGTGGATGCATGTGCATGTGTGAATAAAGACGAACTTTATGTAGTATGTATGTGAGTGTATGTTATTGATATTATTCTAATTGCATGGTCTTAACTTAATCTAAATGCGACCGAGTGAACGTAAGTATTCGTACTGACACTGATACCGAGTCCTTGGCTGTCATTTTCTATGAAAAGCTCACCCCTACTGTGGCTACATTTTCAGTGAATATCTCTCGGAATGAAAGATGAAGGAGGAGCCGAGTGTGGAGCAGAGAAACCGAGCGCTACGGAATATATGTGTATATGTACATACTGTGTATAAGGTCTTGTTAAGCCTTGGCCGGCTCGTATTTTGACTTTAGCCTTTATATCAGAACTTGAACACTTTCAGGTAGAAGGAACATGTTAATGCGTTGTAACTATTTGAAATACTTCTATATATATATATATTGTGTGTTCATTCTATGCTGTAGGTGATGTCCGAGCGATAAACATGGATATATAAGTATACTTTCCCAGCATAGGAAGTCAGTATGACTATGGGTAGAAGTGGAGCTAAGTTGTTGTTGGGGAAAAGCGTGGTGACAAGTCATTCCGAGAGATGAGAGGTTGAATTGTCTGAGTGATCGAGGTCGCATAGTCTGGAGTAGGTGTTGGTGCGAATCCTGTGAGTGATGATTGTGAGGTTTCCTGAGGAGAGGATAATCAACGATCCCGAGTAAGAATCCGCCGGGTAAGAGTTCACCGACTGGGGAATGACGCCTAAGACTCTAAGTGGATTTATTGTAACAAATTAGTAAGTAGTTAGAGAACCCGAGTATATAATCCGACCGAGTGGAGCAGCGGAGTGTGATATGCTGTCAGGGTGAAACTGGCGGGTACTAAGGTTAGTCCGAGTAGATTAGGAAGTGAACCTTCCCGAGTGAAGCACGAGCGTGATGATTTACCGAGTGAACCATACGCTAGAAACTGAGTGGAATGTCAGGATGCCGAGTGTAGCATCGCTTCAGCAAGTGTAGTGCGGACTGGAGATCTTAAGTAGAATCGCCCGAGCATAGTTAGCTCCCACTTGAGCGAGTGCACCTGGTGCCATTGGGTTCGCTTAAGCGTTTCCTTCCTTCGCTGTGCATGAATTCTTTCCTTGTGTCCTTCCCTTCCTTCCTCGTTGGACCCGGTTGTTAATTGAACAAATTATGTACGGTTTATTAACTCAAAAAAAAATTGGAAAATTTCCCTGTTGATTTTATTTATTCAATTAAAAATTAGGGTGTTACATTTTGGTATCAGAGCAGACCGAAAGGTCCAAGGCCAAGGTATGCTTGCCGAGTGTGAGCGGTTGTGTGTATTATGATCGAATGGTCATCGTTATTGTGATATTTGTTGAACCTGATTGATACTGTGATATTGATTTGTGGATAGGAGGTTGTCCCTCCTGATCCGACTAATTGTGTAACATATAGAAATGGCATAATGTGCTAAGTTACTGAATATTAGGCTGAGATACGGTCGGTAGTAAGTGTCTTGGTGTACTTATCCTTGAAGGGGTGTTAATTTCAGGATAAGGGATGACGCATCGCCAAAGCATGGAGGCTATAACCACAGCATTCCAACACTTTGCAGACGTGTTTGAGAGGCAGGGCCAGCCTCGAGCTGAGGATGGCCAAGTGCTGGACCGCTTCCTGAAGAGGAAGCCGAGTGAATTTCAAGGAGGACGCAACCCAGAGGCAGCTTTTAAATGGACTCAAGAGATGGAAAGGATTTTTGGGGGTCTTCGCTGTACCGAGGCCCAGAAGGTAGAATGCGCAGTGTATATGCTGCGAGACGAGGCGGAGAACTGGTGGAAGATAGCTAGAAACCAATTTCCTGACGATGATACTCAGCTGACCTGGAACAACTTCAAGACATGCTTCTTAGAGAAGTACTTCCCCGACACAGTAAGGAGTCAGAAGGAGTTGGAGTTTATGGAGTTGAAACAGGGTTCCATGACTGTGGAAGAGTATGTGACTAGATTCGAAGAATTGTGTCTATTTTACCCACCCTTCCAACAACCCGGGACTGAGAGCTCCAAATACCTCAAATTCGAGAATGGATTGAGGTCAGATATTAAGAGAGCTTGTAAATATCAAGAGATCAGGAGTTTTCCTGCATTGGTGAATAAGTGTAGAATATTCGAAGAAGATGACAAGGCCCACTCTGGCCAGAACAGTAGAGCAGGTCCCTCCTTGAGGCCTCAACAGTCACGTTTTAAGAGGCCAGGTAACATGGGAAGAAATGGACCCTTTACTAGATATCAAGATCGTAGTGACCGAGGGAGACAGAGGAGTAGACGACCAAAATATGGCGGGTGTTTTAAATGTGGTGGTGACCACTTCGCTCAGAATTGCGATGGTACAAATGTCGAGTGTTTCCATTGCCAGGAGAAGGGGCATACTCGCCCTGACTGCCCCCAACTCCGTCAAACAAGTGCCAATGTATGTCAGGGAGGATTCCAGGTGAGGAGCAGTAGGAACGATGGTCAACGCTCAGGGGGCGAAGGCAACAGAGCCAGAGGAAATATGATGTTTGCCCCAAATAACAGGAGGAGAAACACTGACCAACCCGCGGCTGGAAGAGTCTACGCCATCGGTGCTGAGGAAGCTGCGTAGGCGAACGACTTAGTACAAAGTAAGTGCCTACTCGGTAAATATACACTTAATGTAATTTTTGATTCTGGAGCCACCCACTCCTTCGTAGCTGATGAGTGCGTGAGATGATTGCGATTACCGACTGTGGATATGGATCGGATTTTGGAAGTAACCAACCCGACTGGCCCTAAGGTACTGACATCAACGATGTGTAAGGACGTAACGTTTGTGTTGGACGATCGGAGTTTTACCTTCGATCTTGTGTGCGTGCCTTTGAAGGACCTTGATATCGTGCTCGGCATGGATTGGCTTTCAGCCAACAAGGTGTTAGTGGATTGTAGAAACCGAAGGGTAATCTTCCCGAGGCAACACAATGAGGGCTACACGGCACAAGGTATAGCTCAACTGTTTATGATGCTTTGTTTAACCGAGGGTGAGAGTAAAGCCTGAGTAGACGAAATTCTGACTGTCTGTGATTTCCCAGAGGTGTTTCCCGAGGATGTACCGAGTGTTCCTCCCACTAGAGAAGTCGAATTCTCTATAGACTTGATTCCTGGAGCCGAGCCAATCTCCAGTGCACCTTATAGAATGTCTCCAACTGAATTGGCCGAGTTGAAGAAGCAGGTAGATGAGTTACTCAGAAAATAATTCATTAGACCGAGTATATCACCATGGGGTGCACCAGTGCTGCTTGTTAAGAAGAAGGATGGCAGCATGAGACTATGTATAGATTACCGACAGCTAAACAAACTCACAATTAAGAATCGATACCCATTGCCCAGAATTGATGATCTAATTGACCAACTGCGTGGAGCCTCAGTCTTCTCGAAAATCGACCTACGATCGGGATACCACCAAATCCGGGTGAAGGACTCGGATATCCCAAAGACTGCCTTTAGAACTCGGTATGGTCACTACGAGTATGTAGTAATGTCGTTCGGTGTGACAAACGCCCCTGCTGTCTTTATGAATTACATGAACAACATATTCCACCCATATCTAGACCGATTTGTTGTCGTTTACATTGATGATATCCTAGTCTATTCTAAGACCCCTGAGGAGCATGAAGAACACCTCCGAGCGGTACTTCAAGTGTTGAAGGAGAAGCAGTTGTTTGCAAAGCTTTCAAAGTGCAATTTCTGGATGGATAAGATCCACTTCCTCAGACATGTGATTTCTGAAGAAGGTGTCTCGGTGGACCCTTCGAAAGTGACAACTATAATGGCGTGGGAGAGACCCAAGTCGATCTCGGAGATAAGGAGCTTTATGGGCCAGGCTGGTTATTATAGAAGATTCATTGAAGGTTTTTCTAAGTTGGTTTTGCCCCTGACTAAATTGACTCGGAAAAATATTCCCTCCGTATGGAGTTCTAAGTGCGAGAGCAGTTTCCGAGAGCTGAAGGACAAGTTGATGACTGCTCCAGTGTTTGCATTACCTGACTTGCAAGAGAGCTTCGTGGTTTATTGCGATGCATCAGGACTCAGATTAGGATGCGTGCTAATGCAGAAAGACCGAGTGATAGCGTATGCCTCTCGGCAATTAAGACCTCACGAACAGCATTACCCGACCCACGACTTGGAGCTGGCAGCCGTAGTCTTCGTATTGAAAATCTGGAGGCATTATTTGTTCAGGTCCAGATTTGAAGTATATAGTGACCACAAGAGCCTCAAATACTTATTCGACCAAAAGGAGCTGAATATGAGACAGGGGAGGTGGATGGAATTTTTAAAAGATTATGATTTCGAGCTGAAGTACCATCTGGGTAAGGCAAACGTCATTGCCGACGCGTTGAGTCGAAAATCCCTTCATATAGCAGTGATGATGGTAAGGGAAGCGGAGTTATTGGAACAGTTCCGAGACATGAACCTACATGTTGACATCCCCTCCTCTCGGAAAATGACAATCGGTACGCTGAGGATTGCCAATGAATTTCTAAAATCCATGTATGAGCAACAGCAGTCAGATTCCTACTTGGCTGAGATGAGGAAGACGTAGGCCAAGGGTAAGGATTTGTCCTTGACCGAGGGATCGGATGGAGTCTTCCGAGTGAAAAACAGAATACATGTACCGGGTGGGGGAGAACTAAGGAGAATGGTGCTTGATGAAGCCCACAAGAGCTTACTCAGTATTCACCCGGGTACCACGAAGATGTACCAGGACCTAAGAACACAATTCTGGTGGCCCGGATTAAAAAGGAATGTGGCAGAATACGTGGCCTGGTGTATTACCTGTCAGAAATCGAAAGTCGAGCACCAGAAGCCGTATGGTGCATTGCAACCCCTGGAGATTCCCGTGTGGAAATGGGACTCGATTGCCATGGACTTTGTCATGGGATTACCAAAAAACCGAGCGGGCTACGACGCGATTTGGGTCATTGTTGACCAACTGACGAAGAATACACACTTCCTACCTGTGAACATGAAGTACCCGTTGCATAAGTTAGCTCAGATTTATATTCACGAGATTGTTCGACTGCATGGTATACCGACTTCTATCGTATCGGATAAGGATCCTAGGTTCACGTCCCGGTTTTGGACCAGCCTGCACCAGGAATTGGGTACAAAGCTTTAGCTAAATTCCGCTTACCACCCCCAATCGGATGGACAATCTGAACGAACTATTCAAAGTCTGGAGGACTTGCTAAGGGCATGTGTGCTGGAGCACGGTGGAAATTAGGAACAGTACCTTCCCCTAATTGAGTTTACATACAATAGTCACCACAACAGTATCGGGATGGCACCCTACGAAGCACTTTATGGTCGAAGATGCCGAACCCCAATCTGCTGGTCAGAAACGGGTGAGAGTCTGCTATTGGGACCAGAAATTGTAAGGCAAACGTCAGAACAGATTCGAGTGATCAGGGAAAGAATGAAGGTGTCTCAGGATAGGCAGAAGAGCTACCATGACAAACGAACCAAACCGTTAGAGTTTTCAGTCGGAGACAGAGTGTTTTTGAAGACTTCACCGAGTAAAGGAGTCGGGCGAGCCTTGAAAGGTGGAAAGATGAGCCCCCAATACATTGGGCCCTATGAGGTGTTGGAGCGAGTCGGCTCCATGGCGTACCGGATCGCATTACCGACTCACTTATCCTGATTGCATAACGTGTTTCACGTGTCTCAGCTAAGGAGATGTCTACATGATCCCAACCACACAATGCCTGATGATGAAGTGGACATCAAGGAAAACATGACCACTGTAACTATACCGATTAGAATCATGGACCGATCGGTAAAACGTTTGAGGAGCAAGGACGTACAACTGGTTGAAGTGGAATGGCAGCAAGGCGGGACTACCTCTTGTACCTGGGAACGTGAAGACACCATGAGGCAGCAGTACCCCAAGCTGTTTAACCAAGGTGAATGACCGACTGAATTTTGAGGACAAAATTCTTTTGAGAGGGGGAGAACTGTAACATCCCAATTTTGAAGTTAAATACCGAATGAAATAAACCATTAAGACCTTGATTTCAAGATGGGAAGATAATTGTTAATTATAATCAATTTAATTTAAGGAATAATGACAAATTAATTTAGTTGGTAAAAGATGGCTGCTTGTGATTGGTGAGTTACGTGAGTGGACTGCGATTCACATTTCCCCATCCCACTTCCTTCTCTTCTCATGCATATACATACCCTGTATCACCGTGTTATTCATTCTTCCTTACTACTTCATTCTCTCTTTTCTTCTTCTTCGTCTTCGTCCTCTTCTCTTCCCCTGTTTTTATTCTTCATCACTGGGGACCACGACGACGGTACTGGAGAAAGGTCATAGCCCCTTCGACTGGTGAAGGACGATTACTAAAGCAGAGAAAGAACAACTCTCCATTCCCGAGCCAATTGCAGGGCACGACGGTGCGAAAGGGGGGCTGGACGAGTCAGAAAGGGCGTCAGACCAAACGTCGGAGAGCAGAAGAGCTTCTTGAATTCCTTAAGTAGGTAGGGGGCGCTTGCATGTCAAACGCATGGTCCATGAACGGTACCAGATGAATGCACTACTTTAAGTGTATGCATGTGTCTGTCACGATTGTATATTATGCATGATTGTTGATCTTGGATTCCATGTGTATGATAAGTAGTTAGATAATAATTGCATGTAAACAAGATAGTGGTAATGTAGTCTGTTAGCCTTTCTGATATAGCCGAGTGAGATGCATGGTTCTACCTCTGTTAATACTATGAGAATATGAATGTGTGACTGTTAGTTGATTCGTCCGATGTTATTACCTTGATTGTTCGATCACTGTGCATGTGGTGTGATTGGCAAGTAAATATAGAGACCATGTTGAATATGCTTCTACCTTGATGATTACGAAGGAGGTATCAGTTGAGTGATGTTGCTTGCTGGTTAAACGCATAAGTTGCATATGTAGGAATGGGGTGACCCGTGGAAGGTCATGAGCCCCGAGGGAATGACTTCCAGCTACAGACCTTGGCTAGATCCTGAGAGAGCTCGTGGTAGCCGTAGGAGCTAGAGAGGAGTCTCGAGACGCTAATGGGAGGCCGGTACCACGCGGGAAGAGCTGATGGACGAGAGGCCAGTAAGGGGGGAATTGTAACTGAAAGTCATTACTCAAGTCGGATTCGCAGGCATGCATGTAGATATGATGTTGAGTAGGATAGTACGCGTGGCATGTATTGGGTGTTATGAATGAATTCCGAGTGTGTGGATGCATGTGCATGTGTGAATAAAGACGAACTTTATGTAGTATGTATGTGAGTGTATGTTATTGATATTATTCTAATTGCATGGTCTTAACTTAATCTGACTGCGACCTAGTGAATGTAAGTGTGCGTACTGACACTGATACCGAGTCCTTGGCTGTCATTTTCTATGAAAAGCTCAACCCTACTGTGGCTATATTTTCAGTGAATATCTCTCAGAATGAAAGATGAAGGAGGAGCCGAGTGCGGAGCAGAGAAACCGAGCACTACGGAATATATGTGTATATGTACATACTGTGTATAAGGTCTTGTTAAGCCTTGGCCGGCTTGTATTTTGACTTTACCCTTTATATCAGAACTTGAACACTTTCAGGTAGAAGGAACATGTTAATGCGTTGTAACTATTTGAAATACTTCTCTCTATATATATATTGTGTGTTCATTCTATGCTGTAGGTGATGTCCGAGCGATAAACATGGATATATAAGTATACTTTCCCAGCATAGGAAGTCAGTATGACTATGGGTAGAAGTGGAGCTAAGTTATTGTTGGGGAAAAGCGTGGTGACAAGTCATTCCGAGAGATGAGAGGTTGAATTGTCTGAGTGATCGAGGTCGCATAGTCTGGAGTAGGTGTTGGTGCGAATCCTGTGAGTGATGATTGTGAGGTTTCCTGAGGAGAGGATAATCAACGATCCCGAGTAAGAATCCGCTGGGTAAGAGTTCACCGACTGGGGAATGACGCCTAAGACTCTAAGTGGATTTATTGTAACAAATTAGTAAGTAGCTAGAGAACCCGAGTATATAATCTGACCGAGTGGAGCAGCAGAGTGTGATATGCTGTCAGGGTGAAACTGGCGGGTATTAAGGTTAGTCCGAGTGGATTAGGAAGTGAACTTTCCCGAGTGAAGCACGAGCGTGATGATTTACCGAGTGAACCATACGCTAAAAACCAAGTGGAATGTCAGGATGCTGAGTGTAGCATCGCTTCAGCAAGTGTAGTGTAGACTGGAGATCTTGAGTAGAATCGCCCGAGCGTAGTTAGCTCCCGCTTGAGCGAGTGCACCTGGTGCCATTGGGTTCGCTTAAGCGTTTCATTCCTTCGCTGTGCATGAATTCTTTCCTTGTATCCTTCCCTTCCTTCCTCGTTGGACCCGGTTGTTAATTGAACAGATTATGTACGGTTTATTAACTCAAAAAAAAATTGGAAAATTTCCCTGTTGATTTTATTTATTCAATTAAAAATTAGGGTGTTACATATATCACATAACTTTGCTTCCTAATGGTATCATGGTGTAGAGTTTAAAATTTTGCAATTTTACCAGTGATTTTATTTCATTATTTATCAAGAAAATCAAAGGTTAATTTGCATTTACTTTTGAGATCATATGATTTATAAGAGATTAATTTGTTTTACAAATATGTTTAATGAAGATTTTAAACAATAAATGGGGTTATGATAAATATGAATATCTCAAAATAGTGTATATTAATATTTCTCAAAAATAGAATTTGTATGAAAGAAGATAAATCTTTAAGTTAAAGATTTGTGAAAATATTTAAGAGAATGAAATTTGTGATTTAAACAATTTCTAAAATGCCTAATTCCCTTCTAATATTGATAAACTGTTCCTTTGGAAGGGGTTTAGTAAAAATATCCGCCAATTGTTTAGAAGTTTCAACATATTCAAGAACACAATCTCCTTTTAAAATATGATCTCATATGAAATGGTGACGGATTTCTATATGTTTTGTTCGTGAATGTATAAGTGGATTTTTGGAGATATTTATGGTGCTGGTGTTGTCACATTTGATGGGTATTTGATCTAATACCATGCCGAAATCAAGAAGTTGTTGTCTCATCCATAGGATTTGAGCACAGCAACTTCCAGCTGCAACATATTCTGCTTCAGCTATGGATAACGTGACACTTACTTGCTTCTTGCTATGCCAAGAAACAAGAGAGCTTCCAAGCATATGACAAGTACCACTGGTACTTTTTCTATCTAATTTACACCCAGCAAAATCAGAATCAGAATATCCTACAAGAATACATTTAGCACCTTTGGGATACCATAAACCAACATTTTGAGTACCCACAAGATATTTTAAAATTCTTTTTACGGCTGTGAGATATGATTCTTTAGGACATGCTTGATATCTAGCGCACATACATACCGCAAACATAATATCAGGTCTACTAGCTGTTAAATAAAGTAAGGATCCAATCATACCTCAGTATTTAGTTATTTCAACGTCCTTGCCCTTTTCATCCTTGTCTAGGTAGCAAGAAGTACTCATTGGTGTGGCTATTTCATTTGCTTTATCCATTTCAAACCTTTTGAGTAGTTCTTTGCAGTATTTTGTTTGACTGATAAATGTTCCTTCTTTTGTTTGCTTAATTTGTAGCCCAAGGAAGAATGTGAGTTCTCCCATCATGGACATTTTGAATTCATCTTGCATAATCTTAGCAAACTCTTGACAAAGGATTACGTTAGTAGCACTAAATATTATGTCATCAACATAAACTTGTACCAAAAGGATGTCATGGTTTTTACGTTTTATAAACAGTGTTGTATCAACCTTTCCTCTTTCAAAATTATTTTCAAGAAGAAACTTACTGAGTCGTTCATACCAAGCTCTTGGAGCTTGTTTTAAACCATATAAAGCTTTTCTTAGTTTAAAAACATGGTTTGGAAATTTGTGATTTTCAAAACCGGGAGGTTGATTTACATAAACTTCTTCTTGAATATAACCGTTTAGAAAAGCGCTTTTGACATCCATTTGATAAAGTTTAAAATCTATACAACAAGCAAAAACTAACAATAATCTTATGGCTTCTAATCTAGCTATGGGAGCATACGTTTCTTCATAGTCTATTCCCTTTTCTTGATTATATCCTTTAGCAACTAATCTAGCTTTATTTCTTGTTATTATTCCATTTTCATCTAGCTTGTTTCTAAAAACCCATTCCGTGCCTATTATTTGATGATTATTGGGTTTTGGCACAAGTTCCCAAACTTCATTTCTTTCAAACTGATTTAATTCTTCTTGCATTGCCAATATCCAATGTTCATCAATAATAGCTTCATCAATATTTTTAGGTTCTATTTCTGATACAAAAGCTAAGTGATTGCATGCATTTCTAATAGCGTTTCGAGTACTTACACCTTTTGTTATTTCGCCTATGATATTGTCCAATGGGTGATTCTTTACGGTAATCCACTCATTTTGTTGAGGTTCACCATTTTGTGATGTATTTCCTTCATTTTTGTTTTCTTCTTTATCTTCCAAGTTTATTTCTTGGAAGGTACCTACAAGATCATCAATTTCCTCTCTCAGAAGATTTTGGTTAAGTTCATTGAATTTAACATGTATAGACTCTTCGATTGTACAAGTTCATTTGTTAAAGAGTCGATATGCTTTGCTTGTAGATGAGTAACCTAAAAATATTGCTTCATCAGATTTTGCATCGAATTTGCCAAGATTATCCTTTCCATTGTTTAAAACAAAACATTTGCATCCAAATACGTGGAAATAAGAAATGTTAGGTTTTCTTCCTTTATAAAGCTCATAAGGGGTTTTCTTTAATATAGGCCTTATCAAACATCGATTCATAACATAGCAAGCAGTATTTACTGCATCGGCCCAAAAATGTTTTGCAATATTACTTTCATTCAACATAGTTCTTGCGAGCTCCGCTAAAGATCTATTTTTCCTTTCAACTACTCCATTTTGTTGTGGAGTTCTTGGAGCCAAAAAATTATGTTCAATGCCAAATTTTTCACAAAATTTTTCAAAGGATTGGTTTTCAAAGTCTCCCCCATGGTCAGTTCGAATGGATGCTATTTTAGAATTTTGTTCATTTTGAATGATCTTGGCAAGTTTCTTAAATGCTTGATATGCTTCGTTTTTGTGAGTAAGAAATAATGTCCATGTATATCTAGAGTAATCATCCACAATCACAAGACCATAATAATTTCCACCAAAACTTTTGATTTTCGAAGGTCCAAATAAATCCATATGTAAAAGTTGTAAAGGTCTAGTTGTTGAAACAATATTTTTTGCTTGAAAAGAAGCCTTTACTTGTTTTCCCTTTTGACAAGCGTCACAAAATTTATTTTTCAAATTTTAATTTTGGTAAACCGATAACTAAATCTTTTGAAACAAGTTTGTTTAAATGGTCTATATGAATGTGAGCAATTCTTTTATGCCATAGCCATGATTCATCCTCTTTAGTTATGAAGCATTACACATCATTTGAAGTAAGACAATCTAGATTAATCATATAAATGTTATCTACTCTTTGACCAACGAATTTTGTTTCCTTGTTTAGCTTATTTTCAATTATGCAACCGTTTGATTCAAAAACAATTTTATAGCCTTTATCACATAGTTGACTGATGCTAAGCAAGTTATGTTTAAGTCCTTCAACATATAAGACATCATTTATAGAGGTGGAAGAATTTTTACCAACATTTCCAATTCCTAGTATTCTTCCCTTCATGTTATCTCCATAAGTAACGAATCCTTTATTTTGTGGAGTAAATGATATGAACTTACTTTTGTCTCCCGTCATGTGTTTTGAACACCCACTATCTAAGTACAATGGGTGTTACTTGCTTTAAAGCATACCTACAGAACAAGTCAAGTTAGAGAACTTGGTACCCATTTTATGTTGGGTCCTTGTAGGTTAGTTTGAGGTAACGTTCCTTTAGGAACCCATACTTTTCTCACAACCTTTGGCCCTAGTTTTCTAACATTACAATTAGATGCACTATGTCCTTTAAAACCACAATAATTGTATTTCATGAAAGGTGATGCAATTTTACTAGGTGGTATAAAGAAGTTTTTATAATTCTTTTGTTTCTTATAGGCATTGAAACCTAGTCCCGTTTTATCAAACATACACCGTTGTTTTCTAAGCAAAACATTTAAGTTGTCTCTACCATTTGTAAATTTTTCTAAAGTTTTACTCAAGTCTAAAACCTTAGTTTCTAAAATGTCACATTTCTTAACAAATTCCCAAGGTTTGGTTTTAGAGCATGCTTGAACCTTTACTACTTCATTTTTCAAAATCTCATTTTCTTTTACCTGTTCAATGAGATGCGTTTCAAGAGTTTCTATGGTTTTTCTAGATAATTTATACTTACTAGAAAGTTTAACAAATTTATCATACAATTCATCAAACGCATCAAGCAATTCATTTTTATCTAAATCATGGAGGTTTACCTCATCGTCTTCGTCTTGATGGTTGACCATGAGACAGATGTTTGCTTCTTCATTTTCGGATTCATCTGAGCTACTCACCTCGTTGTCATCCCATGCTATGTATGCTCTCCTTTTTCCTTTTTGATCCTTGTTTTTCTTCTTGAGATTTGGACAGTCCGCCTTGAAATGTCCTTCCTTTCCACATTCAAAACAAGTTAGTAAGGAATTATTATCTTTGGAAACAAATTTCTTACCTTTAGAAGTAAAGCCCTTTTGGAATCTTTTGTTTCTCATGAGCCTTCCAAAACGCCTCACAAATAGGCCTAACTCATCATCATCTTCTTCTTGATCACTTTCAGATTTGTTTTCTTCAATAGAGGTGGCCTTAAGAGCTAGCCCCTTCTTCTTGGAAGACTTTTCTTCTTCTTCCGCCATTTTCAAGTCTTTTAATTCTTGTTCTTGTTCTTGAAGCTTACCGAATAATGTGGCAAGAGAAATATCATTTATATTTGGCGATTATTTGATAGCGGTGACAAGAGGTTGCCATTCCCTGGTAAGACTTTTTAGAACTTTATGGATAAGCTCTTTGTTAGTGTAAGATTTTCCAAGAGTAATAAGATGATTAATAATCAAGGTAAACCTTTTTTGAAGTTCTAAGATGGTTTCACCGGAATTCATTCTAAAGCTTTCATATTGGCTAGTTAAAGTACTAATTTTAGAATCCTTAACATCACTAGTTCCATCATGAGTAATTTGAAGAGTATCCCACATTTCTTTGGCAGATTTACAGGTTACTACTCTAAAAAATTCATTGGGACCTAAGGCTAGAGTGATTAGATTCTTGGCTTTATAATTATATTGTACTTTCTTTTCTTCATCACTAGTCCAATCATCCATGGGTTTTTCTATTTGTTTATCATCAACAATATGCATAGGTATGAAAGGACCATTTTCAATAGCATTCCAAACTCTTAGATCAATTGATTGAACAAAAATTTTCATTCTTTCTTTCCAAAAAGCATATCCTTCCCCATTAAAAGCAAGAGGTCGGTTTGTAGCTCTACCCTCAGGAAAAAGGTTTAAAGAATTTGAGGCCATTCGTTCTCTTGAAGCTGTTAAGCTTAATTTACAAAGAGTCAAGCTCTGATACCACTTGTTAACTAAGTGGCCTCAATTACTCAAGAGGGGGGTGAATTGAGTATTAAAATTTTTTGTTGAAATGCTTGTGAAATTGGTTCTTTGACAAATATATATGGAGAAGATGATAAACTTAATCTTAAATGAGAATAATAAAGAAGTTTGAATAACAAAGTTATTAAGCGTAACAAATTAAGCAAGCAATTTAAATGCACAAATTTAAATAGATTAGGGAAGAGAAGATTTGCAAACCGATATATACGAGTTCCACCACACTGGTGTACGTCTCGCCTCCAAGTAACCCACTTAGAGGATTTCCACTATTAAGAATTTAAGATACACGCCTTGAGCAATTACAGTCTCTTAGTGTCCCACACTCAAGAACTTAATCCTCACAAGCTAAAGGGCAACCCACCCAATCTCACAATCTCTCAATTACAAGGTTGAATCCCAACCCAACAAGTATCTCAAATTTTGTGTATGTGATTTTACAAGTGTGACTCTCTCAATAGAGTGGATATACACATTTAAGCACTTAAGAAATATTTTCTTTTTAAAAGAATATACAGATTTTAACACTCAAGAAAATATTTTTCTCATAATATAACTCTCAAAAATAATTTCAAAGAGAAGAACAAGTCAGAGAGTTAATAGACAAGGAATTTAGAGAGAACAAGGGAGAAAGCAAGGAATGCGTTTGCTGTCTATGTGGTGTGTTCTGCCTCTTCAGTTTCCTTTCTATTTATAGGCAGAGGAAGGTATATGCTGCCAAAAACATAATTGCAACTGGTTCCTTAATCAATGCATTGGAAGAATTAATTTGCCAGCGATCCATGTTTCCTGACTTGAGAAGTGTAATTGTCTGCCTCAATAAGTGCAACGCCGTTTCAATTAGAGAGTCTCGAGAGAGGAATCAGCGGAGTTGAGTTTCTGAAAACGCGTACTGATAATTTTCATGATTCAGCGCATGATTCCAGCTATGAATCGATTCTTCCAAGTCATTTTTGCACTAGAATCATCACATGAATCGATTCCTGGCAAGGGGAATCAATTCCCGATAGCATGAATCGATTCCTGTAGTCCTTGAATCGATTCCTGGAGGCCATTTTAAGCATGAATCGATTCCTAAAGTCCTTGAATCGATTCCTTGAGGTATTTATGTGCATGAATCAATTCCTACAGGGGGGAATCGATTCCCAGCCCCTTGAATCGATTCCTTGAGTGCTTGAATCGATTCCTCATTGCAATTTTCAATGTGAATCGATTCCTATAGTTTCTGAATCGATTCCTTGCTTTCCTAGACCTGTTTCTTTGCATTTTTTGATATATTTTCATGCGTTTTGGATGGTGCTTGGTTCCTTGGTACTTAAATAATTATTTCTTGTCCCGAATCATTCTTGATGATTTTTGATTAATTGCTTGTACAATATCCTTTAGATTTCTTGATCCTTCAATTGTTTGTCATTCATCAAAACCTATTTCAACATACAGATACAAACACCTCACATATCAGAGGGAATCTGTTCTCCATATCAGAAAGGTAAGCAATAATCATACTGGATACATACAGCACCAGTCTAAAACCTGAGTCATCTATTGACTCTCTTGGCTGGTCCAACACCGGATTGTTGACTCCGACTCAGACCAGTTTGATATCATATTCATCATCTCAAACACATGCCATATAACATCAATCATTCTAAATGCACTCAAATCATGAAATCATTACATCGTCCACCCAAGCAATCATTAAACACAATCACATACACGTATTTTCACATCATCAATGGATGAAATCATGCATTTAGAATAGTTACCCCCTCCTACCTTAAGAGAAGTAATAATCAATGTGGTTCGATGGTTCCGCCTCATTAATGGGGTTATTTCCTACATCACAATATATTACACAGTTATTTTCTATTCAACCACCACGGTTTAGGCGCCTACATTTATTATTATGCACTTTTAATGTCAAACCCATTAATGGATTCCCACATTAATGGTTCCTAACAACCATTAAGCTTTATTAATGACCATTCACCATTAATAACACTATTTCACCTCACCAATAACAATTATCTAACACAATAAATACTTCTCCACTCATATTTTGTATTTCCCCCAAATCTTAGGGTTAGGGTTTCTCTAAAACCCAACAACACTCATTAAATCACTTTCCCAACATCAAAACCCATAAACCTATAGTTTATACTCTTGAGAAATAGCAAGAGTTTACCTTAAGAGAAGAAAGGAGTAGGTTTTCCAAAGGGAAATGGAGCCACATGAAAATAAGGAGAAAGGAGGGTGAAACTTCAAACTCCAAACTCTTCCAAGCTTCTTCGAGAACGGAAATGGGAGAGAAAAAAAGAGCCACCACCCTTTTGGCTTAGGGTTTTTGAAGAGAAGTAGAAGAGGAAATGAAGAAGAAGAATAGAAAAGAAAAAGAGGCAAGGTGCTTGTCAAGAGTGACCAAGAAGCTGACGGGAATAAGAAGGGTAAAATGGGCTATTTGGTTTTATTTTTAATCCCTCTTTAAAGATTCATCATTTTATGACAAACAGGATCTTTATTCGGGCTCAATACTTTATCCAAAAATTATTCCAAATACATATTCAAATTACCAATAATATCCTTAACAGCCCTGACAAATATCATCCCAATCGGAGATACTTGGTCTGACACCCATATATCAACTGGCCTCATTTTTAGCTTATCCGATTCCAATAAATTATAAACAGCTCCCAAAAATTTTAATTTATTTATTCCCAATATTTTGGAGCATTAAATAACCCAACTATAATCATTTAATATTTAACTCCTTAATTAATCTTTTATTTTAAAATTTAGGGTGTTACAATCCACCCCACCTAAAAAGAAATTTCATCCCCGAAATTTAACATACCAGATTCGAACACATCGGGGTACCGTGCTCTTATGTCGTCTTCACGTTCCCATGTGAACATCTCCATATTTCCATGCTTCCATGAAACTTTCACCAAAGGTACCAATTTGTTCCGTAGCTTCTTCACGGAGCGTTCGGCAATACAAACGAAAATAGAAGGAATGGACAAATCGTCTCGTACATCAACATCATCTATAGGAATTACATATAGAGGATCATGGACATATTTCCTCAACTATGACACATGGAACACATTATGTAGATTAGCAAGGTGCGGAGGGAGTGCAATCCGATATGCGACATCACCAATCCGCTCCAAAACCTCATAAGGTCCAATGAACCTAGGGCTTAACTTTCCACTTTTGAACGCCCTTCCAATACCCTTATCTCTTGACACTCTGAAAAAAACATGGTCGCCAACTTGGAACTCAAGTGGCTTCTACCTTTTATCATAATAACTCTTCTAACGATCTTGGGCAATTTTCATCTTTTCTTGTATCATCTTAATCTGTCCATTTGTCTCAGCAATCAACTCCGGCCCCAAAGCCAAACTCTCTCTAGTTTCAAGCCAACACAACAGAGTTCTACATTTCCAACCATATAACGCTTCATAGGGAGCCATACCAATAAAACTATGATAACTATTGTTTTATGTAAATTCAATTAGTGGTAGGAATCTTTTGCAACAACCACCGTGCTCCAACACACAAGTCGGCAACAAATCTTCAAGGCTTTGAATTGTTCACTCAGATTGTCCATCCATTTATGGATGATACACCAAACTAAGCTTCAACTTGGAAACCATTACCTCATGCAAGCTTCCCTAAAACTGGGAAGTGAATCATTAGTTGCAATCCGACACAATACTCCAGGGTACACCATGTAGTCTAACGATCTCCTTAATGTATAATTGTGCCAATTTTTCCAATGAACTCTTCATATTCATGGGCAAGAAGTAAGCACACTTCGTCAACCAATATTCAATCACCCATATAGCATCATTTCTAGTACGCGTCTTGGGTAATCCAGAAACAAAGTCCATAGCAATGTCCTCCCACTTCCACACAGGAATATCAAGAGGTCTTAAGTAACCAGATGGTTTCTGATGCTCAACCTTCATGTTTTGACAAATAATTCAAGAGGCTACACAAGTAGCCACATCCCGTTTCATACCGGGCCACCAGAAATTCTTCTTCAGATCTTGATACATTTTTGTGGTGCCGGGCTCAACACACTTTTATGAGCTTCTTCGAGTACCAACCTTCTTAAATCACCACCAGATGGAACATAAATTCGGCCTTTCACACGCCAAATGCCATCATGACCTTTCATCAAAAATGAATTTTTCCCATTAGCTTGAGCTTCTTTCATCTCAATTAAATACTCATCCTTTGGTTGTTGCAATTTCACAGTTTCAAGGAATACATTTGCTACCGTCAACACCTCAAGAGACATCTTTTTCGGGGTATATATTTCTACACCCACATTCAAGTTCCGAAATTGCTTAATGAGCTCCATCTCTTTCACCATCATAGCAGAAATATGCAACGATTTTCGACTCAAGGCATCGGCAACCACATTTGCTTTTGCAGGATGGTATCTCAATTCGAACTCATAATCTTTCAGAAACTCCATCCATCTCCGTTGGTGCATATTAAGCTCCTTCTGATCAAATAGATATTTAAGACTCTTGTGATCACTAAAGACCACAAACTTAAAGCCATACAAATAGTGCCGCCATAACTTCAAGGCAAATACCACCGCCGCCAATTCAAGATCATGTGTGGGGTAGTTAACCTCATGCGGTCACAATTGTCTCGACACATAGGCTATCACACGCTATGTTTGCATCAACACGCAACCAAGGCCAAGCTTAGAAGCGTCACAGTACACCATGAAATCATCCAATACGTCCGGCAAAGCCAACACAGGAGTAGAAGTGAGTCTAACTTTTAACTCTTGAAAACTCCTTTCACAATCAAGACTCCACACAAATGGCTGATTCTTACGGGTTAGCTTTGTCAAAGGCAAAGCCAATCAGGAAAATCCTTCAATAAATCTCTGGTAATAACTGGTAAGACCAAGAAAACTTCTTACTTCGGTCACAGACATCGGTCTTTCCCAAGTCAGCACGGCTCCAATCTTAGATGGATCAACAACAACACCAACTTTGGAGATAATATGTCTAAGAAATTGGACCTCGGACAAACAAAATTCACCCTTAGAGAGCTTTGCATACAACTCTTTCTCTCATAGGATATTCAAAACAAGACGATGATGCTCTTCATGTTCTTCATGGCTCTTGGAATAGACAAGAATGTCATCGATAAACACCACCACGAACCGGTCAAGATACTCATGAAAGATGCGATTCATATAATCCATGAATATCGCAGGAGCATTTGTGACATGGCCATCACCCAGGAAGAAGCCATGGACCCTACATAGTCTTTGGAGGTTGCCTTGGATGCTTTCAAAGGCCCTATTGTAACATCCCAAATTTTAAAATAGAGAGTTAAATCAAGGAAAATAAATATTGATAAATCTAATATGAATTATTTAAATGTCCTAATATATTGAAATTAATTAAATTAAGAATTTTGGGAATTGTTGGTGATTCATGGAGATCGGTTAAACTGAAAATAAGCCCGGTTGAGATATGGGCATCAGACCAAGTATCTCCGAATGAGATGAGATTGGTCAGGGCTGTTAAGGATAATATTGGGAATTCGAATATGTATTCGGAATAATTTTAGATGAAGTATTGAGCCTAAACAAAGAGCCTGTTTATGAGAAAATGATGAATCTTTAATGAATGAGGTTAAAAATAAAACCAAAACCCAATCTCTTCTCTAAAACTCACATTGGCTCTCTTCTCCTTGGGCAAAACCGTGACTTTTTCTCCTTCTTCTACTCTATTTCATATTTTCATCTCCTTCTTCCTCCAAGACTAAGCAAAAGTTATTGGGTCTTCTACCTTCTTCATTTTTGTTTTTGAAGAAGCTTGGAAGAAAACCATTGAAGCTGAATCCTTCTTCCTCTTCTCCCTCATTTTCACAGCCACCTTCCTCCTCTTGAAAACCCATTTCATTTTGGGTGTGAGGTAAGTTCCTTTCACCATTTTTGGATGGGTTAATGGTAATATTGTGTGATGTAAGGGTTTGAAGGAGTAATGCATGAACATAGATGTATATGGAGAGCATTTAATGCATGAGTTTTAAGGTGGGTTTTCATGAGAGTAAGATTTCTTGGGGAAGTAATGAAAATGGATGCATGTATGGTTGGAAGAAGAAGAGCAATTATGATGGTTGTTGGGTTTTAAGAAACCCTAGCTTTATAAATTTGGGGGAATGTATAATGGGGGTAGATGAGCATTTATTATTGGCAATAAATGTAGTTTATGATGAATAATGGCCATTGGTGATGGTATTTGGTTGGTGGAAGTCATTGATGGAGAAACCCATGAATGGGTTTAGCTCTAAGATGCATAATAATAAATGGTGTCACCTAACCCATGGTGGTTATGGTGGATAAAATGAAATAAAAGAGGTTTGAGAGTTAAAATAATATAAACACCAAGTTATTGAAGTATATAAGTAATTGAGTCTTGATGGGTAAATAGAAAATTGATTGTGTAATGTGTTGTGATGTAGGAAGTGACCCCATCGACGAGGCGGAAACGTCAAACAGCGTTGATCACTACTTCACTTGAGGTAGGAGGGGGTAACTATTCTAAATGCATGATTCCATCCATTGATGATGTGAAAATATGTATATGTGATTATGTTGATGTTGTTTGAATGGATGATGTGATGATGTTATGATTTGGATGCATTTAGAATAATGATTGTTGTGTGGCATTGTATTTGGGATAATGATATGACTTTTATGATTAGATCTTGATGATGAATATGGTGATGGTTTAAGACTATGTGTGAATTGAAATCTATGGTATGAAATATCCCAAAGATGTATGTTGAATTGATGAATGTGTATGCCACTAACTATTAATGAATATAAGTATTTAGAAGAATTGGAAATAATTGAGGATGATGAGAATATTGAAATCCACCAAGTGGTGGTGGTGAATGATTGAATGTGGAGTGGCATCTAGGATGCATAGTGTGAGGATGCACTTGATTTGCATTTGCATTGCATCCATGGCATATCATAGCTGTCTATGTGGAATATTAGGGGGTTCCACTAGGCGGGCCCAGTGGGAGGGCGGCTCTGTGCACGAGTATATTGTTGTTTTTCCCCTGTGACTCGGTGTGTGAGTCATGAAGCTGTCCATAGTTTGGTGACGAGGCACCCTATGTGGCAGGCCCAGTGGGTGGGCGGCTCTATGGTGAGCGAGTTACCTCGGTGTCCGACGGGGCACGGCTCTCTCGATGTGTGTTCAGGAGGGGCCCATAGCACTTGTGGTAATTGAGGCCACGATGTTGATCCGCAAGTCACGGGGTGACTAGTGCTACAAATGGGCGAGAGCGGTTTGGTACAAGTAAAATTTATGATGGTGTAAGCATGCATAAACTGAGATATATGTGTACACAATTTACTACTGCAGTAGGGGCTTAGTAGCACACCTATGCTTGTCCCACAAGTTGATTTGGTGTTGTATTTCCCATAGTCGGATCCACATTGTTTGATGAGAAATGCTTGTGCATATGCATTAGCTTTAAGAGCATTTGCATATAGCTGGAGATATGCCTAGTTGAAAGCCCATAGTGGCAAATGGATGAATGAGAATTGAAAAGAGAGAGTGTTGGATACTAACTCTATGTATGTATTTGGTGAACCAAATGAATGAAACTGTGAATGTATACTTGAGATTGAGAAATATGCTTATAAATGATGTATGATGTTGGGTAAGATGTGCTATATATGCAAGTATACATGTATTTCATCATAATGTATGACTTTAATTCATTTGGATTATGTTACTCACCTCATCGTTGCTATTTTTAAGGTTGATGTAGGTATGATGTAAATCCTACCGTTTTGGAGGCTGAGTTTGAAGAAGGTAAATATAGAATAGGAATGTGTGAGCCATGGCCGGCATGAAAATGTTTTGTGGAAGTATATGATGTTCATATGTTTGATTTTGTAATTTAGTTGTAGTAATATGATTTTGAGGGTCATGTAGGAAAATTGGATCCTTGGTGTATGACCAATTTTCATTTATGACCCAAGGATGTAATTTGATGAATGATGATGCTTGTTGATGATTAATTTTAGGAATGAATGAACATCTATGTGAAAATTATGTTTTGGTGATCATCTACAATGGTGTTGATTTATTATCATTTCATGAATTAGAATGGACCTTAATGGATAATGATGAATGAGGCAAGTTGTAAATGTGTTATATAATGTGTGTGTGTTGCATGTAAGGTGTACAATTTCTCATTTTCTACATAAACTCTGCAGAACTCGCTCAAGCGAGTAAGAATCTCGCTCGAGCGAGATTGATATGAAACAGGGCTTTGGCCTTTGGCCTGATTTCGCCCAAGCGGGTGTTCATCTCGCCCAAGCGAGATTGATGTTGAATCAGAGGTTAGCCTCTGGATAATGTTCGCTGAGGCGGGTGGGCGGTAGCTCAAGTGAAGGGGAAGAGAATTAGATACTGGATGATTTTCACCTAGGCGAGAGATGCCTCGCCCAAGCGAAAATCGACTAGAGAGTTACCAATGCTTCTGGAACAATCTCGCTCAAGCGAGTCATGATCCGCTCAAGCGAGATTGGTACCTGATGCTTACCTCCTCCTTCACCCAAGCGTCTCGCTGGCTCGTTTAATGATTTCCTTTGCATCTCGCTCAAGCGAGACAGGTCCCGCTCAAGCAAGATAAGCCCCTAATGCTCAAACCTTTCATTCGCTCAGCCTTTCTCAGCGTCGCCCAAGCGTGCCCATGCTGGCTCGCTCAAGCGAATTGATTCTCGCTTGAGTGAGTGTCACCCTGATGCTCATTTGTTTGTTTTCAAATAAACCTTTGTTTTTCATGCATTAAATTCTTATCATATATCACTTTAAGGGTGTTATCGGGTACGTTGTGAATCATGAAACTCTATGAAATTACTTCTCTTAATTTCAATCATACAATCATCAATTTAAATTAATTCGTCCGCTATTTTTAACTGGACAATTATTATTAAATCATATTTTTAATTACCCTCTCATATCTTCATATATGGGAGTGGTATATCATAGATCCAGGTGTCGTACAAATAGCTTCACCACTTATTTTCTTTCCATGGAATTATGACTTATAAAAACGTGAAAAATTTCCCCGTATTTCCGGGGGCGTCTCACCTATGACTAGGTTAAGGGCCAAGAGAGCCAAGGAAGGTCTCCAAAAGCATTTTCCTTCTTCCATACATTCTTTGAGTGGGCCCTAGCCCAAGGAGGAGCTATTGAAGACCCTTACTTTTTTCTCTTGCACTATAGAAGGGTAATGGGCTTGGTGTGGATGTTTGGGCCTCTTCATTGGGCCTTATATATCTTGTACATATTTTCCATTCCTTTGTATTCTAGGTATATTAGGACTATATTTTCGGAATTAGTTTGGGCTTTGCATAGCCATTTAACTTGGGCCACTTTTGGGCCTTGTACCTTGTTCTATTTTGTTTTAGGCTTGTATTGGGCCAAGTAGAGTAGGTTTTAGGATTGGGCCTTAGGAGCTAATCCAAGGCCCATGGTTAGGTAGCTTTGGCCAAAAGTTTCAAGGGACTATATAAGTCCCTCTCCTTTGTAATTAGTTCATAACTTGAATGATTAGAGATTTTAGAGTGGGAACTCTCCCTTCTCTCTAAAAAAGTAGAAGCTTTAGGCTTCTTTCTAGTGTCTTATCCTTTAGACCTTCTCCCAAAGGTGGTGACATTCATACCTTATCTCTCTACATCTTAGAGAGTGGCAGCAACACCTCTCATTCCTCTCTTCTCCATCTCCTCCATTTCTAAACCAATTCTTCTTTCTCCTTCTAACTTCCACCACAAGCTAGCTTCCACTACAAGACTCTCCTACCTTCTTCCCTAAGCTTCCAAAACCGTGACTATCCTCTTCATTTTCTTCAAGCATTTTGGATCTAAGAAGGTTCAAGAAGAGAAGATCCTTCAAAAAAAGCTAGGAATTCAAGAAATTCCTACAACATGTGGTATCATGAGTCTCAACTTTTCTTGAATTCATTTTCTTAGATCTATTTTGGTGCTATTTTCTTTTTTCAATTCTGGTCTAGATCTGAATTCCTTTCTTTTTCTACATAAATTTTCATATATCATATGCCTAAAAACTCCAAAAAATGCAAAAGTTATGTTTACTTGAGATCTAAGATCTAGACCTTTTGGCTTTGAATTTTCCAAACTTGCTTCATAAAATATGCTACTGCATGGATCCGAAACATAACCTCAAAGTTTCATAAAGTTTGGAGAAAAAAATTTTTAAAGTAAAAAAGTTGACCTTAGATGCCTTCTACCTTAAGTAACATGTGTTGCCTTGTGTTTCTTTGACTTTTCTTTGCATCTTATGTCAATTTTTGTGTCATTTGATCATTTGCAACTTCAATTTCAGTTCTGGACCTGTTTAGATCTATTTCATATACTTGCTTAGATTAGGTCTTAGTTGCTTGTTTAAGTGTTTCATAGTTGCCTTAGATTGTGCCTTGAGGTTGGAGCTTGTTCTTGTTGATTCTAAGAATTTTATGTGTTGATCTTTGCTTGAGTCATTTACTGGATTCTTAGGTACTTTAATCACATTTGTTGAAGTACCTAACAAGCTCCATAAAGTCTTGTTGTTCACCTCACTTTAAGGTGACAAGTTGTGCTAAATTGTTGTAGGTTGTTAGATCTCCTTTTAGGTTGAATTTTCTAGTTTGTTTTGATTTTTCCAGCAGCTGTCCACTACTCTTTTCACGCTGTTTGTGTCTTTATTTTGATGTCTTTTGTTGCATAAAACAATGCTTCCATTGCCTATTTGATTTGGAAGATGATGCTTGTTTTACACTAGCTTTAGTTGCCATTTTTGCCTCTTTTTGTGCACTATTAGTACATGTGTTGTTGCTGCATTAGGTGACTGTAAAAAAACAGAGAAAAAGCATATAAAAACAGAGGAAAAAAGTGAAAAAAAGTTATAAGTGCATTGGCCATTTGTTCAATATTTGTTTAGGCCTTTTCCATACAAAAATTATGAAAAAAGTGTTTAAAAATACTTGAATTAGACAAAAAAAATACAGTCCAGAACCTATATTTTCATTTGTATAGTACCTAATTGACTTCTTTTAGTGCCTAATTATAAATTTGTTTGAGGCAAAAGCATTAGCAACATACTTCTAAAGCTTGTGAAAAGTTTTGAGCATTCTAGTGTTCTAGGTAGCTTTTTGTGTGCTTACTTTCTTTTGTGCATTTAATTTTAGTTTGTCTTGTTTTCATTCTAAGTTTGTCATAACAATTCCATACTCTTGTGTGCCTTTCTTTCTTTACACTTTTGTTACTTGTCATATTCTAGTTTGTCACTTTATCTTCTCCTTTGTTTTAGCTTCCTAATTTGCTTTTCTTGCTTGTCTTGTTGTCTCTAGTTTTGTCATTTGAGTATTTCTCTTTCTTGGCATTCTTGAGATTAAGGCTTGTGAGTCATTACATATTTGGGTAGCATATTGAAGGGATTGAGATTTGATCACTAGATTTGACCTAAAGCAATCTATAATAATAGAGAGAAGTGGACCTTGAGGGAAACACCTTGTGAGCTTAGAGTGTAAACACAAATTCTTTTCCTTTTCTTATACTTTGTGCTAACCATTACTTTGAGTTTCCAAGTTTCTCTTTGTAGCTTGTGGGATTATCTTGGTGGACTTAAAGAGTCTTGGAAGACTTGTGTATTAGAAAGCAAAGTTTGTAATAAATTAGGACTTGTTTCTTTTGCATTGTATTTTTCTTTTCCCTTGTATTTTGGGACTTTAAATTTGATTCTTTGTGTAGTCCTCGTATTTGGACTTTAGAGACTTTGGACATTGGACTTAAAACTTTCTTTTACTTAGTTGATTAGGATTAATTTCACTTAGGACTTAGTTTATATTTTTGCTTTCGACTAGTGTAAGTGCGATTTGATATCCTAGGCCTAGTTTACATTTTTGTACTATCCGACTAGTTTGCTTTAATTGATTTCTAGTTAGCATAAGTGTGCTCTTGCATGCTAGGTTTAGTTTAAATTCTTGCACCCCGACTAGTCTTGTTTAAAAGTTTTCTTCTATTTTCTTCTTTGTGGCTGATTCAAATAAATTGAGTGACATGACTAGTATCTCATCACTAGTATCCTTGCATTATAACATGTCTTCATCTAGTAAGAGAGTTGGAGAGCAAACCCCTCCACATGGCCTTTACACTCCCTTGCCTATTCCAACTTCCCCTTGGGTAGATATTAGTATGGACTTTGTCCTTGGGTTACCTAGGACCCAAAGGGGAATGGATTCTATCTTTGTGGTAGTTGATAAATTTAGTAAGATGGCTCACTTCATCCCTTGCCATATGTTTAATGATGCAAGCCATATTGCTAAACTATTCTTTAAAGAGATAGTTCGCTTACATGGAATCCCTAGAACTATAGTTAATGACAGGGATACAAAGTTCCTTAGCCATTTCTGGAGGACCCTTTGGGCCAGGCTAGGAACTAAACTTCTCTTTTCTACCACTTGCCATCCACAAACAGATGGCCAAACTGAGGTTGTTAACAGGATTTTTTCTACTCTTCTGTGAGTCCTTGTTAAAAAGAATGTTAAGTCTTGGGATGAGTGTCTACCACATGTAGAGTTTACTTATAATAGGGTAGTTCACTCCACCATCAAGCATAGTCCTTTTGAGATTATGTATGGTTTTAATGCCCTCACTCCTTTAGATCTTTTGCCTCTAGAGGTTTCAGATGACATCCTTTATATGGATGGTGAGGCAAAAGCATCTTTTATTCAAAAAATTCATGAGGAGGTTAAACACCATATACAAAAGAAAAATGATCACTATGCTAAATGTGTGAATAAAAAGAAAAAAAAGGTTATCTTAGATGTTGGGGATTGGGTTTGGCTTCACCTAAGAAAGGAACACTTTCCTAACCTTAGGAAGTCCAAACTTACCCTAGAGGTGATGGTCCTTTTCAGGTGATTAGGAGAATTAATAATAATGCTTATGTACTTGACCTCCCTGGAGAGTATGGGGTCAGTGCTACATTTAATATCTTTGATCTTACCCCTTGTTTTGTAGATGAGCTGGATGAGGTTGCCTCAGATTTGAGGGCAAATTCTTTTCAAGAGGGGGAGCATGACATGGCCATCACCCAGGAAGAAGCCATGGACCCTACATAGTCTTTGGAGGTTGCCTTGGATGCTTTCAAGGGCCCTATGACTAGGTCCAGGGCCAAGAGAGCCAAGGAAGGTCTCCAAAAGCATTTAGCTTCTTCCATACTGTGAACACCTCTTTTGGTCTGGTCCAAGTGGAAAGAATCTTCTTTTATACTGCATTCCAACTTAGAATGATCAAATCCGAGTAAAATGACACAGAATGGAGCACTTCCGAGTAGAACATAACCACTGTTGGGATAAATCCGAGTGGAATGACTAAAAAAATGAGCAAATCCGAGTGAAATGACTCAGATTGGAGCATTGCTGAGTGGAGTATGACCTGTTGGGGGCAAATCCGAGTGAAATGACTCAGATTGGAGGTAAATCCGAGTGGATGGTTCCCCATCAGATGCCTTTCGAGAGAAAAGGGACTGACTGTGAACAAATACCGAGTGAAGGATTACCGATTGCAAGTCTGACTTGAGGACAGGTCCCCTTTGCTAGGCACAGGTGTTTCCTGGTGGAACTTTCCCGTTTGATAACACTCTAATTCAAGATGAGTACTCTTTGTAGACAATTAGTTCCTAATTCAAGATGATTGTCAGGCAAGCCGAGTGATATATTTGAAAGAAAACATGGTCAAACGAATAAATGTCCGACCGGGTAATGAACTTATTTCGGCCCAGATTCTCTAAAAGTGTCATTTTGAGTCCGACTCCAATGAACACATCCGAATGGATTGTCGATTGAAACATTCTGACTGAAATATGAGGTCGGATTCCGAATGAATGCACTCGGTAGATTGAGGCTGATTTCCAAGTTCTGAGAGGAGAAAAGACTATCTCCGAATGGTCAGATTCTCGAATTCTCAATTCTAATCAAAGTGAAAAGGATGTCTCTGAGTGAAAACACCCGAGGGAGCACATCTGAGAGCCAATTATTGATTGAGACCCTTCTGATTGAAGTGTAAAGGCCGACTCCGGTTGAAAACAATCCCAATACCCGAGTAAGCACATCCAAGGGTCAATCGACGATTGAGACCATTCAGATCCGAAGGTAAAAAAAAAAACCACTTCCGAGTGATTACACCAGGTGGATTATGGAACCCGAGTTCTAGATTCTGAGTGAAGGAAAATCCGACTCCCAAGGTCAGTTTCGAGTAAAACCTTCAAGCAGTGAAGTTTTTAAGTGTCACTTTTGAAGACATTCCGAGTGAATGTTCCAAGCAGAGACAAGATCCGAGTAGCACACCTCCGATTGAAGTGATTCCGAGTGAATGCTTCAAACAGAAATAAGATCTGAACCAAATACTTCCGATCGAGAGAATTCTGAGTGAAACACTGATTCAGTCGGTCAGTTCCGACTCACTATTCTCAGTCAGTTCTGACTCGCCATATTCAGTCAATTCTGACTCACCAGACTCAGTCAGCTCCGAGTAAAACACTGATTCAATCATTTCTGAGTAACCTTTTAATTGGTTTCTAAGTGAAACACTGTTCAATTAGTTCTGAGTAAAGCTTCAATCAGCTTTCGAGTGAAACCATTATGGAGAGGACTCCTGAGCAAATGTATCCAAGTGAGTTGATGTGTGAGCACATCCGAGTGAGTTGATGCACAATTGAAACGACTCTGAGTAAAGACTAAGCTTGATGAATGAGTCTGAGCTATATATCCGACCAAGATTTTTCCGAGTAAATCAAATCATGCATTTCCGAGTGAAACTTACTATGTGATTGAATATTTCTGAAGTACCAATTGAGTCAATTAAAAAGGACTTTCAGACATTCCTAACTAAATCAATCAAAAAGCCCGATTGAATCATGTGCACCAATACCGAGACATCCTTCAATCAGGACTGATTGAATCATTTGTACCAATTCCGAGTCACTTTTCACTCGGTCCGATTGAGTGTTCCAATCAGAATTTCTCTCCTCACAGCAACCCAAGACCGAGCAAAGTTTCCACTCGGCTTTCCTTAGGAGAATTCCTCTCGGATTGATTCTCACTCCGCTTTCTATAGGAAGGCATTCATTCCTCTCAGAAGGATTCTCACTCGGCATGTAGGATTCCCGCTCAGTCTTCTGTTGAAGTATTTGTACTCGGTCTGTTGTAGGTTGATTCACACTCAGAAAAGACTGATTTTCACTCGATTTTCTATTGAAAAAAGTCATTCCTCTCAGAATCGACTTCCACTATGGATGAATGCTGACTGAGAGGCCAATCTGAGCCATCCTCTCTCGGATTTCCATCATGCTCTCTCAGATTGCACGTGCTGATTTGGATTCCGATGATCCCAGTGGATCCAGGAATCCTGGGAGTGGCAGACAAGGGGGCAGAAGTGGAGAAATTAAAAATTCTCCACCAGCCGCTGTCCCCCCATTATCTTAACAGCCAGGCTGTCTCCACTAGGCGCATGGGTGAGTGGAGACTCACGCTGTCAAAGTATTCATCCCATGTCTTGGACCCCCTATAAATGCCCTGGCTGAAGAGGCTCAGGGGGTTGGATCCTTTCACCTTGGAACTGAAACTCTGCCTTTATCCTCTCCAACAGCCCCACTCCTCCTTCTCCTCACCCACACCGTACATCCTCCCCACACACCGTCCTCATTCTTCACAGCCCTCTCCAACAGCACCACTCCTCCCTCTCCACTCCAACAGCCCCACTCCTCCTTCTCCTCACCCACACCTTACATCCTCTCCCACACACCGTCCCAATTTCCTCCTCAACCCTGTCCCCTCTCCTCTCCAACAGCCCCACTCCTCCTTCTCCACACCCACACCATATATCCTCTCCCACACACCGTCCCAATTTCCTTCTCCACCAACCGTTCTCCTCAAACTCCTCTCAACCCCCCACTGCCTTTCTCCCTCGGTCGGCCCCTTTCTCACTCAGTCGGTCTCTTCCGCCTTAGTTAGTTTCTGACCCACTCGGGAGTCTCTTACTCCATCACTCGGTATACCACTTTTCACTCAGTATTTTCATTTTTCACTCGGTTTTCTATTTTTCACTCGGTTTTTCCATTTTTACTCAGTTTTTTCCTTTTTCTCACTCGGTTTTCTCTTCTCCCACTCGATTTTCGCTCATTTTTCCCTCTCTTTCCCGAATTTACTATTTCTCTTTCTCTCTTGTAGCTTCTGCTACCCTCCATCCTTTGCTTCGTAGTTTTTTTTAAAAAAATAATAAAGGGAAATGGATGTTTCATGTGTTTTCTTTCAAATCTATGTAAAATCAAAAATCAAAAAAGAAAAAAATCATTTTTAGTCAGTGTCGTACGGAAAATACTTCCGTCTACACAACCTCTATAGGATCCGTACACTTGCGAAGAACTTCGTCTTGTATGGGTTCGCCACCAAAATGATACCCACCAACATTTTCCCAATCTTTTCCTAAAAGAAAAACAATCAGAACTACGTAACCCTGATTTCTTGATAATTCAAGAATACGTAGGAGCGGGACTCAACTCCTGTCGGGCCCATCTTTCTTATTTCTTTTTTTTGCTGTTTTATTTCTTTGCTTTTGCGTTTTTTTCATAAGTGTTCTTTTTTTTTTCGCTTCCGTGAAAATCAATTTAGACGTGACGGCTTGTTGATTTCCCCTAGTTTTGTTCAAGCCTCGCCATAATTCATAGGGAAGGGATACTTAGGATGAGACGTCCCGCTTATCTCTTTCCTATCCCTGTCCCTTTTTTATTTGAGGATGTCTAATTTAGGCGTGATGTCTTATTAGCATTCTCTTCCCCTCTCTGTCTCATATCGAAGTCGAGTTTAATTCGGATGAAACGTCCCATTGACCTCGCTTCGACATTCTATGTTTGTACAGTTCTCTTACTCCATTCCGTCATTTTCAAATAAAAATACAAAAAAAAGAGGAAGACACCATGTTTTATTTAAGGCTATTTATATTGCACTTTCAATCTTGGTACTGTTTCTAACAGGCGATGTAGGATGCTAATACCTTCCCTACTCGTAACCGACTCTCGAACTTGAATCTCATTTTTTAAACCAGTGCTTTCACTGAATTTAGTTTTTTCCCAATGTTTTTCCTATGGATAAAAACATTGGTGGCCACTCCCTGTTTTTCTCTTCGGAACAAAAATCTTTTTGAGGGTCGGCCGCGCCGTCGCGATCCAGGTTACGACAGATGGCGACTCCACTGGGGATACTTAAGAGAGTCAGGCCAGTTTGGTTGAAAGCGTATTTTTATATATAGCCTTTGTTAGATGGGATTTCTTCCCCTTGTTTATTTTCCATAAATTGTTGTGAATGTTTGTTCTTGTTTTAATTGTATCTCGTTATCTGTTTCATTGTCTATTGTTTTGCATGTCTGTTGAACCCTAGGATAGAGGACCATATTACTTTCCTTTAATTATTGAAGCCTAGGGTAGACGACTTTGTATATTTGTTCTGTGTTTGATCTCTGTGCAGAATGGGGTAAGGTAAAAAGGTATTGAATGCCCTTTCACGCACTACACTCATAAATTACTCGCACACACTTATGAGTGGCGCCCTATACCCGGGCCCCAAATAAAACTTAAGTTAGGAGGGGTTGGTATACGGAATCGTATAGGATGTACTTCCTATCTGGTGATCGTGAGAACCCCAACTAGAGTTCGACCTCTTGTGACATACGCACCTAGTGGTTCCCCACTGTTGTGTCCCTGTCATGGGTAGGATCTTGGCTCTGGTGACCTTCTAGAATGTCTAGTATAAGCCACCTGGTGTGAAGAGTCACTTTTAGGCCAGGGAAAACCTTCAACAAAACCTGACTTAGGCCATGAAAGGGCAAACTTGACTTTACCTTATGTCATTTTCACTTTCCTGTTATTAAAAAGGGGTTATCTATCACCCAAAGATTCGCTTAATCTTGGAAAATCTTTGGAACACACAAGTATTCGTCGGGTGAATGGATGATCCTCTTTTTTTGTCATGTATCTCTGAGTCCGAAGTCATAGGTTCTCCTAATCGTCAAAGGAAAAATCCAAAAAAATTTATACTTCATTTCCCTCTGGTTGAAGTGGCAATGACAATTGGGAAAACCTACGACTTTTGAGCTCGTATGAGTTTTAGAAATCCATGTTCCCCCCCCCCCCACTTTTTTAACTTGTATCAAATCCCTGGGAGGAACATTGGTCTTTAGGACTTGATAATAACTGATTCCATTCTTTGTCTTGATGTTCGTAGGGGACGATTCTGAATTTGTCGGTATTTCTAAGTCAGTATGGAAATTAACATGGGACACAGTAATTGTGATATAGGGGTGACTGAATTAAAGAAGTTATTGCACCTCAAGGCTAGAAAGGTCGATACTGACAGTCTACAAGCACTAGGGAAGAAACTGAGCTTGACACAAAAGATGACTTTCACAAGGAAGTATGGGAAGATCCTGAAACTTTTGGAGGTAGATGTCCAAACAGAAGCCATCACAGCTCTGGCTCAATTCTATGACCCACCTCTCCGCTATTTCACTTTTCAAGACTTTCAACTGGCACCCTCTATAGAAGAGTTTGAACAAATATTGGGGATGCCAGTAGAAGGACAGATTCCTTATCGCCATCTGGACCATCATGCATCAGTCACTTCTGTCGCTCACATTTTGAAGGTCCATCCTAAAATGTTAAAAGGTGTACAAATGAACAGAAACCAGATTCCCGGATTTACTAGGGAATTTCTGGAGAAACACATGCATATCCTGGCGGAGAGGGAAGAATAGGAAGCTTTCATGGATACCTTGGCTCTCACTATCTACGGAGTTGTCTTATTCCATAACTTAGACAACTACGTGGATTATGATGCTATAGGTGTCTTCACCGCTCGCAAGCACAGACTGGAAAATCCCGTCACAGCAGTATTGGCCAATGTCTATTGCACCTTGGATTTTTGCCATACCCAAGGAGGAAAGAGGATTATTTGCTGTTTGCCTGTTCTGTATGTGTGGTTCACATCCCACGCTTTTCATCAACTATGCAAAACCGAGTGTCCCATCTCTGATTTGAAATTGTGTCAGTTGGCAACGAAGAATGGGCGCGAGTGGGCTAATCACCTTGTGGGCCTTACAGCAGAAAAGGTGAGATGGTGTCCTCAATGGCTAGAAGCTGAGTCCATCATTTATAGCTGTGGAGGATATCCAAATGTTCCTCTAATGGTGACACAAGGTTGCATCAATTATAATCCTGTTATTGCTAAGCGGCAGTTGGCTTATCCTCTATTTGGGCCGCCGGACGAAGCACTGCTTACTCCTTTCGTTTTGTACTATGCGAATGGGAATTACACCTCCACTATTCGGGACATAGCCAATGCCTGGAAGAAGGTCCATAGGATGGGCAAAGAACTGGGAGCATGAAGCCATGTTGTGAGAGTTGAATACTTAGAGTGGGTGGTGACCAGAGTCTCCATTGTGAAATTGCCTTTCAAGGGCCCTTCATACCAACCTGTGGACACAGTTCCTCCACCGTGCATTATGGAGGACAAGGTTACCATATCCCTAAAAGCCCAAATAGAAGAGCTGAAGGCAAGGAATCAAAAACTGGAAGAAGACCTCCTGAAGTGCCAACAAGAATGCGCCCTTCATAGGAAAGAGAATTCTGAAGGAAGGCATGCTATGGACGAAATGCGGAAAAAGAGAAAGATTGATGAAGATTACAGAATAAAATAAGATCAATGCCTTTGGGCAGCCAATTCGCAATTAAAGATGAAGGGTCAGCAGAGCGATGCTGTATTGGCCGAAAAACAAATTTTGAAGGACATGCTGGTACAATCCAAGGAGAAGGAAAAGGAGGCTTTAGTGCAGAAAGAGATGTTACAAACCCAGGTCCGTAGATTGGAACTACAACTAGAGGAAGTAATAAATACCTGTGAACAAGAGATAAACACAGAGCATAAAAAAGCCTTGAATGCTGAACAACGTTGCCAGGAGACTACACAGGCTCTGAGGATGGAGTTGGCCCGAAGTGACGAAATTATTCATTCATGGATGGATCGTTTCTCTAAATTGGCTTGCTTAGCCAATGGAGTCCTGGAAGATTTTCCCTCAATGTTGAAGCAAGCCGAAGGCATGGTCAATCCCCTGTCCACTCCCAAAGAGATATCATCATTTCTGTGTTATTGCCAGGAAAGACTTTGTAAAATAAGGGCCATGATTTCCCGAGCCAGGAGTGGCTAAAGTTTTGTAATCTGAATCTTTCTAGCAACATTGTATCATTTAAAGAAATAAAATTGTGAAGTTTTTTTCATCTCCACAAGTTGTCTCATGTTAATTTCTGATATACTGTTATACCAAGTACTTTTGAACGCGACGTTCTGGGGAAAGGTTAAGGAATACGTGTCAAATTCAGAATTGTATCCCGCGTATGCCCATTTATTTTTGTTTTATCTTCTTTAGCTGTTCCCTTTATTTTTCTAACCGTTTGTCGTGATTCTTTAGACACTACGGGCAAGCACCCCTACGCGACCAGGCTCAAAAAGAAACTCGCCGATATGGAACAAGAAAATGAAAATTCTCGAGCTGAGGTTAATCAGTTGAAAGAACAAATGGCTGAAATGGCCAAGATGTTCGAAAGGAGAATCGCAGAAAGGGATTCTTTAGCGGAAGTTGAAAATGCTAGGCAGTGACCTCCCATTCCCCAACACGCTCAAGGTCATGCTAGAGGACCGAACTCAAACCTTGCAGGGCCTACCGTTACCTTCACCTTGGTAAGTCGAACCCTGCCCATGTTCAACAACACACTTTTGTTGATAAAGAAGGGAATGTCATACCCTTCCCACAGTATGGGTTACCCCCGGGCTATGTCCCACCACTCCAAGAAGAGCCGAATTATCAGGAAATAATCCTTCACGTGGCTCAACCAAACATCCCACCTGTCTGGAATCCTCAAACGATTCTGGTCCATACACAGGCTGAACAACCACAAGCTGCCCAAGCCTCAGCTGGACACCAAGCCTCAATGCCGAATAAGAGCCTGGCATATGTTGACCGACCAGTCAGGAGTGCTGGTCACTATGTCGTTACAGGTCCAAGTACTTCCACTGCTGCTACCCAGGAGGGAAGATTAGAGTTCTTGGAAAGGCGTTTATGAGAAATGGATGGAATGAATCGATTTGGATTAGGCAGTGCTGCACAACTCTGTCTAATTCCCGACGTTGTTATTCCTTCCAAATTCAAAATACCTGAATTTGATAAGTATTGGGGGCTGACATGTCCGAAAAACCATCTTACGATGTACTATCGGAAAATGGCTTCGTATGCCTCCAACGACCCTCTCCTCATCCATTGTTTCCAAGATAGTTTGGCCGGAGCACCTCTGACTTGGTACAACCATCTTGAATGATCTCGTATACGCTGTTGGGAGGATCTGGCAGATGCTTTCATGCAACAGTATAAGTATAATTTGGACATGGCGCCAGATAGAGTACAATTGCAGAACATGTCCAAGAAAGACAACGAGACGTTCAAAGAATACGCCCAACGGTGGCGTGAAGTAGCAGCGCAAGTTGACCCACCTCTGTCTGAAAAAGAGGTGATCTCGACATTTATTGACACATTCCAATCGCCATTCTATGACAAGATGATTGGAAGTATTTCATCCCACTTCTCCGATATCGTCACTAACGGAGAAAGAATAGAGAATAGCCTCTGAACAGGGAAGATCACCTGAGGTCCAGCTGGGGTTAATGCAGCAAGAAGACCCTCCCATGGGGAAGGGAAGAGAGGAGAGGGAGAGACTAACCTAGTCTCCCATAACCTAGGGAGGAACCAGCCCAGACCACCTACCCCTGTCACCTTTTCGTCAACATATCATAATACACCACATCCATATGTGGCTGCCGTTCAAACACCACATCCACCATATTTCCGCCCGCCTGTCATGCGACCGCCTGCACCACTACAGGAACCATATCAACCACCACAAGCACGGTACCAACAACCACAAATGAACCCGCTGAATCTAAATCAGAGAAGGAAAAACATTGACGGTGCCCCATCGCAATTTGATCTGATTCCGATCTCTTACACAGAGCTTCTCCCTTACCTCATCGAAAACACGATGGTAGTGCCATACCCTCTAAAGCCACTTCAGCCGCCATATCCTAGAGGGTATGACCCGAATGCACGGTGTGATTACCATGCTGGTGCACCGGGACATTCTACTGAGAACTGCCTGGCACTGAAGTTTAAGGTAAGGGACCTAATCCGGGCCGACTGGATAAGCTTTAAAGAAGGGAGCCCAAGTGTGACGACCAATCCCCTTCCAAACCATAAAGGACCGGATGTCAACGCTATAGAGGGGGATGAAGAATGCATTTCCAAAGTAGAGGACATCCAAATGCCTTTGGAAACAATACATTCCCATATGCTGAAGGTGGGATTAATAGAAGGGTCATGGGATGAAGAGTATAATGACCTTCAGTCCGCAAAGCGAAGGGGCTTCTAGGAAACCCTTCAAAGACTCATGAATGCTCGAGTCATAGAGATTTGTAGGCGCCGTGAAGGACGAATAAATATGGTACATGGACAGGGTAAGGCACGAGTTCTGAAACCCCTGGTCGTATACTATTACAAGGATACGCCAGCGGCTTCGGCTCCTGCCAAGACTGTCTTCACGGTAAGGGCACCAACCCCTTTTCCCTTCCAAAGTTCCCACGCTGTGCCATGGAAGTACAATACAGATGTGGTCATCACCAATCTAGAGGTGGTCAACTCCATGCCATCCTCCTCTATTACAAATATAGCCGGAGTAGGAAGAATGACACGGAGTGGAAGGGTATATACGCCACCTGAGCCCAAACAAGGCAAGGCTACCAGAGAAGGAAAGAAGTAGCCTCTGGCGAAACAAAGGGGGCTGTGACTGAAGAGGAAGCCCAGGAATTTCTGAAGTTTATTCGCCATAGTGACTACCAGGTGTTGGACCAATTGAACCACACCCCTGCAAAAATTTCCCTGTTGTCTTTGCTAATGAGTTCCGAACCACATCGGAACACGTTGATGAAGGTGTTGAGCGAGGCACACGTGAAGCATGACTTACCCGTCGAACAATTCGGGGGCATAGTGGGGCATATCGTTGCCAACAATTACTTGACCTTCACAGATAAAGAAGTACCTACTGAAGGAAGAGGGCACAACAAAGCCCTCCATATTTCTGTGAAATGTCGGGATTATATCTTGGAAAAAGTACTTGTGGATAATGGATCTTCTCTGAACGTCATGCCGAAATCCACATTGGCAAAACTGCCTTTTGATGGGACATACATGAGACCTAGCTCCATGGTTGTGTGGGCTTTCGATGGGACATGTCGGGAAGTCATAGGAGAAATCAAATTGCCTATACAAGTCGGACCCTGTACTTTCCAAGTACTCTTCCAAGTGATGGATATCATGCCCGCCTACAACTATTTATTAGGGCGACCATGGATCCACTCGGCGGGGGTGATCCCCTCCACACTGCATCAAAGACTAAAATTCATCATCAATAACAAGTTGGTGACTGTTTCTGGGGAGGAGGACCTTTTGGTCAGCAAACCCATATCCACTCCATACATTGAGGCCGCCGAGGAAGCCCTCGAAACATCCTTCCAACCTTAAAGATTGCCAATGCAAAAAGCATTGTAAAGGTGTCTTTCCCCAATGTACCTCTAATGGTGACACTGAACATGTTGCGGAAAGGGTACCAACCCGAAAAAGGATTAGGGCGGGATTTGGAAGGCAGAACCCAACCGGTGAGTCTCCTGAAAAATAAAAATAGATATGGTTTGGGATATAAGCCCACTGTGATGGATAAGAAAAAGGTTGAAGAGGAAAAGAAGGGGAGGAGAGTTGCTCGCCTTACTAGTCAAGAGATCAACACTGCGAGAATCCCTATCCGCGATCTCTATCAGAGCTTCAAGAGCGTCGGAGTGATATATCCGGATCAAGTTGCCATGGTTGAGAACGAGCCTGACCTCAATGTGGAGCTGGTATATGCTTGCCATCCAGATCAAGAGCTGAGCAATTAGGAAGTCATGGAGTTCCCTACAACCATTAACGTTCTATCAGAGTAATCACTGTATTTCATAATTTGGTGGTCCCCTTGCTATGCCCAAGGCTCCGATACCCATTTTGTAACAAGGGCATAACTTGTTTACTTTATTTTTGAAAACCAATGAACATATTTTATTTTCCATCACCTCATCTTTGTGCACTCTCTATTTCTTAAACCTTTCACTTGTTTGTTTCTCTTTTCACTTTATAATATAACCCGAATGCAGATCCAAAAATGATTTCCCTGAGAACGATGAAAACCTGGATTTATTTCATGACCCTGTTTATCCAAATGACTGCGTCTACGAGGAAAGTGAGGAATACTTTGGACCCTCATCTGAATTGACGAGATTGTTGGAACAAGAGGATAAGGAGATCCGCCCACATCAGGAGGAAATTAAAATCATCAACCTTGGAGATGAAGGAGAAGATAAAATGATCAAGATAGGCACCTGCCTGAGTAAAAACCAACAAGATGAATTGATTGAACTGCTCCGGGAATTTTGGGATGCGTTTGCTTGGTCATATCAGGATATGCCAGGGTTGGATAACAACATAGTGGAACATAGGTTACCTCTGAAACCAGAGTGTCCACCAGTTAAGCAAAAGCTACGGAGAATGAAACCGGAAATGCTTCTCAGGATCAAGGAAGAGGTCAAAAAACAATTCAAAGCCGGTTTCTTGGCCGTAGCCAAATATCCACAATGGGTAGCCAACATAGTCCCGGTCCCGAAGAAGGATGGAAAAGTGCGGATATGTGTGGACTATCGAGATCTAAATAGGGCCAGCCCTAAGGACGATTTTCCTCTGCCGTATATTGACATGTTGGTTGATAACACAGCCCAACACTCCATCTCCTCTTTCATGGATGGTTTCTCCAGGTACAATCAGATTAAAATGGCACCCGAAGACATGGAAAAAACCACGTTCGTCACTTTGTGGGGTACTTTCTGTTACAAAGTAATGTCCTTTGGTTTGAAGAACGCAGGGGCAACCTATCAGAGAGCAATGGTCACTTTATTCCATGATATGATGCACAAGGAAATAGAGGTCTATGTGGATGATATCATTGTGAAATCCAGAACCGCGGAAGATCATGTCCGCGACTTAAGGAAACAGTTTGAACGGTTGAGAAGGTTTAAGCTTAGATTGAACCCTGCCAAGTGCATGTTTGGCGCAAGGTCAAGCAAACTGTTAGGTTTCATTGTAAGCAAGAAAGGAATTGAAGTGGATCCCGACAAGGTCAGGGCAATCCTAGAAATGCCACCTCCTTGCACAGAAAAAGAAGTCAGAGGGTTCTTGGGAAGATTAAACTACATCGCTCGGTTTATCTCACAATTGACATCGACCTGCGAGCCGATCTTCAAGCTACTCCGAAAGAACCAATCGGGGCAATGGAATAAGGACTGCCAAACGGCTTTTGAGAAAATTAAGCAATACTTGAAAGAACCACCAATATTGGTACCACCAACCCCTGGGAGACCACTGATTTTATACATGACGGTACTGGATGAGTCCATGGGCTGCGTATTGGGTTAGCACGATTAAACGGGGAAGAAAGAACATGCCATATATTACCTAAGCAAAAAGTTCACTAATTGTAAAACGCGATACTCCACATTATAACGAACTTGTTGCGCGTTAGCATGGGCTACGAAGCGCTTAAGGCAATACATGTTGAGTCACACTACCTGGCTAGTTTCTAAGATGGATCCTATCAAGTACATCTTTGAGAAGCCAGCCCTGACCGGAAGGATTGCTCGATGGAAAGTGCTACTAACTGAGTACGACATAACATATGTCACTCAGAAAGCCATAAAAGGGAGCGCTTTGGCTGACTACCTAGCCCATCAACCCGTAAGTGATTACCAACCAATACCATTCGACTTCCCAGACGAGGATATTCTGGCATTGTCCGACGAAAAAAAAGGTGGTAACAAAGAAAAATGGATTTTAAGATTCGATGGAGCTTCTAATGATTTAGGGTATGGAATTGGGGCCATTTTGATTTCGCCAAAAAGAGAATTCATCCCTGTCTGCGCCAGGCTATGTTTCGATTGTACCAACAATGTTGCTGAATATGAGGCGTGCTCCTTAGGGATCCAAGCGGCATTAGATATGAAAGTAAGGACACTGGAAGTCTATGGAGACTCTGCTTTAGTCATCCACCAGTTGAAAGGTGAGTGGGAAACCAGAGATAGCAAGCTACTCCCTTATCACGCCCAAATTATGGAAATGATCAGAGATTTCGAAGAGATTTCTTTCCATCATGTTCTTCGGGAAGATAATCAGATGGCTGACGCTTTGGCCACTCTCGCTTCAATGTTCAAAGTGAACAATGACTATGACGTGCCCTCATCGAGGTAGAAAGGCGTCATGAGCCTGCATACTGCCAAGTAGTCGAAGAACAATCGGATGGAAAACCTTGGTATCACGACATTAAGAGGTATATCCAGAGGCAAGAATACCCTGATAATGCCACAGAAAATGACAAGAGAACCCTACGACGGCTCCCCATGGGTTTCTTCTTAAATGGTGACGTGCTTTACAAGAGAAACCATGATTTTATCCTTCTTCGCTGCGTTGATACCGCTGAAGCAAATAGAATCATGAGGGATATCCACGAGGGATCTTTCGGAACCCACATCAATGGGCATGCCATGTCAAGGAAAATCTTGAGGGCGGGTTATTTTTGGATGACCATGGAAATGGACTGCTTCATCTACGCGCAGAAATGTCATAAGTGCCAAATATATGCTGATCATATTCACGCACCCCCGTCATCTCTGAATGTTTTGTCAGTACCATGGCCCTTCTCGATGTGGGGCCTGGATGTCATTGGTCCCATTGAGCCAAAGGCTTCAAACGGCCATCGTTTCATTTTGGTCGCCATTGATTACTTCACAAAATGGGTGGAGGCGGCTTCATACACTAATGTAACCAAAGGTGTTGTTGTTAAATTCATCAAACGTGAATTAATATGTCGGTACGGCCTACCAAGTCAAATCATCACGGATAATGGGACAAATCTAAACAATAAGATGATGAAAGAGCTTTGTGAGAGCTTTAAGATCTCTCACCATAACTCCTCTCCGTATCGGCCAAAAATGAATGGAGCGGTCGAGGCGGCCAACAAGAATATCAAGAAGATAATACAGAAAATGGTGGTAACCTATAAGGATTGGAGTGAAATGCTCCCTTTTTCTCTGCATGGGTACCATACCTCAGTCCGGACCTCGACTAGGGCAACCCTATTCTCTTTAGTTTATGGCATGGAAGCAGTCCTGCCTTTTGAAGTGGAGATTCCTTCCCTCCGAGTAATCATGGAAGCCAAACTGGTTGAAGCTGAATGGATCCAGACTCGACATGACCAATTAAATCTGATTAATAGTAAAAGACTGACTGCCCTCTGCCATGGTCAGCTATATCAAAGGCGTATGAAGCGAGCGTTTGAAAAGAAAGTACGACCCCGACAGTTCCAAGAAATCTTGGTGCTCAAGAAGGTTTTGTCGATGCATAAAGATCACCGGGGCAAATGGACTCCTAGCTACGAAGGGCCTTATGTCGTGAAGAAGGCTTTTCCAGAGGTGCTCTCACACTCGCCAACATGGATGGGGAAGATCTACCGATGCCTATAAATACGGACGTAGTGAGAAGATACTACGCGTAAAAAAAGGGGGGGCTCGCTAGGTTGAAAACCTAAAAAGGAGACCTAGGCAAAAGTTAGAGCAATTAGTAGGGTCGAAAATCCCAAGAAAGCGGCCCAGACAAATTCATACCCTATAGATTCAACACTGCAACACCAATTTTTCAAGTCACAGACAAGGGGATGGGTCTAGGGCATCGAAACCATTGTCGAGTCACGCCCTCAAAAGCAAAATCAGAAGATAAGCAGGAAATCATGGAAAAGACCAAAATCTTGTCGCTCTCAGGAAATCGATGGAGGATCTAAAAGGCCTTCCCTTCCATCCTTGCCATCAATTCCTCACACCTTGTCATATTTTTTGCATTATTGTTGTCACCTGTATATATCTGTTGTTCATAAATAAAAAGTTTCCCTTCTTCTCACATGTGTTCATGACTAGAATGAATAAACAAGTTTTGCCTAAAAAGAATTTGTTAAAAATGAGTTTTTGAGAAGGACGAAAACACAAAGTTATGGGGAACGAAGTGTACACCATTGCCAGATCTTAACTCGGGCAAGCTCAACCAACTCTGCAAAACAACCTCAATGAAGTCAGAAGTAATAATTATTTTGGCCATGAGTTACTTCAATGCCTGTCGCCAAGGAAGTCCGCCTGTAAGTTTTTGATTAGTTTCACGTTTCTCTGTTAAAGGATGGCCAGGAACCATGATCCCCAAGATGTGTAGTTGCACAACTCTCTCCTTAGCAGACCTTCGGTATATCTGCAGTAAACCCCAAGTCCATTCTCTTTCACCCAAAGAGACATTACCCCGAATCACCAAATTCTTCCCCAGTGGAACCATAATCGCCAAAGCTGGCACTTCCCAAATTTTTTCCCCCAGTGGAACCATAATCACCAAAGCTGGCACTTCCCAAATTTTCTTCCCTAGTGGAGCCACAATCGCCAAAGCTGGCACTTCCCAAATTTTCTTCCCCAGTGGAACCATAATCGCCAAAAACTACACTTCCCAAATCCTTCCCCAGTGGGACTACACTTCCCAGTCAACCCAAACTGGGGCATCTCCCCAGATTCTTCTTTCGGTCAAGGGAAAATTTTCCCCAAAGCTCTTTCGATCATATCAAGCCGGGGCATCTCCCCAGGTTTATTCTCTTAGTCAAGGGGCAGTTCCCCGGGATTCCATTAAATCCAGTCAAACTGGGGCATCACCCCAGGTTCGTTCTTATTCATTCAAGGGGTAGTTCCCCAAGATTCCATCCAATCATGTCAAACTGGGGCATCTCCCCAGGTTTATTCTCTAAGTCAAGGGGCAGTTCCCCGGGATTCCATTAAATCCAGTCAAACTGGGGCATCACCCCAGGTTCATTCTCATTCATTCAAGGGGCAGTTCCCCAAGATTCCATCCAATCATGTCAAACTGGGGCATCTCCCCAGGTTTATTCTCTTAGTCAAGGGGCAGTTCCCCAGGATTCCATTAAATCCAGTCAAACTGGGGCATCTCCCCAGGTTTATTTTCCTTCATTCAAGGGGCAGTTCCCCAAGATTCCATCCAATCATATCAAACTAGGGCATCTCCCTAGGTTTATTCTCTTAGTCAAGGGGCAGTTCCCCGGGATTCCATTAAATCCAGTCAAACTGGGGCATCACCCCAGGTTCGTTCTCATTCATTCAAGGGACAGTTCCCCAAGATTCCATCCAATCATGTCAAACTGGGGCATCTCGCCAGGTTTATTCTCTTAGTCAAGGGGCAGTTCCCCGGGATTCCATTAAATCCAGTCAAACTAGGGCATCACCCCAGGTTCGTTCTTATTCATTCAAGGGGTAGTTCCCTAAGATTCCATCCAATCATGTCAAACTGGGGCATCTCCCTAGGTTTATTCTCTTAGTCAAGGGGCAGTTCCCCGGGATTCCATTAAATCCAGTCAAACTGAGGCATCTCCCCGGGTTTATTTTCCTTTAGTCAAGGGGCAGTTCCCCAAGATTCCTTCAAATCATGTCAAACTAGGGCATATTCCCCCAAGTCTTTACTGTCCAGTCAACGAAGAGGCAACACCCTCACCCTTTACTTTTCTATTGCCGATCAAATGGCACCTTTTTACTTTCCAGTCAACGAAGAGGCAACACCCTCACCCTTTACTTTTCTGTTGCCGATCAAATGGCACCTTTTTACTTTCCAGTCAACGAAGAGGCAACACCCTCACCCTTTACTTTTCTGTTGCCGATCAAATGGCACCTTTTTACTTTCCAGTCAACAAAGAGGCAACACCCTCACCTTTTTCCTTTCCTGTCACTGATCAAATGGCACCTTTTACTTTCCAGTCAACAAAGAGGCAATACCCTCACCCTTCACTTTCCTGTCGCCGATCAAATGAAACCTTTTTCTTTCCAGTCAACAAAGAGGCAACACCCTCACCCATTACTTTCCTGTCGCCGATCAAATGGCACCTTTTTCTTTCTAGTTAACCAAGAGGCAACACCCTCACCTTTTTCTTTCCAGTCACTGGTCAAATGGCACCCCTTTAATTTCCAGTCGACGAAGAGGCAACACCCTCACCTTTTACTGTCCAGACGTCGGTCAAATAGCACCCCTTTACTTTCCAGTCGACGAAGAGGCAACACCCTCACCTTTTACTTTCCAGGCACCGATCAAATGGCACCCTTTACTTTTCCATCGCCCAAAGGTGGCGTCCCTCATCGCCAGACGTGGCATAGCCTCGCTCCACTTTTTCTCAAAAAAAAAAGAAAAAAAAAGAAGAAGAGGGAGAAAAAGAAGAAGAAGAGAAAAGAGAGACAGAAGTGGAAAATGCTCGTCTTTAAAGAAGAAAGGTCACACTGACTCATGATTGCCGACACTATCAGACGTCATCAAAAAGTCCCACTTGGCCCCTACATTGGTGTTCATATCTTTACTTCCTTTTCACTTCAAAAACACAGAAGCTTCGTGTTTCTTTTGTGAAAAAGAAGTAAAGAGGGGCATCTGTGAACAACTCTTTTGGTCTGGTCCAAGTGGAAAGAATCTTCTTTTATACTGTATTCCAACTTAGAATGATCAAATCCGAGTAAAATGACTTAGAATAGAGCACTTCCGAGTAGAACATAACCACTGTTGGGATAAATCCGAGTGGAATGACTAAAAAAATGAGCAAATCCGAGTGAAATGACTCAGATTAGAGCATTACCGAGTGGAGTATGACCTGTTGGGGGCAAATCCGAGTGAAATGACTCAGATTGGAGGTAAATCCGAGTGGATGGTTCCCTATCAGATGCCTTCCGAGAGAAAAGGGACTGACTATGAACAAATACCGAGTGAAGGATTACGGATTGCAAGTCTGACTTGAGGACAGGTCCCCTTTGCTAGGCACAGGTGTTTCCGGGTGGAACTTTCCCGTTTGATACCACTCTGATTCAAGATGAGTACTCTTTGTAGACAATTAGTTCACAATTCAAGATGATTGTCAGGCAAGCCGAGTGATATATTTGAAAGAAAGCATGGTCAAACGAGTAAATGTCTGACCGGGTAATGAACTTATTTCGGCCCAGATTCTCTAAAAGTGTCATTTTGAGTCCGACTCCAATGAACACATCCGAATGGATTATCGATTGAAACATTCTGACTGAAATATGAGGTCGGATTTCGAATGAATGCACTCAGTAGATTGAGGCTCATTTCCAAGTTCTGAGAGGAGAAAAGACCGTCTTTGAATGGTCAGATTCTCGAATTCTCAATTCTAATCGAAGTGAAAAGGATGTCTCCGAGTGAAAACACCCGAGGGAGCACATCTGAGAGCCAATTATTGATTGAGACCCTTCTGATTGAAGTGTAAAGGCCGACTCCGGTTGAAAACAATCCTAATACCCGAGTAAGCACATCCAAGGGTCAATCGACGATTGAGACCATTCAGATCCGAAGGTAAAAAAAAAACCACTTCCGAGTGATTACACCAGGTGGATTATGGAACCCGAGTTCTAGATTCTGAGTGAAGGAAAATCCGACTCCCAAGGTCAGTTTCAAGTAAAACCTTCAAGCAGTGAAGTTTTTAAGTGTCACTTTTGAAGACATTCCGAGTGAATGTTCCAAGTAGAGACAAGATCCGAGTAGCACACCTCCGATTGAAGTGATTCCGAGTGAATGCTTCAAACAGAAATAAGATCTGAACCAAATACTTCCGATCGAGAGAATTCTGAGTGAAACACTGATTCAGTCGGTCAGTTCCGACTCACTATTCTCAGTCAGTTCTGACTCGCCATATTCAGTCAATTCTGACTCACCAGACTCAGTCAGCTCCGAGTGAAACACTGATTCAATCATTTCTGAGTAACCTTTTAATTGGTTTCTAAGTGAAACACTGTTCAATTAGTTCTGAGTAAAGCTTCAATCAGCTTCCGAGTGAAACCATTATGAAGAGGACTCCTGAGCAAATGTATCCAAGTGAGTTGATGTGTGAGCACATCCGAGTGAGTTGATGCACAATTGAAACGACTCTGAGTAAAGACTAAGCTTGATGAATGAGTCTGAGCTATATATCCGACCAAGATTTTTCCGAGTAAATCAAATCATGCATTTCCGAGTGAAACTTACTATGTGATTTAATATTTCTGAAGTACCGATTGAGTCAATTAAAAAGGAATTCCAGACATTCCTGACTAAATCAATCAAAAAGCCCAATTGAATCATGTGCCTTTATCCTCTCCAACAGCCCGATTGAACTAAAACTCTGCCTTTATCCTCTCCAACAGCCCCACTCCTCCTTCTCCTCACCCACACCGTACATCCTCTCCCACACACCGTCCTCATTCTTCACAGCCCTCTCCAATAGCACCACTCCTCCCTCTCCTCTCCAACAGCCCCACTCCTCCTTCTCCTCACCCACACCGTACATCCTCTCCCACACACCGTCCTAATTTCCTCCTCAACCCTGTCCCCTCTCCTCTCTAACAGCCCCACTCCTCCTTCTCCACACCCACACCGTATATCCTCTCCCACACACCGTCCCAATTTCCTTCTCCACCAACCGTTCTCCTCAAACTCCTCTCAACCCCCCACTGCCTTTCTCCATCGGTCGACCCCTTTCTCACTCGGTCGGTCTCTTCCGCCTTCAGTCAGTTTCTGACCCACTCGGCAGTCTCTTACTCCATCACTCGGTATTCCACTTTTCACTCGGTATTTTCATTTTTTACTCGGTTTTCTATTTTTCACTCGGTTTTTCCATTTTTACCCAGTTTTTTCCTTTTCCTCACTAGGTTTTCTCTTCTCCCACTCGGTTTTCACTCATTTTTCCCTCTCTTTCCCGAATTTACTATTTCTCTTTCTCTCTTGTAGCTTCTGCTACCCTCCATCCTTTGCTTCGTAGTTTTTTTAAAATAAATAATAAAGGGAAATGGATGTTTCATGTGTTTTCTTTCAAATCTAAGTAAAATCAAAAATCAAAAAAGAAAAAAAATCATTTTTAGTCAGTGTCGTACGGAAAATACTTCCGTCTACACAACCTCTATAGGATCCGTACACGTGCGAAGAACTTCGTCTTGTATGGGTTCGCCACTAAAATGATACCCACCAACATTTTCCCAATCTTTTCCTAAAAGAAAAACAATCAGAACTACGTAACCCTGATTTCTTGATAATTCAAGAATACGTAGGAGCGGGACTCAACTCCTGTCGGGCCCATCTTTCTTATTTCTTTTTTTTGCTGTATTATTTCTTTGCTTTTGTGTTTCTTTCATAAGTGTTCTTTTTTGTCGCTTCTGTGAAAATCAATTTAGACGTGACATCTTGTTGATTTCCCCCTAGTTTTGTTCAAGCCTCGCCACAATTCATAGGGAAGGGATACTTAGGACGAGACGTCCTGCTTATCTATTTCCTATCCCTATCCCTTTTTTATTTGAGGATGTCTAATTTAGGCATGACGTCTTATTAGCATTCTCTTCCCCTTTCTGTCTCATATCGAAGTCGAGTTTAATTCGGATGAAACGTCCCGTTGACCTCGCTTCGACATTCTATGTTTGTACAGTTCTCTTACTCCATTCCGTCATTTTCAAATAAAAATGCAAAAAAAAGAGGAAGAAACCATGTTTTATTTAAGGCTATTTATATTGCGCTTTCAATCTTGGTACTGTTTCTGACAGGCGATGTAGGGTGCTAATACCTTCCCTACTCGTAACCGACTCCCGAACTTAAATCTCATTTTTTAAACCAGTGCTTTCACTGAATTTAGTTTTTTCCCAATGTTTTTCCTATGGATAAAAACGTTGGTGGCGACTTCCTGTTTTTCTCTTCGGAACAAAAATCTTTTTGAGGGTCGGCCGCGCCGTCGTGATCCAGGTTGCGACACATACATTCTTTGAGTGGGCCCAAGCCCAAGAAGGAGCTATTGAAGACCCTTACTCTTTTCTCTTGCACTATAGAAGGGTAATGGGCTTGGTGTGGATGTTTGGGCCTCCTTTGGGCCTCTTCATTGGGCCTTATATATCTTGTACATATTTTCCATTCCTTTGTATTATAGGTATATTAGGACTATATTTTAGGAATTAGTTTGGGCTTTTCATAGCCATTTAACTTAGGTTTGGGCCTTGTACCTTGTTCTATTTTGTTTTGGGCTTGTATTGGGCCAAGTATAGTAGGTTTTAGGATTGGGCCTTAGGAGCTAATCCAAGGCCCATGGTTAGGTAGCTTTGGCCAAAAGTTTCAACGGACTATATAACTCCCTCTCCTTTGTAATTAGTTCATAACTTGAATGATTAGAGATTTTAGAGTGAGAAACTCTCCCTTCTCTCTAGAAAAGTAGAAGCTTTAGGCTCTTTTCTAGTGTCTTATCCTTTGGACCTTCTCCCAAAGGTGGTGACATTCGTACCTTATCTCTCTACATCCTAGAGAGTGGCGGCAACATCTCCCATTCCTCTCCTCTCTATCTCCTCTATTTCTAAACCAATTCTCCTTAGATCTAGGTTCTTTCTCCTTCTAACTTCAACCACATGCTAGCTTCCACTACAAGACTCTCCTACCTTCTTCCCTAAGCTTCCAAAACTATGACTATCCTCTTCATTTTCTTCAAGCATTTTGGATCTAAGAAGGTTCAAGAAGAGAAGATCCTGCAACAAAAGCTAGGAATTCAAGAAATTCCTACAACAATTTGTCACTCCAAATGGCATCACTACATATTAATAGTGCCCATATCGAGTTTAGAAGGCAGTTTTAGGAATGTCCCTGGTCTTCACCTGAATTTGGTGATATCCGGAACCAAATTGATCTTTGAGAATACAACGGCATCCTTTAATTGATCCAAAAGATCGTCAATGCAATGTAGGGGATATCGGTTTTTAATGGTCAACTTGTTAAGTTGTCGATAGTCCACACATAACCTCATACTCCCATCTTTATTTTTCACTAGTAAAACAGGCGCACCCCAAGGAGACATACTCGGGCAAATAAACTCTCGCTCTAATAATTCTTCGACTTGTCTCTTCAACTCGGTTAATTCCATAGGAGACATCCGATACGGCGCTCGCAAAACAGGTTCCGCTCCCGGAACTAGATCAATAGAAAACTCCACTTCTCGTGGAGGAGGTAAACCAGGTACCTCGTCAGGAAATACATCCAGAAATTTAGACTCAATGGGAATATTTAAGGGATCGGGACCATTTGTCCCATTGGCAAGAGATAATAGCATGCAATGTTGAGCTATACCTTGCACATCAAATTTCCCTACATCTGAATGAGGGAAAATGACAGTCTGTTGTTGACAGTCAACCAAGACTTTATTGGCGGAGAGCCAATCCATACCAAGAATGATCTCCAAGCCCTTCATAGGTAGGCAAATGAAAGAAGTAACAAACTTTCTCCCTTCTAGGAGCAAGTGAACGTTATCACATCAGTTAACCGATTTGAGGCAAGCACCGGTTGGGGTAGTAACCACAAGAGCATTTTTCATTAGGCACACCGGCAATCTCAATCGCCGTACACAATCCTCGGATAGAAAAGAATGGGTCGCACCCGAATCATAAATAACATGCATAGAATTTTCGAGTATTTCACACTTACTTTTAACTAGGTTATCGGCTTGAGCTGCTTCTTCACCGGTCACAGCAAATACTCTTCCAGCAGTTTGTTGATTAGCACCATGATTGTGACCATTCCGGCCACCATTGCCATTACCTCGGCCGTTCCCATTTCCACGACCGTTGCCACTATTTCTGTTGCCATTACCATTTCGACCACCATTGCGGCAGCCATTACCGGTTCCACGACCACGGCCTCTAAAAGCACCAAACCCACCATAGTTTCCATTATTGCGAGCCACCACATCCACAACATTTAAAGGACAATCGGGACGAATGTGTCCCGGTTGGTTGCATCGATAGCATACCACAACTTCTTCATTTCCATATTCACGGGCTAAATGGTTTCCACCACACCGAAAACATCAAAGTCCTTGGCCATTACCTCGGCCACCACTAGCACCATGTCTTCCACCACCACATCTACCTCTAAAGAAGAGGAACCATGCATAAATTGTCTATTCTTGAAATCACCCCTCTTCTTAAAGCTATAGAATTGGCCCTTCAATCTATGATCATGTCCTGAATAATTCTTAGGAGCCATATCATTCTCTTTAAAAATTCTACACTTGTTCACAAGGGTAGGGAAGCTCCTAATCCCTTGGTGACAAATCGCCTTCTTGATCTCTTGGCGCAAACCGTTCTCAAACTTAACACATTTTGAAGCTTTGGTACCTTCCTGTTGGAAAGAAGGGTAAAACACACATAGCTCTTCAAACTTCGAGGCATATTCCTCCACCGACATGCTTCCTTGTTTGAGCTCCATAAATTCAAGCTCTTTCTTGTTTTTGTAGCTCTCAGAAAAATATTTCCTAAGGAACTCCACCTTAAAATTCTCCCAATCCAGAGAAGTGTGAGCAGCAATCATACGCCCACGAGTGAGAATCCACCAAGATTCAGCTTCATCTCAGACCATAAACATCACGTACTCAACTTTTTAAGCTTCCGTACACTCTATACTAGCAAATATCCGTTCTAAGTCACGGATCCAAACATAAGCGTCCTCCGGTTTATAGCCTCCATGAAATTCAGAAGGCTTCCGCTTGAGAAATCGATCAAGACCATGATTTGGCTGACCAGCAGGTTATTGTTGTCGTTCTAGGATATCGGCAAACCGATTGAAAGCTTCAGCCAGAGCGGCTGCGTCAATATTACGCCTATTCGCCATTAATCACTCTAGACACACAACACAAACATAATTAGAAACCATGTGTTTCTTTCCTCAATATATATTATTCATCTTCAACTATCATTAATACAAATATCATCATAACATATTCACAATTTGGAAGGTAAATATAAGGAAGGAAATGCCTGGCCGGGCTTAATATCAACTATAATACAAAGCAGTTAGTAATTCGAGCTCCACTAATGCTTAACCATAACTATAACATGTCAACATTAAGTGACAATCACACTTTAGCAACATTTAACTCATATAATTCATCAATGAGTAATCAATGCTCTGATACCAGGTTGTAACACCCCCGACCCGAACTAGGGGTAAATTTTTCACGATTTGAATTAACTTTAAGGAGAAGACCTTCAATATATATAATGCCGAGTAATTACCCCGGATCATTAATAACCAATCTTATATATGAAGATATGAAACAGGATCAAAGTGCTCCTCAGATGACCGGACTTGAGGCCGTCACAAGGGACAAGCGGAAGATGTAATTAAATTTAAGAGTCATTAAAATATATATATATATATATACACCAAAGAGAGGATGAAAGATGCCTTATCGATTTGTTAAAAGATAGAAATATAATTTCATAATAATAATAATATCATTCATACATTATCAAGGTCATTAATGAAAATTAGCCATACACATACGGTCTAATTTTCCTACATGATCTCCAAAATCAACTGTTATCAAATTAATTTCAAAATAAGCATATACACACCATATGCTATACAAAATGAATACATATACGTTGGCCAAGGCTCACCCACATTCCTTTCATATTTACCTTCTCTAATGCTCGACCTCCAAAAAGAGTAAGATCCACATCATACCTACATCAACCTTAAAAATGGCAACTAGGAGGTGAGTAACATAATCCAAATATATCAAAGTCATACATTATGATGATATTTACACATACTTATTTATGATGCATTTCTTAACAACATCACACCTTTATTCACATAACATATCATTTCATTGCAACATATTTCATATTCAAAGGAATATATCCATAACACACATATTCATTTCATTATCATTAATAATATCATCATCATACACATAGTGTTAGTATCACATTTCTCTCATCTTTGTTTCTCAATCATCCATCGCCACCTCAGGCTTCCAACTAGGCATATCTCCGGCTATATGCAAATGCTCTTAAAGATAATGCATATGCGCAAAGGAATTATTATCAAGTGCGGATCTGACTGTGGGAAAACAATAACATAATAAATGTTGGACAAGCATAGGTGTGCTACTATGCCCCTACTACACTAGTAAAATGTGTACACATATACCTTAATTCATGCATGCTTAACAACATATTTTACTGGTACCAAACCGCTCTCACCCATCTGTAGCACTGGTCACCCCGTGACTTGTGCATCAACATTATGGCCTTACTTTCCAGAGTGCTACGGGCCTCCCTTGAACACACATCAAGGGAGCCGTGCCCTATCGGACATCGAGGTAAACTGCTCATCACAGAATCACCCTCTCACAGGGCCTGCCACATAGGGTGCCTCGTCATCGAACTAAGGGCAGCTTCATGATTCCCCGAATCACTAGGGAACAATAATAGTATACCCATGCACTAGGTCACCCTCCCATTGGGCCTTCCTGTTGGAACCCCTAACATTCCATATAAGAAGTGAATGATATGCCATGGATACAAATTCCAATCAATGCATTCTCACACTATGCATCCTAAATGTCACTCAATCAATCGTCCATTTACTACTACCACTTAGTGGATTTCAGTATTCATAATCTTTACCAATTCTCATTAGAACTCACACACATCAGCAGTTAGTGATAATCACATTTATCAATTCATATATACATAATTAGGATATTTCACATCACTGATTTCAATTCAAAACATGGTCTCAAACCATCATGACATATTTCATCAACATATTCAACATAATATCAGATCTGGTCTCGATACCGGTACCAGAATATGGATATCACTTCATCCGTTCTGTGTGCAATACTAACTCAGCAAGTAAAAATTTAGACTGATAAAACCGTATAGGCGATCTCCCTATACCGGCATGTCCGTGTTAACACCTTACATATTGGAGGGAATTTGTTCTCCATATCAGAGATGTAAGGGATAATCATACCGGATACATACAGCACCGGTCTAAAACCTGAGTCATCTATTGACTCTCGTGGCTGGTCCCATACCGGATTGTTGACTCCGGCTCATACCAGTTTGTTATCATATTCATCATCTCAAACACATGCCATATAACATCAGTCATTCTAAATGCACTTAAATCATGAAATCATTACATCGTCCACCTAAGCAATCATTAAACACAATCACATACACGTATTTTCACATCATCAATGGATGAAATCATGCATTTAGAATAATTACCCCCTCCTACCTTAAGAGAAGTAGTAATCAACATGGTTCGATGGTTCCGCCTCGTCAATAGGGTTATTTCCTACATCATAATATATTACACAGTTATTTTCTATTCAGCCACTATGATTTAGGCACCTATATTTATTATTATGCACTTTTAATGTCAAACCCATTAATGGGTTCCCACATTAATGGTTCCCAACAACCATTAAGCTTCATTAATAGCCATTCACCATTAATAACACTATTTCACCTCACCAATAACAATCATCTAACACAATAAATACTTCTCCACTTATATTTTACATTTCCCCTAAATCTTAGGGTAGGGTTTCTCTAAAACTCAACAACACTCATTAAATCACTTTCCCAACATCAAAACCCCAAAACCCATAGTTTATACTCTTGAGAAATAGCAAGAGTTTACCTTAAGAAAAGAAGGGAGTGGGTTTTCCAAATAGAAATAGAGCCAAACAAAAATAAGGAGAAAGGAGGGTGAGACTTCAAACTCTAAACTCCTCCAAGCTCCTTCAAGAAGGAAATCGGAGAGGAGAAGAGAGCCACCACCCTTTTTGCTTAAGGTTTTTGTAGAGAAGTAGAAGAGGAAATGAAGGAGAAGAATAGATAAGAAAAAGAGGCAAGGTGTTTGTCAAGAGTGACCAAGAAGCTAACGGGAATAAGAAGGGGAAAATGGGCCATTTAGCTTTGTTTTTAATCCCTCTTTAAAGATTCATTGTTTTATGACAAACAGGATCTTTGTTCAGGCTCAATACTTTATCCAAAAATTATTCCGAATACATATTCAGATTCCCAATAATATCCTTAACAGCCCTAACCAATATCATCACAATCGGAGATACTTGGTCCGACACCCATATTTCAATCGGGCTCATTTTCAGCTAATCCGGTTCCAATAAATTATAAACAATTCCCAAAAATCTTAATTTATTTATACCCAATATTTTGGAACATTAAATAACCCAACTATAATCATTTAATATTTATCTCCTTAATTAATCTTTTATTTTAAAATTTAGAGTGTTACAGTATACAACTCCACGCCCATATTCAAGTTTCTAAATTGCTCAATTAACTCTATCTCTTTCACCATCATAGGGGAAACATGCAATGACTTCCGACTTAATGCATATTACCTTTTGGTTAAATAGATATTTGAGGCTTTTGTGATCACTAAAGACCATAAATTTTGAGCCATACAAATAATGCCGCCATAACTTCAAAGCAAAAATAATTGCCGCCAATTCAAGATCGTATGTGGGGTAGTTAACCTCATGCGGTCGCAACTGTCTCAATGCATAGGCTATCATACGCTCATTCTACATTAGCACGCAACCAAGACCAAGCTTAGAAGCATCAAAGTATGCTACAAAATCATCAAGTAAATCTGGTAAGGCCAACACTGAAGCAGAAGTAAGTCTTACTTTCAACTCTTGGAAACTTTTATCGCAATCAAGATTCCACACAAACGTTTGATTCTTACGAGTTAGTTTCGTCAATTGCAAAGCTAAACGGGAGAAACCTTCAATAAATCTCCAGTAATAACTGGAAAGACTAAGAAAACTTCTTATTTCAGTCATGGACGTCGGTCTTTCCCAAGCCATCACAACTTCAATCTTTGACAGATCAACAACAACACCATCTTTAGAAATGACATGTCCAAGGAATTGGACCATAGACAACTAAAACTCACACTTAGGAAGCTTCACATATAACTTTTTTTCACAAAGAATATTCAGAACAAAGCGAAGATGCCCTTCATGTTCCTCATGGCTCTTGGAATAGACAAGAATGTCATCAATAAACACCACCACAAATTGGTCAAGATAGTCATGGAAAATGTGATTCATGTAATCCTTGAAAATCGCAAGAGCATTTGTCACATCGAATGGCATCACCACATACTTATAGTGGCCATACCGCATTCGAAAGGCGGTTTTAGGAATATCATCAGTCTTCACCTAGATTTGGTGATATCCGGAATACAAATCAATTTTTGAGAACATCACAACATCCTTCAACTGATCCAAAAGTTCATCAATATGAGGTAAGGGATATCGATTTTTAATAGTCAACTTGTTAAGTTATCGATAATCCACACATAACCTCATACTTCCATCCTTCTTTTTCACCAATAATACAGGTGTACCCCAAGGAGACACACTTGGGCGAATAAATTCCCGTTCTAACAATTCTTCAACTTTTCTTTTCAACTTAGTTAATTCCATAGGAGACATCTGATACGGTGCTCGAGAAACAGGATCCGCACCGAAAACAATATCAATGGAAAATTCTACCTCTTGTGGAGGAGGTAGACTTGGTACCTTATCAGGATACGATAGGGATATCATAAGTTTGAGCATTATTGTCCCCATCCACCATGCATAGAATATCAAGAAGTTAAGATATACCTTGCACATCAAAGCGCTCGGTCGTCGGAGAGGGAAAGATGACATTTCAATTCTGACAATCCATCAATACTTTGTTGGCAGATAACTAATCCATTCCTAGAATAACTTTTAAGTCCTTCATGCGCAAACAAATAAGAGATACTACAAATCTCTTATTCTCAAGAATCATCTACAAATCTCTTATTCTCAAGAATCATCTCAATATCATTATATCAAGTGACCATCTGTAAAAAAATACCAGTCGGTGTAGACACCATTATAGAACCTTTCATCATGCTTATTGGTAATTTCAAACGCCTCACACAATCTTCCAAAATGAAGGAGTTTGTTGTACTAGAATCAAATAACGCTTCAACACAATTACCAAGGATTTGGCACTTACTTTGAACCAAAGAATCAGCCTGTGCAGCTTCTTTACTGGTCACAGTGAAGACTCTTCCAGCAGTTTGTTGTTGATTAGCACCATTATTTTGACCATTCCAGCCACCATTGCCATTACCATGACCATTTCCACCTTTACCATTCCCATTTCTATTACCATTGTGACCACCATTGTGGCCGCCATTACTATTTCCATGACCACGACCTCTAAAAGCACCATAGCCTCCAAAGTTTGCATCATTGTGTACCGCTATATCTATGGCATTCAAGGGATAATCAGGACAAATGTTATCGGGTTGGTTGCATCAATAGCACACCATATTATCCTCATGATCACATTCACGAGCCAAATGATTTCCATACACTAGAAACATCAGAGTCGTTGGCCATTACCTCGGCCACAACTAGCACTATGTCTTCCACCACCACGTCCACCTCTAAGTGAAGAGGCACCACGTACAAAGTGTCTAGTCTTCTTAAAATCGCCTTTCTTCTTGGAGGTAGAAGTTTAGCCCTTCAATTTGTAGTCATGCCCCAAATAACTCTTGGGAGCCACATTATTCTCTTAAAAGATTATACACTTGTTCATAAGAGTAGGAAAGCTCATAATCCATTGGTGACATATTGCCTTCTTGATCTCTTAGTGCAATCCATTTTCAAACTTGACATATTTCGAAGCTTCGGTACTTTCCTATTGAAAAGAAGGGTAAAACACACATAGCTCTTCAAATTTAGAGGCATAATCCTCCACTGACAAGCTTCCTTGTTTGAGCTCCATGAATTCAAGCTCTTTCTTGCTATTGTAGCTATTCGGAAAATACTTCTTCAAGAACTCCACCTTGAAATTCTCCCAAGTCAAGGGAGTGTAAGCCAAAATCATACACCCACCAGTCAAAATCCATCAAGACCAAGCTTCTTCATGAATCATAAATGTCGTATACTCGACCTTTTGAACTTCAGAACACTCCATGCTAGCAAATATTCACTCCAAGTCGCGAATCCAAACATAAGCGTCTTCCATTTTGTAACCCTTATGAAATTCAAAAGGTTTTCGCTTGAAGAATCGGTCAAGACCATGATTTTGTTGACCAATAGGTTGTTGTTGCCGTTCAAGAATCTCGGCAAATCGATTAAAAGCTTCAGCCATAGCGGCTGCATCAACATTGCATCTATTCATCATCGATCAATCTAGACACATAACACAACGATACTTAGAAACCTTGTGTTTCTCTCCTCAAGATTCATCAACCAAAAACAATGATCACCAACACATACATCATCATAATGTATTCATAATTCAAAGGTATATATTGGAAAGGAAATGTCTGGCCAGGCTTAATGACAATCATATAATCATCACCATCATCCACAATAGGAAATAGTGAGCAATTCATGCTCCAACAATGTTTAACCATAGTGATAACATCTCAACATCGAGCAACTAATGCTCTTATAAGGTACAACAATGTTTCAACAATAAACAACCATATTTCAATGGCAAACAACCTCAATTCAATAAGAGAAATTTCCCTATAATAGCATATAATTCACAAGATCAATTAACGAGCAATCAATGCTCTGATACCACCTTTGTAACAACGCCCTTAATCCGACAATTAATATTAAAGTTATTAATGATTTGATAATAAAAATTTGATTAAATTTTTTGTGATTTAATTGTCAAAGTAAAGGCGCCACGATTTAAAAGTTTGATAAGTAACCCCAGATCATTTTAAAGACTTATCTCATATATGACAATATAAGAAGGTAGATGTTTTTAATAAGATGTTGCTATAGGGTGATCGCTTGCACAATCATCATGCAAGAGTTTAGAGGAAACGTATATTAATTCGTAAAGAAGAATGGGTATGAGGTCTAACCCAAGAAAAACAAACATGAGTAGGAAACAAAGGCATACGTTAACACACCTCAAATAAGCAACAAGCTTATGAAAAATTGATGAAGAATAGGTCATGAATCGATTTGAGGACTCCATGAATCGATTTATGCATGTTAAAAATTCAAAACAATGAAAACAGAACCTTCTGAAACAATTCGAGACTTGTGTGAATCGATACAGATAAATTAGAAGTTGTGAACAGTGAAAACAGAACCTCTTGAATTGATTCAAGACTCGTATGAATCAATTCAAGCCATTCCAGTAGCTCTTGAATCGATCCAAGGGGTTATGTGAATCAATTCAAGCTATTCCAGGGGCTCATGAATCAATTCAAGGAAGTCATGAATCGTCATGACAACAAATCTGCTTTATAATGTAGAAAATACATAATTTCCCAACTTCCAACCACCCTAACTATTTCATATCAAATCCAAACTCTAACAAAATTTGACACCACTAATTATACACCATTTATGACATGTAACAACTGGCCGTACTCAAAAATTCCCACAAACAAGAGACCTATGCGCATAAATGTGTTTAGCCCATTTTAAGGCATTTTTATGCAACATAAGGGTCAATTCTCAATGAAATTGGCCCATTCCAATTTGTATAAGTTCTAAATCATGCATAGGCACTATTAAGACCATTCCATGGCATATAAACATACTAAAACTCTATATGACCCTATCAGTTTCTCAATTATGCATAAACATCATAAACAACTTCACATTTTGAACAATTCATCCTTCCATGGACTTCCATTTACATAAGTATCAATATTCATGCATCAATATAACATGTAAATCATTGTATCACAATTAACCATAACCATTGTTAAAGTCACTACCAAAAATTAGCCTTCCAAAACATATAAGGCCTAATTTTCATAAGTGTCCCTTAAACTAAATACCAAACATCATTCAATACTCATATACAAAATAAGCATATTCATATGTCAAGTGCTTTACAAGACAATGTTGGCCAAGGCTCACAACCTTTTGTTCCATATTTACCTCCACCATTGCTCAACCTCCAAAAAAAAGAAGGATATCTAACATATCTACATCAACCTTTAAAAATAGAAATTAGGAGATGAGTAACATATACTAAATAAATTAAAGTCATACATTATGATGATACATACATATGTGCACAACATACATTTCTCAAAGAGCACTACATGCTCCTTTCACATATCACATTATTTTATTTCAACATAGCACATATTCCAAATCAACACATCCACAACATATGTACCAAATCATTGGTAATCTCACCAAACACGATCACAGACTTAGAGTTAGTACCACCATATCTTTCTCTTTACTTATCAATCATCCATCGCCACCACGGGCTACCAAACTTGGCATATATCTGGCTATATGTAAATTCTCTTATGGCTAATGCATACATAAGGAATCATTATCAAATCGCAGATCTGACTATGGGAAACATCATATAAAATATGGGTCAAGCATAGGTTTGCTACTATACCCCTACTGCAGTAGTAAATGTGTATACTTATCTTATTAATTGCATGTATAATATCACTCTTTTACTGGTACCAAACCGTTGTCGCCCATATGTAGCACTAGTCACCCTGTGACTTACAGATTCACAACATGGCCTCACTTGCCAAAAGTGCTATAGGCCTCTCCCGAACACACTTTGAGAGAGTCGTGCTCTATAGGGATGCCGAGGTCACTTGTTCACCATAGAGCCGCCCACCCACTGGGCCTGCCACATAGGGTGCCTCGTCACCAAACTATGGGCACCTTCATGATTCTCGGAATCACTAGGGAACAACATATAATTTCACCCATGCACTGGGTCACCTTCCCACTGGGCTCGCCTGTTGGAACCCCTAACATTCCACATAGACAATGAATGATATGCCATGGATGTAAATTCCAATCAATGCATTTCTCACACTATACATCCTAAATGCCACTCTACAATCAATAACTCACCACCATCACTTAGTGGAATTCAATATCCTCGTCATTCTCAACCATTACCAATTATCATTGGATTTTATTCAATAGTTAGTGGCAATTATTATTTATCAAATCACATATCATGGGATGTTCAACATCATTACATTTAAATTCAATCATGGTCTCAAAGTTATTCATAACAAGTCTGATTAACATGAGTCAATTTCAACATCATAATCATCATCCCAATAACATATGCCACATAACACCATTCATCTAAATACATTCCAATCACATAAGCATCAAAACAATTATCCCAGCCAAATTAGCATAACACATTCATACACGCACATCAATAATGGATGAAATCATGCATTTAGAAATATTATTCCCTCCTACCTCAAGAGAAGTAGTACTCGTTATGGTCCGAAGGTCCTGCTCTGTCAAGGGATCCTTTCCTACATCACACAATGTACCATACAATTATTTTTTATTCAAACCACAAAGATTCAAGTGCTTTTAATTAACTACTTGGTGTTTATACCACTTTAAATCTCAAACCTCATTTATTTCATTTAATCCACCACAACCACCATGGGTTTGGTACTCATATTCATTTATTATGCATTTAAGGACCACACCTACCTATGGGTTTCCATATTAATGACTTTGAACCACCATTATTACTTATCTAACCTCGTTAATGGCTATCCACCATCAATGTTACCATCTCACATCATTAATAACATTCTCCCCACATCAATAAACACTTATCCACTCATATTTTACATTTTCCCAAAAATCATAGGGTTAGGGTTTCATTAAAAACCCAACAACCATCATTAATGTCCATCTTCTTCCATAACAATCAATACCATTTTCATGTACCCATAAATGCCATCATAAAATTCACATTAAATGAACCCTACCTTAGGGTTTTGTATCATAAATGGCTTCCCAACATCTACTCATACATAATACACTCTTAAAAATCATAATAACCTATAACCCAGAGTTAGAGCTCAAGAAAATGAAGAGAAAACTTACCTTAAGCTAAAGAGAATGTAAGCCCCAATAGTGAAGGAGAGAGTAAAAAAATTAGAGAGGGAGAAGGATAGCTTCCAAGCACCACAAGCTTCTCCTCCCAAGCAAGAAGAAACGAAAATAGAGAGGGGGAAGCACACACTACACTTAGGGTTTCAAGAAGAAGAAGAAGATGAGTGGGAGATGAAGAATGAAGAGAAAATAGGGCTTTGCCTTTGGAAGAGAAAGGTGACGTGAAATAAGAGAAGGGAGAGTTTCTTTTGTTTTAATTTTTCACCTCTTCATTAAAATTTTACTATTTTATAACCAACAAGATCTTTGTTCAGGCTTAATACTTATTCCAAAAATTATTCCGAATACATATTCGGATCCCCAATAATATTCTTAACAGCCCTAACCAATAGTACCTTAATTGGAGATACTTGACCTGACACTCATATTTCAATCGGGTATTATTTTCAACTTTTTAAGCCACAATAAATTATAAATAATCATAAAAATTCTCAATTTAATTATTTCAATATTTTTAGGTCATTTGATGACATATATGTAATTATTCACTAATTATTCCTCTCAATTAATCATTTATATAAATTTTAGGATGTTACAGTTTGGGGATGTTCGATAGATGAGAATACTTAGACAATTTAAAGACCCTCTAAGAGCTTAGTAAATTTCTTGTCTATGAATTGAGTGTTATTGTTAGTAACGATTTAATCTAAGACGTTGAATCTTGTGATTATGTTCTCATAAATAAATCTCCTGGTTCATGCTAAAGTAATATGGACAAATGCCCTGGCTTTGATAGACTTGGTGAAATAATCAACCCCGAGGATTAGGTACTTGACACCGCTCGGGGTTGTTAGGAACGATGCTAGAATATCAAGGCCTTATTGATGAAAGAGCCAAGAAACAGTCAAAGTAAATAACTCCTTCACCAGAGTATTGTATAAGTTGGCAAACTTCTTGTAGAAGTCATACTTTTTTCACGTACTCCGCTATCCTTTTTCATATTGGGCCACCAGTAACCAACCTTTAAAATTTTCCATATAAAGCTTCGGGTACTGATATAATGTCCACATTGTTCTTCGTGCACTCATTTTCATTTAAATATTTTAGATAAAGCACTGAAATGCCCTTTCTGAATAACGCTTCATCCACCATAGTGAAATAAGGCAACTCTCTCTTCAACTTTGTTTTTTCTAAGGGGTCTGTAAGCAATTGACCATTCACAATATATTAAATTATGGAAGTCAACCATAAAGCTTCATCAAAGGCATGTATATAAATTACAAAGATCTAAGGTAAGACTGTGAATCTTGTCTTTGTAAGGGTGCTCTGAATAACGGTCATGGTGGCATCAATTTTCCTAGTGTTGGTTAACCTAGATAGGATGTTAGCCTGAATGTTATCCTCTCTTGGAATGTTCTTGAATTCTGTGACACCCTCGATTAACTAGGACTAATTCTCCCATTGGAACATCCTAGTTAATTAAGGAGTCATAAATTATTTAGAAAAATAGGAGTTTTTTAATGGTAATCATCAACACATAGCTCAAGTAAAGATTATAACATAGATCGATTCTTTGTAACAAGTGTACTTAAAAGAAACGGGGCTCGCGGGCTCCTAATAACAACTATTGTAATATTAACATAACGTAACTAAATGTTGGGACCTACGACAGTCTTGACACGAGCGGCGAGTGTAAACAGTCTACGCTCACGGCTCAACATTCTGTACTACAGGTAGTCCTGGTCCTGCTTGTGCTTACCTTAACCTTCGGGTGATGATTACAATAAGGAAAGTAGACACAACACAAAATGGGTGAGTATAAGCTCTCAACCCACGTAATTCATATGCAAGGGTAACGATAATATTAAACAATCATACATATGCCAAACAAGTACGAAGAACCTATATAACATGTACTAGAACAATCATATAGTAACTCAGAACATACACAGAGAAAATATGCGCCAACATGGTTAGTCATACAGTTATGATATGTTATGTATATGTCAAGTTTACTATTACTTATCTTTAATTGAGTGCCAGTATACAATAGGGCCCAACTCCTACGCATTAACCTCACATATCAATATCCATGTACACAATAATCTCACATTATCCTTTTGCCCAACTAGAGCTACTAGAGCTCACGTCGTTCTGCTTTCTCAAAAAGGGGGTAAAGACTTACAGTCCTATCAATAATAGATCAAACACACATCTCGTCAGAACAGGCACTACAAGGTCATAGAAACCCTCGTTCGGAGTCGAAGTACATTAAAGTTGCCATGGGCTATCCGGCTTCGGGTGTGAATCCACGCCATTGGAGGTCTACCCCCGATATACTTCTAAGATCGCCCTCAGGGGATAAAGACGCCATTGTTTCTTCAGTGTACCCATCACTATATGCTCTAGGGGATCACTCTATTTTCCTTCATTATACTCTATATGCAACATGAAATTTACTTATTTTACCATAAGGGTGCCCGAGTACTAGACAGAACCTTACTCACTTGACGTATTTGTCCTTAAAGCTTGTAAACTACTCATCATGAATTCTTTTAATGAAGAGGATATTAGAAACCAAGGCCTAGGTGCTATCTAGATAACCCCTCTTAGGAGCACTGAGGTTTGGTATCTAAGTAGGTTTCAATATAGAGAAATTCCTAAGACCATACTGTCTAATTTCCTCTTTAAATTCTTTTTCTAAAAGAATATTTCGAGGGATTTTCTTTTATTATGTTTTAATGGAAACAAAATTCCTAACTTATTTTATTTTTACTTCTAAAAATGTGATTTTATATCAAAGTATTTAGTTTCAAAAGAAAGGTAAGAACAAGGTACATTAGCATTTCTTACGATTTTTCGACCTTTACCAATATCGTCCTCACGTATTGATTTACGATGAACGAATAGATTGACCTTAATTCTTTAAAAATCACTAGAACCTCAAATAAAATTTTTTATTATAATTACTAAAATCATTTCTAGTCTTATACATAAAAATGAAACTTTCTTTGAACAAATATAAGTTATAAATTCGCTATTTCTCATTGTTTACCGAAACTTTGATTTTTGTCGTATTTTATCTAGAAATTCCAAATTGAGTGATTCCAAAGCCAAAAGTGCTTAATTTTTAAAATACTAGTTAAATATAATAACATTAAGTGTTAATTCTGTCTTGAAACAGGTCTTGCATGAAAATGCACTAAGGATTTAAGGACAAATAACGCGTCAGAATATCTTTAAACCAATTTTCCTCATTTGGGTAATTTTCCCATGTTATAAATTCACGTCACATACTATAAAGTACATACCCAACATAGTTTGGCCAATTTCTCTTATTTACTAGCATAAATACATTTTATCCCGTTTCTAACTCATCATTCACACCTATACTCGGGTCCTTATTTATTCCTTTTCAAATGCAGCATTTTATTCATATTTTTATCATCACTCTCATAATTTTAATCATTCCAAACAGCCACCACATCATGCTACTCAAAACTCAAGATTTATCCATTCATTCATAAGTTAATTTTATTAATTTAACATACAAAATAATTATCATAAATATAAACATCTAATTCACAAATATTTCAAAATTAAATTAATTCATATCTAACTCATTTTTTTTCTTCATCAAAAATCAAAATTTTAACTAGGCATATTTCTTACGACTATCAAGCTGCTAAAAATTACTTTTATGTAAAAATCTTTAAGTTTAAGGCATTAAATTTAAGGTGACATTTTCCAACAGTAACATACTCTTTGATTTGTGCATTCTAGAACTCATTTTCAAGCACATATAATCCATCTAAATTTTAGAAAATTGAAGGGGTAACACGTGGTCATTAAATTAAGAGAGAAATTCTTTCCTTCAATATTTTTAACAACATGCAAGTGGTGTTTTGTGATTTACAAATTCTGTCCAAGATTTTAAATTAGTTAATATTCATCAAAATTTATAGTATAAGCAACATTTTTTTTGCATCAAACCATAAAGGTATGTCACGTTAATTCTTGGCTTTAACGGATCATGGTTTTATAGCTTTCCACTTAGTAAAAATGGACATGCATGCACCTTTCCATGTAATTAAATTTTCTGCAGCAACAAGGACATTAGAAACAAGCAACTCACAAGTTAAAATTCATAGGAATCAAGGATCTAACAAAATTATAGTGCAGCCATGGTACCCCTAAGATAAACATAAATTTTAGCAAGAGATTTTCATTATCAAGATTTTAAAATAGATGTTTTCAAATGAGGCACCAAGGTGTGAATTCTTAGGGACATCAACACCTCACTATGCATATGAAAATAAGGAGTTAAAGTGAGCAAGAAAATTTTTTGGGGTTAGGCGACGGAAAACGGGCCTCGAGCCCTTCATGAAAATTTTAAGGCATGGTATGAGGGACGTATTGAGATAAAAATGATTTGACTTGGACACTCTAGGTAACCTCTTGGCTAGAGTTGGGGGGATATGCATAAAATTAATAACTTAGAAAAACATAGATTAAATATTCTCATTAAATCACTAAGTTTTCTTAATTAATTATTAATTCTTGTTGACCTAATTAAATCATAATCAATCACTCTGGTTACTCAAATTCTTTTAAAATTATTAACTTAATCATAAAATCAAGTCGGCCTTAGCCCAAATACTATTACATATGAATTTTAATACAAAGAATAATATACTTGGCCTTAGGGACCAATCACATGAAAATGGGGGCTGTTACAAATTTGATCTGTATGAATTTTTCCTTTTGCTCATTCACCTTAGCCAGGTATTGCTACAATAACGGTTCCTTGGGTTGGTACTCTCTATACCCTTGGAAGATAACTAATTGAGAGCCACTATATGCGATGACCTTTTTGGCTTTGATGTCCATGGAGGCTTATAGTCCAGTCAAACATGCTTCATATTCAGTTTAAATATTGGAGATTTTAAAATTGAATCTCAAGGAGATTTCAAGGTGGACTCCATTATCGCTCTCAACTATAACACTGACGCTATGATCTTCACTGTCTGATGACCTTTTTATGAACACTGTCCAATGTGAATGCTTGTCCTCAGGGTTCCCACTTGTTTTCTTGGAGAAAAAATTAGCTAGCACCTGGGAATTGATGGTGCTTCAAAGTTCCTATGTCATGTCAAATTTTGACAATTCAATTGCTCACTTGATCATCCTTCTTGGCAAATTGAGCTTGAATAGCATTATCTATTGTAACATCTTAAATGTTATGTATAATTAAATAAATAGGGAAAATAAATAGAGTAAGTATGAGAAATAATTATTTGAAGTCCTAAGCAAGTAGAAAAATTTATTTGGGTATCTTTTAAATTAATATGATTTATCCAAGAATTATCATCGTCGTTTAATAAACAAAAACATATAGATATAATATGAAGATGAATTAATTGTATAGAGATACATTAGGTAATCATTAAAAATGATTATTTATACCTTAAAAATAAAGCTAAATTAATTTGGGTATTTATTGGATTTGTCATGAATTATTTGGGATTTATCGGCGTTGTTTTATCATTGAAAACGTCCAGTTCATAGATAGACTTTAAGCAAACTATTTTAAAAATAAATGTCAAGGATTAGAAAATATTAAAATAATTATGCTAGACATAAAAATAAACCTAAAAAAAGTTTAAGACAATTAACTATACAAAAAATAAGGGCTCGGGTAGCTAAAACGCTTCGTTTTTTAGCCAAAATGCAACAAACTTCCTCTTTTCAACTTAGGCTGGACATGCAGTAGCCTTAGGCCAATATTCCATCAAACTTTTAAAGGTCCAAACTAGAATTTTGCCAAAAAGATGGGTCATAGGCCAAAAACACTTCATTAAGGGCAATATGGTAAACGACATGAAATGAAAGCTTTCCCTCTCTCTTCTCCCCCAATTTTTCAAACACCACTAGCATTCTTCCCTCACTCATTTCGAAAAATTCATTCTCTCTTTTCCATTCAAGGGCCATGCCAAAAACCTTACAAATCTAAAGTGTTTTTTGATGTATTCTTGAAGAAAGGAAATTTAGATCGGTATCTTAGAACCTTGGACTTCTTTCTTCTTGTTTCCTTTCCCTCATATCTTCTTCTCCACCTCTCCATGGTTTGGCCAAATTTTTTCTCTTACTTTCTCTTGGAATTTTTGAAAATTTTAAGGCAAAGGAAGGTATTTTTGAGCTTTTTGAAGGCATTGGAAGCTTGGACCATTTTTCCTTTATTTTTCTTACTCTCTTGAGTTAAGGTTTAGAATCATATTTGGGTAAGTTTTGGAATACTTGATAGACTTTAAATTGATGATGTGGAAGTGTTAGAAATTATGTTGATAATGTTAAAAATTTAGGATTATGCATGATTGTAAAAACCCTAGGGTAGGAGACACTTTGAAATGTTATTAGAACTTGAATATTGTTGGTTTGGTAGTTTAAAATTTAGGGAAAATACATTCAAGAACCTTGAATGCTGCATAAATGATACTAGAATAATTACAGGACTTAAATTCCTATTGTTGAATTGATTTGACATTGTTGACATAGAAAATGGACTTGTTAATAAGCATTAGATGTCTCTTGATGTAGGAAAAAAGTGGCAAAGTGTCATAAATGGTTCTAAAAATGCATAGCCTAGTTAGTATACTTGAGAAAATGTAGTTGGATATGGATTAGCATTTATGGTGGTTATTACATAATTATTGGTTGAAAAGTATAACATTTATGGTAACTTTAATGAAGGACATGCATGATTAATGGGAAATAAATATGTCATTGGCTTAGAAAACCTTGTTGGGACATATTAAAAACCAAAGAGATATTTATTTAGCTTGGAAAATGTTATTAGAAGTAATTTGGTAATTTTAACATGTTACTTTGTAAGAAATTCTAAGTTAAGATTTTGAAATAATGATACCTATTACTTTGTAAATGTTTCTAGTGGCTAGAAGTAAATTATTGGATGTGTTATGGTATTTATTGGTGATGAAAAATAATTATGTTTAAAGGAATGAGAAACTAGTAACCATTAAATGAAGAAAACATGGTGTTGAAAGTCACGAATGTTACCCAAGTGGCCTCTAAGAATTTCTTTTTATAAATGCTTTAGTATGCAATGACAATTAATTTAAACACCATTGCTTAGAATATAAAGAGTTAAGGGTTAGAGATTGTAAACATAGATTTTATACTAGTTTGGTCAACACCTCCCTATATCTAGTCTTGAAGCAACCCTTGAGATTTCCACCATAAGTGTCACAAGTTACAACAACGAAGCACTCCTACACCTCTGGGATACCACACCTTTAAATAGAGCCTTCGACCTTGCAAGAGCCTTACCCTTGACTTATATTACTAGGGATGCCTCACCTTAGACTTAATCCCCTTGAGATACCTCACCTAAGATACACTGCTAGGGATCACCCTAGACTTTTTCCTTTTGGGATATTTCACCCAAGATAATACAAGAATATTAAAACTTTCTCTCAAAGAATGGATAGAACAACTTGAAGCTTTTCTAATGGTAATCCTCAAGTATAAGAATGACCTTTAAATATCAAAGAATATTTAGGTTATAGATTATAAAGATGACAAAGTGTTTTTCCAAATCCATGTTTTGAAATGATTAATGTTCTCCCTATTTATTGCAATTGAAGAGATGCATTTGATTGATGAAAAGCTTCCTTTTGATGTTGAAAAGATAACTTTTCAAATAGATGTGCTCACTCAAAAGTTTAAGAACCCATTAAGATTGTGAACTGAGAGATGAAGTTTGAATTAGTGGACACTACCTAATGGTGTTGTTGTTAGTGTTACCTCTTTGATGATATATAAAATGTGATATAAAATTCATTAAACATGTGAATTAGAGAAGTGATTCCATATTATGATATGGTTATTGAAATTATATATATATGCTTGGTGAAATTTGATATATAATATGTCTTTATTGTTGAATTGAAACTCCTTAAGAGGAGAATATGTTGGTTACATATACACACTAGTGCAAAAAATAGATATGACGACTGGATTTAATCACGGTTATGTGATAACCGTAGTCATAAAAAATGCGGTGGTATTTTTGAAATTATAAGAAACATGTTTAATCACGGTTGATGCGGAACCGTGGTTATATCACCTCTATAACCACGGTTACTTTAGAACCGTGGTCATATCCCCAATTAAAATTTTATAATTTAAAATGTTAAACTCCCCTATACCACGGTTACTTTAGAACCGTGGTGATATCACCCCTATTACCACAGTCACTTTACAACCGTGGTCATATCCCCAATTAAAATTTTAAAATTTAAAATTTTAAACTCCCTATAACCACGGTTACTTTAGAACCGTGGTCATATCACCCCTATTACCATGGTTACTTTACAACCGTGGTCATATCCCTAATTAAAATTTTAAAATTTAAAATTTTAAACTCCCCTATAACCACGGTTACTATAGAACCGTGGTCATATCACCCCTATTACCACGGTTACTTTACAACCGTGGTTATATCCCCAATTATTATTTCATTTCCCTCCCCCGCAACTCATTTCACTTTTCTAAAGTAACTTTTGACTCTTCATTTCCCTCCCCACCCGTAACTCTCTCTGTTCCCATTCCTCGTCTTCTTCTCTTCTCTTATCGGTAAAACACTGTTGCTCATTCTTCGCATGGCATTGAATCCAAGATCTGATTTGACCAACGCTTGCTGTGAACATATACCTCTTTCTTTCCTTCACCCATTCACTTTTCTTTTTCTTTTTGATTTTAACCTTTTCTCATTTCGTTACTTTTTGCAATGGAAGAAGAAATGCGAAAATAGGCCCGAGAATCCTGTAATGCTCTATGTCAAGCTATCACCATTCTCGAACTCAATCAATGAAATTTAGCCTCAGAACAAGAAAGGTAAGTCTCTTTTATTTAATTATTTATATACGTAATTTTATTTTTTAAGATTAAGGTATCGACATGAATGTTTGGTTTGCTTTGTAGTATGTGAAAATAGAGCAGCGGAAGCTTGCAAGTTTCTGGAAGAAGAGAAAAGTAAGACTGTTGAAAAGGGAGATAGCCAAAATTAAAGTGGAGAAGGCCCAGGAGTATAGGATTCAGATTGGTCAATTGGAGAAACATGTAAATGAAGCAGAAGTGAAGTTGCCATCTGATGGTTGAAAAGGAAATCAATCAATTAAAGGAGCTTCCAGAACCGTGGTTGATTTTGAGAGGATTAAAGGAGATGAGGCTTTAATCACGGTTATTTTGAACTGTGGTTATATGCTGTTTCTCACCACAGTTCAAAACCGTGGTTAAAAGTCCACACCTATAACCACGCTGGGAACAACCACGGTTGTAGAACCGTGGTTAAAGGCTAATTTTAACCGTGGTTAAAACCCCAATATGCACTAGTGACATATGTATATTATCATGTTTTTGTCTAGTGGTTCATCATTGAGAAAGTATGCTCATTCTCCTATGTTGTCCATTTTTAAGCTCTTGTGTTGTAGGACATGAAGAGATATAGTGTATAGAAGATGCTTGAATGCCTCGGCCAGCACACTTTTGACTGTTTGTATATAACATTAATTTTGTATAGATACACTAGTAATTAATGTCCTATTATTGTGATGATGACTTGGTATTTTTGGGATATTGGCTGATATTTGTGTCACAAACTACTCTATGATGATACATGATATAAGGTTGGAACCTAGATAATGATTTTGATACTTTAGTTATGAATGGTGAATGCTGAATTTTCTTATTGTTTAGTAAATATTATGGTTGAATGAGTTGTAGGAGGCAATATTGGTCTTACCTAGTTGCATAGGGTGATGCCATGATATTGAGAATTGGTAATGGAAAATAATAATGTGAATATGTGAGAAAATGGTCAAAGTTTATGTATTAGAATAACATTGTAAAGTCTATGTGTAATGAGACATTTTAAGGTGTGAAACCATAATACCATATTTCTAGGTCCAAAATATATATAAAAATATATTGGTAAAATAAGGAATTTTAGTGATTGATTTAGTGACATACTAGTATGCCATTTTGTTAAATTCTAAGCATATTATGGAAGTGTTGTATCTAGATGTGCAAATTTAGGTGCAGTAAGTTGAGATAATGGAATCAAGACCTTGAAATTGATAGATTGAATTGGGTTGGAAAATAGGCAAAGTACCATTACTAGAACTAGATGACTATTTTCAATAATTAATTTGTAATGCAATGTTTAGGAAACATTATGAATAGCATCTCAAAATATGTTCATGAAGACCCGTGGTTTAGAATTAATTTGAGAAATTATTTAATAGGTAATAACTTTATTATATGACTTTAATAATCCTAGATCTTCTTAGAACAAATCCTAAAACCCATTTTTGCTTTTTGGCAAACTTAAATATTTCGTAGATATATATTTAATAATTATTCGATTAAATTATTTTACGTGGGTGTTGAGCCTTGGCTAGACACTCTTAGAGCAAGGAGTAAGTGTTGTTTAAATTTACATACCTTCTCATATCGTCATATATGAGATAGGTCTTTAAATAGATTAGGGCTGATAGTCAAAAATTTTAATTATGGTGTTCTTTTTCTAATGAATTACTGAATACAAAAAATTCACCCTAATATTCATTGTCTGGTTATTATTATTATTATTATTATTATTATTATTATTACTATTATTATTATTATTATTATTATTATTTATTGGATTAAGGGCACCACGTCCGTAATGGTAGATTAGTTTGGACCATGATTGGGTAGGCATTAACTATGGTCTCATCCTTTGGGAATGCATTAATGACAACTAATGCTGGTTTTTCAATCTTTTGAAACTGAAGCTCAACAACGCCTTAGAAATTCTTCCTTGTGAAGTACGTAAGACGTTGTCCTATAGAGTTTATTTTTACTAGAACAACTCCTAGAGCCTCGTTTAAAATAGATAAATAAAGAATTAATTGTTCATTAAGGTTGGGTTTCGTCATAATTAGAGATCTAGCCAGGCATCCTTCAAACTCTAGAACGTCATCTCTTGCTCCTCGTCCCATTCATATTTCTTATTGTTCAAGATTTTGTATAAGGGGAATGACCAGTGTGTCATCCTAGGGATGAACTTAGCCAATCGGCTATCTTGCTGTTCAAAGATTGAACCTCTTTGAGGCTCTTGGGGATTTGCAACTCTGGGATCACTTATCACTTATCTAGGTTGGCCTAAATACACCTACGGGTCAGCATAAACCATATGAATCTCCCTTCTTGTATTGCAAAAGTTCACTTGAGGGGATTGAGTTATATGTCATATGCCTTCAACCACTCAAAGATCCTTTTGAGATCAACAATATAGTCTTCTCCAGCCAAAGTCTGGCTATCATATTGTCTATATAGACTTTCACCAACTTGGTATGCATTTCTTCAAAGATTTTATTGATCATATATTGGTAGGTGACACTGGTGTTCTTTAGACCAAACGGTGTGATGGTGTAATAAAACACTCCCTTGATATTGATAAAAGTCATTTTTTCTTGATCTATAAAGGACAAGAATTGATAGCCAGAAGAATTGTCTACCACCCAATCTATATTGGGGATGAGGAAGAGTAACATCGGTTGAGATTCACATAATCTATGCATGTTCACCATTTACCATTGGATTTCTTGACCATTACAATGTTGGACAACCATGACAAATATTAGATTTCTCTAATAAAATCGACCTTAGGGAGTTATCTCGCCTGCTCGTATGTAGGTTTCTGTTCCTCTGGGCTTAAATACTTTTTCTTCTACACAAATGGCTTCATTTCAGGGTACATTGTTAATTTATGCCAATAGAAATTTGGATTTATACCCGGCATATCAACCACGGTCCAGGCGAATAGTTAATTGAATTCTTAGAAAAGCTCTACCCGTCTCTTCTCTATACCGGCAACGAGCTTATCATAATATGCTTAACCTTGTCTGAGTAGCCTCTAAGAATTTCTTTTTAGAAATGCTTTAGTGTGCAATGACAATTAATTTAAACACCATCGCTTAGAATATAAAGAGTTAAGGGTTAGAGATTGTAAACATAGATTTTATACTGGTTTGGTCAACACCTGCCTATATCCAGCCTTGAAGCAACCCTTGAGATTTCCACCATAAGTGTCATAAGTTACAACAACGAAGCACTCCTACACCTCTGGGATACCACACCCTTGAATAGAGCCTTCGACCTTGCAAGAGCCTTACCCTTGACTTATATTGCTAGGGATACCTCACCTTAGACTTAATCCCCTTGAGATACCTCACCCAAGATACACTGCTAGGGATCACCCTAGACTTTTTCCTTTTGGGATATTTCACCCAAGATAATACAAGAATATTAAAGCTTTCTCTCAAAGAGTGGATAGAACAACTTGAAGCTTTTCTAATGGTAATCCTCAAGTATAAAAATGGCCTTTAAATATCAAAGAGTATTTAGGTTATAGATTATAAAGATGACAAAGTGTTTTTCCAAATCCATGTTTTGAAATGATTAATGTTCTCCCTATTTATTGCAATTGAAGAGATGCATTTGATTGATGAAAAGCTTCCTTTTGATGTTGAAAAGATAAATTTTCAAATAAATGTGTTCACTCAAAAGTTTAAGAACCCATTAAGATTGTGAACTGAGAGATGAAGTTTCAATTAGTGGACACTAACTAATGGTGTTGTTGTTAATGTTACCTCTTTGATGATGTATATGAAATGTGATATAAAATTCATTAAACATGTGAATTAGAGAAGTGATTCCATATTATGATATGGTTATTGAAATTATATATATATGCTTGGTGAAATTTGATATATAATATGTCGTTATTGTTGAATTGAAACTCCTTAAGAGGAGAATATATTGGTTACATATACATATGTATATTATCATATTTTTGTCTAGTGGTTCATCATTGAGAAAGTATACTCATTCTCCTATGTTGCCTATTTTTAAGCTCTTGTGTTGTAGGACATGAAGAGGTATAGTGTATAGAAGACGCTTGAATGCCTCGGCCAACACACTTTTGACTGTTTGTATATAACATTTATTTTGTATAGATACACTAGTAATTAATGTCTTATTATTGTGATGATGACTTGGTATTTTTAGGATATTGGTTGATATTTGTATCACAAACTACTCTATGATGATACATGATATAAGGTTGGAACCTAGATAATGATTTTGATACTTTAGTTATGAATGGTGAATGCTGAATTTTCTTATTGTTTAGTAAATATTATGGTTGAATGAGTTGTAGGAGGAAATATTGGTCTTACCTAGTTGCATAGGATAATGCCATGATATTGAGAATTGGTAATGGAAAATAATGATGTGAATATGTGAGAAAATGATCAAAGTTTATGTATTAGAATGACATTGTAAAGTCTATGTGTAATGAGACATTTTAAGGTGTGAAACCATAGTACCATATTTCTAGATCCAAAATATATATGAAAATATATTGGTAAAATAAGGAATTTTAGTGATTGATTTAGTGACATACTAGTATGCGATTTTGTTAAATTCTAAGCATATTATGGAAGTGTTGTATCTAGATGTGTAAATTTAGGTGCAATAAGTTGAGATAATGGAATCAAGACCTTGAAATTGATAGATTGAATTGGGTTGGAAAATAGGCAAAGTACCATTACTAGAACTAAATGACTATTTTCAATAATTAATTTGTAATGCAATGTTTAGGAAACATTATGAATAGCATCTCAAAATATGTTCATGAAGACCCGTGGTTTAGAATTAATTTGAGAAATTATTTAATAGGTAATAACTTTATTATATGACTTTAATAATCCTAGATCTTCTTAGAATAAATCCTAAAACCCATTTTTGCTTTTAGGCAAACTTAAATATTTTGTAGATATATATTTAATAATTATTCGATTAAATTATTTTACATGGGTGTTGAGCCTTGGCTAGACACTCTTAGAGCAAGTCTGGCTATCATATTGTCTATATAGACTTTCACCAACTTCGTATGCATTCCTTCAAAGATTTTATTTATCATATATTGGTAGGTGACACTGGTGTTCTTTAGACCAAATGGTGTGATGGTGTAATGAAACACTCCCTTGATATTGATAAAAGTTATTTTTTCTTGATCCATAAATGACAAGAATTGATAGCCAAAAGAATTGTCTACCACCGAATCTATGTTGGGGATGAGGAAGAGTAACATCGGTTGAGATTCACATAATCTATGCATGTTCACCATTTACCGTTGGATTTCTTGACCATTACAATGTTCGACAACCATGAATATTAGATTTCTCTAATAAAATCGACCTTAGGGAGTTATCTCGCCTGCTCGTATGTAGGTTTCTGATCCTGTGGGCTTAAATACTTTTTCTTCTACACAAATGGCTTCATTTCAGGGTACATTGTTAGTTTATGCCAATATAAATTTGGATCTATACCCGGCATATCAACCACGGTCCTGGCGAATAGTTAATTGAATTCTTAGAAAAGCTCTACCCGTCTCTTCTCTATACCTGTAATGAGCTTATCATAATATGCTTAACTTTGTCTGCAACATCTCTAAGCATGACAATCTTTGAGCCTCCCACTAGTGTGCATTTAGAGGCATTTAGAGGATCAATCTTCAACTTCTTTTTTGGGTCAAGGATAATCAAACTGGTCATTCCTGTTGATATTCTATCATCATTCAGCTTGTATTTCTTCATGGAAACCTCTTCTTTCACCATGCTCATACTTAGATTGTAATAATATCGGGTCATTTCCTGATCACCCCAGATAGAAGAAACCTGATTCTCGTTATTGATGAACTTGATGAAAAGGTGTGGGATCGATATAGTGGCTTCCATGGCATTGAGGGTAGGCCTTTATCATGACGTTGTAAGGGGATTTGACATCAATCACTAGGACTCTAGTTTTGACTCTTCTGGTTCTGGGTTCACCATTGAAGGTGATCCTTGTGTCTAAGTACCCATCGGTAAGCTACTTGGCTCCGTGAAAAACTATCAAATCCTATGTATAAGGTTGTAAGTCCATATAAGTCAAGCTCATTTTCTTAAAACAATCATAAAAAAAGACATTGCAAGAACTCTCTTGATCAACTAAGAGTCATTTTACCTACATATTGGCTATTATAGCCACGTAGCTACTGCATCATCTTTGCCAAGAATGCTTAGGCCGAAGTTGTCGTTAAAGAATAAGATCCTAGGTGTTTGGACACCATCTCTAAAAGGTCGGTTATCCTTTTTATTCTGGATCCACATTGTCATCCTAAGATGATTCTTCTTTGTGGTGTTAGAGACACTTTCATCAACAAAACCTCCAATAATTATTTTGATTGCCTCTCTTCGTCTTTGGAGGTGGAGGAGATATATCATTTTCTTTTTGAACAACTTCTACCACCTAAGCATTCTGCTTTTTAGTAGCTATGAACCACATTTAAACATGTCTTTCATGACCATCTAGAGATCGATCTCACCATCTCTTCCTAAACTAGTACAACTCATCCCGAGACTTATTTTTCAAAATGTACTACTTTAATTTCCCTTCTTTGATGAGGACCTCTATTATGTCCTTCAACTGCCTACATTCTTCAATTATGTGGCCAGACTGCTCATGGAAATCATAGTAGTTTCTTGGATTTCTAAGCCTGTTAACAAGCGCTAGTTTCCTAATTCTGTAAAAAAGATTACCAACTCATATCTCTCAAAATATGAGCCAGTATGATGTTAAGTAGAGTAACAGTGGTCAAAACTAAACATTTTCTTTTCCTAAAGGTGGGTTGGACCTCTCTAGCTCTGTTATTTGGAAATGTCATCTCAATTTTTTGTTTTTGTTTTTCTTTCTCCTATAGGGTCGAAGTGGCACGGGAAAGGTTTCTATTGCTATGACCTCTAAATGCATCTCAATAGCAACATACTTGATGGCTTTCTTTCAAAATTCCTTGAAAGTTTAGGGTGTTCCCTTTGCAAAAGAAAAGGTAAATGTAGACTTTAGTTGTAGGGCTTCAATGACGATGTAAAGTTAGATTTCTTTCATCAGATCATGTACCATAACAACCTCTTTGTAGAACCATTTTAGAAAATCCTTTAAGGATTCTTTCTCACCCTGCTTTATCTAAGCCAAGGTGTGGGAAGTCTTAGGAATGTCCCAAGAAATGATGAAGTGGTCGCCAAAAGTCTTTTCTTTATTGATCCAGGAGTTGCTTAAGCTTATGGGAAGGCGCATAAACAAACTTAAGGCTTTCTGGTGAGGGTTTTAGGGAACACCTTACACATTACATCAGATTCTACTCTTAAGAAAATAGCTTTGTAAGTATATGCATCTAGATGCTTCCCTAGATTGTTTCACTAGAGTATTTCCCAATTGACAACGACTGGTGATTTACAAATGCTTGGGAATAAGAATCCCCATCAGTCTTCTAGAGAATGGTAGATTTGACCTATACTTTGTTCAAGCACCCACAGTTTGTGGATTCCTACATTAGAAGGAATGATGATCATCCTAGCAATGGGATTCATGATGGTCCTTTTCATAAGTAGGGATCTTAGAGTATGACAGTGTGGTAGACAACTCATGTTGAGATGTTGTCAAATGGGGTTTTATTATGACAGTGTGGTAAACACCTAGGCTCTAAGTGTGTGATATCCTACACTTAGCCTTCTAGGGTTAGGGACCATCGATGTGTAGTGTCCATACTTTTGAATATGATTTATGGGAATAACTTTAACTGGTCCTAAGTCTGGTTTGGGATAGAAAGTCCAGTGTCAATACCAAGAAAAACTTTTTCATTATTTGTTCCAGTACATAATCTATAAAGAGCGGGCATAAAGGACAAGAAGGAAGGAATCAACAACAAGCAACGGGTAGAGTGTCTGCTACTATTGGGTCAGAGGAAACTCAAGTAGAGGATCTTGTCAGCTAACCGAGTCTTAGAGGATTGCCACAGCAAGACAGTGATCTTTCAACTTAAAGGTGAAAAATGTTAGAAGGATGTTGTTCCAAAAGATCTTACGAGCTTTGAAGGAGCGGCTCAAATGTTTGTGGTGTTTGCTCTTTCCAAGGGAAAAGTTAAGTTCAAAGTAGGAGAGTTACCAGTCATTTATGAGTTTACCGAAGTGTTTCTAGAGGATATCCTAGGTTTGCCTCTTGAGCGTGAGGTAGAGTTCTCAACTAATCTGATTCCTAGAATGGAACCAGTGTCTAATGTACCATATCATATGTGACCTATAGAGTTGGCTGAGTTAAAAAACAAAGTTGAAGAGTTCTTAGAAAGGTAGTTTAACTGACTTAGTGTATCTCTACAGGGAGCACCTGTGTTGTTAGTTAAGAGAAAAAATAGTAGCATAAGGTTGTGTGTGGACTATCAATAGTTGAATAAGGTAATGATTAAGAATAAGTATTATTTGCCAAAGATTAATGATCTTATAAATTGACTAAGAGATGTTGTGATATTTTCCATGACAAACTTAAGGTCAGGGTATCATTAAATCTATGTGAAGTCTAAAGATGATCCAAAAATAACTTTTAGAATGTTCATGGATTCTGTATCAAGTGTTCTTTTCGTATCTAGACTAGTTTGTTATTGTCTTTATCGATGATATTCTGATCTATTCTAAGACATGAGAGAAACATGAGGTACATATTCATTTAGTGCTACAGACATTGAAGGAGAAACAGTTGTATGCCAAGTTGTCTAAATATGAGTTTTGGCTAGATGAAGTGAAGTTTTTGGGTCATGTGATCTCTAAAGAAGGGGTGTATATGGATCCATATAAGGTAGAAGCTACGATAGCGTCGAAAAGGCTTATGTCAATTATAGATATAAGGAGCTTTCTGCTTTTAGTCGGTTACTGTCAGAGATTCATCAAAGGATTCTCATAAATTACCTTACTGATGACTGTTTAACTCGTAAAAACCAACCTTTTGTTTGGACATTAAAGTGTGAGAAAAATTTTCAAGAGTTGAAGTCGAGGCTCACATCTACACCAGTATTGGCTTTTCTAGATTTATAGGAAGACTTTATAGTCTTTTATAATGCTTCTAAGATGGGTTTAAGTTGTGTTTAAATGTAGCAAAGGAATATGATTGCTTATGCTTCTAGGCAATTAAGACCTCATGAGTGAAACAACCAACCCATGACCTAGAGTTAAACATTTAGAGGCACTACCTATATGGAGTTGAGTTTAAATTTTTTAGTGATCATAAGAGTTTAAAATATATGTTTGACCAAAAAATGTTGAATATGAGGCAACAGAGATGGATAGAGTTCCTTGAGGATTATGACTTCAAGCCGAAGTATCATCCAAGAAAGGTGAACGTAGTGCCGAATGTGCTTAGGAGAAAGTCCATTCATATAGCATCCTTAATGATAAAGGAGATGGAGATGTTGTAATTGTTTAGAGATCTGAATCTAGCTGTGGAGGTGAAGTCACTAGTTAGCATGGTTTTGGGGTCTTTAAAAATTACTAATGATTTTCTGAAGCTTATATATGATAAATAAAGGTCAAACCTGCATTTGTTAAAACTGAAGGAATCTCAAGCTAATGGAAAAGAAATAGTGTTGGACAAAGGATCAGAGGTAGAATCTTTGTACTTGATGATATTGATCTAAGGAAAATGATCTTAGAGGAAGCACATAAGAGTGTATTGAGTATCCATCCTAGATCAATAAAGATGTATCAAGATCTAAAGCGGTGTTTTTAGTGCCCTCGGGTAAAGAAAGAAATAGCTAAGTATGTGTCTTCTCTTCATGTTTAGTTTGTTAGAAGACGAAGGTAAAACATCAAAAACCATCCAGTGGCTTACAACCATTGAAGATACCTATTTGGAAGTGGGACTACATTGCCATGGACTTTGTGTCAAGCTTGTCAAGAACACAGTAAGGAAATGATGTCATTTAGGTTATAGTAGATAGATCGACCAAGTCTGCACACTTTCTATCTATGAGCATGAGTTCCTTGTAGAAGTTAGCATGGTTGTATGTGAAGGAGATAGTAAGGCTATATGGTATGCTGCCAAGCATAGTGTCTGACCGAGATTTAAGATTCACTTCTCATTTTTTGGGAAGTTTACATTAGAAGTTAGGATTCAAACTTAAGTTTAATTCAACTTAACCGATAGACAATCTAAAAGGACAATTCAAAGCTTAGAAGATCTATTAACAGCTTGTGTGTTGGATCATGGTAGTAGTTGGGATCAATTTCTTCCATTGGTAGAGCTTACCTATAATAACAGTTATCACATCAGTAGGTATGGCACCACATAAAGCTTTGTATGGTAGGAATGTAAAACATTGCTATGTTGGTTTGAAGTTAGAGAGGACTTGGTTTTAGGACCGAAGATAGTTCGCTAAATGTAGGATCAAATTAAAGTAATCAGGGATATAATGAAAGTTTCACATGACTGAAGAAGAGTTACTATGATAACCGGAGGAAGCCCTAGGAATTTCAAGAAGGTGATCATGTGTTTCTAAAGGTATCGCCAGTTATAGAGGTCGGAAGAGCGTTGAATGCTAGGAAGCTAAGCCCTAAGGTTTTAGGACCATATCAGATTCTAAAAAAGATTGGCTCAGTTGCATATTAGATTGAACTTCCACCATTCTTTTCTAATCTACATAAGGTATTCCATGTGTCTTAGATAAGGGAGTATATGCCAGATCCATCTCATGCGTTCGAACCAAATACCGTACAAGTGAAAGAGAACCTAACCTATCCTGTCACGCTTGACCGAATCTTAGCTAAAGAGGTAAAACAATTGAGAAACAAGGAGATACCATTGGTGAAGGTTACGTGGCAACAAGGAAACAATAAGGAGGCAACGTGGGAAAGATAAATTACAAAAGCATTATCTAAAGTAGTTTGAGTAGATATGTTAGAATTTTGAGGATGAAATTTATTTTTAGGAGAAGAGTGTTGTAACATCCTACTTTTAGGAATTTAATTATATTTGTGTGTTTGGTCCGGTCTCAGATAATTTAGGGGTATAGTTTAGTTTTTATACTTATTTTGAGATTAATAGGGAAAATAGAGTTTTAGATTCTAGTTAGAGGAATATATCAAAAATTAGTTTTGACCTTTTTGTAAATCCAACCATATCCTAAAAGTGTCTATTACCTATCTTAGTTTAATTAGAAGCCTAAAACCCTTATTCTATTTTATTCTCATAAAACACTTCTTACTCACTTTCACACTTATACTCTCATCAACTCTTTCTCTTTTTCTCCATCACAACACTTCCTTCATTTCCTTTCCACCACCTTCATAAAATTTCTTCTTCTTTTCTCTTCCCACTCCTCACAAAACGGTGATCCTTTCCACCAACCATTTCCTTTCCATTATCTGTCAAGGGGGATAACCTTTCTCTATTCTTTACTTCAAAAACTAAGTATAAATCTGGACCTACATTGAATATTTATATGTTAAATTGTTAAAGTGTAACGTAGTTGTGGAATTAGTGAATTAAAAGAATATGTATGCATTAAAATGTTAATAGAAAGGTCGTTGTAGAATTGATGATTTGAATGCATTGGTAGGTTGAAATTGTATAGTGTGATTATGAGAAGTTGGTGAATGATTTAGTTGTGGAATTTCTAACTTAAAAGTATTTGATGGTACAGAATTAGACTTAGAAGGGGGTTGAAGAAGTCTTCAACTTTTTTTTGAAAGTTGTATATACTGCTCAAACAGAATAATCAATTTAATAGACTAGCGTAAAGAGCAGAAAATCACACGGTGGAATTTATCCTGGTTCACTTCCAACTCAGAAGCTATGTCTAGTCCCTTCAAACTGAAGGATTTTTCACTATTGTAAAATGCCTTTACAATCTGCACCAGCCTAGTACAACAGTATTCTTGACTCTAGCCATTTCTTGCTTAAACCCAAGTATTCTTGACACTAGCCACTCCTGGCTACAAACCCAAGTATTCTTTCAAAAGCCTCTTCAGGCCATAGTGTTTCCCAACACTTACAGATTCTGGCAACACACTAGAATATATAATGTACACTAAGCTACAGACTACTATAAGTCAAGTTCTGCATTAAGCAAAACTATAAGGAAGACTTAAGTAGTGAATACAAGAACTTAGAAACTTAATAGAAAGTTTTTTAGACTTTGGTTTCTATAGAGAATCAAGATAGTGTTCATGTAAGAAACTGAGCAGTGTCACTGTCTTGAATTCAAAAGTTTCTTGTATTTATAGTCCTTCTGAAAAATATCTATTGGTTCAACTTCGAAGGATGCTAGTCTCTTGAGGATTATGTTGTAAGTGAGTACATACACATGCTTTGGAGAAATTTCCTTAACTAGGTTGCTTTAAAAGTCTTCAATAGAAAGATCCATTTTTGCTTATGTACTTTTGGAAAGCTCGTACACTCTATAGCAGTTAACCTTAGCTATCCGTTTTGAGCAGGTTTAGCTTTTTTGACACCTTGAGACATGTGAGACAGTTTTCTTGATAAGCGTGAGAAAGTCTTTAACTTTTTCGTTGATTACCTTTTTGATGATAGCTTTAGAGGTGACATGAAAAAGTTCATGCAGCTTCACATTTGGAAAGGAGAGATCCTTTTTCAATACACGAAGAGTTAAATCCTTTCGTAGTCTGTAGAGAGATCTTCTCGTGGTCTATAGATTCAAATTGACTTGATTTAGAAAAGCTTGAAGTAAGTACAGACTTATCCATTTTAGAAGCGAATTGAATTCTAAGAACTCCCTATATCTTTTGCAAATAGAGTTCTTAAGACTCCTATCACACTTCAATAGAATTGTTTGACAAACAAACAGTATAGACTTGATATTAGCTGAGAGTCTTGATGTGTATTATTAACAAATCACAAGGAGTTTAGACTATTCAATCATGAGTTCAGACTTGTCTTTAACAATCTCCCCCTATTTGTTGATAACAAACATTAAGTCTTGAAGATAGAATGAATTCTGTATGAGGTGAAGAATTAAAACATTGACTCATGAGTTTAGTCATTTGAATCATGAGTTTCAAATTCTTTCAAGTTTTTACAAAAGATAGTCAAGTTAATCGCATGTAATAGACTTCAAGAGTGTAAAGCAACAAATGTTTAAGTCATGAAAGATAAGCACTAAACCAATTTAATTCATGAACACAAGATATGTTACAAACTAAGAAATAAAAAAATTATATACAGCACATAAATTCTAACTTAGACAAATTTCTAATTATTCTCCCCCTTTTGTAATCAACAAATTAGGGCCATCATTGAGACTTAGGAGTCTTGAGAGCAGAGGTGGGAATACACAAAGTGGCAGACGTTGAAATTAAAAGAGAGGCAGAAGTAGATATTAAAATAATAACGAAGTTGACGGCAGAAGAAATAAGGAACGTCAAGTAAAATGATAGATAGGGCATAATCTAAAGATGAGATAATGGTTAAAGAAGCATCATAGAAAGATGGATGAGTCTTTGAAATTCTTCCAACACAATTCTAGAAATTACGAATATCCACCAACAGCCCCGAAGGATAAGCAAAAGATGTGCTCCATACCAGATCTCATTCCTAACAGTGGTGTCCCCAAATTAAGCCACAAGTATTGTTGTCTGGATAGCGATCTTGAAGTACTATCTTTAGAAAATCATCAGGTAGTTGCTTTGATTCATATTCCCACTAATCTGAACTGGAGGGTACAGAATACCGGACTTTCTCCTTCAACTTATTTGTGATGATTCTCTTAGGCCTAGGCATCACTCAGTCTGGACTGACTAGAATCTTTACAGAATGCTTTACTATCACCTTAACGAACTTGGAAACCAGAAAGTGCATATCCTCAGCTTCTTGTCGAGTAGACTATTAAATTCTGAGAAAGTTAGTGAATGCTAAAAGATCTTTAGAATACAAGGTTGGATAGGAGAGGGCAACTTCATGTATGATGAGGGGATGAGTTCTCAACCTATTATTGATACAGCTATCAGTGCCTCCAACAAATATTTGTGTTATAACAAGGATATTTTTAGGGAATGGTCTGTTGGGTACATCTAAAAGAATGGGAAATGTCCTACAGTGAGGGAGAAGGGGTACAACAGGGGTTGGTAATATTGAGAGTGAGGAGAAAAGGTAGAGGCGGTGTTAAGTGGTCTGGGAAAGTTATATGTAGGAATGAAAGTTAGGCCAGATGGTCGTGAGGGTTTTTTAGGTTTGGTGGTGGTCTATTTGGATTGGGATTTGGATTTTTTCTTAGAGGCAACAATTTTAACTTTTATTTGTTTAGGGGTTACATACTTTGGTGTAGGGTTAGGTTGAGGTGAAGGTTGGGTTTCAAGTTAAGGAGTTTCAAGTTGGGGTTCAGGTTCTGTTTCAGTTTGAGTTTCAGGTTGAGCTTCGGGTTGGGTAACTGAAGGAACAAGAGAAGGGGATTTAGGAGCAGACTTAGGTGAGGGAGTCTTAGGTTTAGGTGAAGTTACCTTAGGTAGAGATGAAGGTGAAGTAGGTTTAGGTGAAGTCTGTTCCTGTGCTTGAGCAGATGTCTGAATAGGAGTTACGGACGATTGCTTCTTCTTCTTCTTCTAAACCTTGGTGGCTTCAAATGACCTTCTCTTAGCAGAAAAAACTTTTTAATCTTAGCCGTCAACTTGGCTTCTTTCTTAGCTTCCTCGCGATAAGCCTTATCCAGCTTGTACATGTCAAAGTGCATGTTGTACATAGTAATCCAATTGTACTTTGCCCATTTTTTAGCTTTTACATCAGGGAACTTTCTGCAGTAAAAATGGATGAAGTTCACAGACCGTTTCTTGTTAGGGATCTTGACATAATCCTTGAGCTTGACAAAATATGGATCATATGAGCTGGTGGATGAAGGAGTTGAAGCTGTGGACTTTGCTTTTCCAATAATCTAAGCGTCAGCAGACTCTCGAGCCGACTGCTTCTTCTTTAGAACCTTTCCAATTGGCACACCATCATTAGACAAGATGATGGGTTCAATAGACTTCTCTTCTACAGACTTCTTCTGAACGAACACCTTCTAAAGTTTGGGCTTCTTCACCTGATGCTCTTTCTCGACCGGTTCAGTCTTGACCTTTTTCTTTAGAGGAGTCTTCACAGCCTCAGCACTAGGAGACTTGTCCATGAGTGGAAAAAATGTAGGAAGCTTGGTGATCATCGAACCGCTGGTCATCCAATCTATTACAGACTCCAGATTGATGTTCTCTAGCTTGAAGATTTTCATTAAGATAGTTGGGTAAGGAATTTTCTTTTACTTCTTCACCATAGAGGTGGTCATGTATGTCAACAAAATGTTAGCTAAGTTAACTGGTACCTTTATCATCATATGGTACATGCAAAATCTATCCAGTTTAGATATTGTATCTTTAGCAAACTTTCTAGGGTAGAAGACCCGGCGCATTAAAACGTGTAGTATCTTTGGCTTGGGCAACACACTTCTAGATCTCAGATTGTCTAGACATGCCTTCCTATACAGAATCTCGTTAATCATGAAGTTGAAGACTTCTGTAAACTCAAAGTCTTCAGAAAATACTGTTCCTCCAGGGTTGCAATGCAAAACTATTTCCAGAAGATCCTCAGAAATCTTAATCTGCCTTCCACGCAGAGAGCCAACCAAAATGCATTTATCTTTATCATATGAAACTGTTCTCCAGAATTCAAGAGCAATAGATGGCGAGAATGGCTGTTGGTCCAAGCAGAAATTGGTCCAACCAATCCCTTCAACTTCAGCAATAACATCACGACCTTTGACTTGATGTTGAGTAGCATTGAATAGCGGTGACTCAATCACATCTTTCACGGAGTAGTTGATTCCAGCCATTATAGAGAAAATGGGTTTCAAAAGATGAGAGGTTTTAGGCAAATGGAAGTTCTTGAGGAAATTGAAAAGGGAGAGAGAGAAAGAAAGATTTTGCAGAGAGAATGAAGAGTTGTAGAAAAAGTTTTCAAAAAGGTGAAAAGACAATAAGAGCAGTTATATTTATAGACAACATGGCATAATGGAGGGAAAAACAGTTTTCAAAAATGGTTGCACTCCAAGCAATGAATGAGTGCCACGTGTTATGGAAAAAAGAATTAAATGAATAATGAAATGAATTTAAAGAGGGTACAAACTGCATCTCTAAATTGATTGAGAATAAAATGAAAATAATTCTAAGTTGTAGAGCATGAAGACTGTAAACATACAGATGTGTTTGAATATGTGTTTTAGGTTGTATGATTTTGATAATGACAAAGCAATTGAGGAATCATGACAAAGAGTACAAAATTCATCAAGAGTCTTTACAGGAATAAAAACAGAGAAGAATCAACAAAGATGAGCATCAGACTCGAAGCCTAATCGATTAGCACTAGGCAACTAATCGATTACATAACTTTTGTTTGGCATATAATCAATTCCTACAAGGAATCAATTCGAATACAGAGACTCTGGAACAAATACTAATCGATTGCATCAAGTCATCTAATCGATTAGCAAGCCTTTGTTTGTTACATAATCGACTACAACAAGAAGGCCAATCGATTACCAAACTGGGAAAAAGGATAAAATGCATCAAGTACAATGCCTAATCGACTACAGAGTAGACCCAATTGATTACCTAAGTTCTGTGAAGTTTCTAATCGATTGCAACCAAGCCACAATCGATTACCAAGTCTCTGTTTACTTCAAAATCGATTATAAAACAAGTCATAATCGATTACCATGCTGCGTAACAGAATTAAATGCATCAGGTATAACTTACAATCAATCACCAGGCATACACAATCGATTAGCCAAGTTCTGTCTTCAAGCTAATTGATTACATGGACAAGCTCAATCGATTACGAGACGAATTACACTGAAGAATTCAAAGTGTAATCGATTACAGCTCGAGGCCTAATCGATTACACTAGTGCCTAACAGTGGGAAAAGTGGTTTTTAGTGCAAAATCAGCTCAGCTATCCACCATAATTCAAACACCTTTACTGTGCAACGGCTCTAAAGACTCTAGGGCACTTCTCTAATACTTATAAATGGAAGACTCACTCAAGCTACAAAATTATCAAAATCCATCAAAGGGAAATCAATTCTTGAGTCTTGTGAGTTCTATTTCTTGTTTAGTTTTAATTTCTAAAACTTAGAGCTTATACTTGTATATCCTCTCCTGTTGAGAGTTATCATTGTTAGAGCCTTTCCTTTGTATATCTACTCTATTGAGAGAGTTAAACCAAACACCAAAACACCAAGGTTTTCACTCTAGGTTGAGTGGTCACAAAGGTTGGGGTTCAACCTTTAGGTATTGAGAGTTTGAGAAATTGGGTGGGTTGCCCTTGTGCTAGTGAGGATTGAGTTCTTGAGTGTGGGACACTAGGAAGCTGTAATTGCTCATAGCTTGTATCTCTAAACTTCAATAGTGGAAATCCTTTAAGTGGGTTGCTTGAAGGCGAGACGTACACCGGGTTGGTGGAACTCGTTAAATTGGTTTGCAAGCTTCTCTTCCGTACTCTCTTGCATTTACTTACTGTATTTGGTTCGCATATTGATTTGGTTATGATAATATTGCTTGAACTTGAATAATTTGGCCTAGTTAAGTTTCCACATACCAAGTGTTTAATATATTGCCTAAGTGACATTTATACATCGTTTTACATTGATTCTTGCACTACACTTGCTATCTCTTGCATATAAACATATTTTGTGAAAAAGGAATCAATTTCAACGGCATTCCAAAGAAAAGTTTTAAACACTCAGTTCACCCCCCTCTTGAGTATTGAGGCCACTTGAACAACAAGTGGTATCAGAGCTTGACTCTTGGTAGATCAAGCTTAATAGCTTCAAAAGAACAAATGGCCTGAAACTCTTTAAACCTTTTTCCTGAGGGTGGTGCCACAAATAGACCTGCTACTTTCAATGGGGAAGGCTATGCATTTTGGAAAGAAAGGATGAAAATTTTTGTATAATTAATTGATCTAAAAGTTTGGAATGCAATTGAAAATGGTCCCTTTATACCAATGCATGTTGTAGATGGTAAACAAGTTGAGAAACTCATGGATGATTGGAGTAGGGAAAAGGAAAAGAAAGTCCAATACAACTACAAAGCTAAAAATCTCATCACCCTTGCCTTAGGTCCGAATGAGTTCTTTAAAGTTGCAACTTGTAAAACCGCTAAGGAAATGTGGGACACTCTTCAAGTCACTCATGAGGGAACTAGTGATGTAAAGGATTCTAAGATTAGTACACTCACTAGTCAATATGAAAGTTTTAGATTAAACTCTAGGAAAACAATCATTGATATGCAAAATAGATTCACCCTAATTATAAATCACCTTATTACTCTTGGTAAGACTTACACTAATAAAGAGCTCATGTATAAAGTATTAAAAAGTCTTACTAGGGAATGGCAACCTCTTATTACTGCTATCAAACAATCACCAAATATAAATGATATGTCTCTTGCTACATTATTTGGTAAGTTACAAGAGCAGGAACAAGAGCTGAAAGACTTAAAGATGGCAGAGGAAGAAGAAAAATCCTCTAAGAAGAAAGGTCTAGCTCTCAAGGCCACTTCAATCAAGGAAGATGAATCTGAGAGTGAACTTGATGAGGATGAGGAGTTTGGATTATTTGTGAAGCAATTCAGAAAATTCATGAGAAACAAACGCTTCCAAAGAAGTTCCAAACCTCAAGGTAAGAAACCTATTTCTAATGAAAACTCTTCCTCACCAAATTGTTTTGAATGTGGCAAGGAAGGGCACTTCAAGGTGGATTGTCCAAATCTTAAGAAAAAGAACAAAGAGAAAAAAGGAAGAAGAAAAGCCTACATTGCTTGGGACAAAAATGAAGTAAGTAGCTCGGAAGAATCGAACAATGAGGAAGCCAACCTATGCCTAATTGCCAACCACCAAGAAGAGGATAATAAGGTAAACAACAACGATCTTGATAAAGAAGAGTTACTTGACGCTTTTGAAGAATTGTATGATAAACTTATGAAACTATCTAGCAAATATAAGTTGTCAAGAAAAACTATTGATACTCTAGAAATACATCTCATGGAGCTTAGTAAAGAAAATGAAAACTTGAAAGAGAGAGTAGCTAATGCTTAACGATGCTTTAAAATCAAACCATATGAATTTGCTGTAAAATGTGATCACCTAGAAAAGAAAGTCCTATAATTGAATACAACTCTTGAGAAATTCAAAAATGGTAGAGATAACTTAAATATTCTACTTGGAAATCAACGATGCATGTTTGATAAAATAGGATTAGGTTTTAATGCCCATAAGAAGCAAAAGGACTACAAAAACTTCTTTATACCTCCTAGTAAATCATCATCACCATTTACTAAATGCAATAATTGTGGCACTAAAGGACATAATGCTTCAAATTACCATATTAGAAAATTTGGACCAAAAATGATAAGAAAGGTGTGGGTTCCCAAAGGAACATTACCACAAGCTAACCGAAAAAGACCCAACATAAAATGGGTACCAAGCTCTCTAAACTAATTTGGTTTTGTAGGTATGTTTCAAGGCAAGTAACATCCATTGGTACTTAGATAGTGGGTGGTCAAAGCACATGATGGGTGATATAAGCAAGTTCACATCACTCACACCCAAAAGAAAAGGAAGTGTCACCTATGGGGATAATACCAAAGGAAGAATTCTTGGCATAGGAAAAATTGGTAAAAATTCTTTCACTTCAATCAATAATGTATTATATGTAGAAGGACTCAAACACAATTTGCTTAGCATAAGTCAATTATTTGACAAAGGATATAGAGTAATATTTGAATCAAATGGTTGCATAATTGAAAATAAGAAAAATAAAGAGGTAAAGTTTGTTGGTCAAAGAGTTGATAATATTTACATGATTGATGTTGATTGCTTGTCCTCAAATAATGTACAATGCTTTATAACTAGAGAGGATGAATCACGGCTATGGTATAGAAGAATAGCTCATATACATATAGACCATCTAAATAAACTTGTTTCTAAAGAATTAGTGATTGGTTTGCCAAAGCTAAAGTTTGAAAATAAATTCTGTGATGCATGTCAAAACAGAAAACAAGTAAAGGCATCATTTTAAGCCAAAAATGTTGTTACAACTCAAAGGCCTTTACAACTTTTTCACATGGACTTGTTTGGACCTTCTAAGGTCAAGAGCTTTGGTGGCAATTTCTATGGTCTTGTAACTATAGATGACTATTCTAGATATACATGGACTTTGTTTCTTGCTCATAAAAATAAAGCATATCATGCATTCAAAAAACTAGCCAAGGTTATCTAAAATGAACAAAACTCAAAGATTGCATCCATTAGAACCGATCATGGGGGAATTTGAAAATCAATCATTTGAAAAATTTTGTGAAAAACATGGTATTGAACACAATTTTTCAGCTCCTAGAACTCCACAACAAAATGGAGTGGTTGAAAGGAAAAATAGATATCTAGTGGAGCTTGCTAGAACCATGTTAAATGAAAATAATCTTGCAAAGAACTTTTGGGCCGATGCGGTAAACACTGCTTGTCACGTCATGAATCGATAAGGCCAATTTTGAAGAAAACTCCCTATGAAATTTACAAAGGTAGAAAACCAAATATTTCCTATTTTCATATATTTGGATGCAAATGCTTTGTGCTTAATAATGGAAAGGATAATCTAGGAAAGTTTGATGCAAAAGCTGATGAGGCAATCTTTCTTGGATATTCATTTCTAGTAAATCTTATCGTGTCTTTAACAAACAAACTAATACCATTGAAGAGTCCATTCATGTGAAGTTTGATGAAAATGGCCATAACTCCTAGAGAAAGGAAGATGTTGATGATCTTGTAGGTACTCTCCAAGAATTAAGCTTGAATGACAAAGAGGAAAATGAAAATGAAGGAGATACAACACAAAATGACCAAACTCAACAAAAGGAGTGGATCACCTCAAAAGATCATCCTTTGGACAATATCATAGGTGATATCACTAAAGGTGTAAGCACTCGACGCTCATTTAACACTTGCAATCACTTAGCATTTGTTTCGTAAATTGAACCTAAAACCATTAATGAGGCTATTATTGATGAACATTGGATGTTGGCCATGCGAGAAGAACTAAATCAATTTGAAAGAAATGAAGTTTGGGAATTAGTGCCAAGACCTAATGACCATCAAGTAATAGGAACTAAATGGGTATTTAGAAACAAGCTTGATGAAAATGGAATAATAACTAGAAACAAAGCTAGGCTAGTAGCTAAGGGATACTATCAAGAAGAAGGAATTGACTATGAAAAAGCGTATGCTCCCGTAGCTAGGTTAGAAGCCATTAGACTATTATTGGCCTTTGCATGTTATAAGGACTTTAAGTTGTATCAAATGGATGTGAAAAGTGCCTTCTTGAATGATTACATTCAAGAAGAAGTATATGTTGATCCACCTCCTGGTTTTGAAAACTATCAATTTCCAAATCATGTTTTCAAACTAAGAAAAGCATTGTATGGCTTAAAACAAGATCCAAGAGCTTGGTATGAAAGGTTAAGAAAATTCCTTTTAGAAAACAATTTTGAAAGAGGAAAGGTTGATACAACATTATTCATAAAGCACAAAAAGAAAGACATACTTTTGGTACAAGTATATGTGGATGATATCATATTTGGTGCCACTAATGAATCACTTTACAAAGAGTTTGCTAAGATAATGCAGGATGAATTTGAGGTGTCCATGATGGTGGCACATGTCATTTACTTAGTAGTTCCCTTATTTCTTGGCACAGCAAGAAGCAAGTAAGTGTTGCCTTATCAATAGCTGAAAGAGAATATGTAGCAGCTGGCAGTTGTTGTGCTCAAATTCTTTAGATGAGACAACAACTTATTGATTTTGGTGTTGTTTTAAACAAAGTGCCTATCAAATGCGATAATACTAGCGCCATAAATATCTCTAAAAATCCGGTCATGCACTCTAGGATTAAGCATATTGAAATAAGACATCATTTTATAAGAGACCATGTTTTAAAAGGAGATTGTGTTCTTGAATATGTTGATACTTCAAAGTAATTGGCAGATATTTTTACAAAACCACTCGCAAAGGAACCATTCATACACATTAGAAGGGAATTAGGAATCCTAGATATGACCAATTGTGTTTGAATAATAAGTGATTTTGATAATTCCATGTTTTACAACATGTTTAATGAGTTTGTAATTAATTGTGGTATGATCTCCAATATTCTTGTCTAAAATCTGCATAATCTGTGTATTTTTGAACTATGTAATCGATTATGAAGAGATACATAATCGATTACTATACTTCTGTTTTGTGCGTAATCGATTACCCCCAGTTCAATAATCAATTACTAAATCTCTGTTTCATGCGTAATCGATTACCCCTCCTTAGATAATCGATTACTAAGCTTCTGTTCCATACCCAATCGATTAGCACCTCTATATAATCGATTACCAACGGTTCAACTTCCTGCTAATCAATTATCGTCATCTCCTAATCGATTGAAAAGACTCTGTTTTTAATGTAATCGATTACCCCATGTGCTCTAATCGATTACACCATGTGCAAAACGTTCCAACCTCCTCAGAAACTGCATCCTAATTGATTAGCCTCTGCTGCCTAATTGATTGGCTTCGTGACAGGTGCAGTCAAAGTGTAGAGTTCCAATGGATTTCGTTGGCCCAATCACTCCCTACCTCATTAACTCTCTTCTCTTCTTTCTAAACCCTAATTTTACACTATATATACCCCCGCTTCCACTCTCTCATCTCACACCACTCCTTCTAATCTCTCAACCTCTTAGAGCTTTTCAAAAGCCTCTCATTCTCTTCTCCTTTTTTGCATTCTCCTTCTCATTGCCATGTCTTCCTCAAGAATGGTTAAGAGAGCAAGGTCCTCTGTGGCCCAAACAAACAACCCCCTAGACTTCTCTAGATTTTTCTCTTCCCCTAGAGACCTTCAGAATTTCATTAAGAGTTTTTTTGAAAAAGACATCATCTCTGCTCACTTTATAAATGTTGAAATTTTTAACCACCCTAGCTTCACCTTTACCCAAAGTCTCCATCACTATAACCTCTTCCCCTTCCTCACTGAAGAGTTCTATTATCCAGAGCTTATAAGGTATTCTATTGCAACCTTAGGCTTATGGATGGGTTGCTAGAAGCAAGAGTCAAGAATGTGACTCTTAGAATCACTAATGCCCAACTTACGGAAATCACACAACTTCCGCTTAATGATGCTGAGTTTGTTGGAGGAGATCACGAGGATGAGTGGGATTTCAACGCCATCAATGCCCGCAATCACTGTGAAAGGCTACCCGCCTAAGGAGCGACCATAAATTGGTAGGCCACTTAACTGTGAATAACCGCCTCCTCCACTTCTTTTTGGTGAAACTGTTGGTTCCTCATGGTGGAAACTATGCTCTGGTTAAAGAGGATGATGTCCTTTTGATGTGGGCCATACACAATCAAAAGGAAATCAACTGGGTCCAAATGCTGAAACTGCACATGCTCTGGGCAAAGGATCAATAAAAGCTCCCCTATGCCATCCTGCTCACTAAAATTTTTAAGGCTTTTGGAGTTGATCTGGCTGGAGAACTGTTGGAGAAGGTGCCTCCCCAAGCTTGCATTGGAACCCATCATCTCACTAAGATGGGTATTATCTATGTGAATGGAGCTTGGCTCTCAAAAATGGAAGGCATTAATGCCAACATTCCTTTTGAAGCTCCTACTGATGAACCTACCCCTCCTCCTCCTACAACTCAAGGTGAACCATCCGCCCCCGCTGACCCCTTCGCCTCTCTATATGCGCATCTTGACTGCCGGTTTGATCGGATTGAGAACTCTCTGCAAGAGTTCCAAATGACTGAGCAGCAGCATTTCGAGATCATGCAACAACGATATGACGAGCTGTCTCATTAAATCTCAAAATTTTGTTTCTTTAATCAGGATAATTAGATCCTTTTTTTTGTTTCGGTTGCATTTAATTATGTTTTTGAATTTTCATTCTGTAATTTCCATTCTGTACTTTCCCTTTTGCAATGAATAAAATTTCTTTTCGTTATATCTCTATTGCTTTACTAATTTTTGATGATTACAAAGGGGGAGAAATATTTGAAGTTCATCTAATCGGTTTGCTAAAATCAACTGTGTTAAAAACTGAATGATAATAAAAAGTGGTTAACAAGTGGATTAGATAATTATCTCTATGGCATAAATTCATTTAGATAGGGGGAGATATTTCTTAAGAGATAATAATCAAATTCTCAATAGTGGAAATCCTTCAAGTGGGTTGCTTGAAGGCGAGACGTACAGCGGGGTGGTGGAACTCTTAAATTGGTTTGCAAGCTCTTCTCCCTTACTCTTTTACATTCATACATTGTATTTGATTGGTTTGTTGTTGATTGATTGTGATTTACCTACTTGAGCTTGCTTGAACTAGTTGCTTTAAAGTGTTGCACACCAAGTGCTCGATAAATTGCTTCAGCATCATTTACCTCTTGTATTGCATTATTTCTTGTACTAAACTTGCCTTCTCTTGCATAAACCTTGAACTTGTGATAAAAGAACTAAGTTCAAAGGCATTCCAAGTAAATTTTTAAAAACTCAATTCACCCCCCTCTTGAGTATGGTGGCCACTTGAATAACACAGCTTGTGAGCAAATTGAGGAACTCATAAAAGCCTATTATATCAAGGAGATTCGGTATTCCTCTTGGCTCTACAATATAGTGATGGTGTAGAAGGCCAACGATAAGTGAAGGATGTGTATAGATTTTGTGGATTTAAACCGTTACTACCCAAAGGATCCATATTCCTTGCCCAATATCGATAGGATGGTGGACGACTCTTTTGGTTACCAATACTTGTCTTTCATGGACGTGTATTTGGGAAACAACCAGATTCCGATATGGGAGGAGGATCAGGAGAAGACGGCCTTCATCAATAACCGCAGTCTGTTTTGCTACACCGTCATGCCCTTCGGACTGAAGAACGTTGGAGCCATATACCAGCGGATGATCAACAAGGTGTTTGAAGGCATTCTCACCAAGCTGGTGGAGGTGTACATTACCGACATCATTGCTAAAACCCCAGTTGGGGGTGACCATGTGGAGGATCTACATAAAGTTTTCCTATGTATGAGGCAATACAACATGCACTGGAACCCGTTGAAGTGTACTTTTATTGTTCCTGCTGGAAAATTCTTGGGTTTCATGTTGACTCAGCACAACAGAGAGGCGAACCCAGGCAAGTTTAAGCGATTCAAGATCTGTAAAGCCCAAAGAATCTGAGAGAGGTTTAGTCTCTAAATGGAAAAGTGGCAGCCTTGGCACGATTCATCCTAAGATGGCACACAGATCCCTTTCCCTGTATAAGATTCTGAAGAAGTCTAAAAAGTTTAAGTAGAGGATGGAGCAAGAGGAAGCCTTTCAAGAGCTTAAGGACGTGTTGTCCAAACCTCCTATTTTGGTAAAGCCTGACCTCGGCGAACTGCTCATTTTGTACTTGGCAGTTTTAGATGAGGCTCTGGAGTAGCCTTGGTGAAGGAGACACCTGAGGGTCAGAGGGCGGTATACTTCACGAGCATGACCTTGTAGGGAGCTGAGGGCCGATATCAAAAGATTGAGAAACCTGCCCTGGCATTTATCTAGGCTTCTCGACGTCTAAGGCCATACTTCCACACACACCCTGTAGTGGTAAGGACGGATCTTCTGCTTCGCTCAGTGCTGAGCAAGCTGGACCTGGCTAGAAGGATGATTAAGAGGTCAATCGAGCTATTTGAATTTGATTTGACTTATAAGCCTCGTGGTGTAATAAAGGCTCAGGTTATAGCAGACTTTGTAGTGGAGATGACTAGAGCAAATCTAACCACCCCCCATTCTCGTTGGACGGTGTACGTTGATGGTTCCTCCAACAATAAAGGAAGTGGTGTCGGTGTAGTTGTTGAAAGTGAAGATGGAGTACATCTAGAGATTTCCCTGTGCTTTAACTTTAAAACATCCAACAACCAAGCTGAGTATGAAGCTTGTCTAGCTAGACTACGAGCAGCATTGGACATTGAAGCTTCCGAGGTGACCCTCTATAGCGATTCATAACTGGTGATTTCATAAGTTCTGGGAGAATATCAGGTCCGTGAACCTCAGCTTTAATTGTACCTGAACTGTGTTAATAAGTTGAAGGAGCATTTTGCAGTATTGGAGTTTAAGAATCTGTCGAGAGAGGAAAACACTAGAGCTGACATTCTTTCAAGGTTAGCCAACACAAAGCAGCCTGGGAGTACCACCACGATGGTACAGAGCACTTTGACTACTCCCAGCATCCTTCTGACCCTCTCAGATATGGCCATTACTGCCCGTGCATTCAACAAGGATTCATGGGTAGTTCCATTTGTCCGGTATTTGGTTAATGGACAATTGCCTATTGATGAGGCTGAAAAGAAAAGAATTCACAAGGAGTTGCCCTATTTTATGATGATAGATGGAATCTTGTTCCGAAGAGGATTCTCTGTGCCCTACCTCTGTTGTTTAAATGAGAACGAGGTGTAGAAGGTTATAGAGGAGGTGCATGAAGGGCAGTGCGGGCACTATTCTGGAGGACGGAGCTTGATGAGGAAAATTCTGAGAACGGGTTACTGGTGGCCCATGCTGAGGAAGGATTCTACAGAATTTATGAAGAAGTGCGATCCTTACCAAAGGTTCTCTAACCTCCATCACACACCGGCTGAGGAGCTATTCACTTCCGCTGTGCTGTAGCCCTTTCACCAATGGGGGTTAGATATCTTGGCCCGTACCCCGTGGCTCCAAGGGGGCATTAAGTACCTCATTGTGGGGTGGATTATTTTACGAAGTGGATTGAGGCAGAGCCGATGGTACACATTACTTCAGCTTGGAATCGACGTTTTATGTACGAAAATATCATAACACGGTTTGGGGTACCGGCACAGATCATAACTGACAACGACACTTAATTTACTGATAAGAAGTTTACGGAGCTGCTTGAAGGATTAGGCATAGTTCAGATCTTCTTATTCGTCGAGCACCCACAGACGAATAGCCAGGCTGAGGTGGCCAATAGAGAAATGTTAAAGGGCCTTAAGAAGTGCCTAGGAGAAGCTAAGGGTGACTAGACGAATCAGTTGTGCCATGTCTTATGGGCATACCGCACAACGTCCTACTTTTCAATGAACGAGTCTCCTTACCGCCTCACATACGGTGTTGAAGCCATGATACCGGTAGAGCTTCAAACCACTTCAACAAGGATAAAGTATTTCTCTGAAGAGAGCAATAATTCCCATCTAGCTTCAGAGCTTGATCTAATTCAAGAGCTTATGGAGGAAGCGTACATCTGAGACCGGGCTATCAAGGCGAAGGCTACCCTCTGGTATAACAAACACGTTTTGCACAGAGCCTTTTGGGTTGGAGATCTGGTGTTGAGAAAGGCTAGTGTGGGAAAGAAGTTCGCGCACCAAGGCAAGCTAGCACCCACTTGGGAGGTCCCTTATCGCATTTCTGAGGTCATAGGAAAGGGGTCATACCGGTTGAAGAACATCGATGGCACACCGATTCACAACAAGTGAAATGCTGAGAATTTAAGAATTTATTACAGCTAGTTGGTAAGCCAGCATGTACTCTTTTTCCTAACTTGAGCTTTTTCCCATTGGATTTTTCTCAAGAAGGTTTTAACGAGGCATGTCCCAACTACGCTTCTCTTGTACACATTTCATCTACTAATAAATTACGTCGAATATTGTGCTCTTTTCATTTCTCTTTATTCCATTTTTTTAAGTTTTACGAGCAGTGTGAAGGACGGCCCTTTAGACAGATAGTCTCAATTGCCTATGTTGTAATTAACGACGTAACTCCATGAGAGGCAATGGCATAGAAAATAAGCCTCAATGAGTGGAGAAGATTGGTCTTTTTTTAAGACCATACCGGACCCTAATGAGTGGCACCCCAATTACTCATGCAATAATTGGCTACTTGGCCCCAATGAGTGACAGGGATTGATCCTTGTTAAAGGCCATACCGGACCCCGACGAGCGGTGCAAGTAGAATCTTCGTCTCAATTACCTAATCTTTAATTGACGACATAGTATGAACACCTCTTTCGGTCCGGCCCAAGTGGAAAGAATTCTGAGAGGACTAAACTTTGACTCTGAATAATCAATTCCTAGTAGAATGTCTCCGATTGAGTCATTTCCGAGTAGAATGTCTCCTAGTGAGTCATTTCTGAGTGGAATGTCTCCTAGTGAGTCATTTCTGAGTGGAATGTCTCCAATTGAGTCATTTTTGAGTGGGTTCCTTCCAAGGGAGTTACTTCCAAACAGAAAGAGGCTCTGACTATGCCTTTCGGGCAGAGACTCTTAAGTTCCATAGGTCCGAATGATAAATTCCGAGTGGAATGTCTCCTAGTGAGTCATTTCTGAGTGGGTTCCTTCCAAGGGAGTTACTTCTGAACGGAAAGAGGCTCTGACTATGCCTTTCGGGCAGAAACTCTTAAGTTCCATAGGTCCGAATGATAATTTCCGAGTGGAATGTCTCTTAGTGAGTCATTTCCGAGTGAAATGTCTTCTAGTGAGTTGTTTCCGAGTGGAATGTCTCCTAGTGAATCATTTCCGAGTGGAATGTCTCCGAGTGAATCATTTCCGAGTGGAATGTCTCTGAGTGAATCATTTCCGAGTAGAATGTCTCTGATTGAGTCATTTTCGAGTGGAATGTCTCCTAGTGAGTCATTTCCGAGTGGAATGTTTCCTAGTGAGTTATTTCCGAGTGGGTTGTGTCCGAATGGGTTGTTTCCGAGTGGTTGTTTCCGATTAAAGCCACTCCAAATGAAAAATGGCTGACCTTGAACGAATACTTTCCGGTTGGAGATAAATCCAAGTGGAAGATTCTCGGTTACAGCCACTCTGAGTGAAAAAAGAACTGAATTTGAATAAATACCGCCCAAAAGGTATACGTCTGAGTGAAGGATTACCGATTGAAGGAGGGACTGGATTTGGGGACAAGTGCCTTTTTTTAGACAAAATTGTTTCTGAAAGGAAGATTCCTGAGTGAGTTGATTCTGAATGAAAAACACTCTGAACTTCGGAAAAGCACTTGTTGAGTAAGGGTGTCTACGAGTGAACGAACACTTGTCAGGCAAGGATGTCTCTGAGTGGTGTGTTTCGGAGAAGATGCCATTCTCGAGCAAAGAACAGGTGTTTCCAAGTGGTATGTTTCAGAGAAGATGTCTTTTCAAGCAACGAAAAGGTCCGTCCGGTAATGAGCCTCTTTCGGGCAGACTCTCTCAAGTTTCAAACTATCCCTGAGTGGGATGTCTCCGAGGAAGGCACTTCCAAGTGGTTTGCTGCCGAGAGATGCATTTCCGAGCGAAGCAAAGCTCTGACCTGGAATGAGCTTCTTTCGACCAGATTCTCAAGTTTAAAATTTATGAGTGAAAAGCAAGTCTGATTTCTGAGTGAATAGGTCCGAATTGGTTGATTCCCGATTAAAGCAGTTCTGAGTGAAGGGCAAGTCTGACTTTAGATAAATGTGTCCGAGTGGATTATTTCAAGGAGCAAATAAAGGATCATTCTCGACTGAATTACTGCCAAGCAATATATCCGAGCAAGGTTTCTCCGAATGGTTCAATTCCAGTGATGTGCTTCCGGGTGAAGCTTACTTCCCGATTGAATCAATTTTAAGTCAAAGAAAAATGGTTTTGACTTGTCGGCCAGGGATATAGCCAAGTAAAATAGTTTTGAGGTGCCGATTGAATCAATTTTAAATAAGACTTCCCAAATGAGACGTTCCTGAGTAGGTCAAGCAGAGGGGGTGAATGAGTGCTTCAAGCAGTGGTCCACTTCCGAGCAAAACACCTCCGATTGAAGAAATTCCGATCGAATACTTCAAGCAGTGGTCCACTTTCGAGCAAAGCACCTCCGATTGAAGAAATTCCTGTCGAATGCTTCAACCAGTGGTCCACTTCCGAGTAAAGCACTTTCGATTGAAGAAATTTCAGTCGAATGCTTCAAGTAGTGGTCCACTTCCGAGAGAAGCACCTCTGATTGAAGAAATTTCAGTTGAACGCTTCAAGCAGTGACAAATTCTGAGCAAAGCCCCTCCGGTTGAAGCAATTTCGAATGAATGCTTCAAACAGTGACATCTCCGAACAAGGCAATTCCAAGTGAAGCAATTCTGAATGAACAGAGGTCCTAATGAATACTTCTCAGAAAAGGATTTCCGAGTCAATAATCTGTGAACTCAAGCCTACACACCGAGTATCAAAAGTCGGATCGGATCTATGAATTCAAGCTTTCACTCAGTCTTTTATATACGAGAGCATCTGTTCCACTCGGATTAATCCCCACTGAGGATGGGTACTGGCTGAGACACTAATCTGAGTCATAAGAAGAACGCCGGTTCCATATTTCCACCGTTTGCCCATGTTGACTTGGATTCCCACTATCCAAGTGGATCCTTGAATTAAGGGGGGCGACTGGCAACAGACAAAAGAGAAAATAATAAAGAAGTCCCACTAGCCGCCGTTCTCCATGATCGTCAATGTCCAGGCTGTTTCCCCAAAGCACCATCCAAGTTGATTTGTTAATCTTGTGGGGCGGCTGGCAACAAAACAAAGATGAAAATAATAAATTATTCAGCCGTTGTTCCCCATAATTGTTGGTGGCCAGGCTGTCTTTGAGCTGTTCAAGCACACAACCACACCTGGGATTTCTATAAATACCTCGACGAAAGAGGAAAGAGGGGATTCGGAAGCTTTCATTTGAGAAAAATTCTGCCATTCCTTTACTCTGTCCACTCAACAAAGTCACGCACCAGCTCCATAATTCAACAACTGCTCCAACACCGGCACCCAGTTCTACCTCGTCACACCGTCACCCACCTGTTCTCCCTTCACACCAGCGCCCAGTTCTCCCTCGTCACACCGGTCACCATCTGTTTCTTATTTTCAATGCTTGTATTTATTTATTTTCCTGCCAAATTAATTGTTGTTCGATAGGACCGTTTCCTTTTCAATTAGTAATTAATTTCTATTGATTGGATTAATTCCCCACCAGGATCTGTTCCTCTTTTTCAATACTTGTATTATTTATTTTTCTGTCAAAGTTAGTTGCTGTTTTATGGGTCCGCTTCCTTAATAAGTAATTTCTGTTGATTGAATTAATCTCCACCAGGATTCGTAATAATAACAAAAAACGAGTGTTTCACATTTGAACTAGCCTAAAAAAAACATCATCAAGAACTACGTAACCCTGATTTCTTGGTAACTCAAGAATACGTAGGAGCAGGACTTTAAATCCTGCCGGGCCCACCTTTCCCATTTTATTCCTACTTTTATTTTCTTTATTTTTCCTTTGTAATTCCCCTTTTTTATCACTTCCATGAAAAAATCAATTTAGACGTCACGTCTTGTTGATTTTCCCCTATTCTCGGTAGACCATCACCATGATTCATAAGGAACGAGATACTTGAGATGAGACGTCCCGTTTATCCCCTTCCCGTTTCCAGCCCTGCATTTTGATTAAATCCCATGAAAATTAATTTAGACGTGACGTCTTGTTGATTTTCCCTTATTTTTGGTAGGCCATCACCACGATTCATAATGAACGGGATACTTGAGGCGAGACGTCCCATTTATCCCCTTCCCGTTTCTAACCCTGCATTTTGATTAAAGGATGACTAATTTAGACGCAACGTCTTGTTAGCATCCTTCCCTTTTCCTGTTTTATACCAAGGCCAAGGTTAAGTTGGACGCGACGTCCTGTTGACCTACACTCCATGTTGTTTAGTTTGTTCCTTCTGTTTTTTTACACAAAATACAGCAATAAAAGGGAAGAAACATAACACCTCTTGTAAGGCTATTTATGTTGCGCATTTTCAATCTTGGTACTGTTTTTGACAGGCAATGTAGGGTGCTAATACCTTCCCTACTCGTAACCGACTCCCGAACTTGAATCTCATTTTTTAAACCAGTGCTTTACTAAACTTAGTTTTTTCCCGATGTTTTTCCTATGGATAAAAATGTTGGTGGCGACTCCCTGTTTTTCGTTTGTCACATCCTTTTCGAGAGGGTCGGCCGCGCCGCCGCGATCCAGGTCGCGACACATAGCCTTATGAACGGCGTGGAAAATAGCCCCAACAAGTGGCAAGGATTGGTCCTTATCAAGGCCATATCGGACCCTAACGAGTGGCGTCCCAATTACCCATTCTGTAATTGGCCATGTAGAATAGCTCTCTGGACTATTAGTATCAATTACCCATCTTATAATTGATGGCATAACTCCACGAGTGGTGCAAGCACTACTTGTTCGATAACCGCCAATATGGTCTCTATAGAATTGCCCTCACGTAGATAAATAGTGAAGCCTAAGGCAAATAAGGGCTTAAAACAAATATCACATGAAGTTGAAACACTCATGCAAAGTTGAAGAGATAAGTACTTTGTCGATGTTAAACAAGTGATATCAGAGCAAGCACAAATATATCAAAAGATATAATGACAAGAAAAAGTGCATTTGTAGAGAAGTAGCAGATTAGTCAATACCAGAGTTGATCTTGGAACATAACATACATGCAAATATATAAAGTATAACTAAACAGGGGGAGTTTCCTCATGATCTTCTCATCGGGCTTTGCCATCCTCTGCAGTCTTGGCTTCCACTCCGGCATCATCTTTCATATGCTCTTGGTACGCATCACCCTCCTATTTACCTTCCTCTTTTTTTTGTTGACCATCAGGCTCAGTAGAGACTTCACAGGGCGCTATGGTTTATCCTTCAGGGAGAGGTGGTAGCTCATACAAGGAATCTTCAGGTTCCTCATACCGTCCGTCGACAACCGAAAATAACTTACCTAGAAAGGATGTAGCCCGTAAAGATTGAGTTTCACATTGGGGTTACAATAAAAGATCTGATGGACAACCCCACCGAACGCATCATATGCCACTTCAGTACAGAGTCCCCTCTTGGCTTTAGCCTTTGCATCAGCAAGATGTTTTCTCAGTTTGGTGTTTTCTTCCATAAGCGGCCTAGTATCTGTGCTCCCCTGTTTAAGTTCTTCGATCTGCATTAGCAAGTCCTTCTCTCGAGCAGCCCACTCTTCAGCTTGTTTTGAATAACCGGCCTCAGAAGCTTGCAGATCTTTAACCAGTTTGGCAGATTTCTCCTTCTCTATTTTGAGCTCTTCTTTCAGCTGGGGGATCTCTTTTACTTCGTCTTTCAGTTCAGAAACTTTTCCCTCCAAGTCATCACAGCTTCCTTTAGCTCACCTATCTGAAACTTTTGTTCATCGGCTAGCTTATTCTTTTCTTTCAAACATTTCTTCACGATTTAGAGGTTGGCCCTATCCTTGGTGCCAGAGATACTCAGCTTCTCGACCTGGCATAAAGTTTATCTGCTTCCTCAATATTGTCCACTGCTTTGCTCAAGGAGTTAATAAGGCCAGACAATTTAGCTAATTGCCATCTGTCAGCCTCACAACCCTCCTTGATTTTAGTAACTTCCAGTGTGGGTCTGAGCTTGTATGTTGGTTTGGGAAGTGTTGGAGGTATAGGATCCTCATATTTTAGAAAGGGGGTCAGGAATGAAGTGTTCGGAGAGGAGCAAGACACCACTTGTTGGGAGCCTCCGGCAATTGGGTTTGGCCCCGTCTCAGCTCCAAAATCAGAAATGGTTTCAAGAGTGGAGACAACTTTACGCTGGTCATCTCAGCCTCTTCTAATGTCTTCTATTTTTGACAGGTTGGGAGGAAGGTGGCTTTTCCACTCCAGTATCCTTGTGGGTTTTCCTCTTCTATTCTTTTTCTTTCTTTTTTTAGGCTGCGTGGTTCTGGCCTGCTCAGTCCCTTCTATCAGAGGAAGGTCACTGCTTATGTCGGAGGCGAAGGTGATGGACTCAGTGTGTGCCTTGACGGCGTCCTCTTGGGCTAGACATTGTTTTTGTCAGAAGAACAGCCGTTATCTTTAAGCATAGATTTCAACTTGTCCATGGTGGGGCACAATTCTTCTATTTCTTCTATAGTGAGGAACAAAAGCATGTTAGTTTCAAGCACAACGTATACCGGAACTCAAACAGCTAAGAATAAGAAGTAGGAGTTACTTAGATAATCGTTTTGAATCGTGTTAGACCCCAGGAGACGTTTGTAAGAAAACTTCCCATATTTGGAAGAGTATGTTTGCAAAGCGCTCAGAACCTCTATGGAGTGGGGGGACAGCTCACTCTCATCAGTAAAATATGCTTTGATGGTGATCAAAAAATACTCATGGGTCTACTCGATGGGGAATTTGACAAGACCCTCCTTGTTTTCCAAAAGACCGACTTGTTTGGCTGAATCCAGATCCTTACAAAGTAATTTTTGAAGGACCTCCCATTTACTTTCACCGATTCTGTGAAGGGCTCAAAATTGACAACCTTTACGTCTCTTTGGAGGGTCACGAATCTTAGGCCATCCTTCTTGTTGCTCCGGCATACCACTTCGCAATAATAAAAAAAAATTTGCCACCGTGGGTTTGAAGTTAAAGTGTTTACCCAGCACCTCCAAAGCGCGGATCAAGCCTTATCTGTTAGGGTACCTTGAGAAGGAGCGCAATCCAAAAATCTTAGCACCTCTATTTCAAATTCTGTAAAGGGAAAACGAACCCTAAGTTGAGAAAAAACAAAATTGTACATTATACGGATCGGTTATCTAGCATGCGGTAGCAAATTCTATCATCTAGCCGAGGTGCAAGCACCATGAACCGTTCTTTAAGCCTTTCCTCAACATAAACCATGAACCTCAGATATATACGCCCTCCATCTTCTCTCACATGGCGGGATGCTATCCCCCAGATTTCATCTTCTACCCAGCAGTAAGGGTACATCTCATTGATCTTCAACTAGTTCAGCCAGTGTGCTACTGAATTAATACACCCCTCGACGGTTTTGAGGGTGGTGACATTTTCATAGATGCCTTCAGTGGCCATCCTACTTATGGCAAGGTGGAAAGCATCAGTTTTTTATAAAAAGCCACATCATCAAAAAGGTAATAGTCAACACTCACCTTGCTCTCAAAAGAGTGGCTAGCCCCTGAGCTAGAGGAGGAGTCAGAGGGGGGCATTACTACCCGGTGCCTTGAGTGAGATGCTTCGCCCCTTTCTGAACGGTGAGGCCCGACCCTAAAAGGATTCACGGGGAACATTCCTTCTTTATAACCTGAGGCCTGGCAGGGATTCTTCCCCTACTATAGACGGGACCAGTGTGATCTCACCTAAAGCGCATGGTGACAATACAACAAGTAGAGGAAATAAACCGAAGAAGGGAAAGAGGATGGTTACCTAAGGAGGTTTTGAAAGCAGAGAATGATGGAGAACTTCACTAAGAGCACTGGAGAAATAGCTTCTTCAGGGAGAAATTTGAGTAGAATTTTTCTAAGGGATGAAGCAAGTGATTTCTGGAAAATGCCTAAGTTCCCCTTTTTATGGATATGGAGGGGGCATGGTAACCACCAGTTGGAAGACATGTCATTTGTCAGTAGACACATCACTTTGAAGGCCAACGATTATGTCGTGATGAGTGAGAAGGACAATAGAATACTACACGATCAGACTCTATTACTCGTGTAGAGTGAGAAGGACAATAGAATCTGCTACCTCTTGAACCCACACAATAACCAATGAAGAAGCCACTAACAGTTTTCAGATCAAGCTTCTTCAGTGAAGGGTCATAAGGTCTCACTTTGCTTTACAGCCCTAGACATGTAAGTAATTCAAACTCAGCTTCTTCCTAATCATCAACTAATAAAGAGTTATTGGTACGAATTTGCTAGGAACTTGGTTAAGAACATACACAAAAGTTCTCAAGGCATCTTCCCAAAGAAAATATTGTAAGGAAGAAAGGCCTATCATTAATCTCACTATGTCTATAAGCGTTCGATTCCACTTTTCTGCCACTCTATTTTGTTCTGGTGTACCTGGCATTGTATACTGAGTTTCGATGCCACATTCTTTAAGATATCTAGTAAAAGGTCTTAGGTTTCTTCCGGTCTCATTGTCCTTGTCGTAGTATTCCCTTCCTCTGTCATATTGCACACACTTTATCTTCTTGCCAATTTTCAATTCGACAACAATTTTGAATGACTTGAAAGCATCCAAGGAAGAGGATTTCTCTTGCAAAAGCTCTATCCAGCCAAATTGAGAAAAATCATTTATGAAGGTAATAAAATATCTATGTCCACTCATAATAGTGAGTGTAATAAGCCCACACATGTCAGTGTGAAACAAGTCTTCATGGCGACTTACAGATTTGTTTTTGGGTTTAGCTGTAAGTTTACCTATAATGCAAACCATACAAGAGTTAAAATTGGAGAAGTTTAGTTTATGTAAAATGCCATGCTTGATGAGTTTCTCAATTTAAGGCCTTGAATGTGCCCTAAACATATACGCCATAACATAGAAGAGTTCTCACCCATCTTGTTACGCTTATTGTAACATCCCATTTTCTACACAAATAGAAAATAGATATTAATATATCTATAATGAGAAATACTTACTATTAGTTAGTTTATTATTATCATTTTTTTATGAAATTTTGGTATTTATAATTAATTATTTTTTTTAAAATAAAATAAAATAATAATAAAAAAATAAAAATATTTATGTATTTTGAATGAGAATTTTAAAATGACTTAATTAGTATTCATTGATTAATGAAATTATATTAAGAATTTTAAAAATATTTATTATTCACAACTTTTATTTTATGTTTTTATATTTATGTTTTTACATATTTGTGATTTAACTCTTATTAGAATTTTAAAATAACATTTTGAAGGAATTAGACTATGGTTCTTTAGAACTTTTTGATCTACGTATTATTGATGATTTTATAGAATTTTTTTGAAATATTGGAAATATATTAATAAAATAATATATTTTAAATAATTTTAAATTCATATAAAGTGACTTAAAATTAAAAATATTTATAAGAAAGTGAATTTAAATTATAAGAAAATTTTCTAAGATCCATTTCAAGTAGACTTATCTAAAAATTATCAGTTTGAGTAAAATCTTGATTTTTACGAATTGTAAAAAAATCAAAAACGTATCAATAAATTTTTATTAACAGAAAATTTTAGATTTTAAAATTTAAACTTTATATTACTTATCATAAAATTAACGAGAACTAATATAATATCGCTAAATTTCAAAAAGGACTAATTTTGAATATTTAAAATATACCAAGTGAAAGATTACTATTTAGCTTAATAATTCAGCCGACCTTTACTATGCAAAACACTATGCATGTACAAAATTTTCAAAAGATGTACGGTAACCAGGATTTAAATTTCAAAAAATGTACAGTACTTTTATATTAAAATAATGGAATGTATAGTAATTTTTCTTCTTATAAATACCAAAGGAATTCTTCTTTAGAATTCACAATTTCAGATTAAGTTTTCTTAATATAGTAGTGCTAGTGAGATAGTGGTGGAAGTAAGAGAGAAATAAAATTTTTGGAAGAAGGTTAAAATTCTAAGGTAAGAATACATCTCTTTTATATTTTTTAGGGTTATTTCCATATCGTTTTTAGAAATCTATTATTATACTAGAAATAATATTATTTTAAGTTACTATTCTGAATAGTAAATACTATTTCAATAGTAAATTACTATTCAAATAGTAAATTACTATTTACTGTTACTACTTACCTTTACTATTCATGATTTACTTTTTACCATTACTATTCATGTTTTACTATTTACTATTACTATTTATGTTTACTATTTACTGTTACTAATCACGATTTACCACTCATTATTCACTATTTACGATTCAAAATTTACAATTTCTATTTTAAGTAGAAATCTTAATTTTCATCTTATAACTATATTAAAGTGAAAGTGGTATATTTTAGAACTCGGAGATGAGGCGCGCACAGACTTTTCATAATGAACCAAGATACAAGAAGTAAGGGGGAGTGAGATAGAAATATAATATGAAAAGACATAAGAATAATGGGAGGAGTCCTTTACTCTTTTAAAATTTAATACTATTATTTTAAAGTAATAACTATTTAACTTAAAAATTTATAATAAATTTTAAATTGAGTATCTTGTGTAACTTGATCTGAATACCTATGCAAATACCTGGATAGCCTATGCGAACTAGACTGAACCTATGCAAGGACTTGGACTATTATCACCTGTATGGACTGAACTATACCTATGCGATGATTGGATTATATGGACCTACATAGACCTATGCGAGGAATGAACTATAAAGACTTAAAAATTAATCTTATTAATCTAAATAAGTATTAAAATTTGAATTATATTTATGATTGATATTTAGTTGATTTGATTTGATTATAATTAATAATATTTGATTTTGATTAATGATATTATAATACTAGACTGTGATTAATAATATTTATGATTTGATGATATTTGATTGTGATTGATGATATTACAATACTTGATTGTGATTAATGAATGATTGACGACCTTGTGATATGGAGTTTGAGCATATAGCAAGCATGATGGAAAGTTAAAACTCAGTAAGAATTTTCTTACCCTACTCTTTAAATTTTTATTCTAAGAGAAAGTATTTTATCATTATTTTAGTCTTTTATTTCTTCTTAGAAATAATTTTCATTAACTTTATTTTTAATCTCTAGAATAAAATCTAGTATTAGAAAGAAGCTATTTTATGAAAATCAGAGGTTGAGATAATTAATTCTTGAATTAAAGAAATTTTTTATAGTTCTAAGTATTCTTAGATAATGATTTAAAAAAAATATATATATATTTTCTTTTAGAAATCAGAAATTTAAATTGGTTTTCCCTAATAAAATAACTAAAGGATATTTTGTTATAGTCGAGATTTCTAAACTCAATCTAGTTAAGATTCAAATTTGGAAAGATTATGTAAATATGTGAAGTTTTTTAAGAGAAAGTTTTGAGATATTTAAGGCTTAGAAACTCAATTTTGGTGAGATCTGAATTTCAAAACTGTACTAAATTTATTCTGTGTAATAGAAGTTCAAAGAAGAACTTATGGGAATGTACAGTTTATTGAGATGATTTGTGAACCTTTATGGTATTTAATAATTGAGTTTCTAAAAGTCTTAACCAACTAAATATGCGAGTAGTTCATGCATCATGAATCATTAAAGAGAAATAAGATGTGATATTGCCTGGGGATGGATTATAGAAACCGAGGATACATTAGAGGAGGTTCAAATGCGAACCTTGGGATGAGAGGGTGTGGAAGGGTGCTTCAGGGGACCTGGGGTCGCTCCCTAGTGTCGGGTACTTTCACAATAAAAACCTTCTCAATCTGACTAGTCTCTAAGTGTTTCCACGCCAGTTGAGCTGTTCATATGCTACAAAGACATTTATGTTATTATCTAGAATTATAGAACAGTGTAAACTCCTGGTTGACTCAGTGCAAATTAAAACTTTAAGGGCCTATATGCATAAACTGAATGAGGTAGTATTAAAAGCATTACATGTCATACATGTGCTTGTGATATTATGTATGGATGGTTGTGAATGAAAGTATTATTGCTATGTGTGTGAGAACCCTATATTTATAATTAATTGTGTACAAGATTTTGAATGATATTAATTTATCAGTTTATGAAAACCCTTATGCTTATGTCATATCTGTAAAGTATTATATTCTGTTTCTCACTCCTTCTTGTTTGAATTTTGTGTCCAAAATATATGTTATGTGATATATAGCTAGCAATTCAAGATGGAAGGATATGTAATTACTAGAGGGTAAAGTGGTCTCATCCTCAATCAGATAGATAAAGAGATATGACAAGAGTAGGATTCCAAAACTCGATGGTTCAAGAACTAGGAAATGATTGGTCACATTTGTAGTAGAGGTATAGTTTAGTTTTACCTTGCCTTATTAAAATATCAAGTTAGATAATTGTAACAAGGTAAAGGTTAAACTTTGATAAACTTTCCCATTCGGATATAATACTGTAATGATTTATCACTTATGATTTCTATAAATTATTTTATCATTATAGACAAATATTGAAAGACAATGTTTTTTTCTACTTTCAATATTCAAAGGAAATCAGACATATATAAGTTCTTGTATACGCGAGATAAAGAGTGATAAATATTGTGAACACCTCTTTTGGTTTGGCCCAAGTGAAAAGAATTCTAAGAGAACTGAATTCTGACTTGGAATGATCATTTCCGAGTAAGGTGACTCGGAATGATTATTTCTGAGTAAGGTGACTTGGAATGATCATTTCCGAGTAGGGAGTCTCCGAGTGAGACGTTGCCGAGTGGTATGTCTCCGAGTAAGGCCATTTCTGAGTGGGCTTCAAGTGTGGGAGTTACTTCCAAATGAAGAAAAGGCTCTGACTATGAGTAAATACCTCTCGGGTAAAGACTCTTTTAATTTCCATGTGTCCGAATGATGATTTCTAAGTGGGTTATTCTGAGGGAAGACATTTCGAGTGAAATAAGACTGATTGAGTATCCCTCAGGTGGAGATAAATCCAAGTGGAAAATTCCCAATTAAAGCCACTCTAAATGAAAAATGGCTGACCTTGAATGAATACTTCCCTGTTGGAGATAAATCTGAGTGGAAGATTCTCGATTGCAGCCACTCTAAGTGAAAAAGAGACTGACTTTGAATAAATACCACCCAAAGATATACGTCCGAGTGATGGATTACCGATTGAAGCAGGGACTGGATTTGGGGACAAGTGCCTTTTTCTAGACAAAGATGTTTCCAGGTGGAGGGCTCCCGATTGATGCCGCTCTGAATGAAAAGCGAGTCTAATTTGGGATAACGGCTTTTTCTGGGCAAAATTGTTTCCGAGTGGAGGATTCCCGAGTGAGTTGATTCTGAATGAAAAAACTCTAAACTATGGAAGAAAACTTGTCAGGCAAGGATGTCTCCGAGTGGTGTGTTTTGGAGAAGATGGCATTTTGAGCAAAGAACAGGTCTTTCTGAGTGGTGTGTTTCAGAGAGATGTATTTCCGAGTGCAGAAAATCTCTGATCTCAAATGAGCCTCTTTCGGGCAGCATCTCTTTCAAGGCATACTTCTGAGTAGGGCAAAGGTAGATCCGAGTAGGGCGTTCCTGAGTAGGGCAAAGAAAAGGTCCGACCGGAAATGAGCCTCTTTCGGGCAGAAACTTTCAAGGGCTATATTTCCCAAAAGGATGTCACCGAGGAAGCCATTTCCAAATTAGTTACTGCCGAGAGATATATTTCCGAGTGCAAAAAATCTCTGATCTTGAATGAGCCTTTTTTAGGCAGCATCTCTTTCAAGGCATACTTCCGAGTAGGGCAAAGATAGATCCGAGTAAGGTGCCCCGAGTGGGCCATCTCTGAGTGAGTCATTTTCAAGAGATGTGTTTCTGAGCGAAGAAACACTCTGGTTCCAAAAGGATTGTTAGCCAAGGCCTCAACGCTCAAGAGGGGGGGTGAATTGAGTGTTTCAAATTTTCACGCGGAATCCCCTTGGAAATGGTTAGTAATATACAAATGATGCAATGATGAAGAGACAACAACTTTTATGCACATATCACACTATGACACACTTGATGTGCAATGACAATATTTAGCTATAAGTGTGATAAACAAGGTAAGTTATTGGTTTAAACAATTTATCAAACAGTTGGAGTGCACAGATTTATTTGTCAATAATGTGATGTTTCCTATAAAGATTCAGCTCATTCAAGTTATCAAACACCTTGTGAATGTGAGAAGTAATAGCAATCAAGTAAGTATCACACAAGACTTAATAGGAAACAATGTATTAGATATTTGGTAAGTTATAGAACTTAATAGGTATTTCCAGTTTTAAAGAACTTCATCAAATATTGTTTCAAGCAAATTATCAAACACTTGGCATGCAGAGTTAGTTTTCTACTTGAACAACAACTTTGATTCACACATTCAGCTCAAGCATTTTAACAAACAGTTTATATGCACAGTTGTATAAAGAGTTCAAGGTAGAGAGAAATGCAAACCAAATTTAACGAGTTCCACCAACCCGGTGTACGTCTCGCCTTCAAGCAACCCACTTGAAGGATTCCACTATTGAAGATTTGAGATACAAGCTTTGAGCAATTGCAGCTTCCTAGTGTCCCACACTCAAGAACTCAATCCTCACAAGCAAAGGGCAACCCACCCAATCTCACAATCTCTCAATACCCAAAGGTTGAACCCCAACCTTTGTGACCACTCAACCTAGAGTGAAAAACCTTGGTGTTTTGGTGTTTGGTTTACAAGCAATTAACTCTCTCAATAGAGTAGATACACAAATAAAGGCTCTCACAAATTCTAACTCTCAACAAGAGAGGATATGCAAATTAAAACTCACAATCTAACAACTCTTAAGCAATATGCAAGTTAAGAAACAAGAGTTGCAGAATATACAAGAGAAATCTAGTAAGAAGACCTTAAGAAGAGAAATGTTTATTGCCTTGTGTTGTGCCTTAGTCTCCCCTCTTGTGTTCTCTCCTCTTGCTTGAATCCATGCTTCATTTATAGCCATTTTTAGGGTTTCCAGCCGTCGCACATTGTCTCCAACGGATACCTTAGCATGGGCATAAAGTGGGAGTGAAGAAATGAGCTGGAGTTCCACTTAAAAGCATTTTCCCACGTTCTGACACTATGGTAATCGATTAGCCTTCGAGCTGTAATCGATTAGCTTTTGAAATCTTCAGTATTATACAGCAGGTAATCGATTAGCATTTCTACTGTAATCGATTAGCTATGAAACAGAACCATTCTAATCGATTATTCCTTGCCTTGTAATTGATTATGATTGATACCTGATGCTCTTAATTTGTGTCTCGCAGCATGGTAATCGATTAGGACTTCATGTAATCGATTAGGGACAAAACAGAACTTACGTAATCGATTATGCTTGACTTGGTAATCGATTATGGTGAATACCTGATGCTCAGTCTTCAAACTTTTAACTGGTAATCGATTAGCCTTTTATCTGTAATCGATTATGTTCATTCCAGAACCTATGTAATCGATTATCCTTCTTATTGTAATCAATTGTACCATAAACAGAGTTATGGTAATCGATTATTCCATTGTGGTAATCGATTAGTACATGTACCTGATACAATTCTTTAAGGTTTTTGATATGTTCTTGATACGTATTGACCCATAGCTTATTCCTTTGATCCTCATGCTTGTTTCCTTGATTCTTCTTCAACTTATGAGCTTGTTCTTCATGATTTAGTTCATGTCATCAACCTTGTCTTCCATAGCTCATGTTTCTTTAACTCTTTGTGAGGCATCTTCATCTTTTTATTCTTGGCTATTGTCTTTGTGCTTGAACCTTCTTGTTTCTGAACCTTTGCCATTCCATCATCATCATGAATACTTTGTCATTCATCAAAACTACTTTGCATACTTACATATGCAACTTCATTCTCCCCCTTTTTGATGATGATAATTAATGTTCCATATGGCTTGTATTCATGTGTTGCAAATTTATCATATTGGCTTCATGGTAATATCCTTTCTTCCTTTAGGAGTCTTTGCCTTAGTTTTCACATTTGTCATTATCAAAACGTGTTTCAACATTTAAACACAAGGATCACTTCCGAGTTCCATACTTCCGAATGTGGTATTTCTGGGTGGATCGACTCTGAGAGAATTATTCCCGAGCAAAGAAAGGCTCTATGAATGGATATTTTTCAAGCAGATGCATCTGAGTGGGGTTTATCTGAGTGAATCATCTCCGAGTGGTTTACTTCCGAGAGATGTGCTTCTGGTTGAAGAAAGACTTTGAAGGAATACCTCTCGGGCTGAGGCATTCAAGTGAAGAATTCCCGAGCAAATGAATTTTAAATGGTTCTGACTTTGAAGGAGCTTGTTAGCCGGAGGTATATCCGAATGAAATATTTTAGATGTGTTTCTGAGTAATATGTTCCCGAGTGGTCCACTTCCGAGCAAAGCGCCTCCGATTGAAGAAATTCCGGTTGAATGCTTTAAGTAGTGGTCCACTTCTGAGCAAAGCACCTCCGATTGAAGAAATTCCAGTTGAATGCTTCAAGCAGTGGTCCACCTCCGAGCAAAACACCTCTGATTGTAGAGATTCCAGTTGATTGCTTCAAGCTGTGACACTTCCGAGCAAAGCACCTCTGATTCAAGCTTTCACTCGGTCTTTTATATGAGAGCATCTGTTTCGCTCGGATTAATTCCCACTGAGGATGGATACTGGCTGAGACACGAATCCGAGTCACAAGGAAGAACGCCGATCCCATGAGTCCCCATTTGAAGAATCCATTCCACCCATGCTGACTTGGAATTGCACTATCCAAGTGGATCCTTAAATTAAGGAGGGCGGCTGGCAATAGACAAAAGCAAAAATAATAAAGAATTCCTACTAGCCGCAGTTCTCCATGATTGTCGATGTCCAGGTTGTTTCTCCATCACACACCAATGCACCATCTAAGTTGATTTGTTAATATTGTGGGGCGACTAGCAATAGACAAAAAAGGAAAATAATAAAGAATTCCCACTAGCCACCGTTCCCCATGATTGTCAACGTCCAAGCTGTCTCTGGGCTGTTTAAGCAATCAGTACACACCTGGGATTTCTATAAATACCCCAACTGAAGAGAAATAAAGGGGGGATTCTGGAGCCTTCTTTGAGTCAAAAACTCTGCCTCCAATTCCCATACTTCGCCCGTTCAACAAGCCACATACCAGCTCCATAATTCCACAGCTGCTCCAACGCCACACCGGTGTCTAGCTCTCTCTCGTCACACCGGCGTCCAGCTCTCTCTTGTCATACCGGCACCCAACTCTCTCTCTTGTCACACCGGTCCCACTCTGTTCCTCATTTTCAATGCTTGTATTATTTATTTCTCTGTCAAATTAATTGTTGTTCGAAGGGTCTATTTCCTTTTCAATTAGTAATTAATTTCTATTGATTGGATTAGTCCCCCACCAGGATCTATTCCTCATTTTCAATACTTGTATTATTTATTTAATCTCCACCAGGACTCATAATAAATATTAACAAGAATAAGCGTTTCACATATTTTTATTGGATTAGCCTAAAAACTGTAATTATTATTATTATTATTATTATTATTATTATTATTATTATTATTTTCTACACAATCTCCTTAGAACCAGTACACGTGTGAAGAACTTCGCCTTGTATGAGTTCTCTTCAAAAACATCATCCACCATTAATCTCTTAGTCTTTTCCTTAAAAACATCGTCAAGAACTACGTAACCCTGATTTCTTGGTAATCCAAGAATACGTAGGAGCAGGACTTTAAACCTGTCAGGCCCACCTTTCCCATTTTATTCCTATTTTATTTTCTTTATGTTTCCTTTGTAACTGCCTTTTTTATCACTTTCATGAAAATCAATTTTGATGTGATGTCTTTTTGATTTCCCCTATTTTTGGTAGACCATCACCACGATTCGTAAGGAACGGGATACTTGAGACGAGACGTCCCATTTATCCCCTTCCTGTTTCTAACCCCGCATTTGGATTAAAGGATAACTAATTTAGACGCGACGTCTTGTTAGCATCCTTCCATGAAAAATCAATTTAGACATGACGTCTTGTTGATTTTCCCCTACTTTTTGATAGACCATCACCACGATTCATAAGGAACGGGATACTTGAGACGAGATGTCCTGTTTATCCCCTTCCCGTTTCTAACCCCGCATTTTGATTAAAGGGTGACTAATTTAGACGCGATGTCTTGTTAGCATCCTTCCCTCTTCCTATTCTATACCAAAGCCAAGGTTAATTTGGACGCGACGTCCTGTTGACCTACACTTCATGTTGTTCAGTTTGTTCCGTTCATTTTTTTTACACAAAGTACAATAATAAAAGGGAAGAAACATAACATCTTTTGTAAGGCTATTTATGTTGCGCATTTTCAATCTTGGTACTGTTTTTGACAGACGATGTAGGGTGCTAATACGTTCCCTACTCGTAACTGACTCCCGAACTTGAATCTCATTTTTTTAAAACCAGTGCTTTACTGAACTTAGTTTTTTCCCCAATGTTTTTCCTATGGATAAAAACGTTGGTGGCGACTCCCTGTTTGCATTTGTTTCATCCTTTCGAGAGGGTCGGCCGCGCCGTCTTGATCTAGGTCACGACAGATGGCGACTCCGCTGGGGACAGTATAAGAGAGTCAGGCCAGTTTGATTGAAAGCATATGTTTTTTTATATAGCCTTTGTTAGCTTGGATTTCTTCCCCTTGTTTATTTTCTGTTGATTGTTATGAATGTTTGTTCTTGTTTTAATTGTATCTTGTTATTTGTTTCGCTGTCTATGTTTTGTATGTTTATTGAACCCTAGGGTAGAGGACCATGTTACTTTTCTGCAATCATTGAACCCTAGGGTAGACGTCTTTGTATATTTGTTCTGTGTTTGTTCTTTGTGCAGAATGGGGTAAGGTAAAAGGTATTGAATGCCCTTCCACACACTACACTCACAATTACTTGCATACACCTATGAGTGGCGCCCTATACCCGGGTCCCAAATGAAGCTTAAGTTAGGAGGGGTTGGTAACGGAATCGTATGGGATGTACTTCCTATCCGGTGTTCGTGAGAACCTCAACCAGAGTTCGACCTCTCATGATATACGCACCTAGTGGATTCCCCACTGTTTGCATCCCTGTCATGGGTAGGATCTTGGCTCTGGTGACCTTCTAGATGTCTAGTATAAGCCACCCGGTGTGGAGAGTCAATTTTAGACAAGCCATAGGGCTTAGAAAAAACTTTCAACAAAACCCGACCTAGGCCACAAAAGGGCACACTTTACTTTACCTTACATCATTTTCACTTTCCCTTTTTAATCCAAAAATGAATTACCTACCACCCGAAGTTTTACTTAGCTTTGAAATAATGACTCACTTTTGGAACATATAGTACTCTTCGGGCGTATGGATAATTCTCTTTTGGTCATGTATCTCTGAGTCCTGAGTCATAGATTTTCCTAATCGTCAAAAAAAAAATCAAAAATAATTTTGTTTTCGCTCCAACAGGGGCGTCAATGACAATTAAAAAACTTGTGACTATTGCGACTTGGACCTTTGGTAATCGCTGTCTCCCCAAGGAAAATTGCTTTATGTTAAATCAATGGAGAAGTATCGGTTTCAAAACATGACAACAATTAATTTCTTTTCCTTATCCTCATTTTCGTTGAAGGCTATTCAGAACTTAACAAATACCCTTTGAGTATCTATGGAAATTAACATGGGATTGAACTTAAGAAATGGGGGCTGTAGTGGCCCGAAGAAAATGTTTGAGCTTGAGGCTCCCGCCTCAGGATGAAGGATTTCTTCTGTCTTCACAACTATCCCGTATTAATTTCCATGTTTACCATACCTAGTACTTTTGAATGATAAGTTCTAAGGAATGGTCAAAGGATACTCGCCAAAGCCTGTGATTGCTTCCCATGACATTCTCCTTCTTCTGTTTCCGCCTAACATTTTTTGTTTTTTTTTTTTAAAAAAAAGGAAACACAGATGTCACGGGTAGGCATCCTTACCAGACCCGACTCCAAAAGAAACTCATGGCTGAGGTAGAAGCTGTGGACGGAGACTTTAGAACTGAGTTCGATCAGCTGAAAGAGCGAGTGGCGGAGTTAACTAAACTTTTAGAAAATAAACTCACAGAAGGAGGCTCCTCTGTAGGTGTTGAGGACGCCCAACAGTAGCCTGCCACCGCGCCACCCCCCTTGGTTTTGACCCAGCAAGAACACAACTCCCTAACACAACGACACCCCCTCTCACCATTCATGTCGGAAGACCTAACTCTGCCATTGAGACCCAGCCACCTTACGGCCAGTCCTATGCACAACAGCATACATTTGTCAGTCCTGACGGCAACCCAGTACCTTTTCCACTTTATGGCCTACCACTGGGGTACTATCCCCCGCTCACTAACCAACAAGACTCCCACGACCAGCAAGCGATGAATCCTCACGCTTCATACCCCACCCAGCCAAATATACCACCACTCCACCAAACCCAAAACACGCAAGTCCATGACCCACAAACCTACCAAACCCAAAACACACAGGCCCATGACCCACAAACCTACCAAACCCAAAACACACAAGCCCCGATGGCCCAGCCAACCTACAACGCACAAGCTCAAAACACACGAGCCCAGATGACCCAACCAACTTATGCTGTACAAACTATGGCCCAACCCCAAGGTCCCTTACTGAATACAGGCCTGATGAACCAGTCCCATGTGTTGCCTCCTTTCAACCAGCCACTCGGCTATCCATACGGGTATGCAACCCCCTATATGACCAATCTCCAAGATACAACCCGCATGATGAACCCGGTAGCCGGTCATAGCATGGTCGTAGCTCCCCAAAAGGAAAAGATAGAAATCTTAGAAGAGCGTTTGAGAATGATGGAAGGCGCTGGGGGTTTTGGACTGATAGATGCTTCTGAGCTATGTCTAGTCACAGATGTTGTCCTCCCGCCCAAATTCAAGATGCCAGACTTTGACAAGTATCGGGGAATGACTTGTCCAAAGAACCATCTCACGATGTACTGTCAAAAGATGGCATCTTACTCTTCTAACAACCAATTGTTGATCCACTGTTTCCAAGATAGTCTGGCGGGAGCCGCTCTTACATGGTATGCTCACCTTGAGCGGAACCATATTCGTTGTTGGAAGGACCTGACAGATGCCTTCCTTAGACAATACAAGTATAACATGGATATGGCACCCAACAGGGTTCAGTTACAGAATATGTTAAAAAGGGACAGTGAAACGTTTAAAGAGTATGCCCAACGCTAGAGAGAGACAGCGGCGCAAGTGGACCCCCCATTGTCGGGAAAAGAGATAGTCGCGATGTTTATCGACACGCTCCCATCACCCTTCTATGGCAAGATGATTGGTAGTGTTTCATCCAACTTCTCCGACATTGTGACTATTGGGGAAAGGGTGGAGAGCGGAATACGAACAAGAAAGACCACTCAGGGCCCATCTAGGGCAAGCGTGACAAGAAAGCCAGCGCCTGGGAGAAGGGATGGAGAAACTAATTCCATCTCTTCTAATCAAAAGATGGCTTCGCCGAGACCATTCGTCCCTACCATGATTCAAACTCCCAATCCTTATATGGCCGCTGCCACTCAGGGCCCGATAGCTTATACTCCCCACTTCCGTCTGCCCATGGTAAAAGCGCCAATGCCGCAACCCATGCCATACCATCACCCGTAACAAGTGATTCGACCACCCGATCATAATTAGAATACAAGGAACCCCAACAATGAGCGCACCCCTGTGCAGTTCGATCCAATTCCCATAACATATACTGAACTTTTTTCAATCCTCGTTCAGAAGGGTCTGGTAGCTCCATGCCCCATGAGGCCGTTGCAACCTCCTTACCCAAGGGGGTATGACCCAAACGTTCATTGTGATTACCACGCTGGGGCATCAAGGCATTCCACGGAAAATTATATGGCCTTGAAATATAAAGTGAGGGATTTGATCAAAGCTGACTTGATTAATTTTCGGGAAGGAAGCCCTAACGTGACCACAAATCCCCTGTCCAATCATGGAGGTTCAGGATTTAACGCCGTGGTGGCCAATATTGAAGATGGTTTTGATGATAATACTGATTTGGTGGTCGTTTGCCCGCCTGGCCAAGAGCTTAGTAACTGGGAGGCTGTCGAACTCCCTACGATTTTAAATGATTCACCAAAGTAATTTGTCATTGCTTTAATGTCTTGTTTATCCCTCTGCTATGCCTAAGGCTTTGGGACTTTTCATGTAATAAGGGCAAAAAAACTTGTTTTATCATTCAATCAATAAATGCGTATCGAAATTCAAAAAATTTTCTCATCCCTTTATCCTTGCTTTGATTCATTTGTTTTACTTGCTTGTTCCTCTTTTTCTCTCTTTTTTATTTTTTGCCATAACACGCTAAATTGCAGATCCAAAAATAATCCTCTTGAGACTAATGAAATCATAATCCTTCTTCACGATTTTGATCACCCAGTTGACTATGCCGACGAAGAAGGTGGAGAAGACTACGAGCCACCACCTGAGTTAACAAGATTGTTAGAACAAGAGGTTAAAGAGGTTTATCCCTTTTAAGAGGTGGTTAAGATTGACAAATGGAGAGGAGAAAAGATCAATATGGGTATACCCTTGAGTCAAGAATAACTGAAGGAATCCATTAAGTTATTAATGTCCTTTAGTTTAAGAAAACACGGGGGCAATCTATTAGAAGGCATTAGTAATTTTGTTTCAGGACGTGGTAGGAATCTATGTGAATGACAACATGGCCAAGTCCCGAATTGGACAGAGGCAGGCCAGTCGTTTAAGGAAACTTCAACAGTCACCAACATAGATAGGGGTAAATTGCTGATGCCTATAAATGCAGACACGATTGAGGGAGACTTTGCCAGAAAAAAAAACAAAAAAAAACAAAAAAACAAAAAAAAATGAAAAGAAAAATGAAAAAAATGAAAAAATAGAATCAAGCTTGGAGTCCAATGCACGTGCCAAGTGGGGCAAGCTGGTTGCGTCCAGATCATCGAGCAAGCTATCATTTTCTGTATAAGGGGAATGAATGTCGTTAGGCCAAGAACTTGCATTCTTGTCGTCATCAACACCTCAACCTTAAAGAGTGCGCCATTCCTCACGCCTATGTAGCCAAGGAAATAGTCTGTCAGATTGAGTCGTTGCGTCATTAAGGGGATTAAAAAAAATAAAACAAAAAAAAGAGGGCAAACAAAAAGAAATAAAAATGGAAAATAAAAAAGAAAAAATCTAGAAAATATAAAAAAAAGAAAAAGAAAATAAAGGCCAAAATGATGACTCAAAGTAATTTCTTCTCATCGATGCCAAAAGACTCACTAATATTTCCTTGGGTACATGGCATAGGATTAGAGTCTCCTATTTGAAGTGACATTAGTTCCCCAAGGGATCAAACTAAATTTGGAAAAGGTTAGGCAGACTCAACTAGAGTGTGATCAATTTCAACTTTTTACTGTAAAGGATGCAGCCAAAAATAAACAAGAAAGGAAAAACACATTATAAAGAAAGAGAAAAGCTCACTAGGCTGAAAACCTGAAAGGGCAGCATAGGCAAAAGTTAGAGCAACCTGGTGAGTCGAAAACCTTAAAAGGCGGCTCAGGTAAAAATTAGGGTCAAGATTTCGACAGAGTAACTAAAGTTTCCAATGCAAAACGTGTAAACTGGGGCATGTGGACCATGGTAAAACTACCCTCTCAAAAGGCAGAGTTGAACGATGTACTTGAGGTCGTGACGTAGGATTAAGGTTCTCACTAGTCTCAGGAACTCACTGGAGGATCCTTGAACCTTCCTTGTTTCCCCTGGCCTTGACCTGTCCTACGTGACTTCATTTCATCCCATCTATTTTCCCCGTTGTCCATTCTCTGTATTCTGTTTGACATACATGAATAAAATTTATCCTTTTTTTTTATACGTGTTATGAATTGCATTGATCTGATAAAACAGTGTGTTTTCATAAAAATAAATGAAAGAATGGTGAACATTTGAAGTCGTGAGGAATAAGACGCTCCCACTACTCGACCTCATCTTAGGCAATCATCACGAAGACTCATCCAGGCACGCACTTCAAAGCTATGATCACCTTTTTCATTCTTCTCTGTCCATGAGTTATCCTATGGGTCGCGGTTTCACAGGACCTACCCAGTTTTTGAATTTATCTTTGCACTACTTACCCTTTTTTTCTGCAGGTTATTACAACAGATAGTTATGTCAAGTATTGACGCCTCAATCAAGTCCTTTTCCACAATGGAACCACGACTGCCAAAACTAGAATCTTTCAAGTCCCTTCCTCAAACCACCAAAGTTGGCACTCCTCAGAATCCTTTCCTCAAAACACCAAAAGTTGGCACTTTTCAAAGTCCCTTCCTTAAGTTTCCAAAGTTGGCACTGTTCAAAATCTCTTCTTCAACCTCCAATATTGGCACTTCTCAGAACTCCTTCCCTAAATCACCAAAGTTGGCACTTCTTGAAGTCTTCTCCTCAACTGCCAAAGCTGACAATTTTCAAACTCCCTTCCAAGGAATCTACCTGATACATTCTGACAGTCAAGCGTATCTCCTTCACAAGCCTAAATACCACCTAAGAATAGCTTCAAGCAAAATTCTCTCCCCCAGTAGAATCACCAAACTCTCTCCCCAGTGAGCCTACAATTCAAATCATCTTCTCCCCCTAGTAAGAACACTTTTCTAATCAAGTTTAGAAGAACTCTCCCCAAAGGGCCCCAGCACACTTCTCTCAGTGAATCCACACATACTAGGTGGACCCCAGATCTTCCCTTCCCAATCAAGGGGCAGTGCCCCGAACCATCAATCCTTCCCCGGTGGAACTACACCTCCTAAACAAATCAAACCGGGGCATCACCCCAGGATCACTTCTTCTCGCTCAAGGGGCAGTCCCCCAAGGTTCCGAGGCAGATAGTTCAAACTGGGGCATCACCCCAGGTTCATTCTCTTTCACCCAAAGAGACAGTACCCCGAATCACCAAATCCTTCCCTAGTAGAATTACACTTCCTAAACAACTCAAACTGGGGCATCTCCCTAGATTTCTTTTGTTCTAGTCAAGGGGCAGTTCCCTAAGATTCCTTCAAACCATCTCAAACTGGGGCTTCACCCCAGATCTATTCTCTTTCAGTCAAGGGGGGCAATTCCCCAAGATTCCTTCAAATCTTGTCAAATTAGGGCATCACCCCAGATCTATTCTCTTTCATTCAAGGGGTAGTTCCCCAACAACCTTCAGTCATGTCAAACCGGGGCATCACCCCTGGTCCATTCTCTTTTCGCCAAGGGGCAGTTCCCCAAGGTTCTTTCAAATCATGTCAAACTGGGGCATCACCCTAGGTTTATTCTTTTTCAGTCAAGGGGCAGTTCCCCCAGGTTCATTCTCTTTCATTCAAGGGGTAGTTCCCCAACAACCTCAGTCATGTCAAACCGGGGCATCACCCCAGGTTCATTCTCTTTTATTCAAGGAGCAACTCCCCAAAAACTTTCAGTCATGTCAAACCGGGACATTACCCCGATCCTTTAGGTCCAGTGAGTTAATTCAGACGAGACATCCTGTTAGCTCCCCCAATCTTTACATTTCTTGTCAACAGTGAGTTAATTCGGATGAGACGTCCTGTTAGCTCCCCCACCCCAACCTCTACCTTCCCATTCGCTTATGAAGGCCTCCTTTACTTTCCAGTCGCCTAAGAAGGCACCCTCTACCTTTCCAGTTGCCTATGAGGGCACCCTTTACTTTCCCAGTCGCCTAACAAGGCACCCTTTACCTTTCTAGTTACCTATGAAGGAACCATTTACCTTTCCAGTCGCCTATGAAGGCACCCTTTACTTTCCAGTCGCCTATGAAGGCACCTTTTACTTTCCAGTCGCCTATGAAGGCACCCTTTACTTTCCAGTCGCCTATGAAGGCACCCTCTACCTTTCCAATCGCCTATGAAGGTACTCTCTACCTTTCCACTCGCCTATGAAGGCACCCTCTACCTTTCCAGTCGCCTATGAAGGCACCCTTTACCTTTTCTCTCACCTATGAAGGCACCCTTTACCTTTCCAGTCACCTATGAAGGCACCCTTTACTTTCCAGTCGCTTATGAAGGCACTCTTTACTTTCCAGTCGCTTATGAAGGCACCCTTTACTTTCCAGTCGCCTATGAAGGCACCCTTTACTTTCCAGTCGCCTATGAAGGCACATTCTACCTTTTCAGTCACTTATGAAGGCACCCTTTACCTTTCCAGTCACCTATGAAGGCACCCTCTACCTTTCCAGTCGCCTATGAAGGCACCCCCTACCTTTCCAGTTGCCTATGAAGGCACCCTCTACCTTTCTAGTCACCTATGAAGGCACCCCCAACCTTTCCAGTCGCCTATGAAGGCACCCTTTACCTTTTTAGTCGCCTATGAAGGTACCCTCTACCTTTCCAGTCACCCAGCAAGGCACCCTTTACCTTCCAGTCGCCGAATGAGGCACCCTTTATTTTCAGTCTATCGGGGGTAAACCCCGATCTTCTCACCTCCTGTTAACTGAAAGATAATCTTTCCCGGTCAATTCAAAACTCAAAAAAAACAAAAAAAACAAAAAAAAATAAAAAGATAAAAAGAATAAAAAAAATAAAAAAATCCAGAAAAATCAAAAAAAAAGAAAAAAAAGAAAAAAGAAAAAAGAGAGACAGATGTGGAAAGTGCCCGTCTTTAAAGAGGAAAAGGTCACACCGATTTGTGATTGCCAACACCGTCTGACGCCATACCAATCAAAAGGTCCCACCAGACCCTTACATCGGTGTTCATATCTTTACTTCCTTTTCACTTCAAAAACACAGAAGCTTCGTGTTTCTTTTGTGAAAAAGAAGTAAAGAGGGGCATCTGTGAACACCTCTTTTGGTTCGGCCCAAGTGAAAAGAATTCTGAGAGAACTGAATTCCGACTCGGAATGATCATTTCCGAGTAAGGTGACTTGGAATGATCATTTCCGAGTAGGGAGTCTCCGAGTGAGACGTTGCTGAGTGGTATGTCTCAGAGTAAGGCCATTTTCGAGTGGGCTTCAAGTGTGGGAGTTACTTCCAAATGAAGAAAAGGCTCTGACTATGAGTAAATACCTCTCGGGTAAAGACTCTTTTAATTTCCATGTGTCCGAATGATGATTCCTGAGTGGGTTATTCCGAGGGAAGACATTCCGAGCGAAATGAGACTGATTGAGTATCCCTCAGGTGGAGATAAATCCGAGTAGAAAATTCCCGATTAAAGCCACTCCAAATGAATAAATACCGCCCAAAGATATACGTCCGAGTGAAGGATTACCGATTGAAGCAGGGACTAGATTTGGGGACAAGTGCCTTTTTCTAGACAAAGATGTTTTTGGGTGGAGGGCTCCCGATTGATGCCGCTTTGAATGAAAAGCGAGTCTGATTTGGGATAAGTGCTTTTTCTGGGCAAAATTGTTTCCGAATGGAGGATTCCCGAGTGAGTTGATTCTGAATGAAAAAAACTCTGAACTTTGAAAGAACACTTGTCAGGCAAGGATGTCTCCGAGTGGTGTGTTTTGGAGAAGATGGCATTCTGAGCAAAGAACAAGTCTTTCCAAGTGGTGTGTTTCGGAGAGATGTATTTCCGAGTGTAGAAAATCTCTGATCTCAAATGAGCCTCTTTCGGGCAGCATCTCTTTCAAGGCATACTTCCGAGTAGGGCAAAGAAAAGGTCCGACCGGAAATGAGCCTTTTCGGGCAGAAACTTTCAAGGGCCATATTTCCCAGAGGGATGTCACCGAGGAAGCCGTTTCCAAATTGGTTGCTGCCGAGAGATATATTTCCGAGTGCAGAAAATCTCTGATCTCGAATGAGCCTCTTTCGGGCAGCATCTCTTTCAAGGCATGCTTTCAGTAGGGAAAATATAGATCCGAGTAGGGTGCCCCGAGTGGGACATTTCCGAATGAGTCATTTTCAAGAGATGTGTTTCTGAGCGAAGAAACACTCTGGTTCCAAAAGGATCACTTCTGAGTTCCATACTTCTGAATATGGTATTTCCGGGTGGATCGACTCTGAGATAATTATTCCCGAGCAAAGACAGGCTCTATGAATGGATATTTTTTGAGCAGACGCATCTGAGTAGGGTGTATCCGAGTGAATCATCTCCGAGTGGTTTACTTCCAAGAGATGTGCTTCCCTTTGAAGAAAGACTTTGAAGGAATACCTCTCGGGCTGAGGCATTCAAGTGAAGAATTCCCGAGCGAATGAATTTTAAATGGTTCTGACTTTGAAGGAGCTTGTCGGCCAGAGGTATAGCCGAATGAAATATTTTATAGGTGTTTCTGAGTAATATGTTCCCGAGTGGTCCACTTCCGAGCAAAGCACCTCCGATTGAAGAAATTCCAGTTGAGTGCTTTAAGCAGTGGTCCACTTCTGAGCAAAGCACCTCCGATTGAAGAAATTCCGGTTGAATGCTTCAAGCAGTGGTCCACTTCCGAGCAAAACACCTCCGATTGAAGAGATTCCGGTTGATTGCTTCAAGTAGTGACACTTCCGAGCAAAGCACCTCTGATTCAAGCTTTCACTCGGTCTTTTATATGAGAGCATCTATTCCACTTGGATTAATTCCCACTGAGGATGGATACTGGCTGAGACACGAATTCGAGTCACAAGGAAGAACGCCGATCTCATGAGTCCCTATTTGAAGAATCCATTCCTCCCATGCTGACTTGGAATTGCACTATCCAAGTGGATCCTTGAATTAAGGGGGGCGGCTGGCAATAGACAAAAGCAAAAATAATAAAGAATTCCCACTAGCCGCCGTTCTCCATGATTGTCGATGTCCAGGCTGTTTCTCTATCACACACCAATGCACCATCCAAGTTGATTTATTAATCTTGTGGGGCGGATTCTGGAGAGAAATAAAAAGGGGATTCTGGAGCCTTCTTTGAGTCAAAAACTCTGCCTCCAATTCCCTTACTCCGTCCGTTCAACAAGCCACATACCAGCTCCATAATTCCACAGCTGTTCCAACACCACACCGGTGTCTAGCTCTCTCTCGTCACATCGGCGTCAAGCTCTCTCTTATCACATCGGCACCCAGCTCTCTCTCTTGTCACACCGGTCCCGCTCTGTTCCTCATTTTCAATGCTTGTATTATTTATTTCTCTATCAAATTAATTGTTGTTCGAAGAGTCCATTTCCTTTTCAATTAGTAATTAATTTCTATTGATTGGATTAGTCCCCCACCAGGATCTGTTCCTCATTTTCAATACTTGTCTTATTTATTTAATCTCCACCAGGACTTATAATAAATATTAACAAGAATAAGTGTTTCACATATTTTTATTGGATTAGCCTAAAAATTGTAATAATAATAATAATTATTATTATTATTATTATTTTCTACACAATTTCCTTAGAACCAGTACACGTGTGAAGAACTTCGCCTTGTATGAGTTCTCTTCAAAAGCATCATCCACCATTAATCTCTTAGTCTTTTCCTTAAAAACATCGTCAAGAACTACGTAACCCTGATTTCTTAGTAATCACATTCTCTTCAAAAGCTCTCTCAGAAAGCTGGTAGAAATCAGCAATAGATTATTTTTAGTGCTTATATTTGCTTGTATTAGCCTTTTAGTTACTTGAAAATAATTATCCATACAATATAATTACTTAGAAGCTATAATTTTCAAATATGTATTTTTAAATTTGAAAAATAAATTTTGAATAATTTAAATTTAGGATATTTTTAATTAATTAATGTTCATATTATAGTTTTAGATATTTTTAAATATAAAAGTAATTATACAATTAATATACAAATATATAATAAAGTTATATATTAAAAAATAGTTTGTCAAACTACTTTATCTTCTGATTAATTGCGCATTCTTATTATGCAGGAAGCTATTTACAATACAAAGTACAATTTGTTTGGGTGAATCAAAAGGCTGATAAAGAGGTGAGTCGCACTGTAACATCCTAACTTTTGGATTAGGGGTTGATTAAAATTTAATTACCGATTAATGGTTAATTGGAGTTTAATAGCCAATTAGGCTAATTATTGAATAATGATAATAATAATAATAATGGGGAAAAGACATTGGTGCCCTTGGACCATTGGTGGGTCCGGTTCCTTTCTATCCTTCTCTCCCTCAATTCCCACGCTGATGGGACGGCTGGTTGGTGGTGATTAGATGGTTGATAGACTTGCATTAAATGTGAGGGTGAGGGCTGATGGGAGAGTGAACTGATGGAGGTGTGTTAATAAGCTCCAGCTTTGGTTTCCCTTCTCATTCTCTTCACTTCTCTCGTGTTGCATGTTCTGGAGGAGAGAAACGCTCCTCCTTCTCTCTAGAATTTGTTGAGGCTTCTGCCTATTTGTCTTCACCTTTGTCTCCTTCATCTTCTTCTTCCACTCACTCCTTGTGTTGAACCAAGTGGAACGGTGTGGCTGTGAGTGGAACAGCGTGGTGGAGGAAAACAGCCTGTGGCTGTGTGTTTTGGAGGATGGGTTCCTCCTTTGTTTCCCCTGGTGCTTTTTCTTCTTCTTCTTCCTCTATTTGATGGGCTGTTTGGGGGCTTGGTTGGGAGCCTGCAGCTGTGTGGTTGCCTCGGTTGTGGAAAGATGGTCCACTGTGTGAGCTGTGCTGTTGCTCGTGTGGAAGAAGGCATGGTTTGGTGCATGGAGGCATATTGATCTTCAATTGTTGGTGAGGACTAAGCTGGTCTTGTGGTGGAAAGAGCGCTTGGAGTCCTCTACTGTGTTGCGAGGACTGGTCGGTTTATGTGTGGGAGCAGAAGCCTGGGAATCCTCCACTGGACTGTGCGTGGAGTGATGTTGAGCCTTGGCAGTTTTGATGCCGTGTGGAGACAGAGCTGGTTCTCCATGATTGAGAGTAGAGTGGAGCTTGGAGTGTGGATGGCTTTGAGGCTCGAGTGGAGATAATGTGTGGTCCTCCGAGCTGTGAGCGTGTTGCTGGGACGACTGGGAGACATGTTGGCTCTTCCCACGATTGGAATGCCGAGCAGAGTGCTGCTGTGGCTGGGGCTGAGTCATTCTGTGTGAACGAGTGGCCATGTGACTGCTGGAAGCTTCATTCCAGGTAAGGGGGGCTTTGCATCTCAAATGCATGGTTTATGGATGGGTTTCCGAGTGAAATTGTCACACTGTGTTGTGTTTGATGTGTGTTGTATTCTGTTTGAGTAGTAGCCCGGATATTGTATTATTTTGTGGCCATGGTGGTCTATATGATGTGATGTATGATTTCCGTCCATATGATGTATGATGCTTGTTGATGATGTTTATGTTAGAATGTATGAGATGCATATGATGAATGCCGAGTGCATTGTGTGGTCCTCTACTAGTCCTTGTGTGTATTGTACATTTAAATGCATGTGAGCCTTGTTGATGTATATGCGTATGCTGAATGCATGTATGGGGACTGTTATGTTGAATGCCGAGTAGACTTTATATATGAAAGCACAAGATGCTTATTGTAAAGGATAAATCCGAGTGATAGAGGATAATCCGAGTGGATGGCATGGTGATTGCCGAGTGGATGAGATATAAGCTGAGTCATCTGATTCGCTGTGGAAATGCCAAGTGCATATAATGTTGAACGCTAATTATCGAGTGGGCAATCGGATGAATATGTGTTGAATGCAAGTGAATATGTGTTGAATGTGATGAAAGACCTCGAGTTGGACTCGAGGCAGTGCCTAGGGCACTAAGCGTGAAATGAGACGCTTGATGAAAGACCTTGGGTTGGACTCAAGGTAAATGCCGAGTGCATTGGCGTTGGACGCCGAGTGAATGAGACTGTATGCACCCGATTCGCCACTGGAATGCGTTGGACGTCTATTACCGATTGGCAATTAGATGAAACATGTGAGAATATGATTAAGTCCTTTGAGCTGGGCTCAGGTAGACTCCTTGAGCGTGGCTCGGAGTATGAATATTATTGATATAGTGTTGGGATAGATTTGGGGTAAAATCCGATTGGATGAATATATGATTATTGAGGATGTTGTGCTTATAGCCGAGTGAAATGGGTGAATTCCCGATCGGATGATGTTTATGATTGTTCATATTAAATGGCAGTGTGTATGCTTTGATTGATGGTAGATGTATTATTGTATAATTGAGGATTGTGGTAAAATCTGAGTCAGTAACTGTCATTTAATATGTAAAGCTCACCCCTACACCATTTTTTTCAGTATGTGCAGGTCGGTCGGAAATGATGTGAAGGACTCAAGTCCGAGTGATGTGCACTCCGACTGTTGAGTGCTTATGTTGTATATATATATGTTGTGTATAGGCAGTGTTAAGCCTTGGCCGGCTCATATGTCAGTGTTGTATAATGAATACAAATATATATGTATAGGAATCCGAGTGCCTATTTATATAAATATAGCTTACATTGTTATCATGTATTGTATCGAATTACAAGTGTTGATAAATGAGTAATGTTAAGATGCTAGTACTCCGAGTGTATGAATATATATATATATATAAGTGTTTTATGTTGATTTGATGCTTCTTATCGACTGGGATAAGTAGTTGAATGAATAATGATAACATGTGTTGGAATTGGCTGAGTGATTATGGATAGAATAATGTTAAGGTAAAGCATTCCGAGTGAAACATTATTGTGGGAGCCAAGCCGAGTGAGGCTAAATATGTGGCCTTTTCCGAGTGAATAGGCTTGAATGATTCCCAGTGAAAAATATGGGTAAACCCCGAGTGGGGAATGATTTGAATATCCCGAGTGGAAATCCGAGTGAATCTTTTCCGAGGGAAGATTTGTTATAATGGGTTAGATTGGAATATATTCTAAGTGTGTGATACATGTATAGTCCGAGTGAATAAAATGATCTATTCCGAGTGGTTAGGATCTGAGCAAGTCCGAGTGGGACTTACTAAATGAATTCCCCGAGTGAATAAGGTTCCATATTCCGAGTGATTAAGATCATGTATCCCAAGTGGTTAAGCATTGAATAAGTCCGAGTGACTTAACTTGGTGAATATTCCGAGTGATTTAGGGCTAGAGTAAACCCGATTGGAACTTGACTGTTGGGATCCTTTCCAAGGAGAAAGGAGGTTGAGTATTCTCCGAGTGTGAGAAGTGTAATTATGCCGAGTGATGAATGTGTAAGGTAATCCCGATTCAATTGTGGTTGGAATACACCGAGTGGTGTTTGATTGGGAAGTATTCCGAGTGAGGGGTTTATGGAATCCGAGTGGGATAACCCTCATTTCACGAGTGGATTATTGTGTGGCCTTGTGGATAAAAATATAAGGAACTGAGTTATGGGATGTATATGTGTGTGAGGTCGTTTTCGTGTGATTGGAACCCCTGACTCCAAGTGAATGGATGTCTCGATTCCGAGTGTTTGGATAGCCGAGTGTGGCTTCTCGCTTCAGCGAACAAGGTATTCGCTCCAGCGAGTGTGGTTTCGATGGAAGGCTTTTGAGTGGTTTCGCCCAAGCGATTGAGTGCTCGCCCGAGCAAATTGAGCTGTCTCACCCAAGCGGAGTCGGATCTCGCTTGAGCGAGTGTGCGTGGTGCTGTTAGGTTCGCTCAGGCGCTTTATGTGCTTCCGCTGAATGGCCTTTATTTTCCCTTTCCTTCCATTCCCTTCATTTGTACCCGGTTGCCTTGTGGTTTATTTTTGGGAAAAATTTTCCCTGTTTTTCAGTTTTATTTATTTATTAAACTAAGGGTGTTTCATTTTGGTATCAGAGCAGACCAAAAGGTCCATGGCCAAGGTATGCTTACCGAGTGTAAGCGGTTGTGTGTAATGTGACCGGTTGTCATCATTGCTTGTGGTATTTCTCAGCCTAAGTCGGCTGTGAGGGAGTATAATGATGGGTGTTGAGACCCTCCTGTGTATTAAAACTGTGTTGGTTGGTGGGGCCTCTTGTGCAGGCCATGATAGTGGCTCGTAGTTGAGATATACTGATCGAATGGATTAGAACTCATATGTTGAGTTAGCTGAGTGAATAATATTGAGGAATCCCATAGTGGGAGGGTTTGAAATTGTGTAATTGCTTGTGCCATTTGTGATGGATGCTTTATTCCCTTGGCACGTGAACTCCCACATGGTATATGATGTAATTGATTAGTTGCAGTCCCTAGGTTGAAAATTTAAATATGATCATGAATGAATAAATGTGAAATCAGGTATATGTCGAATTGGGATTGTGTCTCGGTGGTTGGCTGAGGAAACCGAGTGAATGGTTATTAGATGTTAGGCCACTAGGCATGATCAAGTGGGATCGGTATTAGTAAGATGGATACCTGAGAGATTGGAAAACTGGGTGAGAATTGATATGGTTGGGTACCTGTTTGGTTTGGGTACTGTCTCGGTTTTGTGGTTGAAAACCGAGTGAATTGTTGATTGAGTTGTTACCCGGTGTTGTATATTTGAGTGAGTGTAATGAATTATTGGCTTAAGGCTAAGTTATGGCCGGTAAATGGATGATGGCATTGAGGATTATTAGGCTGATTGGCCAATGGTTTATGATAAATAAGATTAAATAAGAGATATTTACTCGATTTGGACTGGAAACCGATTGCTTTTATGCCATTTTATGGTGTGTGTGACTGGCATTTGATGATTATTATCATGAGATTTACACTAGGATAAGTGTATGGATGATATGTATGCCTTGTGTGGGTCGGAATTATACTGTTGGTATACCATTTTATAGTGATGGTGATGGATGGTTGCCGACTGTTGGCATGTGATGCACCATTATGGGTGTGTAAAAATGCTGTTGATGAGTATAAATTGCCATAAATTCTCATATAGATTAATATTATCCGAGTGACTTTGGTCGGTATAAGTGAAAAAAAATTTGTGAGGATGCTGTTTCGGTATGACTCTACATGCCATAGGTATTGTGGCAGTGTGCATCTTGCAGTGACTTTATACAATTGTTGTGACCCTATAGGAATGAGGCATCATCCTATAAGTTGGATGCAGCAGTTCATAGGTCGGGCAAGTGAGACTGTAGCTGCTTATGGGGATGTCTTGAGTCTATCGGACTGCTCCAAGCAAAGATAAGAGTGTGTCGAGTGTGCAGTAAATATTAGTGTATCAAAATGTGGATGAGTGAATGAAAAGAATGTAATTCCGAGTGGAATCTTTCTGGGAAAAAGAATAGCTGAGTGGTGTGAAGTTTTCTGAGGCGAAGTAAAGCCTTGAATTTGGTGTACTGCTCGAGTTGGAATGTTTCCGAGCAGTACATACCCGAATGGGTGATTTCTGAGTCGGATGTGACACTTCCGAGTGGAAGGTGTTAAGAGTGTGATGTCTCGGAATTTCTTGTGGTGTGATCGGCAAACCGCTTGAGAGGTGAGATTATGCCGATTGGAATTGACTGGTCGGTGAATGCTTGGAAAGCATTGGTATATAATTGTTTTGAATGGCATGCGGTGATATGCCGAGCTGTTTATTGAGGCAGGTTTATGTTGAATTTCGAGGACGAAATTCCTTAAAGGTGGGGAGAAGTGTAACATCCTAATTTTTGGATTAGGGGTTGATTAAAATTTAATTACCGATTAATGGTTAATTGGAGTTTAATGGCCAATTAGGCTAATTATTGAATAATGATAATAATAATAATAATGGGGAAAGGACATTGGTGCCCTTGGACCATTGGTGGGTCTGGTTCCTTTCTCTCCTTCTCTCCCTCAATTCCCACGCTGATGGGACGGCTGGTTGGTGGTGATTAGATGGTCGATGGACTTGCATTAAATGTGAGGGTGAGGGTTAATGGGAGAGTGAACTGATGGAGGTGTGTTAATAAGCTCCAGCTTTGGTTTCCCTTCTCATTCTCTTCACTTCTTTCGTGTTGCATGTTCTGGAGGAGAGAAACGCTCCTCCTTCTCTCTAGAATTTGATGAGGCTTCTGCCTCTTTGTCTTCACCTCCGTCTTCTTCATTTATTTATTAAACTAAGGGTGTTTCACGCACTTTTTTAATGCATATGTTTCTACGATTATATTGTATTTTTCTTTATTTTATACCATATGCTGGAGGTCCTTAGCTTATGAAGTTGTTTTAGGTATCAAGGCCATACTAACTAGTTGAATTTGAAATAATATTTAGAAAGGGAGTCAGAAAGCTAATGAGTTTCGCAACATAATCAACATTTATAACTCTTATGTCATTAATTTGACAACTCTTTTTGAATGCAAGGCTGCATTTTAGATTGTGCAGAGATGATGGATGTGGTCTCAAAAAAGGACTTTTGGTACAGCTATGGAGACCACCGGTGCTGTCTCTCTCAACTTCTTTCTAAAGCTTAGTATTTATTTATTTGATGGTCTATTTCCTTTTCTCTGTGGGTGTATCCTCTAAAATTCCAAATTAAGGATTGGCGTGTACTACTCCGTTGTAAGGATTGGCGTATACTACTCTGTTGTAGGTAGATTAATAGTGGTTAATGTTGTTACCACTTTGTTAGCAGCAATTTATATAGTTATATAGTTTTAATTTTTGTTTTTGTAGACAGTTTCTCTATTGATTTATCTGTTGAAAAGGTATGTTGATTATATAAGGCCACATGAGGAAAGTAAATGTAAAAATATTGTTAATTTGCTTGTAATGTGTACTAACACTGTATCCATTAGAAAGGTAATACAAATTTCTCTTTACCTTTTTTCTGTTAAATTTCTCTTTACTTACTTTGAAGACAAAGATGCTAATGTAAGAGCTATTAATATCCCTCAAGCATATTCTTGGAACTGATTTCAGGAGAAGCTTATCATGATAATCTATTCCAAGATGTTGATACTAATATGTTTGGTCAATTTTATTGTTTTAAGAAAATAAAATAATTATATTTCGTTAATACTTGGTACTTTTTAGACAAGAATCAATAATTTGGTTATAAAAAAATTATAAAAAAAGCGGACAATATATACCTTATTCTCTGCGGTTACTGACAACCGCATACATTAAGTTACTATTTTCTGCGGTTCCTTATGAACAACTGCTGACATTAAGCACTATTGTCAGCGGTTCTGTATTATAACCGCTGACATTGTTTGACTATTGTTAGCGGTTCCGAACTACAACCGCTGACATTGTTTGACTATTATTAGCACCTTTATTTTTTGCGCTTGTACCGCTGACAATAGCAGTAGCGAAACCACTGACAATAGTCTTTTTTGTAGTAGTGTAATGAAATATTCTAACATTTGCCTCTTTTACAATATGGTATGGGACAACAAGGGAGATAAAACAATAGAAAATTTTTAGAAATATTTTGGTATGAATTCTAGACTGGAGTTGTCATGACTTTGACTACTTAGTTATAAATTACCGGGACTGATCACCCCAAATGATTTACACTAAGTAGTGAAAGACATGTCAAATGAAGGATGTTAAGAACAATGAATCTAACTCTAGATTAATGTGGTATATGGAGAAGTGGAGACAAACTCAATAAATCCTATTAGGATATTCCTTACCATGTCCTTGAACTCGTAGAGATACTTGTGTGAATTAGAATTTCAATGGGTAGATAAATGTTGTAATCCCAAACTAGTATAACAAATTGTTTAAGATAGAATCATAGTTTTTATTAGGATTATAGTTTTTCCTTGGATTATATATTTTAAATAAAAAAGTGTTGATGTATTTCTTATAAAAGAAATATGGTAATTTGTTCACTAATTTGTTTGGTGTGACAAATAATTATATCTTTGACTGTTTATATTGATTTTTCTTTTGTATGACATATAAGAAATGTTAATTGTTTGATTTGATGAAATTTTCTTTTATGATATTTGCGATTGAATGATATATATGATAGTTATATATATAAATATGAATTAAGGAAACTTGTATGGTTGTGACGTCGAATGTAATTAACTATATATTTTTGAATTTTTTTGATTTATTGTGATAAATATGTCAATGAATGATCTAAAATAAGTATCATAATCTTTGAGAGATATCGATATTGGTTTAATACTGAAATTGTGTCATAAAATATTTTCTTTGTGATTCCTAACAATTTGATACATGTTTATCAAGTTATTTTCTTTTAGTCATCAATTTTGTAAAATGACTATACATATACTCTATATAAATAATTGTTATGTAACGATATACTTAAAATAAAGAAATGTGTTAGTAAACCATGTGAATAGATATGAACCCTTACTTATTGATTTAGCGTAGTTCCTATGAAAAGAGTTACATAAATCTTAGCTACCCATAACAAAAATTCAAGTGAGTTTTCTAAGTCAACGTAGTGATTTATGATCATTTAAGATTAGAGAATTTATCAAATCTATGTAATGGTTGTAGTCAATTATGATGGAAAGAGCAATCCTTAGTTAAGGAATATTTAATTCATTATAGAGGATAATAAGAAATGATTACATATCCTGAATTGACATGAAGCAAAGAACATAAGGATTTGACTAGATCAATAAGTACAACATGGACTAAGACACATTTATCCTTTTTCACTAGGACAATTTATTACACATGATTACACTAAGGAAAATAAAGTAGAACATCTAATACATTATAGTTAAACGATAAGTGATTACTTTATAAAGGCCTAAGAGTTTTGGCAATACATAAAATGCCCAAACTAGAGAAATCACCATAACGATTATAAGAAGTGAGGCACTTGTTACCACAAACTATAGTTCATCCCGCCTTCGTTCTTCCTCACTTCTAGGAAGGTTGGCCATCGAATAGTATGATAGTACTTGAGAAAAAGATTGAAGAAATTAGATAGAAGAGAGAAACTAAGAAACCTTCAAGTTGTGATAGGAAGTGAGAATGGAATAAGAATTTATAAGCAAGCAAGGGAGGGAGAGTTTGCAACGGTCATAAACGGTTAGTCCAACGGCTAATTGCTAACGACTAGTTGTCCAGTAATTAATTCTTAGCAGTCTATTTTACTATGTTACGAGTAGGAATTTTAATTAATGGATGTTATGGATTATATTAAGTAAGGTTTTAATAGATTGAGAAACGTAATTATTGAGGTGTTTAGAGTTAACCATCAATTTATGATGAGCATGGTTGACAAAATTAAGACGAGTAATATTTTTGAGTTAAAAAAAATACTGATATTAAAAGAAGGTAAATGACAATGTTAAGGAAAAGGTACACAATTGTCAAGGAAACTAGAAATATATTTTAGAACAGTTCGCTTAGTTTACCCTTGTTAAGATTTATTAACAATATTAAGTTTCGAGGACGAAATTTCTTTTAGGGAAGTAGAGTTGTAACATCCCATTTTCTACTCAAATAGAAAATAGATATTAATATATCTATAATGAGAAATACTTACTATTAGTTAGTTTATTATTATCATTTTTTATGAAATTTTGGTATTTATATTTAATTATTTATTTTTTTAAAATAAAATAAAATAATAATAATAAAATAAAAATATTTATGTATTTTGAATGAGAATTTTAAAATGACTTAATTACTATTCATTGATTAATGAAATTATATTAAGAATTTTAAATATATTTATTATTCACAACTTTTATTTTATGTTTTTATATTTATGTTTTTACATATTTGTGATTTAACTCTTATTAGAATTTTAAAATAAAAGTTTGAAGGAATTAGACTATGGTTCTTTAGAACTTTTTGATCTGCGTATTATTTATGATTTTATAGAAGTTTTTTGGAATTTTGGAAATATTTTAATAAAATAATATATTTTAAATAATTTTAAATTCATATAAAGTGACTTAAAATTAAAAATATTTATAAGAAAGTGAATTTAAATTATAAGAAAATTTTCTAAGAACCATTTCAAGTAGACTTATCTAAAAATTATCGGTTTGAGTAAAATCTTGATTTTTACCAATTGTAAAAAAATTGAAAACGTATCAATAAATTTTTATTAACAGAAAATTTTAGATTTTTAAAATTTAAACTTTATATTACTTATCATAAAATTAGTGAGAACTGATATAATATCGCTAAATTTCAAAAAGGACTAATTTTGAATATTTAAAATATACCGAGTGAAAGGTTACTATTTGGCTTAATAATTCAGCCGACATTTACTATGTAAAATACTGTGTATGTATGAAATTTTCAAAAGGTGCACAGTAATCAGGATTTAAATTTCAAAAAATATACAGTACTTTATATTAAGATAATGGAATGTATAGTAATTTTTCTTCCTATAAATACCGAAGGAATTCTTCTTTAGAATTCATAATTTCAGATTAAGTTTTCTTAATATAGTAGTGCTAGTGAGATAGTGGTGGAATAATATTATTTTAAGTTACTATTATTATACTAAAAATAATATTATTTTTGAAATCTATTATTATACTAGAAATAATATTATTTTAAGTTACTATTTTGAAAATAAAATACTATTTCAATAGTAAATTACTATTCAAATAGTAAATTACTATTTATTGTTACTATTTACCTTTACTATTCACGATTTACTTTTTACCGTTACTATTCATGTTTTACTATTTACTGTTACTATTCACGATTTACTATTCATTATTTACCATTTACTATTCATTATTCACTATTCAAAATTTACCATTTCTATTTTAAGTAGAAATCTTAATTTTCATCTTATAACTATATTAAAGTGAAATTGGTATATTTTAGAACTTAGAGACGAGACGCGCACAGACTTTTCATAACGAACCAAGATACAAGAGGTAAGGGGGAGTGAGATAGGAACATAATATGAAAAGACATAAGAATAATGGGAGGAGTCCTTTACTCCTTTAAAATTTAATAATATTATTTTAAAATAATAACTATTTAACTTAAAAATTTATAATAAATTTTAAATTGAGTATCTTATGTAACTTGATCTGAATACCTATGCAAATACCTGGATAACCTATGCGAACTAGACTGAACCTATATAAGGACTTGGACTATTATGACCTGTATGGACTGAACTATACCTATGCGATGATTGGATTATATGGACCTACATAGACCTATGCGAGGAATGAACTATAAAGACTTAAAAATTAATCTTATTAATCTAAATAACTATTAAAATTTGAATTATATTTATGACTGATATTTAGTTGATTTGATTATAATTAATAATATTTGATTTTGATTAATGATATTATAATACTAGACTGTGATTAATAATATTTATGATTTGATGATATTTGATTGTGATTGATGATATTACAATACCTGATTGTGATTAATGAATGATTGACGACCTTGTGATATGGAGTTTGAGCATATAGCAAGCATGATGGAAAGTTAAAACTCAGTAAGAATTTTCTTACCCTACTCTTTAAATTTTTTTTCTAAGAGAAAGTATTTTATCATTATTTTAGTCTTTTATTTCTTCTTAGAAATAATTTTCATTAACTTTATTTTTAATCTTTAGAATAAAATCTAGTATTAGAAAGAAGCTATTTTATGAAATTCAGAGGTTGAGATAATTAATTCTTGAATTAAAGAAATTTTTTATAGTTTTAAGTATTCTTAGTTAATGATTTTAAAAAAATATATATATATTTTCTTTTAGAAATCAGAAATTTAAATTGGTTTTCCCTAATGAAATAACTAAAGGATATTTTGTTATAGTCGAGATTTCTAAACTCAATCTAGTTAAGATTCAAATTTGGAAAGATTATGTAAATATGTGAAGTTTTTTAAGAGAAAGTTTTGAGATATTTAAGGCTTGGAAACTCAATTTTGGTGAGATCTGAATTTCAAAATTGTACTAAATTTATTCTGTATAATAGAAGTTCAAAGAAGAACTTATGGGAATGTACAGTTTATTGAGATGATTGTGAACCTTTATGGTATTTAATAATTGAGTTTCTAAAAGTCTTAACTAACTAAATATGCGAGTTGTAACACCCTTAATTTTAGGGGTAAATTTTTCGCAAAAATAATAACATTCCTGGATCTATAATTAAATCACTCCCATATATGAAGATATGAGAGCTGGTCCCACGGCCAAGGAGAAAAGGAAAGGAAGGCAAAGGAAAATAAAATCTTTCACAGCGGAAAACAACAGCGCCTGAGCGATCCCACAAACAGCGTGCATTCGCTCAAGCGAGATCCGACTCTGCTTGAGTGAGACAGCAGAATTCGCTCGGGCGAACACCCCTTCGCTTGAGCGAAACCAATATCAAAAGCCTTCCCTCAGAACCAAACTCGCTGGAGCGAGCACTCACTCGCTGAAGCGAGAAGCCACACTCGGCAAATAATAATAATCTCACTCGGAATCTGAGACAACCATTCACTCGGAGTCAGGGGTTTCAATTGCTCGGTAATGACTCCACGCATACATACACCTCATAACTTAGTTCCACATTTTATCCACTAAGGTACACACATGATCCACTCGGGAAAATACGGGTTATTCCACTCGGATTCCATAAAACTCCTTACTCGGGTTATTACCCATCCAACACCACTCAGTGTGTTTCATCATAATTCAATCGGGAATGTACTTCACATTCATCACTCGGCACACCATTTGTAAACCAACTCATCTTCTGAGTGGTATTCCACTCGGTAACTAATATCATTGCCGACCAATACTCATTCGGCCTCACACTCGGCATTCATGCCTATTCTCACTCGGAGAATCTAGGGATCTTCCTTCACTCGGAAGGAGTCTCCCCAATCATACTTCTCTCGGTTTATTCATCATTTGTCACTCGGAGAACACCTTAACATTCATCACTGAGAAATAAATTCCTTAAACAATTCCACTCAGAATTATCCAAACTTCTCCATACTTAGAGGATTTCACCAAGTTAAATCACTTAGACATTTGAAATGTTTAACCATTCTGAAACTACTAGATCAAGTCCCACTCGGACCCCTTCCACATTCAACACTCAGAATACGCATTACCTTGCTCACTCGGGATAGGAACCCACATTCACTCGGGTTATACGTATATTCCATACTTAGAATATAACCCCAATCTACGTTATCACAACCACTCTTCCCTTGGAAGGGATTCCCTCAGGTTCCCACTCGAAATACATAAACCATTCCCCACTCGGGATTTACCCATGTTTTCCATTCGGAAAAGGCTGCACACATAGCCTCACTCTGAAGGAGATCAAGCCTACATACTCGGAATAAACATAAGCCTCAACATAAAGACCAGTTCTCACCATACTATCCCACTCAGAATTTATCAACTTAGCATCATTCATACAACATCACTTCCTAGTCGGTGAGAAGCATTAAATCAACATAAATCACTCATATCTAAGTATACTCTAATTCCAAGTCCGACTACCAATACAGCCATACTCTTCCACCGATTCATAACCATGTTATCAACAGAACATATATATATATACATACGCGTACACTCGGATAATGTTAGTTTATCATTTTTCATTCACCAAGACCCATTATCCAATTTAAATACACGATTTCCAAATAAATCTATATGTATACAAATATGCACTCGGATTCATATACAAATGAATTGTATTCATTATACAATATAGACAGTACGAGCCGGCCAAGGCTTTAATACATCAGTATACACTCGGTACGTAATATTATATACTCAGCCTTATCATAAACACCCATCACTCGGGTTTTAAGGCCATCATAACATTCCAAACCGACCTGCAAACACTGAAAAAATGGTGTAGGGGTGAGCATTAGATATTAAATGACAGATATTGGCTCGGATTAATCACAGAATCCACAACATGCCATAACACACAACATTAATCAGCATATGAACACTACCATTCAACATGAACAATCACAAGCATCTTCCAATCGAGATTTCACCCATTTCACTCGGTTATAAAGCTCAATTCACTCAGTACAAGTATACTGACTCACTCAGATTTCTCTCAACCCCGAGACTATATCAACATTATTCATACTCCGAGCCATGCTCAAGGAGTCTGTCCGAGCCCAGGTCCAGGACTTAGCCATATTCACCATATGGGGTCATCTGATTGCCGATCAGTATAGGAGTCCAACGCATTCCAGTGGCGAATCGGATGCATACGGTTTCATTCACTCGGCGTTCAATGCCAATGCACTCGGCATTTCATCAAGCGTCTCATTTCACGCTTAGTGCCCCAGGCACTGCCCGAGTCCAACCCGGGTCTTTCATCATATTCAACATTAGGACCCTGTCCTCTTCACTCGGGATTATACCCTCGTGGCACCCCGCAAGGTGTTCATATTCAGTAATACAATAACACGTATGCATATAAATTCAACTCATATTCATTCGATTGCCCACTCGAAAATCTGCGTTCAACATCATGTGCACTCGGCAATTCAACAACAATCAGATGACTCAGCTTATACCACATCCACTCGGCAATCCTATGCCATCCACTCGGATTATCATCTATTCACTCGGATTTATCCTTTACAGTAAGTATTTCATGCTTTCATCTATAAAGCCTACTCGGTATTCATCATAACAGTCCCTATTCATTCATTTATCACAAGTATATGCATCAACAAGCATCACATGCATTTAATCATACCATCACAACATAGGGACCAATAACAACCACACAATGCACTCAGCATCAACGCAACATGCATCTCAAGCATCATAATATAATCATCATCACAGATATCATCATGCATCCCTTGGACGGATAATCATGCACAACTTAAATAATAAACATCAATCCGAGTTCAACTCAACAACACACAGCATCTAACAAAACACAACACAATGCAATAGAGTCACCCGGAAGTCCGTCCATAAACTATGCACTTAAGATGCAATAGCTCCCCTTACCTGGATGAAGCTTCCAGGAATCACAGGACCACTCGGTCTATCCACAGCAGCACCCTGCTTGGCTTTCAACACTGGAAAAAGTCATCAAGACTCAACTCAGTCTTCACCCAGCTCAGTGAAGAACTCCAACGCTGTATCCATCACAAGAACAGCATCAAGAGTCAGTCCTCACCAACAGTGGAGGACCACCATGCCTTCATGCATCATGCATGTCTTCATCCTTACAAGAGTAGCTCAACCTCGTCATCTGTGAACCATTATGCATCCACAAACCGAGGCATGCACACACACCCAACTGCTGCAGGCTCTCCGAACTGAGCCTCATACTGTGTTTGAATGTGTATACAGGTTAAGGAATTTTGATAATGACAAAAACACTCTTGAAGAAATCTTTACAAAAACAAAGACATGGAGTCAGATGCTGAGAAACAGTGAAGCTAATCGATTAGGGAGACTATGCTAATCGATTAGGAGCATTCTATTTTGGAAGAAATTGCATTAGGCCACAAGCTAATCGATTACAGCAATCAAGATAATCGATTACAAAGCTACTGGAATTAAGATAATCGACTACACACATGAGTAATCGATTACAACTGTTAAAAATGGGATTAAACGCATCAGGTATAATGACTAATCGATTAAGGGAAGTTATGCAATCGATTAGGAGGCTACTGGAATTAAGGTAATCGATTACGATACAGGCTAATCGATTAGGAAGCTGCGAAATCAAATTAAATGCATCAGGTACAGGTGATAATCGATTACAAGCAAAGATATAATCGATTAGGTGCTCTCTGACTTGAAGATAATCGATTACAACGGGAGGGTGTAATCGATTACGATAGTGGGAAAACACTTTCAAGTGGGAAACCAGCTCATATGTCCACCATGTTTCAGAAACCCACTAAGTGAAACGGCTAGGAAGAAGAAGGGCACACCTCAAGCTCTCAAATGGCTCTATAAATTGAAGAGGAAGACAAGCACAAAGACATACCAAGAACCTACAATTCCTTTGCTTATTCTTATGCTTTGTAAGCCCTATTTCTTGTATCTTGAATTTCATTTGTATATCCTCTCATCTTGAGAGATTAGAAATTGTGTGAGCTATCATTTTGCTTATCCACTCTATTGAGAGAGTTACTTGCTTGTAAACACTACATCAAAACACCAAAGTTCACTCTAGGTTGAGTGGTTACAAAGGTTGAGGTTCAACCTTTGGGATATTGTGAGATTGAGAGATTGGGTGGGTTGCCCTTATACTTGTGAGGATTGGGTTCTTGAGTGTGGGACACTAGGAAGCCGCAATTGCTCAAAGTTGTATCTCTAGTCTACAATAGTGGAAAATCCTCTAAGTGGGTTGCTTAGAGGCGAGACGTACACCGGATTGGTGGAACTCGTTAAATCGGTTTGCAAAGCTCTTCTCCCTTACTCTTTTACTTTCATATACTGCACTTAATTGGCTTGTGTCGATTGATTGTGGCTTGCATACTTGAACTTGTTTAAATTGGTAAATCTTGAAGACTGCACACCAAGTGTTTGTTTAATTGTCTCAGCTATATTTACCTTTGTTTTGCATTGCATATTTCACTAAACTTTATTTCACTTGCATAATCTTGTAAATTTGTATATAAGAATCAAGTTCAAAGGTATTCCAACCAAAAGTTTTAAAAACTCAATTCACCCCCCTTCTTGAGTATTGAGGCCACTTGAATAACAAGTGGTATCAGAGCTTGACTCTTGGTAGATCAAGCTTAACAGCTTCAAGAGATAAAGATGGCCTCAAATTCTCTAAACCTTTTTCCTGAGGGTGGTGCTACAAATCAACCTCCCGCTTTCAATGGGGAAGGTTATACCTTTTGGAAAGAGAGAATGAAAATCTTCATTCAATCAGTTGACTTAAGAGTGTGGAATGCCATTGAAAATGGTCCTTTTATACCTATGTATACTGTTGATGATAAACTAGTTGAAAAACCTATGGATAATTGGACTAGTGAAGAAGAGAAGAAAGTACAATACAATTACAAGGCTAAAAATCTAATTACTCTTGCACTAGGACCAGATGAATTTTTCCGAGTAATCACTTGTAAATCCGCCAACGAAATGTGGGATACTTTTCAAGTAACCCATGAAGGTACAAATGATGTTAAAGACTCTAACATTAGTACACTAACTAGTCAATATGAGTGCTTTAGATTAAACTCTCATGAATCAATTGTTGATATGCAAAAAAGATTCACTCTCATCATTAATCAACTCATTACACTTGGAAAGACTTACACTAACAAAGAGCTCATTCATAAAGTGTTGAAAAGTCTTAACAGAGAATGGCAACCGCTAGTTACTGCCATCAAACAATCTCCTAGCATAAACGAAATGTCTCTTGCCACACTATTTGGTAAGTTGCAGGAACAGGAACAAGAGCTGAAAGAATTAAAGATGGCAGAAGAGGAAGAAAAATCTTCCAAGAAAAAAGGTCTCGCTCTCAAGGCCACTCCCATAAATGAAGAAGAATCCGGAAGTGAACTTGATGAAGAAGAAGAGTTTGGACTATTTGTGAAATGCTTCGGGAAATTCATGAAAGGCAAACACTTCCAAAGAAGCTTCAAAAACCCAAGTAAGAAACCTATCACTAAAGAAAATTCTTCCTCACCCAATTGTTTTGAATGTGGCAAGGAAAGGCACTTCAAAGCGGATTGCCCAAATCTTAAGAAGAAGGGAAAAGAGAAAAGAGGAAGAAGGAGAGCATATATAGCATAGGATGAAAACGAGATAAGCAGCTCAGATGACTCAGAAAATGAAGAAGCAAACCTTTGCCTCATGGCCAACCACCAAGAAGAAGATGATGAGGTAAACTTCGATGACTTAGATAAGGATGAATTACTTGATGCTCTAGAGGAATTGTATGATAAATTTACAAAAGTCTCCAATAGACTTAAGGTGTCTAGAAAAACTAGTGACACTCTAGAGATACACCTTATGGAGGTTTGCAAAGAGAATGAATGCTTAAAAGAAGAATTGAAAAACGCTCAAACATGCTCCAAAAGTAAACCTTGTGATTTTGCTAAGAAATGTGTTGATCTAGAAAATAAAGTCCTAGATCTAAACAAAACCTTAGAGAGGTTTACAAATGGTAAAGATAATCTGAATGTACTACTTGGAAATCAAAGATGCATGTTTGACAAAACTGGTTTAGGGTACAATTCTGTTAAAAAGGAAAAGCATTACAAAAACTTCTTTGTACCTCCTATGAGATCATCTTCGCCCTTTATGAAATGCAATCATTGTGGATTCAAAGGTCATAACTCTTCAAATTGCAATGTTAGAAAATTAGGGCCAAAGGTTATAAGAAAGGTGTGGGTTCCCAAAGAGACATTACCACAAGCTAACCTTAAAGGACCCAACATAAAATGGGTACCTAGTTCTCTAAACTAATCTTATTTTGTAGGTATGCTTCAAGGCAAGCAACACCCATTGGTACTTGGATAGTGGGTGTTCAAAGCATATGACGGGAGACATAAGCAAGTTTACATTATTCACTCCCAAGAGAAAAGGAAGTGTCACCTACGGAGACAACACCAAAGGAAGGATCCTAGGCATCGGAAATATAGGTAAGAATTCTTCCACATCCATAAGTGACGTGTTGTATGTTGAAGGCCTCAAACATAATCTACTTAGTATAAGTCAATTATGTGACAAAGGATATAGAGTTTTGTTTGAAACAAATTGTTGCATAATTGAGCATAAGACTAATAAGGAAGTTAAGTTTGTAGGCCAAAGAATTGATAACATTTACATGATTGATGTGGATAGTTTGTCTGCAAATGATGAACAATGCTTCATTTCAAAAGAGGATGAAACTTGGTTATGGCATAGGAGAATAGCTCATATACATGTAGACCATTTGAACAAACTTGTTTCTAAAGAATTAGTAATTGGTTTACCAAAGCTTAAGTTTGAAAATAGATTTTGTGATGCATGTCAAAAGGGAAAACAAGTAAAGGCATCTTTTCAATCTAAAAATATTGTTTCCACGCAAAGGCCTTTACAACTTTTGCACATGGACTTATTTGGACCATCCAAAATCAAAAGCTTTGGAGGCAATTACTATGGTCTAGTTATTGTAGATGACTATTCTAGATATACATGGACATTGTTTCTTGCTCATAAAAATGAAGCTTATCATGCATTCAAGAAACTTGCAAAGATTATCCAAAATGAGCAAAATTCTAAAATTACATCCATTAGAACCGATCATGGGGGAGAATTTGAAAATCAATCTTTTGAAAAGTTTTGGAAAAACATGGTATTCATCATAATTTTTCAGCTTCTACAACTCCACAACAAAATGGAGTAGTTGAAAGGAAAAATAGATCTTTAGTGGAGCTTGCTAGAACCATGCTAAATGAAAACCATATTGCAAAACATTTTTGGGCCGATGCGGTAAACACCGCGTGTTATGTTATGAATAGATGTTTAATAAGGCCTATTTTAAAGAAAACCCCCTATGAACTTTACAAGGGTAGAAAACCCAACATTGCACACTTTCATATTTTTGGATGTAAATGTTTTGTGCTCAATAATGGAAAGGATAATCTAGGAAAGTTTGATGCCAAATATGATGAGGCAATATTCCTAGGATACTCTCAATCTAGTAAATCTTATAGAATCTTCAACAAACAAACAAACACCATTGAAGAGTTTATTCATGTTAAATTTGATGAAAATAGCCATAACCCTCCGAGAAAGGAAGATGTTGATGATCTTGTAGGTACTCTTCAAGAATTGACCATAGATGACAAGAATGGAGAAATCAAGGATGCAAATGAAGCACAACATGAGGAACCACAACAATGGATCACTTTGAAGGATCATCCTCTAGACAAAGTCATAGGTGAAATGACTAAGGGTGTAAGTACTCGTAATGCAATTAGAAATACATGCAATCACTTAGCCTTTGTATCTCAAATTGAACCCAAAAATATTGATGAAGCCATTATTGATGAACATTGGATGTTGGCCATGCAAGAAGAATTAAACCAATTTGAAAGAAATGAAGTTTGGGAACTTGTGCCAAGACCCAATGACCATCAAATAATAGGCACCAAATGGGTTTTTAGGAACAAACTAGATGAAAACGGAATAATAACTAGAAACAAAGCTAGGCTAGTTGCTAAGGGGTATAATCAAGAAGAAGGAATAGACTATGAAGAAAAGTATGCTCCCGTAGCTAGGTTAGAAGCCATTAGATTATTATTAGCTTTTGCTTGTTGCATGGATTTTAAACTTTATCAAATAGATGTCAAAAGCGCCTTTTTAAATGGCTATATTCAAGAAGAAGTCTATGTAGATCAACCTCCCGGTTTTGAAAATCATAAATTTCCAAATCATGTTTTTAAATTGAGAAAAGCTTTATACGGTTTGAAACAAGCTCCAAGAGCTTGGTATGAAAGACTCAGCAAATTTCTTTTAGAAAATAAATTCGAAAGAGGAAAGGTTGATACTACACTATTTATAAAGCGCAAAAACCATGACATTCTTTTGGTACAAGTTTATGTTGATGACATAATATTTGGTGCCACTAATGAATCAATATGCAAGAAATTTGCTAAGCTAATGCAGGAAGAGTTTGAAATATCCATGATGGGAGAACTCACCTTCTTCCTTGGATTACAAATAAAACAAACAAATGACGGAACGTTCATTAGTCAAACAAAGTATTGTAAAGAACTACTCAAAAGGTTTGAAATGGACAAGGCAAATGAAATAGCTACACCCATGAGTACATCTTGCTATCTAGACAAAGATGAAAAGGGTAAGGACGTTGAAATTACTAAATATCGAGGTATGATTGGTTCCTTACTCTATTTAACAGCTAGTAGGCCTGATATTATGTTTTCAGTATGTATGTGTGCTAGATACCAAGCATGTCCTAAAGAATCTCATCTTACCGCAGTAAAAAGGATAATGAAATATTTGGTAGGAACTCAAAATGTTGGTTTGTGGTATCCCAAAGGGGCTGAATGTATTTTAGTTGGATACTCTGATTCAGACTTTGCGGGATGTAAACTTGATAGGAAAAGCACTAGCGGAACATATCACTTGCTTGGTAGTTCTCTTGTTTCTTGGCATAGCAAGAAACAAGTAAGTGTTGCGCTATCAACAGCTGAGGCAGAATATGTTGCAGCTGGTAGTTGTTGTGCTCAAATCCTTTGGATGAGACAACAACTTCTAGACTTTGGAGTTGTATTGAACCAAGTGCCTCTTAAATGTGATAATACTAGTGCTATTAATATCTCAAAAAATCCTGTAATGCACTCTAGAACCAAGCATATTGAAATTAGGCATCACTTCATTAGAGACCATGTATTAAAAGGGGACTGTGTACTTGAGCATGTTGAAACTTCTAGGCAACTAGCAGATATTTTCACAAAACCCTTGGCTAGAGAACAATTCATCCACATTAGAAGAGAATTAGGCATTCTTGACATGACCAACTGTGTTTGAATGATGAAGTTTTTTTTTGATAAAAACTATGTTGTATGGCATGATTAGATAAATGGTATGATTCATTAATGTTATATTTCATGTTTGTAACTCTCCTGTGTGAAAACCTGAAGTTCTTGAACCAATAATCGATTATATGCATCCTCACAATCGATTACTATGCTTCTGTCTCTTTAATAATCGATTACTCGTTCATCTATAATCGATTACAATGCTTCTGTTTCTAATCTAATCGATTGCCCTCGATCCACAATCGATTACACAGCCTCTGTTTCAGGTATAAAACGTTTCCTCTTCTCCATAATCGATTACCATCTTGTTCCAATCGATTAGGACGATTCTGTTTCTTTACTAATCGATTATTTCAATGCTCTAATCGATTACACTCTGAACGAAACGTTTGGAATTCCCCAGAAACAGTGAGCTAATCAATTACACTCTGTCTCGTAATCGATTAGCCTCGATTCTGCAGAGTCAAAACTGCTATTTCCAAGGCTGCTTGAATCCCCCTCCTCTCTTAACTCACTTCACTCCTTTCTAAACCTAATTCCCTCCTTCCTAAACCTAATTCCCACCTATAAATACCCCTCTCCTCACCCTCTCAACTCACACTACCTCCTTCCTCTTCCTCACTCTCAAAAGTTCCAAAGAACTTCTTCTCCTTCTCATTTTCCTCTCCTCCTCACCATGTCTTCATCCCGCACCATTAAAAGAGCAAGGTCCTCTATGGCTCAGGCCAATAATCCTCTGGACTTCTCAAGGTTCTTTTCCTCCCCAAGAGACCTCCAAAATTTTGTCAAGAACTTTTCTGAGAAAGAAATAATGACCCCTCACTTCACCATTGCGGAAACCTTCGACAACCATAGCCTCACCTTCACCCAATGCCTTCACCACTACAACCTCTTTCCCTTCCTCACCCTCAAGGAAGAAGAATATTACCCTGAACTCATAAGGGTATTCTACTACAACCTCCGACTTGTCAATGGGATGGTTGAATCCAAAGTGAAGAACGCAACCATCAAACTCACCAATGCTCAATTTGCAGAAATCTCCCAGCTGCCTCTCAACAATGCTGATTTTGATGGAGGAGAACTGGAAGACGAATGGGGATTCAATGCTCTAACCGCTCGTCAATCATTATGGAAGGCTGCTCGCCCCCGGAGCAACCACAAATTGGTAGGCCACTTGACCATGAACAACCGTCTCCTATATTTCTTCTTGGTCAAAATGATAGTTCCTCGTGGTGGGAACTATGCCTTAGTGGAAGAGGATGATGTCCTCTTGATGTGGGCAATGCTGAACCACAAGGAGATTAACTGGGTTCAGTTGATCAAATTTCATATGCGCCACGCAAAGGACCAACAAAAACTCCCTTATGGTATTCTCCTTACTAAAATTTTTAAATATTGTGGAGTTGACTTGGCTGGAGAATTATTTGAGAAAATGCCTCCAAGAGCTTGCATTGGCACCCATCACCTCACCAAAATGGGTCTAGTTTTTATGCATGGAGCATGGTACTCACGAATGGAGGGCATTGATGCCAACATTACCTTCGAAGCTCCTCATGAAGATGAACCCGTTCCTCCTCCTCCTCAAACACAAGCTGCACCTCAAGCCTCTTCATCCACTCCTGCTGACCCCTTTGCATCACTCTATGCTCATCTTGATCGCTGCTTCGATCGTCTAGAAAACTCCCTTCAAGAGTTCTCCATGACTGAGCAGCAACATTTTGAAATGATGCAACAGCGTTATGAAGAGCTGTCCCATCAAATTGTTGAACTCCGTTTCTTTAATCCGGATAATTAGATCCTTTTTTTATGTTTCCGGTTTAAGTTGCTTCTGTTCTTTTTAAATTCTACAAATTTGCTTCATGTAATTTCCTGCTTTCTGTTTGCAATTTAATAAAATTTTTAGTTTGTGATATATCTCTTTACTTGCATTCATTATTTTTGATGATTCCAAAGGGGGAGAAGTATTATTAACCTGTTCATATCTTGTGAAACTTATCTTGTTAAAATCTGAGAAGAACTGTTCATATCTTGATAAACATATCTTGTTTAAATCTGAAATAGATTTCCAAAAGATTAAAAGGATTAATAAATTCTTTTTGATAGGGGGAGATTTATTATTACTAAGAGATAAGAGATCAAGAGATAAGAGATATAGATGCTGAATGTGATTAAGAGATAATGCAGCAGATATGTTTTTGCAAAAGAGATAAAATTAGAGATAAGTCTTGTGTTTAAAACTAACAACCCTCAAGAGATGAACATAGTTGTCATCATCAAAAAGGGGGAGAATGTGTTTGAATGTGTATACAGGTTAAGGAATTTTGATAATGACAAAAACACTCTTAAAGAAATCTTTGCAAAAACAAAGACATGGAGTCAGATGCTGAGAAACAGTGAAGCTAATCGATTAGGGAGACTATGCTAATCGATTAGGAGCATTCTGTTTTGGAAGAAATTGCATTAGGCCACAAGCTAATCGATTACAGCAATCAAGATAATCGATTACAAAGCTACTGGAATTAAGATAATCGACTACACATATGAGTAATCGATTACAACTGTCAAAAATGAAATTAAACGCATCAGGTATAATGACTAATCGATTAAGGGAAGTTATGCAATCGATTAGGAGGCTACTGGAATTAAGGTAATCGATTACGATACAGGCTAATCGATTAGGAAGCTGCGAAATCAAATTAAATGCATCAGGTACAGGTGATAATTGATTACAAGCAAAGATATAATCAATTAGGTGCTCTCTGACTTGAAGATAATCGATTACAACGCGAGGGTGTAATCGATTACGATAGTGGGAAAACACTTTCAAGTGGGAAACCAGCTTATATGTCCACCATGTTTCAGAAACCCACTATGTGCAACGGCTAGGAAGAAGAAGGGCACACCTCAAGCTCTCAAATGGCTCTATAAATTGAAGAGGAAGACAAGCACAAAGACATACCAAGAACCTACAATTCCTTTGCTTATTCTTGTGCTTTGTAAGCCCTATTTCTTGTATCTTGAATTTCATTTGTATATCCTCTCATCTTGAGAGATTAGAAATTGTGTGAGCTATCATTTTGCTTATCCACTCTATTGAGAGAGTTACTTACTTGTAAACACTACATCAAAACACCAAAGTTCACTCTAGGTTGAGTGGTTACAAAGGTTGAGGTTCAACCTTTGGGATATTGTGAGATTGAGAGATTGGGTGGGTTGCCCTTATACTTGTGAGGATTGGGTTCTTGAGTGTGGGACACTAGGAAGCCGTAATTGCTCAAAGTTGTATCTCTAGTCTACAATAGTGGAAAATCCTCTAAGTGGGTTGCTTAGAGGCGAGACGTACACCGGATTGGTGGAACTCGTTAAATCGATTTGCAAAGCTCTTCTCCCTTACTCTTTTACTTTCATATACTGCACTTAATTGGCTTGTGTCGATTGATTGTGGCTTGCATACTTGAACTTGTTTAAATTGGTAAATCTTGAAGACTGCACGCCAAGTGTTTGTTTAATTGTCTCAGCTATATTTACCTTTGTTTTGCATTGCATATTTCACTAAACTTTATTTCACTTGCATAATCTTGTAAATTTGTATATAAGAATCAAGTTCAAAGGTATTCCAACCAAAAGTTTTAAAAACTCAATTCACCCCCCCTCTTGAGTATTGAGGCCACTTGAATAACACATACAACCCATCACATGGAGGAAGAAGGAGAGGAAGAAGGAGAAGCACCAAGAAAGCAAGGTGTAACCCAGCTTACACACACAGCCACAAGCTGTTTCACTCACCAAGCTGTTCCTTACACAGCCACACTCTTCCACTCGGTTCTACACCAAGCATGAGTGGAAGAAGAAGATGAAGGAGAAGAGAAAGATGAAGCAGAAGCTTTAATGAACTCTAGAGAGAAGGAGGAGCATTTCTCTCACTCATAAGAACATACACCAAGCAAAATAGAGAGGATGAGGAGAGAAAACGTGAAGCTGAAGACTTATCTCCATGCAGCCAGCGTCTGCTCCCATTTCAATCAACATTCCATCCTCATCAATGCAATCCCATCTGCATTTAATGCAAACTCTCTCAGCAATGATTACTCCCATCCAACTAAGCATTCAGCCAACAACGTGGGGACCACGCGAAAAAGGAAAAAGAGAGAGGACCAAAGCTTCTCTCATAAGCCACCAAGGCATATATTATTATTATTATTACCCTCTTAGTGACCTTCGCATAGGGTCCCAGCATCAGACCCCACACCACTCGCTCAAGCGTCCCAGGCTCGCTTGAGCAACCAACTCTCGGAATCCACACCCTCTCTCGCTCGCTCAAGTGCGACAACATTCGCTTGAGCGAGATTCATCCAGAATCTCTCTTCTGCTCGCTTCACACTTAACTCGCTTAAGCGAGTAGCCCATTCACCTGGGCGAGATCGGGCGAGAGACCCTAAAACCAACACAAAAGATTATCGCTTGAGCGAGAATCCCTCTCGCTCGGGCGAGAATATCAAAACCTGGGCAGAACATAAGTCCCCAACAACCATACATGCCAAAATCCATCCAAAGCCAATTAACTCACTTCTATACTTCATATGCCTTACAATAATTATTTAATACTTGTATCCAATGTTCATACACAACAATTCCCATTTTAAGTCATTTACCACATTGTTCACCTTCATAAAAATTTGGGATGTTACACTCTCCCCACCTTTAAGGAATTTCGTCCTCAAAATTAAATCAGGAATCTGACACAATAAACCACTCGGTATTTACTGCACGCTACACAAAATAGTTCACATACCAATGCCTTCCAAGCATTCACAGACTGGTCCACTCGGTATTCCGAGACATCATACACCCAACACCTTCCCATTTGGAAGTGTCTCAGTTCACTCGGAATATTACAACAATTCCACTCAGTACCACTCTTATCCTTGCTCGGAGCAGTCCAATAGGCTCAAGCCATCCCCATAAGCAGCTACAGTCTCACTTGCCCGACTTATGAATTGCTGCATCCAACTCATAGGATGACGTCTCATTCCTATAGGGTCACAACAATTGCATAAAGTCAATGCAAAATGCACACTGCCACAATACCTATGGCATGGAGAGTCTCTCGGAACAGCATCCTCACATCCTATTTTACTCAATCCGACCAAAATTCACTCAATTATCACCAATCTATATGAAAATAATGGCAATTTCTAAAATTCTATAAGCAACACTTCTGAATTATATTCATCATTAAGCACCAACAAGGGTATATTACTTAACAACAGCCAGCAATTATCACTCAACATCACTATAAAATGACATACTAACAGCATAGTTCTGACCCATACAAGGCATGAAAGCACTCGGTTTCCAGTCCAAACCGAACCAATACTCCTCCTTAAGTCTTATCCATCACAAACTATTGGCCAAACAACCTAATATTCCTTAATATCACCATTCATTACAGGCCACGACTCAGATTTAAACTCATGAATTCACTACTCATACTATGACATACAGATTCGGGTCATCATTCAATCAACAATTCACTCGGTTGTCAACCATAAAACCGAGACACTACTCAAACTAATCACGTACCAGGGTTTAAAATCAATCGGCTATCACATGCCCAGATTTATAACCTATCAGTCATTTGTTTCATTACCCATCACTGGCCAACAATCAATTTGAGCCTAGATGATTTATCAAATTTTTTTTTTTGATAAACAGCTCGGTTTACAATATGATTTTCACTTATAGTAATAGCCTCTACATTGACGAATCTTCTCACTGAGTAGCAACACAGTCTATCATTCGGACATACAATCTTCATAATATTATTAATATTATCACTATACTCAGCACCAAGGTGTACGCAAATTTCAACATTACAGTTCACTATCCACCTGGTTATATAAGATCACATTAAATCCAGTCAGTTTTCTACACCTTATAGGTCACATTTTGATCAATGCTTCACTCGGTTTCTTCAACCAATTCCCTAGCCAACAGGGTCACATGCCTAGTGGCCATCATCAACTAATCCATTTACTCGGTCTTCACACACCAAACCAAGACACAATATAAATTTAACACATGCCTGATTTCACATTTATACATTCATGATCATATTCAAATTCTTAAACTAGGAATCTGCCATCAAGCAATCTTCATCATATATATATATATATGTATAAATATTCATCATGCAGAGTTCCCATGCCAAGGGTATAAATCATCCTTTAAGAAATGGCACGATCAAACATCCATAATTCGAATTCAACCCATTAGGGAATTCTTCCACTACTATTCTCTTAATCAACTCAAATATGAGTCCCAATCCATCAAATAAACATGACTCAGCCATGAACCATTAGCATGGCATACACAAGAGTCCTAACCAGTTAATCCAACCTCACAAGTATAAGGGCCACAACATTGTATCATTCTATTCCTCAAATCAACATCACAACAGTAGTATCTTTCACTACTGTCCCAGCAAAGCACATAGGCATACAGCCATACAAACTATGCATAAGCATGCATCAAACCAATAAAATACCACCAGCAGTAGTGACAACTGGTCATCATACATTCAACCGCTTACACTTGGTAAGCATATCTTGGCCGTGAACCTCTCAGTCTGCTCTGATACCACCAATGTAACACCCTTAATTTTAGGGGTAAATTTTTCACAAAAATAATAACATTCCTGGATCTATAATTAAATCACTCCCATATATGAAGATATGAGAGCTGGTCCCACGGCCAAGGAGAGGAAGGCAAAGGCAAATAAAATCTTTCACAGCGGAAAACAACAGCGCCTGAGCGATCCCACAAATAGCGTGCATTCGCTCAAGCGAGATCCGACTCTGCTTGAGCGAGACAGCATAATTCGCTCGGGTGAACACCCCTTCGCTTGAGCGAAACCAATATCAAAAGCCTTCCCTCAGAACCAAACTCGCTGGAGCGAGCACTCACTCGCTGAAGCGAGAAGCCACACTCGGTAAATAATAATAATCTCACTCAGAATCTGAGACAACCATTCACTCGGAGTCAGGGGTTTCAATTGCTCGGTAATGACTCCACGCAAATACACCTCATAACTTAGTTCCACATTTTATCCACTAAGGTACATACATGATCCACTCGGGAAAATACGGGTTATTCCACTCGGATTCCATAAAACTCCTTACTCGGGTTATTACCCATCCAACACCACTCAGTGTGTTTCATCACAATTCAATCGGGAATGTACTTCACATTCATCACTCGGCACACCATTCGTAAACCAACTCATCTTCTGAGTGGTATTCCACTCGATAACTAATATCATTGCTGACCAATACTCATTCGGCCTCACACTCGGCATTCATGCCTATTCTCACACTGAGAATCTAGGGATCTTCCTTCACTCGGAAGGAGTCTCCTCAATCATACTTCTCTCAGTTTATTCATCATTTCTCACTCGAAGAACACCTTAACATTCATCACTGAGAAATAAATTCCTTAAACAATTCCACTCGAAATTATCCGAACTCCTCCACACTTAGAGGATTTCACCAAGTTAAATCACTTGGACATTTGAAATGTTTAACCATTCTAAAACTACTAGATCAAGTCCCACTCGGACCCCTTCCACATTCAACACTCAGAATACGCATTACCTTGCTCACTCGGGATAGGAACCCACATTCACTCGGGTTATACGTATATTCCATACTTAGAATATAACCCCAATCTAAGTTATCACAACCACTCTTCCCTTGGAAGGGATTCCCTCAGGTTCCCACTCGGAATACATAAACCATTCCCCACTCGGGATTTACCCATGTTTTCCATTCGGAAAAGGCTGCACACATAGCCTCACTCGGAAGGAGATCAAGCCTACATACTCGGAATAAACATAAGCCTCAACATAAAGACCAGTTCTCACCATACTATCCCACTCGGAATTTATCAACTTAGCATCATTCATACAACATCACTTCCTAGTCTGTGAGAAGCATCAAATCAACATAAATCACTCATATCTAAGTATACTCTAATTCCAAGTCCGACTGCCAATACAGCCATACTCTTCCACCGATTCATAACCATGTTATCAACAGAACATATATATATATACATACGCGTATACTCGGATAATGTTAGTTTATCATTTTTCATTCACCAAGACCCATTATCCAATTTAAATACACGATTTCTAAATAAATCTATATGTATACAAATATGCACTCGGATTCATATACAAATGAATTGTATTCATTATACAATATAGACAGTACGAGCCGGCCAAGGCTTTAATACATCAGTATACACTCGGTACGTAATATTATATACTCAGCCTTATCATAAACACCCATCACTCGGGTTTTAAGGCCATCATAACATTCCAAACCGACCTGCAAACACTGAAAAAATGGTGTAGGGGTGAGCATTACATATTAAATGACAGATATTGGCTCGGATTAATCACAGAATCCACAACATGCCATAACACACAACATTAATCAGCATATGAACACTGCCATTCAACATGAACAATCACAAGCATCTTCCGATCGGGATTTCACCCATTTCACTCGGTTATAAAGCTCAATTCACTCAGTACAAGTATACTGACTCACTCGGATTTCTCTCAACCCCGAGACTATATCAACATTATTCATACTCCGAGCCATGCTCAAGGAGTCTGTCCGAGCCCAGCTCCAGGACTTAGCCATATTCACCATATGTGGTCATCTGATTGCCGATCGGTATAGGAGTCCAACGCATTCCAGTGGCGAATCGGATGCATACAGTTTCATTCACTTGGCGTTCAACGCCAATGCACTCGGCATTTCATCAAGCGTCTCATTTCATGCTTAGTGCCCCAGGCACTGCCCGAGTCCAACCCGGGTCTTTCATCATATTCAACATTAGGACCCCGTCCTCTTCACTTGGGATTATACCCTCGTGGCACCCCGCAAGGTGTTCATATTCAGTAATACAATAACACGTATGCATATAAATTCAACTCATATTCATTCGATTGCCCACTCGGAAATCTGCGTTCAACATCATGTGCACTCGGCAATTCAACAACAATCAGATGACTCGGCTTATACCACATCCACTCGGCAATCCTATGCCATCCACTCGGATTATCCTCTATTCACTCGGATTTATCCTTTACAGTAAGTATTTCATGCTTTCATCTATAAAGCCTACTTGGCATTCATCATAACAGTCCCTATTCATTCATTTATCACAAGTATATGCATCAACAAGCATCACATGTATTTAATCATACCATCACAACATAGGGACCAATAACAACCACACAATGCACTTAGCATCAGCGCAACATGCATCTCAAGCATCATAATATAATCATCATCACAGATATCATCATGCATCCCTTGGACGGATAATCATGCACAACTTAAATAATAAACATCAATCCGGGTTCAACTCAATAACACACAGCATCTAACAAAACACAACACAATGCAATAGAGTCACCCGGAAGTCCGTCCATAAACTATGCACTTAAGATGCAATAGCTCCCCTTACCTGGATGAAGCTTCCAGGAATCACAGGACCACTCGGTCCAGCTACAGCAGCACCCTGCTTGGCTTTCAACACTGGAAAGAGTCATCAAGACTCAACTCAGTCTTCACCCAGCTCAGTGAAGAACTCTAACGCTGTATCCATCACAAGAACAGCATCAAGAGTCAGTCCTCACCAACAGTGGAGGACCACCATGCCTTCATGCATCATGCATGTCTTCATCCTCACAAGAGTAGCTCAACCTCGTCATTTGTGAACCATCATGCATCCACAAACCGAGGCATGCACACACACCCAGCTGCTGCAGGCTCTCCGAACTGAGCCTCATACAACCCATCACATGGAGGAAGAAGGAGAGGAAGAAGGAGAAGCACCAAGAAAGCAAGGTGTAACCCAGCTTACACACACAGCCACAAGCTGTTTCACTCACCAAGCTGTTCCTTACACAGCCACACTCTTCCACTCGGTTCTACACCAAGCATGAGTGGAAGAAGAAGATGAAGGAGAAGAGAAAGATGAAGCAGAAGCTTTAATGAACTCTAGAGAGAAGGAGGAGCATTTCTCTCACTCATAAGAACATACACCAAGCAAAATGGAGAGGATGAGGAGAGAAAATGTGAAGCTGAAGACTTATCTCCATGCAGCCAGCGTCTGCTCCCATTTCAATCAACATTCCATCCTCATTAATGCAATCCCATCTGCATTTAATGCAAACTCTCTCAGCAATGATTACTCCCATCTAACTAAGCATTCAGCCAACAACGTAGGGACCACACGAAAAAGGAAAAAGAGAGAGGACCAAAGCTTTTCTCATAAGCCACCAAGGCATATATTATTATTATTACCCTCTTAGTGACCTTCGCATAGGGTCCCAGCATCAGACCCCACACCACTCGCTCAAGCGTCCCAGGCTCGCTTGAGCGACCAACACTCGGAATCCACACTCTCTCTCGCTCGCTCAAGCGCGACAATATTCGCTTGAGCGAGATTCGTCCAGAATCTCTCTTCTGCTCGCTTCACACTTAACTCGCTTGAGCGAGTAGCCCATTCGCCTGGGCGAGATCGGGCCAGAGACCCCAAAACCAACACAAAAGATTATCGCTTGAGCGAGAATCCCTCTCGCTCGGGCGAGAATATTAAAACCTGGGCAGAACATAAGTCCCCAACAACCATACATGCCAAAATCCATCCAAAGCCAATTAACTCACTTCTATACTTCATATGCTTTACAATAATTATTTAATACTTGTATCCAATGTTCATACACAACAATTCCCATTCTAAGTCATTTACCACATTGTTCACCTTCATAAAAATTTGGGATGTTACACGAGTAGTTCATGCATCATGAATCATTAAAGAGAAATGAGATGTGATGTTGCCTGGGGACGAATTATAGAAACCGAAGATACATTAGAGGAGGTTCAAATGCGAACCTTGGGATGAGAGGGTGTGGAAGGGTGCTTCAGGGGACCTGGGGTCGCTCCCTAGTGTCGGGTACTTTCACAATAAAAACCTTCTCAGTCTGACTAGTCTCTAAGTGTTTCCATGCCAGTTGAGCTGTTCATATGCTACAAAGACATTTATGTTATTATCTAGAATTATGGAATAGTATAAACTCCTAGTTGACCTAATGCAAATTAAAACTTTAAGGGCCCACATGCATAAACTGAATGAGGTAGTATTAAAAGCATTACATGTCATACATGTGATTGTGATATTCTGTATGGATGGTTGTGAATGAAAGTATGATTGCTATGTGTGTGAGAACCCTATATTTATAATTAATTATGTACAAGATTTTGAATGATATTAATTTATCAGTTTGTGAAAACCCTTATGCTTATGTCTTATCTGTAAAGTATTATATTCTATTTCTCACTCCTTCTTGTTTGAATTTTGTGTCTAAAATATATGTTATGGGATATATAGCTAGCGGTTCAAGATGGAAGGATATGTAATTACAAGAGGGTAAAGTGGTCTCATCCTCAATCAGATAGATGAAGAGATATGACAAGAGTAGGATTCCAAAACTTGATTATTCAAGAACTAGGAAATGATTGGTCACATTTGTAGTAGAGGTATAGTTTAGTTTTACCTTGCCTTATTACAATATCAAGTTAGATAATTGTAACAAGGTAAAGGTTAAACTTTGATAAACTTTCTCATTCAGATATAATACTGTAATGATTTATCACTTATGATTTCTATAAATTATTTTATCATTATAGACAAATATTGAAAGACAATGTTTTTTTCTACTTTCAATATTCAAAGGAAATCAGACGTATATAAGTTCTTGTATACGTGAGATAAAGAGTGATAAATATGTTTATCTTTCTAAAAGTTTTTTTAAGGCAAGAAGAATACATATATGTCTCGTGTATATAAGGGGGTGTAACACTTATGTCCAACCATAAAATTTACATACATATTATTAAGGGTCAACATGTAAAGATTATCACGTAAAACCCCATGTCCAGCCACAAAAGGTTTAAAATATATGTCCAATTTTCCATTATAAATTATAAAAGAATAGATGTAATTATCCAAAACAACAATAAAGATTAAATTTCTACATATAGTGGGAACGTAAACAGCGTCTTTCAGAAGAAGACATGACTAGAAGGTAAACATAAGGAAACAACTCCAAAATCTTCAATAGAAACTTTAGCTCCACCTCTTACTAAGATATTTGATATAGAATCACTTGGTTCCCTCAGGCTATGAACCCCTGTAAGAAATTCACCATATGAATACTAGATCTCAAATCAAACCAATAAGTATTAGGAGGAACATCAACAACATTGGATTCAAAACAGGCTAGAGCAAGGGGTGTACCTTTTTTCTTATTCTTTTTCTTTAGGATAGAGCAATCCTTCACCATGTGCCCAAACTTCTTGTAATACTTGCATTTGCCTTTGAAAGTAGCCTTACCTATTTTCTTACGTTTAAATTTCTTATTCTATTTTTGGTGAACAGTTTTGGTCTTAGTCTTGTGAGGTTTCTCAGTGAACTAAACGATTTCATACTTTCCCTTTTTCATAACCTCATTCTCTTAAGTGACAATAGCAACAACCTCATCAACAGTACACTTATGATTTTGAGTACTGTAAGAAGTCCTTAAGACATTAAACTAAGGAGGAAGTGAATCTAGAATTTTCCAAATCAAGTAACCATCATTAATTTCAAGCCTTATTCCCTTGAGTTTGTTGCGATAATGCACCATTTTCAGCATGTGCTCATGAACTCTACTAACATCATCGTATCTGGCTCTATCAAAGAGTGAGGAATATTAACTCTTCTTAGCTTTGTCAAAAGTTTTAACCTTTTCATCAATGGATTTTTGGAAGGTTGCACCATTGTCAGTTGCTGCAATACTTTGTCTGATTGACTTCTTCATGGTAAACTTTATCACCATTAAGCACACTTAATTTAAGTGATCTCACTTCTCATGATAAGCCCCTTGATCAGCAGTTGACTCAGCAGCAAGAGTGCCTGACTCTTGTTCCCGCAAAGCTAAGTCAATATTGGCCATAGCCAAATACAAATCTAGAGATTCCTTCTTGTCCTCCTAATTTGTCCCATTCAATGTTTTCACCAAAGTGGGCATCAACATTGATTTGTGTGAAATAAGAAATATGCATAATTAGTTTATACAAAATTAAAATGTCCATTACAAAATTTTTTACTTATTGTAATCCCGCCTAAGGGTCCCGGATTACAATAAATAAAAATATACATAAATAAAAATAATGCACAAAATTTTATGTCATAAAATCCTAACATCGATAGGATATCAGTACAAAATTGACATAACAACAAAAAACACAAATGCATAGGGTTTCACAGATCACATTAATAACATCATACCGTTAGAGTATAATTGTTATTAACATAATATACAATTAAATAATCCATACAATCTTGAATACATAGTCTCACGATAGATGAGATGATACTTATACAAAATAATCATGTATACATTATTAAAATAAATTGCAGAAATGAGAATTAACATATATAGTACATGAAAAACAAGAATTATATCATAATTATATATCAAACAATTGATATATAAAAGGACCAAAATTAATATCATATATGACATTTAATTTATGGAGAGTGAACAAAATATAAATGTCATAAATTATATTAAAAGCATCCATAAAAAATTTGAGCAAAAAATTTCATTAAATTCATAATTAAATAATTAATTTATTAATAATTTAATTATTAAAAATAGTAAACATGGTCCAAAAAATATGAAACTAGTCTAAAAAATTTAGAAATTTATTTTTTTACAGAACAGAAAAAATTAGGCCCAAAATGGGCCTCCACACACTGCCACACACCCTACCTATGAGTGGGCATGGCCAAGACCATACCCTACAGCCAAACTAGGTCAGAAAATATGAAAATGGGTCGTGAAGCCTAATCTGATTGAAAAATCCTTTCTGGAATAACATTCATAATCACCACTAAAAAAACAACTGTTAGCGACGGAAGTAATTGGTCGCTAATCAATGGAATTCCCGTCGCTAAAACCATTAGCGACGGCATCGCAGACGGGCAACAAGACGTCGCTAAAACCCTCGTCGAAAACACATCAGCGACCACACATCTGCCGTCGCTACCATATTGACGGCGAAAGGCCGTCGCTAAAATCGTCTCTGCCCCAATAACTCCAGCCGTCGCTAAGTGTTGCCATACAGCGACCTCGAGGCCCCGTCGCTACTAACAGCCACCAGCGACCACCGTATGCCGTCGCTATAGGTAGCGATGTAGCGACCACAGCATCCGTCGCTAGTGGTTGCAATGTAGCGACGCCGTTGTCCGTCGCTAGTGGTTGCAATGTAGCGACGTCGTTGTCCGTCGCTAGTGATTGTGATGTAGCGACCACACTGTCCGTCGCTAGTGTTAATAAGTCAGCGACCACACTGTCCGTCGCTAGTGATTGTGATGTAGCGACCCCAATATCCGTCGCTAGTGGTTATGATACAGCGACCACTATCGTCCGTCGCTAGTGTTAATAATTCAGCGACGGTAGAGGACCGTCGCTAACGGGAATTTTTAAATTTTTTTAAAATTAATTCAATATTGACTGGTTTTGTTAATTTAACTTTAAAAATATGTTAATATTTTGTATTTTGTATTGGCTGATAAAATTTTATAATTAAATTAAAATAATTTTTTTGAAGTAATAAATTATTATTAAAAACAAAATAATAGATTAAATTAATTTATCAAATAGGTTGAATTATTAATGATAGGTAGAATAAGGCTTTGTGATTTGAATGTAATTACCAATAAATATTGACATAATAAATAAAGAATGACAAAATAAATACTGAATGAAAATATAACATAACTAAAAATCAAATATACAATGTGTATAAATAAAAGAACTACAATCAAGGTGGTGGGGGATCGTGGGGTGGTGGTGGGGGCGCCTGGGAAGTGGGGGGAGGTAGCCTCGCCATCAACTGCATCAGTAGCTCCTGCTGCTGAGCAAGTTGCCGACGAGTCTCGGCGTGCTACTCCTCGGCCCGCTGTCGGTCCGCCTCGGCCTTTTGTCGGTCCGCCTCGTGCCGCTCCAACAGCAACTGCCTCTGACGCCGCTCCTCCTGTAGCTCATCGTTCAGGTTTTGAATTACCTGAACGACCTCAGTCGGAAGACCAGAGGAAGACGAAGAGGAAGGGGTCTTCCCCTTTTTCGCCAGCTGCGTGCCGACGCCACCCAATCCAAACACCCTCCCTTTCTTGTTCACACCGCCAACAACCTCCATATAGATGGCGTTGTCGTCAGAACAAGATAGGGTGGGAGGAACCTCCCCTTCAGGGGTGGAAGCCACCAGGTCCGCCTCCTTCTCGGCCCTCCTGGCCTGATACGCCTCCTGTAAATTCAAAAACAACGATAGGATTAGTAAGCTGATTTGTAAGTAAATTAAAAGCATGTGTCAGTTAAAAGTAAATACCGCTAGCTCCGTAGTCTTCTGGTTTACCCATGCACCGGCTTTGTTCTTCTTGGTCATTTGCATGACCTCAAACAAAGAAGGCTCCCGGTGCTCCCTCTGCTCCTGTGGTGGACAAAAAACATTGAGATTATTATTTGTAAACATGTAAGACGAACCATAATAGAAATGTTTAACATAAATATACTTACAAATCTTTTCTTGTGCTCGAGGGTTGAAATGCTACCCCCAGTGTAAACCGAGGCTGCAGCATCGGCGGCTCTGTTGGCCCTATTCCGAGCACTCGCCTGCTGGAATGGGACCCCGCCCCACTTCTGGACCATCCCGTCCCAATGGTCCTCCGGGATCCAACGAGGGCGCTCACCCTTGTCCCTCACCTTCCAAAGGGTACTCTTGATGATTTTGGAGGTCTTTGTGGCAAAGACCTTCCTAATCTCATCAATCATACCCTCCGCCCACTGGTAATCACGCTGTAAAATGAATTGAGAATTCAAAATTAATAACGGGTCGTTTTTACAAATCAAGTCACAATAAATGAGCTAGGAACTTACCGAGAAGGTGTCAAACCACCTATCTTGCACAACCTTCCCAGCATCTGTCCAAGATATATATGGACCATCCCACTGGGCCTTCAAAACCTTAGTAATCGCTTTGGTAGTGCGACTACTATCAACAAAGCTGTAATGACAACAATTATGTTAGGAGTAAAACAACACACAATCTAGGGAGACACCCAAAATTTTGGCAGAGTCTCCCCTGTAAATGTAACATTTCCAAGTTTAAATAGTTACCCTGTTACAAACAGAAGAGTGCCCAGTACAATTCAATCTATACAAGTACTAATTAAAGTAAGCAACAATAAACCAACAAGTCTTTCAACTAAACCCTAATATAAAGTATCATACAAATAACATAAAAGAATATGAAATTTAGTCACTTACTCGTCTCCGGCCGGCACGGGTACCAACATGGGCAGAGGGGATGCCGGAGGTGGGGTCGCCTGATGGCCATGGTCCTCCAAGCCACCAACTCCAGGAGTCTGCTCTGGGGTGGTCAGCTGTGGGGGTGATGGGGTTGTCTGTTGTGGTGCTGGTGATGGAGTGGTCTGCTGGAGTGGTGATGGAGTGGTCTGCTGTGGTGGTGGTGATGGAGTGGTCTGCTGTAATGGGGATGGAGTGGTCCGCTGTGGTGGTGATGGAGTGGTCTGCTGCCCTGGGGTTTGCATCCCCAGACGGGAAGCCGGGGTCCTGGACCCACCACCCCTACTGAAGGGCAGTCGACGTCCCGTCATCTGTGGATAAAATCATGAAAAGAAAGGTTAGTCTCAGGATATATATAAACCTATGTATATATGTTTAACAACTACATACTCTATGTCTGTTTCAGTTTCAAATTCCCCCTCAGTTTCAATGTCACTGTGGTTATCTGTTTGAACAAGTTCATCAGTATCCAAATCAGCCCTAGACTGTTTTGATCGAGAGACAAGGTCTTTGTCAATGTGTTCACCCCCCGTAGTGGCGACTGTCTCATCCATTATGACTGGATCAATGTTGAACAACAAATTGGCATCGTTGAGCTCGTGTGGTGCAAGCTGATAAGCGTCATCGACCTCCTCGGAGACATTGTCAGTGATCTGACTTCGGGCCTTGGCCTTGATTACTGCATACCAGTCCCGATGTCCTCCCGGGAAGTCGGTGTAATAAACCTGCTCAGCTTGTTGGGCAAAAATGAAGGGATCAAACCCTTTATATCTACCATTCTTCTTGACCTCAACTAAGCCGTAGTTGTTGTCAACCTTTGTTCCAACACCGATTGTGTTGTCGAACCAATCACATTTGAATAGAACAATATCTCTTCTTAGTCGTCCAGAGAATGAAACTTCAACAATCTCCGTCAGCACTCCATAAAAGTCTTCTTCCAACTGACCGGCGGTGCCTTTAACACAAACCCCATAGTTATGGGTGCGCATCCCTTCACTCCATTGAAGAATATTAAACTTGTAGCCATTTACGTAGTAAATAGGCCATTTTTTAACAGTCTTCACCGGCCCCCAAGAAAGGGCTTGGAGTAAAGAATCTTCAATATGGTTGGTAGGGTCTTGTATCTATGTACAACATAAGAAGTAGGTCATTGTTACCATATTGACGGGAGTTAGAAGCAAATAAGCTTAAAAACACTTGGTATACGGGTCTTACATGTTGCGCGAACCAACCAACGAACTTGGATGACACCTCACTATGAATTTGGTCATCAGTTAAATCATTTTGCTCAAGTTTTAGCATATCTGTGTATAAGCTATTGAAAGAAACAAATAAGTTTAATATAAAAGCTACGTTAAGAATGTATAATATAACTTCTATGACTTACTCAATAAAGGGTTCCACTTCTGGGCAATTGAGAAGAATGTACAAGTGAGCCGCCTTTCGATCTTTCTCATCAATGTAACATTTTGTGAGCCTGCCCCCTGGGTGACCAGGATAGTTGAAAATCGACGTTTGTTCATCAAACCCTGTGCGGCTGGCTACACCAAGATTGCGGGGAATTCTACTCATTCTAGTTTCTATCTCCGTTGGAAAATAGAAAGAAGCAAAGGTTGTCATTTCTTCGACTAAGTATGCCTCACAAATTGAAGCTTCAACGCAGGCTTTGTTCGACACTTTATCTTTTAAAGAGCGTAAGAATCTTCAACATCATTAACAAGGTGGTGTTAAGTTAGAAGATACTATTATAAGCATGATTTGCAAGTAAATTAAAGAGTTCACCAAGCATTCACCTTTCGAATGGATACATCCAACGATACTGCACTGGGCCACCAACCAAGGCCTCGTACGGTAGATGGATAGGCAAATGCTCCATGGAGTCAAAAAAACTTGGTGGGAAAATCTGCTCCAACTTACAAATCAATACCGGGATAGTTTCTTCCATCTTCACAAGTTTCTCCACACTCAACGAAGTAGCCGTCAACTCCTTAAAGAAGTGACTCAACTCCACTAACGGTTTCCAAATAGGCTTCGGTAAGGCATGAAACGCGTATGGGAGTAGTTGTTGCATAAACACATGGCAATCATGACTTTTCATGCCAAACACCCTGCCCTCCTTCACGTCGACACATCTACTCAAGTTAGAAGCGAATCCGTCAGGCAGGGTCAACCCATTCATCCAAATACACACAGCAATCTGTTGTGGTCTAGTTAAAGCATATTTTGCATGGGGTTTAAACATTCTTCCACGTCCCACATCCCTCAACTCCAACTCCTTTCTGGAACACCAAATCAAAAGGTCTAGACGACTCTTCTCGTTGTCCTTTGTTCTCCCTTTGATGTCCATAACAGTGTCAAAAATATTCATGAAAACATTACGTTCAGTGTGCATGACATCAATGTTGTGTCTTAACAACAAGTCTTTCCAATATGGCAAATCCCACAACACACTCTGCTTCACCCAGTGGTGTTCCTTACCGTAACCCGCAAACTCCTTAACACTCTTGTCCCAGATGTAAGGATACTCTTCGACCCTCTGCCAAACCCGTGCACCAGATAACCTACGGGGTGGAGGTTCATTAACAACCTTGTTCTTCTTAAAAGTGGTTTTGTTCCTCCTAAACGGGTGATCCAACGGTAGAAACTTTCTATGACAGTCAAAGAAACTTGTCTTGCCACTAACAGGGAGTGATTCCCCCCCGGTATGTTCCATGCATACAGGGCAAGCAAGCTTCCCAGACGTGGACCATCCAGAAAGCATACCATAGGCCGGGAAGTCGTTAATAGTCCACATCAAAACAGCACGCATCATAAAGTTGTTCTTCAAAGACACATCGTATGTCATTACCCCGACATCCCATAACTGTGATAACTCTTCAACCAACGGTTGCAAAAACACGTCTATGTTCGCCTTTGGATTTTTGGGTCCTGGAACCAGTATAGATAGAAACATGACCTCCCTCTTCATACACATATCAGGCGCCAGATTGTATGGGGTCAGGATGACTGGCCAACAAGAGTAAGCCCTTCCGTATTGACCGAAAGGGTTAAACCCATCAGTACATAAGCCAAGTCTTACATTTCGCGGCTCGCCAGAAAAGTCCGGATATAGCTCATCCAAACACTTCCATGCTTTCCCGTCAGAAGGATGGCAAAGAAACCCCTCTTGTGTTCGGTTCAGCGCATGCCAACGCATGTGTTTTGCCGTGGACAATGAGGCATACAGGCGTTGAAGACGCGGTGTTATAGGGAAGTACCACATTTTCTTCCTGGCCGTCCGGGTTACCTTCCCTCTCCTTTTAACGGTCTTGTAGCGTTCCTCATTACAATGCAGACATTTTGTGACACTCTCGTCTGCAAACTCATTTCTGAACAGCATACATCCACCAACACAACACTCTATCTTCACACAACCCAACCCCAAGTTTGCCACTTGTTTCTTAGCACGGTACAGGTTTGCTGGCATTCTGTGATTACTAGGCATGGTGGAACCCATCAGATTGACCATCCTATCAAAACAACCTCCAGAAAGATTATAATCTGCCTTTAGGCTTAAAGCAGCTAGGGAGGCGGACAACTCAGTATGACTGTTGCACCCGTCCCACAATGGAGTCTGAGCCACCGCCAACAAATCATAAAATCTCTTCACCTCCGGATTAGGATCCTCCTCTACATTGTCAGAGTCTCCATGACCTGCTTGGTCATTATGTTCCAGCATACGCCCGGTGGAGGGTCCAACATGATCCATCACCATTTGTTCTATGTTGTTGTACGTATCCCTGTTTCCTCCAACCTCGTAGTAAGACTGTTGCACGGGTACGTCTGATGGTCTACGCGGTAACTGCTCACCATGGTTGTACCAGCAGTGGTATGTTTCCATGAACCCTTTCTCAGTTAGGTGGCACATGACATCATCCGCGTATTCAAAACTCATGTATTTGCACCTTGAGCACGGGCAACGAATCTTTTGAGTCACTTCAAATCCAGGCGTGTTTGCCGTAGCGAACGGAATGAACTCCAATAGCCCCATCATAAACTCCTCAGTCACTCGCCGATTGCGATCTAGTCGGTTGTACATCCATCGCCGATTTGTCGGTTCCTCCATTTATCAATATCTAACAAGCACGATTTCTGTTACTTTAAATTATTGTAATTTTATTTGACTGTCGGTTGTAAATCACTCCCTATCTCTTTGATGTTGCAAATTGGTGGGGCCCTATCCCATTCGGGATGAATATGCAACCAACTGTAACCCATCTCTGTTGTATGTGGTCTATCTTGTGTCGTTGATGTTCATTTAAAATTTTGGCAGCATTTCGCATTAGTCCCCGAGTACACAGAGATACGTACGGTATGAAACACCGCACGCAGACATGCACCCTGGGGACAATACGAAACACCATAACCAAAATTTTATATGAACATTCAACGTCTTAAGATAGACTATATACAACATTGATGGGTTACGCCCTACTGGTTACAAATTCATACCAAACTGTCCAACTGGGATAATTCAAGATCCAACACAACACGGTACATTAGCCGGTTGTTTTGAAACTTGAACGGGAATCTAATGGGTACACACACGACTAAACTCTACATTATTAAATTATGAGTTTCATTTTTTAAGTTTCCTAAGAAAGGGAGCCTGTCAAAATTTTGGCAGAGTCTCCCCTGTAAACTGGACATTTCCCAAATTTACGAACAACCTGTTACATACATAAAACTTTCCAGAAATGATAAATATACATACCATACGTATTGTATATGATATTCAGAGTTATGAATACGATCGAGAGACAAGGTTATCAGTACATAAAACCAATGCCTAATGAGCTCTGCTCTCCACTAACAAACAACATTACACATGCATAAAGAATCATGTTATCGGCACACAAAACCAATGCCTAATGAGCTCTGCTCTCCACTAACACACAACATTACACATGCATAAAGAATCATGTTATCAGCACACAACCAATGCCTAATGAGCTCTGCTCTCCACTAACACACAACATTACACATGCATAAAGAATCATGTTATCAGCACACAACCAATGCCTAATGAGCTCTGCTCTCCACTAACACACAACATTACACATGCATAAAGAATCATGTTATCAGCACACAACCAATGCCTAATGAGCTCTGCTCTCCACTAACAAACAACATTACACATGCATAAAACTCATTATAAACACATCAAAACCAGTTCCTAATCTCTCTACTAACAAACAATAATTGACATGCATACATATATCGAGAAAGTCAGCGTTAGGGGATTACCTAGCGAAAAAAGTCGGTGATGAATACGGAGCTGAAGAGAGACGATCAGAGACCACGCGTGATCTGTGTTACTCTATATGACAAACCAAGAAGTCGTTAGAACGTTACAAGTAGCAAGGAAACTAAACAAAGAGAGACACGCAAAGCAAATAATAGATTACACAGCCATGACTTCTTAGTGATCTAGACACTTGGGATCCACGTGAGAATGAGTCCATGAGAGACGCAACAGAGACTACATTTGCATTATTAAACATTCTAAATGTTTTTTGTTATGTTTTTTATTTTATGTATAAAAATATTAAATAAATACAAAATATTAGTGTTAAAATCACAAGTTTTAAGACTTAGGATAGAAAAGTCATCACAAATACTTTTTTTGTTCATCAGCAAATAAAAAATATATTTTTAGGGGTACCCAAACCTATTGACAAAGTATAGAGAACATATAAATAGGGGATCACGAGATATACATGATTATAGTTGATCAAACAATATCTTGGTTCCCTATCCCATTCGTAGAAGGAAAAGAAAAACCCACCCAATCTACATCTAATCCAACTTCCAAGACCATACCCTTATCTTAACTAACTCAAAGAAGGAGTTTAAACAAGTTTGTTCACCTTGAAATATCACTTTGTTTCTTTGCCCCCATAGGGTCCATAATACCAAACAGCCATCGTAAATACTTTTGAGTAATAGGAAATTATATACATGAGATGTGAATCCCTTAATAAGTTTAGTTACTAATGTAGCAATGCTATCAAAATATTTTACTTGGAGGATTTTGAGAGCAATCATTCACACTGTGGCCTAAACCTCCTCAAACCACATTTGAAACTATTGAAAGAAAGAAGACCTCAAATTTGAAGGTGTTAGGAGTCAGTTAGAAATAGTGAAACTAAACATGGAGGATGAAATTGCAGGTTTCCAAATTTTAGAGAAAGGGGGCTGATGTCAAGAGCCACGACCACTTGTCTCAATGAAATAGAGTAGACATGTTTTGTACAGTTTTGATATTAGTCTTAGTCATAATAAGGGCTGCGAAGAATTGTTGTCAACTCTTTATTGTGTTTTGGTAATAGTGATGTCTGATGGCTAACATGACCTTGGCACATTTTCTGAAAAAATACAATTGATGAAAATAGACTGTTATGTTGACTGCTGTTGTGTCAGCTGTAGTTAGAACTTACAAGTTAAACTGATTAGTTAGGTCTCTAGCTTGCCTAGAAAGATAATTTCAATTTTCTTCAATGGCAGCAACAAATTGAAGCTGTCTTCCAAGGGCACCAGCTTCAAAACTTTGTAGTTAATCCATTTATACAATCTCATTATCTTCTGAACTCTAAAGAGGATCGCAAAGCATATTGTGTCAATCCGGCATACCTGAAGTGGGATCTATAGGATTTGCTCCTACTTTCTTGGTTTCCAACTTCTCTATTTGACACTTTGCGAGCTGATGTTGTCGGTTGTTGCCAATCATAGCAAGTTAGAGCAAGGATTTAGCTCAAAGTTTCTAGTTCCCTATTTGACACCTAGGCCTTTGCTAAAGCAACTAGGTTTATTGATGATGGTGAGAGAAAGGATTAGGGTTTAGCTCGAAGCTGCATGTGCTTGGAGAAGAGATAAGAAAGTCTCTTAAGTGAAATGGGAGGCCGCCCTCCAAAATAACTAAAAGATGACATTTAGTAGGGGGAAATGGGCTTTTATATCCATCGACAGGGTGTGAATCTCCATAAGAGGGGCTGTGAATACTGATGCTCCAGTTGCTACACCAAGGCATCTGGTGAGTTGTGACAAGTTTGATAGTAGAAGGGGTTTTGCAATGCACCATCATAGTGGCACTATCAGGCACTATTGCCTACTCTAATTCACATCCATAGAATTGGTATATATGCATATAGTGATATATGAGATTCTGCACCCATTGACTCGTGTAGTTTTAAATATTTTCTTACTATTGTTAATGCCTTTTCAAAATTAACCTGGCTAGTCTATATTCAAGAATAAGTCAGAAGCACTTGCTGCCTTCAAAAAGTTTGAAGCTACAGCTGAAATCCAATCTCAACTGTCAGCTATGCCTTTTTAAATATTTCTATAATCACCCTTAATGAGATTTTGGTCTTAATTCATTGTTCTGTTATGTTGACTGCTGTTTTAAAAAGCCCTGTTTTTTGTATGGTAAATTAGTCATTATCAGATATGCACTAAGTTGGTAATAGGGATGAAAAGTGGTTGTCGATCAAATGGCTAAGAATAAGAACACAATAAGATATGGATTCTAAAGAGACTGAAATTATCTGTTGGCAGGGAATTAGAGTTATTTCTTAATGTTAATTTTTTTTCTTTACAGATTGATCATATTGTTTGTTGATGCTCATTCTCTTAATCTTGTTGGCTTTGTTTCAGTTCTTATGGGCAGAACCTAGACACAAGCACTTTTATTGGAGAAACATCATTTGCTATTGTTATTGCTATTCTGGGTCTTGTATTATTTTCCTATTTGATTGGAAACATGCAGGTATTTATAGATAATTTTTTTTCAGTGTATGTTTATGTATAAGTAATATTAAACTACAATATAAACAACTTTATTGATGTGTTATAGATTTCTTATATTCAGTCTATTTTAGTTGTCTTATAATTATAGATCCGGTAGAAAGATGTTTCCTAGTATATTTTGTTAAACTAATATTATATATTTCCTCTGATTAATTGGTTTATCTGATGTCATAAATTGTAAAGGGAAATTTCGTTTTGAAGAAAAATAACTACAATTTGATTTGTTGGTATTTTTTCCATCTTGGTATTTTAACTAAGGCTATATATATGCGCTATGTACTCTGTTCTTACAGACAGCCAAAATGGCTGTTAGACTTGCTAAGAATAATTAGCATTATACTTATATAATAGAGTGTTTAGTTTTTTCTTTTAACCCGTGATTGGTTTGCGGTGGTTTCTCTGGTGTAGACATATTTGCAATCAATCACCATAAGGCTTGAGGAACCCATTGAAATTACTATTTCTGAAGTGATTTTGACGAATACTAGTTGGAGAAAACCCGTAAGTGAAAAACTGACAAGAAAAAAAGAAGGTACTATTGGTTTTAATGTTCAAATACTTTGTACATAATCATTAATAATCTCTTTATTTTATTTAAGATTTTATCCGTTTATCTTAAAAAAACAGTATCTACTTTACTTTTACATCAAACATAAACCACTGTTTTCCATCTTTATTAATATATTAATTTGAGGTTGGATTAGAAACTATTTTTTTAATTAAGAAACATTATAGAATTGTATATTTTAATTTTAATTTGAATTAATAAGATGTCAAACAGTTAGTAGGCATTGTGTTATCTTCACAAGACTTTCATGCTTGCCATCCACATTATCACTTATCAAAGAAAACCTTACACAAATAGCAAAATAGAAAGAGGGAGCAGAAGAGGGATGTACAGTTTCACAGGTAGGGCACTGTGAAAGAGACAAGCATTACACTACACTGCGCGAAAGAAAACTCACACAAAACTCAAGAAAAATCTAGCCTTCAAATTCACACAATGAAACCAGCAATCATCAGACTAAGTCTTAGTTCTCTCTTGAGATGAGTGTTCACAAACAGATTCTAAATTCTAACAAATCAAGGCACGTTTCATCATCGAACTATCAGAACTATCAGTATTCATATATTTCAAAAATAAATTAGCAACGTAACATTAACATTTCTTCATTTTGTCAGGGAAGCAATTAGTAACAAACTACTAATTAGCAATGAATCAATAAATTAAACTAAAACAATCAAGCTGAACACAAATCAATGAAAATATTCGATGAAACAAATAGCACCAGATCCAAAAACAAAGAAAACAAGAATCACAATAGAAGAGAGAAAGAGAGAACTACCAGTCTCGTAAAACAATGTTATCACCACGCTGTGAGGATGAAGAACTGTGACATCATGGCTTCACTCACTGCACGCACCTTCTACTGCTCTTGCGGCCTTTGTTAACTCACTTACGGTGATGCAAAATGACTACCCATTCAAATCAGCAAAGTGCAAGAAATAAGATTCTTGATTCAGAATAAAAGTGAAACAAAAATGAACTTAAGGCATCATGGATTGTGTAGAGAGAACATGAACAAGTAAAAGGGAAAGGGAACTTACTTGGTTGAACAATTTGAAGGGGGGAGCGTAGCCACCGGTGAACGGAGGAACAGAGGGAATGAGCCGGGGAAGGGAAGGAGGGAGGGATGGACGGTTTCGGGAAGGAACGGAGGGAAGGGTGCCGACCAACGACGGAGGAGAGGGACGGAACAACGGAGGAGAGGAGAGACAGAGAGAGGGTGACGAATTTGGGGAGGGAAAGTTAGGGCATCTGATTTGGGGGGAGGTAGTGGACGAGTATTACTGACATTTAGCGACGGCAACAAGTTCCGTCCCTAAACCCCTCAATATTAACGACGGCAAAAATGTGCCGTCGCTACCCCTCAATATTAGCGACGGCAAACCGCTCCGTCCCTAAACCTAAACACATTAGCGACGGTACCATCCACACCGTCACTACTTTCTTTTTTAAAAAGCAAAATTATGGAGGGAAGACCTTAAAATATAGCAACGGGACGATCCACCGTCACTAAAATACTAAACTGCGGCGACGGCAGGCTGATACCGTCGCTACCGTCCATTGTAAAAACAAAAAATATGGAGGGAATGCCAAAATCATAGCGACGGTTAGGTAATTCCGTCACTAGAACAAACTATAGCGACGCATACGTTCCGTCGCTACGATTTGGCGCCAACAGAAAACGCTGGCGGGAAAGGGAAACAAGGTGGAGCTACAAAATAGCGACGCTACTAGCGACGATGTTTATAACTTTTAGCGACGGCGTCCTCTATCGGTCGCTACATGAGTCGCTAACATCTTCTTGGTCCCTTTTGTGCACGGCGGTCGCTAATACGGTCGCTAATTAGCGACGGGATACGGTGGTCGCTAATTTGAGGTAGCTGTTTAGGGTTTTTTTAGTTGTGAATGATGTTTTAGGGGTTTTGGTCAGCGTTTAACAACATGAAGAGGGCAACTTTCAATTTCGTCATTGTGTGTAGGTTTGAAGGGAATTTTAAGGACCTTGTTTCGTCATTAAGGCACGTGACGTGGAAGCTTCAAAAACATGAATTCTACCACTGTGAGCCACAACAAAGAATAATCATGGACACTTTTGATGTGTTATGATCATGGAAATAATAACCATATGCGAATTTTATGAAAATTATTTTTAGTTGAGAAAATTTTGGGGAAAATTAAGTAGGGTTTAAAAGGATCAAGAAAGGAAAAAAATTATTCTCAAGAAATACTCAATGAATTTTAGCCAAATTTTAATATGGTATTCATGATCATAAGTAGAAATAAAGCCCTTAAAATATTTTTAAGTTCGTGCATAAAATAAGAAGGTTCTGAATTTAATTGTGAAATATAAACACATCATAATTGACACATATCATAACAACATAATTATACCACCAATCATATAATAAATAACTCAATAAAAACGTACCTGATGTGAGACAATCCATGCGATTTTGATTCAACTAAGCGTTCACTACTCATAGTCTAATTTTACATAGTTTCACTCTATGATATTTGTCTAATAGGATAACATATATGATAAGTATATGACTCAAGAAAAGGCTACTAACAAAGTGGAGCAGGCTATAAAGTCTTTCTCAGGACCTTTGACAAGGTCAAGGAGTAAGAAGGCTAAGGAAGCTCTCACATAAGCCCTCATACTTTTCACATTTTCAATTTATAAGCCCAAGCCTCAAGAAGCTCCTAAGAAGACCCACACCCTTTTATCTTGCACTATATTGGATATTGGGCCTTCTTAAGCTATTTGGACCTATATTAGGCCTACATGGGCCTTTGTATTCTCTTTTGTAAATAATTAGGGTTTTATTAGATTTAGTTTAGAAAAAGCCCTTGGGCTTTAAGTTAGGCCTTACATGGTCATATTTTCCTTTTGGGCCTTATATGCATGTTCATTCATTTTGGGCTTGTATTTTAGCCTCACCTAACTAGGATTAGATAATTGGGCCAAGGACTAAGCCAAGGCTCAATAACATAGCCAAATTCACCATGGGGTATAATTTATTTGAAACTTTTTAGTGTGAGAAATTGAGATTTCCTCTCTTTAGTCTTTCCCTTGTGCTTAGCACAATACTCGAATACCTTATCCTTGGGCATCCTCCCCTAGGTGGCAGTTTGGCTTATCTCCTCCATGAGGAATGACGTATGGTTCCCTTCTAACCTTCTTAACCACTTCTCAATAATCGTCTAACCACCCTCAACCACCTTCCAACCTCTTTAACCACCTATAACCACCTTCCAACCTTTTAACTCCCTTTAATTCCCATCATAGAGTTTCGGTCACAACCTTATACCTCCATCACATCTTTACAAATTCATCAAGGCAAGGAAAACCCAAGAGGAAAGGAAATGAGAGCTAGGTTCAACCCTTTCTTCAAAGTAAGCTTGCTTACATCAATATATATAGGCAAACCAGATGGGAGTATGAATCTCTTAATGGGCACTAGGTTAGATCAACACATCACTAATCTATCCTATCAACAAGCCCAATTATGATATCTATTTAAATAGATAATTCTATTCAAATTATTATTATATATTATAATTAATGACGAAATATAGACATAATAAATTAATAATATTTATCCACTAAATATTAATATAATAATATATTAATTCAAATATTGAAAAATTATAATAGTTAATTGTTACATGAATCTTTTTTATGATTTCTTTTAGGATCATGTTAATCAGTATCCTAAGGACATTATCTAAGAAAATAAAAATAATAGAATTTTTCGTTATAGATTGTTTAAAAATTAGAGTAAGTTTCAATGATGTTTATAAATAAGAGCCTTCCATTTGCATGCTTTTGTAATCCTCCAAAGAACTTAGCAATAAATAATAATAATCCTCCAAAGAGAGTGAGTGGTATTTCACAAAGCTTTTTTTTATTTTTTAAATTAAATTCAAAATTCTTATGTGTATATATATATATATATATATATATATATATATATATATATTCTCTATTGATATATTAGAGTTCAAGTCGGGCAAGATTACCATTTAAGACAAAACTGTCCCTATAAAGATTTAACAAATGTGTATTTTTTGATACTCGAACTTAAGACCATAGATCAAACTAGAACAATCACTTGCCAACTCATCTATCAACTTAGTGATTATTATATTTTATTTAATAATTTAATTAATTGAATATTAAAACTTTAAGGATTCATTTGTCAAAACGAGTTTGCAATTTATGACTTTTTAAGTAGCTTATAACTTTTTCAGGTTCTTATTAAATAGAACTTTGATAAAACTAATTTAAATTGTGTTAAATAACTTTAAAGGACATATAACATTTTAATTACGTAAGAGATAAAAGTTGCTATTAAAAAAAAGTAAAATGACAACAATAATTAGAAGCTTATAGTTTTTTAGAAACTACAAGCTTATTATTATTTTTATTCATCAAACAGTTTTAATGGCTTTTAAAAAATTATAACTTCCTGAAAAAGTTATAAGCTTATTGTGTGAAACAAATACTAATTGATAATAAATTTAATCTTAAAAATTAAAATTGATAAAAATATAATAAAGTATTTTAGTTTTACACATCCTTATATGCGCACGCTTTTAAAATTCAAAATATATACGCACGCTTTTGCATCCAAATGATCTCTTGTTGGTCGGGATAGTATAGCAAGGAGCAAACAATGCCTCTCGTCTCTATCTTCGTTTACTTTTCGAAACGGTCACTCATCAATTATGTTTTTTCGTTCTCGTGCGCGGTGGGATCATGAAGGCGTGTCCTTCCAATTCGTTTGGTGATCAATAATAAAAATATTGATGTAAAAACAAAAATATTTAGTATTTAATAATAATTATATACAAAGTTTAAAACAATTGAAATTTTATTAATTCAATATATTTTTTACCAAATTTTAATTTATTTGACATAACAATCAACCAAAAAACAATTTAATGTTTTGGTATATAGATGAAATTTTCATTTATCACCATTATCATGACTATAAATGTTGGACTACGTGGCCAGTAAATTAAGAACTGCCAACACAAAATTCAAATTATGCAGTTGATGATATTAAGATGGATATTTTATAAATATACATTTATCATATAATAGAAAGAATTCTAAAGTAAAACTCATCTACTACTGATTTATCACTAGTATTTTCTATGGTACTTTCATATTTTAAGATGAATTGTTACAATTGTAAGTTGATACAATATTTTATGTATACATACATATACATTTTGTCTTTTAGTAATATTTACTGTGAATTTTTTAATACTATCTTTATCCCTATATATATAACTTTTTTACCTAATTCACATGTATTGAGAAAGTTGGTTAATTTAGTTAAAATCATTAAATATATTTAAAATTTATAATAGTTTTTCAAAATTACCCTTGAAGTGATTCTCATTATTAAATTTTCTCCTCTTATTCTCTCTTCGCTTACCAAATTATCATTGGAAAGATAAATAATCTAATTAATATATGTCATTTATTATTGTATTGATTCCAATAAAAATTATATATTATTAGAGGTATTTTAGTCAAAAATAATTAATGACATGGAAATTTAAAAGAGAATCTTATATTAAGGAATAATTTTTCTCTTAAAATGAACTTATATTTAAGGACGAAGATAGTCTTTTAGAATAAAGTTGAAAACCTACTCGATAGCCTTATTTCGTTGGGAATATGGTTAGTCCTAGATAGATCCATGAGGTAAAAAAAACACACTAGCCACTAAGCTACCGATACATTATGACTAATAGTTTCCATTATATATATACATATATACACATGTTGACATTTTGGATTTTTTAAAAAGAGTTCATATGTTTCATTTGAAATAATATATATGTATAATTAAAATATATATGAAATGTAATGTATATAAATATAAATATATGTATTTAATTATGAATATGAACAATTAAACACCTTTATTTTAAGAGGTTGAGATAAGGCCTTATGGAATTTTTTGAATATTAGATTTGTCAATAAGTAGGACTCAATTAAAGACATTATTTGTTATGAATAAGCATTTTCATTTTTTAAGTTTACCTAAATTAAAAAATTGACCATTTTTAACCTAATCAATTAGAATTATGATTACTGTATCTTTTACTAATTGGTAGATTTAGGATTAAAATCAAACGTTAAAAGAGTAGTTAAAGGGGAACAAAAGATGCACTTATAAGGTGAAACTTGATTCGGGCCTAATATCAGCCTAAATTCTTAAAGAGTATACCAGATTGCATCATGTGTGCATCTGGTATAACCAGAAGCCACCAAGACGTAGTCTGGGATTGTGACATCCCCTTGTAAGTTTCCAGGGTTTACTTTGGGGTTTGAATAAAAAATAGAGTAAATTTTTCACGTTGAATGTACCTAAAGCTGAACCATAAAAACCCAAGGGTAGTGCCAAAATAAAACAACATTAAATATGCATAGAGAGCCCATAGACCTTTCATACAAAGTGAAACAAAAGGAAAAGCCAAGCTTGGAAAGCTCACTTAAGCGACACCATTTTCTCTTGAGACAAAAAAAAAGAAATAAAGTCCAACATTGATCTCTCCCTCAAGCAAGACTAACCTCGCTCAAGCGAGAAACAAACAGAATCCAGCCCCTGTCTCACTCAAGTGAGGCCATCCCTACTCAAGTAAGAATTTGGCAGTGACCAACCAAAGCATACTTGCTTAAGCGAAACTGTCCTCGCTAGGGCAAAAAACCCAAAGAGACTAACCAAGTCATTCTCGCTCAAGCGAGACCATCCTTGCTTGGGCTAGAAACTTACAGTAGCTAACCAAATCAAACTCGCTTAAGCGAGGCATTACTTACTCAAGTGAGATTCAGATAGAACCTCACAGTTTTAGTCTTACTTAAGCGAGACATATCTCGCTTGAGCGAGAATTTCATAGAATCCAACATCCAAGGCACATAGAGGGCTCGCTTAAGCGAGGTATGCAAAGATGGAAATAATACTGAATTTCAAAGTCACCGAACACTTTCATTTCAACTCTAATTATTATCAAATTTCAACACATACATATAATTATACCATTTAAGATCTATATGAATTACCTGGACTAAAAAATTTTCAAGGTTGAAAGAGATATGAGAAACAATGAACATAAGTCATCCGAAACTAAGATACTTCAATAACATTAACCTATTTCCATATAACTTGCCACTTTAAAGAGCATAGATCTATAATAGCATATGGTTACCATGATTCATCCATCATATACCATATTAAATCATACACAACACATCCACACATTATCATAACACGTCATTGTTCTCCTTATCAAGTCCTTAAAGATAACACATATTGATCATCTATCAATTCCCAATAATTGCATTATAACACATGTAGGAACTATATATATCTACATATAAAAACTCCATGTTCATAAACCAGTTGTGCGCACCTAAACACCCATATCAACATATTTACACAAATCATACTAGCTATCTCAAGTCTCATAAAATATCATCAACATTAGCAAAAGTGTTGACTCCATGATCATTCATTATGGCACTATATTGCATTCCCATACTCTAGCATCACCAGGTGGCATCTTCATTACCCTCCTAAAAATTCACTGAAACCATAAATAGAGGGTTGAGTACCACTTAAAGCAGTAAATAGAAAATAGTGCTAGGGATTTATAGCCATCATAATACATTCATCAATTCAACACATCGTATCAATACCCTTTATAAAGTATCATAACTACATAACAAATTTACATAAAAATGTCTCTATATTGTCAAATCGCATTACGTTCCCACATCAATTAATCATCCTCATAACCAATGAGCATTAGGCTCCTATATATCAAGGTCAATCATCACCAATCATATACATACCACCATACTCAATCATTAACATATAACTCTAGAGTTTCAAATGATATCACAATATGCTATGGACTTGAAATTCTTTTAATGCATAAAAGCATGCTATGTAAATTCGTCTTTCCAATACAGCAACAGTACCAACGATAACCCACTCAGTGAATCATAGCATTATAATCGAGGGGCATCCAAGTGACCATACAATGAATTATAGCACTATAATCAGTGGTGCTCGAGCACTACATAGTGAATCGTAACACTATAAACGGTAGCCTTATTGGTACTAGAGAACTGCTCAATGAATCATAGCACTATAAGTGACAGTCTTATTAACAAATCATAGTGTCAGGCGAATCGTAGCATCAAATGCATATGATGTCGTGAAAATACACAATGAACATGATGTGAATCTTAGCGCATAAGTAATATCAACACTGACATCATAGCTTGCTCCTTTAAACTGTTCCACAATATCAATTTCAACAATCATTATTTAGCATAATTTCCACAAGGCCAAATAAATATCAAATCACTTTAATTTTCAACATAATAATAATCCATATCAACATCACATATAACATGCCACTAGGGCCAATTATCATCAGTTCATACCTTTTAATTACAACTTTGTTTCACAATAACACTATAAGGCATAGAGCATAATCATTCATCAAATACTATAAACACAAGACAAGAATCATTAACAAGATTAATTACTTCAAATCATAAACCCAAACTCAAAACCTAATTTCCTATTCGCTACTCAAGCGATAAACTCCTCTCGTACGTCAAAACGTACCTCACAATGAATCCGACTTTCCAATATGACCTTCCAAACATCGATTATAAGTTCTGACTTCAAAGCTTCGTAACTTAAATTTCCTAAAATCACCAATAATTATTTTGCTATCCCTAAACAACTTAAATACGCAATTTCAAAGCTAACGATGCTAGTTCGATACATTCACGGGGAAGAACAACTTACCAAAAACTCTGACAATACCTGAAACCCCAAAACCTTTGGCGATTTCCTTTCGAATTTAAATTCTAACAACTGTTTAACAACACCCCAAGCATGATCGATTCCTTTAGACTCCATAGCCCAAGATTTCCCCTTAATCGAAGAAAGAAAAAAAAGTAGAGGAAGTTCAAACTTACCTTACAATTGAATAATATAAGGAAAGTGGTTTCACAAGTTCTGCCTTAGGACCTCAATGGCTCATTCAGTCACAAGCTAAAGGAAAGAAAACCCACATCAAAACGCATGCAAGAGGCAAAATAGTGAGGTAGAAGGAAAGGAAAATGAAGGCATGCATATACCTTAAAGTAGAGAAAGCAAAATTAATGCAATTAGAGATGGTGATGGCACGTGATGGTGACGCAAAAATAGGAGAGTACGAGAGAAAAAGTAAGTGAAGAAAAAAGGGCTGAAAGTGAGCGGGAGAAAGAAACGTGCATTGTTATGTCCATACTAAAATTCTCATGACTATTCCGGGAATGCATAAAAATATGGATAAATTTTTTACAATTTTATGAGATACTAACATCCCTAGTCATAAGTATTAAAAATTTAAACAACAAATGAATACAAATAATCCATAATTTAAAATAAAATAGGTGACTAAATTATAATGTGATAAATAAAATTAGGCTTCTCATCATTAAAATTTAATAATAATGATATTAGTAAATATTATTGAATATTAATATTAATAATAACAATAATGATAAAGTAGACTAGTAGTAACAAATAATAATAATAATAATAATAATAATAAAAGTAACAATAAAATGATAAAATAAAATAAAAATATAAGTAAAAATAATAACACTATTACACAATTTAATACCATATTAACAGAATAAAATAATCGATTAACTAAACTTAGAGAATACAGTTGAATATCGTGTACCTAACAAATATCATAGACTATCATCATTTGCAAAGTGTAATTTATAATTACTGTGTTTGAATATGTATTTCAGGTTGAATAATTTTGATAATGACAAAAGCAATTGAAGACTTAAAGCAAAAGGCTCAAGTTACCATGAAAACAGAGAAAACAACATCAGACCTGTAAAAACGCGTATACTAATCGATTACAACATCTAACATAATCGATTACAAAAGTTCTGACTATAACATAATGGATTAGATATTCTCATCTAATCGATTACCTAAGTTCTGTTTGTCATCTAATCGATTGCATCAATGGAAATAATCGATTACCAAGTTGAGAATTCGAATTAAGAGCATCAGGTACATCTCCTAATCGATTACAATATTGCCATAATCGATTACAAAAGTTTTGTAATGTTACTAATCGATTAAACCACAAGACCTAGTCAATTACAAAGCTTCTGTTTGTTATATAATCGATTGCACATAAGCTACAATCGATTACCTTGCTGCGTGACATAATAAAATGCATCAAGTGCTACTCATAATCGATTACAAGTCACTACATAATCGATTAGCAATGTTCTATTTCTTATCTAATCGACTACATGGGACAGTCTAATCGATTAGAAGGAAAATTACACTGTAAAATTCAAAGTGTAATCGATTATAGCTCAAGGCCTAATCAATTATTATCGTGCCAGAAATTGGGGAAAAGTGTTTTTAAGTGGGAAACCAACTCACTTCTCCATTCCAACTCAAATGCCCATGCTGTGCAACGGCTCTGAAGACTTTAGGGCACCTCTCCAAGGCCTATAAATGCAAGACTTCTTCAAGCTACTCAAAGCATCCAAATCCATCAAAGAGAAATCAAATCTTGAGTCTTGTGAGTTCTATTTCATTGTGTAGTTTCAAGTTCTGAAACTTAGAGCTTATATTTGTAAATCCTCTCTTGTGAGAGTTTAGAAATTATGAGAGCTTTCATTTGTTTATCTACTCTATTGAGAGAGTTTATTGATTATAAAACCAAACACCAAAACATCAAGGTTATTCACTCTAGGATTAAGTGGTCACAAAGGTTGAGGTTTAACCTTTGGGTATTGAGAGTTTGAGAGATTAGGTAGGTTGCCCTTTTGCCAGTGAGGATTGAGTTCTTGAGTATGGGACACTAGGAAGCTACAATTGCTCATAGCTTGTATCTCTAAACTTTAATAGTGGAAATCCTTCAAGTGGGTTGCTTGAAGGCGAGACGTACACCGGGTTGGTGGAACTCATTAAATTGGTTTGCAAGCTTTTCTTCCTTACTCTCTTGCATTTACTTATTGTACTTGATTGTTATATTGATTTGTTTGTGATATTATTGCTTGAACTTGAGTAACTAGGCTAAGTTAAAGTGTTGCACACCAAGTGTTTGATAAATTGCCTTAGTAACATTTGCACACTTTCTCATATTGATTCTTGCTCTACACTTACTATTTCTTACATACAAGCATACTTAGTGAAAAAGAAATCAATTTCAAAGGCATTCCAATGAAAAGTTTTAAAACTCAATTCACCCCCTCTCTTGAGTATTGAGGCCACTTGAACAACAAGTGGTATCAGAGCTTGACTCTTGGTAGATCAAGCTTAACAGCTTTAAGAGAACAATGGCCTCTAATTCTCTAAATGTTTTTTCGGAGGGTGGTGCCATAAATAGACCTCCTGCTTTCAATGGGGAAGGCTATGCTTTTTGGAAAGAAAGGATGAAAATTTTTGTACAATCTATTGACCTTAACGTGTGGAATATAATTGAAAATGGTCCTTTCATACCCATGCATACTGTAGATGGTAAAGAAGTAGAAAAATTAATGGATGATTGGACTAGCGGAGAAGAAAAGAAAGTCCAATATAACTATAAAGCCAAAAATCTAATCACCTTAGCTTTAGGCCCTAATGAATTCTTTAGAGTAGTTACATGTAAATCCGCCAAGGATATGTGGGATACTTTACAAATAACCCATGAAGGTATAAGTGATGTTAAAGACTCTAAGATTAGTACCTTAACTAGTCAGTATGAAAGCTTCAGATTAAATTCTGGAGAAACAATTGTTGTTATGTAAAAGAAGTTCACTCTTATTATAAATCATCTAATTACTCTTGGCAAGACTTACACTAACAAAGAACTTATTCATAAAGTGTTAAAAAGTCTTACCAGGGAATGGCAACCTCTTATAACCACCATTAAACAATCTCCAAGCATCAATGAAATGTCTCTTGCTACACTATTCAGTAAGTTATAAGAACAAGAACAAGAGTTGAAAGAATTGAAGATAGCGGAAGAGGAAGAAAAGTCCTCTAAGAAGAAAGGTCTAGCTCTCAAGGCCGCTTCTATCAATGAAGAAGAATCCAGTAGTGAGCTTGATGAAGAAGAAGAGTTTGGATTGTTTGTGAAGCGTTTTGAAAAATTTATGAGAAACAAACATTTCCAAAAGAGCTTCAAACTTCAAGGTAAGAAACCAATCTCAAATGAAAATTCTTCCTCACCAAATTGCTTTTAGTGTGGTAAGGAAGAGCACTTCAAGGTGGATTGCCCAAATCTTAAGAAGAAGAACAAAGAGAAAAGGGGAAGAAGAAGAGCTTACATTGCTTGGGATGAAAATGAGATAAGTAGCTTGGATGAATACGAAAACAAGGAAGCCAACCTATGCTTCATGGCAAATCATCAAGATGAAGATGATGAGGTAAGCTTTCTTGACTTAGATAGAGATGAATTGCTTGATGCATTTGAGGAATTGTATGACAAGTTTGTTAACATCTCAAACAAATACAAGTTATCTAGGAAAAATATTGATACTCTTGAAATGCATCTTGTAGAACTTGGCAAAGAAAATGAATGTTTGAAAGAAGAATTAGCAAATGTTCAAGCATGCTCCAAGAATAAACCTTGTGATTTTGTAAAGAAATGTGATATCCTAGAAACTAAGGTTTTAGACTTAAATAAAACCTTAGAAAAGTTTACAAATGGTAGGGATAATTTGAATGTATTACTTGGAAATCAAAGATGCATGTTTGATAAAACTGGTTTAGGATATAACTCCACTAAAAAGGAAAAGCATTACAAAAACTTCTTTGTACCACCTAGAAAATATTCATCACTATTCACTAAATGCAATCATTGTGGTGCTAAAGGACATAATGCTTTGAATTGCCATATTAGAAAGCTTGGACCAAAAGTGGTAAGAAAGGTGTGGGTTCCCAAAGGAACATTACCACAAGCTAACCAAAAAGGACCCAACATAAAATGGGTACCAAAGTCTCTAAACTAATTTTGTTTTGTAAGTGTGCTTCAAGGCAAGCAACACCAAGTGGTACTTGGATAGTGGGTGTTCAAAGCAAATGACGGGAGATATGAGCAAATTCACAACCTTCACTCCCAAAAGAAAAGGAAGCGTCACTTATGGGGATAATACTAAAGGAAGAATACTTGGCATTGGAAACATTGGTAAAAACTCTTCTACCTCAATTAGTGATGTACTATATGTTGAAAGACTCAAACATAACTTGCTTAGCATAAGTCAATTGTGTGATAAAGGATATAGAGTATTGTTTGAATCTAATTGTTGCATAATTGAAAATAAGCTAAACAAGGAAGTTAAATTTATTGGTAAAAGAATTGATAATATTTACATGATTGATGTTGAAAGTTTGACTTCAAATGATGTGCAATGCTTCATGACTAGAGAGGATGAATCATGGTTATGGCATAGAAGAATAGCATATATACATGTAGACCATCGAAACAAACTTGTTTCTAAAGAATTGGTAATTGGTTTGCCAAAGTTCAAATTTGAAAATAAATTTTGTGATGTCAAAAGGGAAAACAAGTAAAGGCATATTTTCAAGCTAAAAACATTGTTTCTACTCAAAGACCTTTACAACTTTTGCACATGGATTTATTTGGACCCTCCAAAATCAAAAGCTTTGGTGGTAATTACTATAGTCTAGTAATTGTAGATGACTGTTCAAGATATACATAGACCTTGTTTCTAGCTCATAAAAATGAAGCATATCATGCATTCAAGAAACTAGCCAAGATTATCCAAAATGAGCAAAATTCAAAGATTGCATCCATAAGAACTGATTATGGGGGAGAATTTGAAAAGCAACTATTTGAGAAATTTTGTGAAAAATATGGTATTGGTCATAATTTTTCAGCTCCTAGAACTCCATAACAAAATGGAGTGGTTGAAAGGAAAAATAGATCTTTGGTGGAGCTTACAAGAACCATGTTAAATGAAAATAACATTGCGAAACATTTTTGGGCCGATGCGGTAAATACCGCTTGTCACGTAATAAATAGATGTTTGATTAGGCCTATTCTAAAGAAAACCCCCTATGAACTTTACAAAGGAAGAGAACCAAATATTTCCTATTTTCATATATTTGGATGCAAATGCTTTGTACTTAACAATAGAAAGGATAATCTAGGAAAGTTTGATGCTAAAGCTGATGAGGCAATCTTTCTTGGATATTCATCATCAAGTAAATGTTATGGAGTATTTAACAAACAAACAAACACTGTTGAGGAATCAATTCATGTGAAATTTGATGAAAGTAGCCATAACTCCCTGAGAAAGGAAGATTTTGATGATCTTGTAGGCACTTTCCAAGAATTGAACTTGGATGACAAAGAAGAAGACAACAAAGAAGGAGACACAACACAAGATGTGGAAACTAAACAAAAAGAATGGATCACCTCAAAAGACCATCCATTGGACAACATTATAGGTGATATCACAAAAGGTGTAAGTACTTGACGCTCTTTCAATACTTGCAATTATCTAGCGTTTGTATCTCAAATTGAACCTACAACCATTGATGAAGCTATTATTGATGAACATTGGATGTTGGCCATGCAAGAGGAGCTAAATCAATTTGAAAGAAATGAAGTTTGGGAATTAGTGTCAAAACCCAATGATCACCAAATAATAGGTACTAAATGGGTGTTTAGAAATAAACTTGATGAAAATGGTATAATCACTAGAAACAAGGCTAGGCTAGTAGCTAAGGGATATAATCAAGAAGAAGGCATAGATTATGAAGAAATGTATGCACCCGTAGCTAGGCTAGAAGCTATTAGATTATTGTTAGTCTTTGCATGTTGTAAGATTTTAAATTGTACCAAATGGATGTCAAGAGTGCTTTCTTAAATGGATATATTCAAGAAGAAGTATATGTTGATCAACCTCCTGGTTTTGAAAACTATCAATTTCCAAATCATGTTCTCAAACTAAGAAAAGCATTATATGGTTTAAAACAAGCTCCAAGAGCTTGGTATGAAAGATTAAGCAAATTTCTTTTGAAAAACAATTTTGAAAGAGGAAAGGTTGATACAACATTATTCATTAAGAATAAGAAGAATGACATACTATTGGTGCAAGTTTATGTAGATGATATCATTTTTGGTGCTACTAATGAATCACTTTGCAAGGAGTTTGCTAAGTTAATGCAGGATGAATTTGAAATGTCCATGATGGGAGAACTTACATTCTTCCTTGGGCTACAAATTAAGCAAACCAAAGAAGGTACATTCATTAGTCAATCCAAATATTACAAGGAGTTTCTTAAGAAATTCAACATGGACAAGGTAAATGAAATTGCCACACCTATGGGCACCTCATGTTATTTGGATAAGGATGAGAAAGGTAAGAATGTAGAACACACCAAAAATAGAGGTATGATTGGATCCTTACTTTACTTAACTTCTAGTAGACCGGATATCATGTTTGCTGTTTGTATGTGTGCAAGATACCAAGCTTGCCCAAAAGAATCACATCTTACTGCTGTAAAAAGAATAATGAAATATTTGGTTGGAACTCAAGATGTTGGTTTATGGTACCCTAAAGGGGTTCAATGCACTCTTGTTGGATATTCTAATTCTGATTTTACAGGATGTAAACTTGATAGAAAAAGTACTAGTGGTACTTGTCACTTGCTTGGTAGTTCTCTTGTATCTTGGCATATCAAGAAACAAGTAAGTGTTGCATTATCCATAGCTGAGGCAGAATATGTTGCAGCTGGTAGTTGTTGTGCTCAAATCCTTTGGATGAGACAACAACTTCTAGATTTTGGTGTTATGTTAGACCATGTGCCTCTCAAATGTGATAACACAAGTGCCATTAATATTTTAAAGAATCCTATGATGTATTCTAGAACCAAGCATATTGAGATTAGACACCATTTCATTAGAGACCATGTGTTAAAGGGTGATTGTGTGCTTGAACATGTTGAAACCTCTAAGCAATTAGCGGATATCTTCACAAAACCACTTGCAAAAGAGCAATTCATACATATTAGAAGAGAGTTAGGAATCCTAGATATTTCTAATTATGTTTGAATATTGAATAATTTTGATGATTCCTTAATTTACAGTATGTTTAATTGATTGATTGATGTATGATATATTGAACCTCTAGTGCCTTTGTTTGAAATCTGTAAGTTTTTTAAGTATTTTTGGGCTTCCCTAATCGATTACGAAGCCTCACCTAATTGATTAGTAACTTTCTGTTTTGTATATAATCGATTACACTCTGATAGCTAATCGATCACCAGCTCTCTGTTTCATGCCAAATCGATTAAAACCTCAGTGCAATTGATTACTGACGTTCTATCTTCCTGATAATCGATTACAATATCCTCCTATTCGATTGTAAAGTTTCTATTTTTAATGAAATCAATTACACAACTGATTACCCTTGTGCAAAATCATTTCAGATTCCCCAGGAAACACACACTAATCGATTAGACTCTGAGCCTAATCGATTAGCAACGCACCAGGATTGAAAAATTAAATGCTCAATCCATGTGACAGCTCTTTCACCCAATCCTAATCCATCCTCTAACCCTAATTTTCCCTCCTAAATCCTATAAATACCTTCTCCCTCACCATTTCCATCTCACACCACTTCCATCTCTCAAAAATCTCGCATTCTTCTACTCTTTCTTCTTCTTCTAAATTTCTCATTATGTCTTCCTCTAGAAATATGAAGAGAGCTAGATCCTCCATGGCCCAGCCAACAACCCCCTTGATTTCTCAAGATTTTTCTCTACTCCAAGAGACCTCCAAAACTTCATCAAGAAATTTTCAGAGAAAGATATCATAACTCCCCACTACATTGATGCCCAAGTTTTTGAGAACCTTTGTTTTAGCTTCACCCAACTTCTTCACCACTACAACCTTCTTCCCTTCCTTACTCTCAAGGAAGAATACTACTATCCTGAATTAATGAGGGTCTTCTTCTGCAACCTCAAGCTTGTTGATGGAGTACTAGAGGCTAGAGTCAAGAATATGAATCTAAAGATCACAAATAAGCATCTTGCCAAAATCACCCAAATCCCCCTTTTGATGCTGAATTTACCAGTGGAAATCCGGAAGATGAGTGGGATTTCAATACAATTTCTGCACGCCAATCTCTTTGGAAAGCCAATCGTCCACTCAGCAATCACAAACTGGTAGGCCACTTAACTCTCAATAACCGTCTCCTTCACTTTTTCATGGTTAAGCTTCTTGTTCCCCGTGGTGGTAATTATGCACTAGTTGAAGAAGTGATGTTCTGTTAATATGGGCCATCATCAATCAAAAGGAGATCAATTGGATCCAACTCCTCAAGCTCCACATGCTCAAATCCAAGGAGCAACATAAACTACCTTATGCCATTCTTCTTACAAAACTTTTCAAAGCATTTGGTGTTGACATGGCTGATGAACTCCCTGAGACGGTACCCTCCCAAGCTTGCATTGACACTCACCATCTTAACAAAATGGGCATGGTATTTGTTGGAGGAAGATGGATCTTCAAGAGCGATCGAATTCATGGCAGCATTCCATTTGAAAAAGATCATCCTGTCAACCCTCTCACACCTGTTGCTGATCCTACTCCTGCAACTCAAGGTGAATCATCCGCTTCGGCTGACCCCTTTATCTTTCCTAATGCCTACCTTGACCAGCGTTTTGAACAAATTGACAACACTCTTCAACAGTTCCAAATGATCGAGCAGCAGCATTTCAAACTCTTGGAACAATGTTATGAAGAGCTTTCTCAAAAGATTTCTGATTTGCACTTTTTTAATCCAGATAATTAGATCCTCCTTTATCATGTTCTGTTAGGATACCCTTAATTTTTCCTTATTCTGTTAGGAATTTTAACTTTCTGCATTTTCCCTTATGTACTTTCCTTTTCTATCAATGAATGAATGGAATTTCCCTTTAAATTATATCTGTCCTATATTGTCTTATTTATTTTTTGATGATTACAAAGAGGGAGAATAATTAAAGTTCATCTAGAATAATTGAAGTGATAAAAAGAATTGGTAATTAGTAGTTGAAAATTTGTTAAAACAACAAGTGGTTAAATAAATTGATTATCTTCATGTTTTTTTTATAAAAAAGATGGCATAAACTCTTTAAGATAGGGGAGATAATTTTAGAAATTATTTTAAGAGATAACGCCTAAGATAAGTTTTTGGAGATAACTCTAAAGACAATGATTAAGAGATAACCTTAGAGATAATTTTAGAGATAATCATTGGAGATAATTTTATTTGAACTAACACCCTCATGAGATGAACATTGTTTGTCATCATCAAAAAGGGGGAGAATGTGTTTGAATATGTATTTCAGGTTGAATAATTTTGATAATGACAAAAGCAATTGAAGACTCAAAGCAAAAGGCTCAAGTTACGATGAAAACAGAGAAAACAGCATCAGACCTGCAAAAACGCGCATACTAATTGATTACAGCATCCAACATAATCGGTTACAGAAGTTTTGAATATAACATAATCGACTAGATATTTTCATCTAATCAATTACCTAAGTTCTGTTTGTCATCTAATCGATTGCATCAATGGAAATAATCGATTACCAAGTTGAGAATTTGAATTAAGAGCATCAGGTACATCTCCTAATCGATTACAATGTTGCCATAATCGATTACAAAAGTTCTGTAATGTTACTAATCGATTAAACCACAAGAACTAATCGATTACAAAGCTTCTGTTTGTTACATAATCGATTGCACATAAGCTACAATTGATTACCATGTGACACAATAAAATGCATCAGGTGCTACTCACAATCGATTACAAGTCACTACATAATCGATTAGCAATGTTCTGTTTCTTATCTAATCGACTACATGGGACAGTCTAATCGATTAGAAGGCAAATTACACTATAAAATTCAAAGTGTAATCGATTACAGCTCAAGGCCTAATCGATTATTATCGTGCCAGAAATTGGGGAAAGTGTTTTTAAGTGGGAAACCAGCTCACTTCTCCATTCCAACTTAAATGCCCATACTGTGCAACGGCTTTGAAGAGTTTAGGGCACCTCTCCAAGGCCTATAAATGCAAGACTCCTTCAAGTTACTCAAAGCATCCAAATCCATCAAAGAGAAATCAAATCTTGAGTCTTGTGAGTTCTATTTCTTTGTGTAGTTTCAAGTTCTGAAACTTAGAGCTTATATTTGTAAATACTCTCTTGTGAGAGTTTAGAAATTGTGAGAGCTTTCATTTGTTTATCTACTCTATTAAGAGAGTTTATTGATTGTAAAACCAAACACCAAAACATCAAGGTTATTCACTCTAGGATTGAGTGGTCATAAAGGTTGGGGTTTAACCTTTGGGTATTGAGAGTTTGAGAGATTGGGTGGGTTGCCCTTTTGCTAGTGAGGATTAAGTTCTTGAGTGTGGGACACTAGGAAGCTGCAATTGCTCATAGCTTGTATCTTTAAACTTCAATAGTGGAAATCCTTTAAGTGGGTTGCTTGAAGGCGAGACGTACATCGGGTTAGTGGAACTCGTTAAATTGGTTTGCAAGCTTTTCTTCCCTACTCTCTTGCATTTACTTATTGTACTTGATTGGTATATTGATTTGCTTGTGATATTATTGCTTGAACTTGAGTAACTAGGCTAAGTTAAAGTGTTACACACCAAGTGTTTGATAAATTGCCTTAGCAACATTTGCATACTTTCTCATATTGATTCTTTCTCTACACTTACTATTTCTTACATACAAGCATACTTAGTGAAAAAGAAATCAATTTCAAAGGAATTCCAATGAAAAGTTTTAAAACTCAATTCACCCCCCCTCTTGAGTAATGAGGCCACTTGAACAACAATTACTCCGTACCCATCTTATCCATATTATTTATGAAGTATAGCTTTCTAAAGCAATAAGATTTATGCTAACACCTCAAGGAAGGGAGCAAGTGCATTAGATAATTTTAGGAATTATTTTTATGGAATATCAATTGGCCACAACAAGTGATTTGTGCACATGGATATGGGAAAAGATGCATCAAAATTTAGAGGAAAGCAAGGGCTTATACACGCCCATGCTGGCGTGTGCATACATGAATAGCCAATGGGAACAACAATTAGAACCAGGTGAGGTGAATTTCATGGGCGTGTAGGTCCAGGAGATGCAAGACGCGAGGCTCATTAGCGTGTGGGTCGTGTGAGCATATGGGGAGAGAAGCCAAGTGCGTGGGCGTGGGTACGTTGCCTACAGCATACTAACGCATGCTGTGTGGAGCAGGGCCAAGACATCATATCATGCGCGTAAAGATTGGAGCATGGCAGCCAGCGTCAAAACGCTGGAGAGGCGTAAGTACGCGCGCCAGCAGAGAAGGAGAATTAAGGCTGGTGGAAAGGGTTGTACTAAAAACAAAATGTAAAGTTCATTGGTATCAAGACAAATAAATAGTATACAAAAACTGTTAAAGATAACAAGCTTACTTGGTTCTAGGACTTATGACTATATTCATGAACTAAGATTCAGAAAAAACTAAAAAGGTAGAAAAGAGAAGTCCATGGAAAACTATGCTTGACACTTATGATACATAACAAAAACCAAACGGTATCCCCTACTGAAGTAACAAATGTGAATCAGAAACAAGACCGTGATCATGAGTTGTGATAAAATCCTAATCAACTTCACCACATAACATGATGAAAATCCATCATACATAAATGATCACAACATTATTAGAAATAAAAAGATATAATGATGATTTTCCCATTAAGATTGTAGTAGATACAAAACCACCAGTCAACAACAACTAGACGAGTTAAATTTAATTATATCACTCTAACTTTCCTGGTAATAGCAGCAAATGGTATGCATCAAGAACAATTAAGGCTAAAATTAACAACAAGCAAAAGTTGACGAAACAACACTTTTAATAACTGCAACTTGAACTTTTCTTGTAGTAACACAGCTGAACATGACTAGAACAACAACACTTAAAAACAAAGAAAAGAAACGGAAAGAAGAAAGTATAATGCCACATAATTTTGGCCCCGACATTCACGACAAAGAGATCCTTTAAATTGAAACATCAAAATTTGTTCTGGAGTTAACACAACTAGGCTGCATCAACAATGATAAGCTTACTTTCAGCATCTTTTTAGTCCCAACTAAAATTTTGATGTACCACCTCATAACATTCATACTTTTCTTTGTTACATCCCAACTAAAATTTTGATGTACCACCTCATAACATTCATACTTTTCTTTGTTACACAGGATCAGAAACTACAATCATGAAGAAAAAAAATTGCTAATTAGAAATCAACTTGGAGAAAATAAAGAATTCTTGATCATTTTTTCATACTTTTTTAGTTATTTACTTGTGAAATCTTATTCAGAAATAGGCACTTCTCAATATAGTTGTAAGCAAGCTGAAGCCTCCTTGTGACTGGTGTGAGATACTTAGTAGCCAGCAGATGGCCATTGATAGCTAGAGGTACCCCAATCATTAGTAAAATGCAATTGACAATTTGACTTTTGCCTTTTTACTTTTAATTCAATGAAATGAAAGCCATTATCTACTGAACATTGCAATACTCATTAATAAGAAAGAAAGGAGACAAAAAAAGGGAGAAGGGAGAGTTCCCCAATAGTTTAATGACAACAAGTAAAAGGTATTTTACCACACCTAAATCTTATACGTCTCCTTTTCATAATCATATTCCATCTGATTCTCCTGAGGTTACTCCAGAATTCTACAAGTTAATCTTCATTGGAGAGGGCATATAATTGTTAGGAACAAAAGTAACTAAAATAAAAAGAGAGGGGGAGAGAAACGACACAAGAATTTCCGTGGTTCAGCACACAGTGTATGTACCTACATCCACGGCTACACTAGGAAGTGTTTATATTTTTGGTGTGTTTAAAAGCTTTACAAGGTCTTACTTATATAGTAACATAGAAGACATAGGTCCCTTAAGAGTTTTTAATGTAGGACTAATTAAACTATATATTTCTAACAATTCTCCCACTTGGAGTTTAATTACATCATATCCTTGTAAAACAATAAGCTCATCTGCTCTTTCACCAAGTGTAGTGCCTTCATCATCAATTATCCTTGAAGGCCAGTTGAGGCAATGCAAAGCCTCAACTTGTCAGTTGTGAAAATCTTGGTCAACATATCAGCTGGATTCTCTGATCCTGAGATCTTCAACAAAGACAAATCTCCATCACTTATCAAGTCTCAGATAAACTGATACTTCAATTCAATGTGCTTGTATCTTGAATGAAGAACTGGATTTTTAGCAAGACATATAGCACTCTGACTATCACTGAACAATGGAGAATCATCTCGTTCCTTCCCCAAATCTTTGAGAAAGTTCTTCAGCCATAGCATCTTCTTGTCTGCTTCAGAGATAGCCACATACTCGGCTTCAGTGGTTGATAGAGCAACTCTTCCTTGGAGTTTAGACTTCCAGCTAACAACAGTACCACCCAAAGTAAAAATGTAACCCATGGTGCTTTTTCTACTATCCAAATCTCCTCCTAAATCTGCATCAGAAAACCCCTGTAAAGTGAGATTGCTTCTTCTAAAACACAAACACATCGTGATGTACCCTTCAGATATCTTAATATCCATTTCATAGCTTCCCAATGCTTCTTTTCAGGATTGGATAGGTACCTACTCACAACTCTCATTGCATGGGCTATGTCAGGTCTGGTGCAAACCATAGCATACATCAGGCTCCCTACTGCAGATGCGTATGGTACTTTAGACATGTAACTTTCTTCTTCATCTATCTGAGAGGATTGCCGCTTTGAAAGTTTCAAGTGAGTTCCCAAAGGGGTGTTCCTAGTCTTGGCATCTCTAACGTTAAACCTGTCAAGCAATTTTTCTATATATTTCTCCTGGGATAATTTCAAAATGCCTTCTGGTCTGTTTCTGAAGATTCTCATACCAAGAATTTGTTTAGTTGGACGAAGATCTTTCATCTCAAAGTTGTCTGCCAACTGTTGTTTCAACCTGTTGATTTTTGTCATACTAGACCCCGCAATTAGCATGTCCTCAACATATAAAGCAAGGATAATATAACTATCATCATATTTCTTAACATAACAACAATGATCTTCTTCACATCTGTGAAATCTTGAGTTGATCATAAACTCATTGAACTTCTTGTACCACTGTCTCGGTGCTTGTTTCAAGCCATACAAGCTCTTATGAAGTTTGCATACAAGATTCTCCTTGCCTTGCTCTTCAAAACCTTCTGGTTATGTCATAAAGATATCTTCTTCCAAATCTCCATGTAGGAATGTAGTTTTGACATCTAACTGCTCCAAATGAAGATTCTTTACAGCTACAATACTCAGATAACTCTGATGGTAGTCATCTTGACAACAGGAAAGAAGATCTCTATGAAGTCAATTCCTTGTTTCTATTGAAATCCTTTCACTACGAGTCTCGCTTTGCATCTTCTGTTGCCGTCAGATTCTTCCTTTATCCTATAAAACCATTTATTTTGCAACGCCTTCTTTCCTTCTGGTAGCTTAGTCAAAGACCAAGTTCCGTTTCTCTAGAGGGATTTCATTTCGCCTTCCATTGCTAGCTCCCACTTAATCGAGTCACTGCCCTGCATGGCCTCAGCAAAGTACTCTGGCTCACCAGCATCAGTTAATAACAAATAATGCAATGAAGGGGAATACCTCTGTCGTGGCACTCTCATTCTACTATATCTTCTCAACTGGGTATCAGGAGTTTCTGACGTTGTTATGGGTTCTGATTTTGACTCAGGCTCCACTTCTAGATCACTTTCTGAAATTTCTTCCAATGCCACTTTCTCAGAAAGTTCTAACTGTTTATCTACACACATGGATTCTGTAGACCTGCCCTTATAGAACATGTTTTCATTAAATGTGTCATTTCTGCTTCTGATAAGTTTCTTGTTTTGGTCATCCCAAAACCTGTAGCTATACATGTCAGATCCATAGCCAATGAAATATCATATTCTTGCTTTAGGATCTAGTTTATCTCTGTTAGTAGAGTCTACAAGAATATATGAGACACAACCAAAGACTTTCAAATGTGAAAGGTTTACCTCCTTTCCAGACCATACTTCTTCAGGCAATTGATAATCCAAAGGAACTGATGGTCCTCTATTTATGAGGTAGGCTGCTGTGTTTATTACATCTGCTAAAAACACCTTAGGTAGGCCAGACTGGATCCTCATGCATCTAGCTCTCTCGTTCAGGGTTCTATTCATTCTTTCTGCCACACCATTTTGCTCTGGTGTTCCTGGTATAGTCTTGATCATTCTAATCCCATTTTCTGAACAAAAATCTTTGAATTCCTGGCTATCATACTCTCCACCATTATCAGATGTCAGACTCTTAACCTTTAAACCTGTCTGAGTTTCAACTTCTGTTTTCCATTTTTTGAACACAAAAAACACATCAGATTTATTTTTTAGAAAATAGACTCATACCTTTCTTGTACAGTCATCAATGAAAGTGACATAATAGTGTGAGCCTCCAAGGGATTTTATTAGAGCTGGCCCCCAAACATCTGTATGCACCAGTTCTAGCATTTCAACTTTGGATGTCTTTCCTGACTTTGAGAAGCTAACCTTTTTCTGCTTTCTAAAGATACAATGTTCACAAACACCAAGATCAACATGTTTTAAGCTAGATAATTTACTTTTGACACCATGAGCTTCATTCCTTTTTCACTCATGTGTCTCAGCCTTTGATGCCATAAAGAGGAACTGTTGGCAGCTTCAGTGACTGCTACCATATCCTCATCCGCAACCATGTAGAGAGACCCCCACTTCTTTCCATGAGCAACAACCAGATTACCTTTTGTTACCTTCCGAGTTCCATCTCTAAAAGTAGTATGGTGTCCCTCATTATCCAACTGCCCTATAGATATTAAGTTTCTCTTTAAGGCAGGGATATGTCTAACATTATGCAATGTCTATAGGGTCCCACCAGAGGTTCTGATGTTAATATCACCTTTTCCTATAATGTCAAGAGATTTTTCATCTGCAAGGTAAACCTTCCCAAACTTTCTAGAAACATAGTTAGATAATAGTTCTAAAGAAGGTGTTGTGTGGAATGACGCACTCGAGTCCATAATCCATGAGTCAACAGGACTATCTAAATTGCAAATTAACGCATATGTAATTTTATTAGTTGCTATATTTGCGGATTCATCATCATCATCTTGTTTCTTGTTTTTGTTCTTCCTCTTTGAAGCTTTGCATTGATTGGTAAAATGACCTCTTTTGTCACAATTCCAACAAATGATGTCATTCCGAACTTTGGTTTGTCTTTTTCCTCTAGACTTTAATCTGCCTCGGCCTTGATTTTGACCCTTCTGGCTATTTCTTCCTCTGCTTTCAGTATTCAGTACTGAACCGAAAGAAGAATTGGAAGACTCTCCTAAGTCTCTTCTACGAACATCTTCGCTTAGGATTAAGTCACAGATGTCATTAAGCTTCAACTTGGTATTTCGCTAGAGCTGCTAACCGCAGTAACTGTTGCACTCCAACTATCCGGTAGAGATGATAGTAGGATCAACGCTTTCACTTCATCTTCAAAGGTGATCTGCACTGATGTTAACTGGGCAAGAATTGTATTAAATTCATTAATATAATGAGTTACAAAATTACCTTCACCCATTCTAAGATTGACTAGACGACGTATCAAATATACTTTGTTGGCTGCTAATGGCTTTTCGTACATGTTTGACAATGACTTCATCAAACTTGCAGTTGTCTTCTCATTTACAATGTAAAACGCAACATTCTTTGATAGTGTCAGTTAGATCACACTAAGAGTCTACCAGTCTAGCAACTCCCATTCTACTTGCTTCATGTCGTCTGGCTTCTTCCCTGTTAAGGGTTGATGCAACTTCTTATGATACAGATAGTCCTCCATCTGCATTTTCCAGTATCCAAAGTCTCTACCATCAAACTTCTCAATCTTTACCTTCCCATCTTCTAGCGCCATTGCCTCTGTTACTTTCTCTAAACTAAGAAAGCTCCCACTATTTTCTCTAAACTGAGACTCCCGTGGAAAAACCAAATCTTTTCTGATGTGGAAGTTCAGACAAGGCTGCAACCACAGAGCATACTAAGATATAACCAAAACTTTTCTAATGTAGAAGTTCAGACAAGGCTGCAACCACAGAGCATACTAAGATATAGGCTCTGATACCAATTGTTAGGAACAAAAGCAACTAAAAGAAAAAGAGAGAGGGAGAGAAACAACACAAGAATTTTACGTGGTTCAACACACAGTGTATGTACCTACATCCACGGCTACACTAGAAAGTGTTTATATTTTTGGTGTGTTTAAAAGCTTTACAAGGTGTTACTTATATACTAACATAGAAGGCATAGGACCCTTAAGAGTTTTCAATGTGGGACTAATTAAACTACATAGTTTCTAACAAATAATTACTTTTACAACCCCTTCTCTCAAAATGAAAATTTAAAATTTAACAAAACAATGAGCATGATCAATATGACATCGCTCTAACATCCTATCCTATTTTAACACGATGAAACAGAAATATCAATGGTGGCAAGAATATCTCATGCAAAGGGCCTATCCGATTATAAGAAAATCATAGATTAAATAATAATACCCATATTTGCCTAATAATTTAGGTCTCTTATATCACATTTCTCATATGTCATGTAATTGAAATTATATCGTTTCATAAAATAAACAAATTAGGACAAACAAAGATTTTCACAGGTGGTAGCAACCAAAGCTCAACATGCCCATTTATAAGTGAGTGAAATAGCAATGCTCATTTTAAATACTGCTTCTTTAAGAAACTTCCCTAACATACTTAACTGTAAACTCTCCCAGTCCCAACAGGTATGTGACTAATACCTTTATTAGAAGGTTATCAATTTATGGTAAAAGCATAAAAAATATCATAGAACAAGAAGGCTTGAGAGAAAGACTATGCATTGAGTTTAGAAAAGAACTTTAGAATAAGTTGCATGCAATGAACAAGCAAGTGATCGCAAGGCCATAAACATAATTCCTAAAGTAATTCAAACTAAATATGCTACCATCCTAAATGCCATATCAACAAAAGACAAATTATACACCCATATATTCCCACTGAAACCTGTCCATAGTAAATATACCTCCAACAGTAATACATATATAGACTTATATATATGGCTCCATGCTAATTCATTAAAATCTTAAATTAACATATCCATCCATCAAGACATATTACATTCACATGGTGTATAATTACAATTCAAATACTGTTTGCCTAAAATACAAAACCTACTTAACGTGATTATATATTTATTGCAGTAACATTGTATCATAGTTGGCTTAGTCCATAGGGCTGAAAACATGTACTATCATCATAATCTAACCATAACTATCAAATATCAAAAGTTATGCTGCATGTAACTACATGAGCATGTATGCAAACGAGCATGCGTCTACTATGGTTGAACAATGCAGTTCCACCTCCAGATCTTCAAGCGGACTTATTTCTTGATCATTCACTATGACATTCACAATTTAAAAGGGTGATTACTAATCAAATAATAAATAACGATTATATAAACTGGGAATTCATTTTACCTTCCACCATATTACATAAACTAAACATCAAGCCACCACATAGTTGAGCATAATAAACATATTATCTATATTGAATCCAGCTCGGCCATCCTCAACAACATAAGCACTAAGGCTTTCAATATCAATTCATACATCTCCATCATTACACCCTAGCATCCATCAACTACTCAAACTTTCACTATGATATGCACACCATGGTCTTTAAAATCTTTTCTTTCATTTGTGCATAAAAACAATGAAATGCGAATTAACAATATAGAGCAAGTGCCAAGATAAACCCACTCAGTGAACCATAGCGCTCTAATCAAGGGTCATCTGGGTAACGACACAGTGAACCAAAGCCCTATAGGCAGTGGCACCGGAGGACTACCAGTGAACCATAACACTATAAGCGGTAGCCTCAAAAGCAACATGCTACAGACTGTGTAACACCCTATTTTAATAAATAATAAATAATAAATAATAAAACAGGGAATTTTATTTTTTTTTACAAAAATAATTCAAAATAGACCACAAACAACCGAGTAGAATATGGAATGGAAGGCAGGAAAATGCAAGCCATTCATACGTATGGCAAGAACTGGCAAGAGGAGAGAAGAGGAAAGAAGGTAACGGAAGCAAGAGCCATGCAGAGCTGAAAGCATAAGCGCCTAAGCGAACCCAACAGCACCACGCTCACTCGCTCAAGCGAGACCCAGCGTCGCTTGAGTGAGACAGCCCACTCGCTCGGGCGTGCACACACTCGTCTAAGCAAACCAACAAAAAGCCTTCCCAACCATTCACACTCGCTGGAGCGAGAACTTACTCGCTAAAGCGAGAGGCCACACTCGGCACACTCATCACTCGGTACAAGGGGTTCCTTTCACTCGGAAACAACCCCATCACACATACTTCAAATAACTTAGCTCCTTACATCTTTCCACTCAGTTATACACACAATACACTCGGATAAGGAGGGTTGTCCCACACAGAATCCGTAACTGTCTCACTCGAAATATTTCCCAATCAAACACCACTTGATGAATTCTAACCTTAACAAAATCGGGTCACTTTACACATTCACTCGGGAAAATTAGGAAGTTAAGTCCCGCTCGGACTTATTCAAAACTCAACCACTCGGGATACATATCCTCACTCACTCGGATTTTACATCATTCACTCGGATTATAAATATCATACACTTAGAATCCCTTCCACTCTAAACCACTACACTAACTTCTTTCTCAGAAGAGGATCACTCAAGGTTTTCACTTGGGAATACAAACTCTTCCTCACTCGGGGTTTACTTATATCTTTCACTCGGTAACGACCGTACTTAATATTACTCGGGAAAATCATTGCGTTGGCAGTATTCTATCCATCATCATCTTCAGTCTACCCAAACACAAGCCACCAGCATACAACACATATGTACATACATAATCATGCATTCAGAATACTCATTATCTTAACATCATTCATTCATCAACACCTATTATCCGATACAAGCACAGGTTAACAACGTAAACCATATATGTATATAAACATGCACTCGGGTCATAATAGCTCAGATTACTTATATATAAAAATTTATATTCGTTATACAACACTGTTATTATGAGCCGGCCAAGGCTACAACTAACTAAACGTAGTAAATGCCAAGCACTCAACAGTCGGAGTGCATGTCACCCAGACTTGAGGCCTTCACACAATTCTGAGTCCGACCTGTAAACACTGAAAAATGGTGTAAGGGGTGAGCATCTTAAATATTAAATGATAGATACTGACTCGGATTGTCCCACAGTTATGCAACAATATATATATATACATAATTATACATGGCAATAATTAGTCAGAACAATACCAATCAGCCAGGACACACATAAGACTTTTACCGATCGGAATCCACCAGTTATCACTCGGCCATTTGCACATATCATTTCAATAACATTAACATAACAACAACCAGTGACATAATAATGCCCATGAATCAGAACGTACATATTCAACATTTCCCGATCAGAATCCACCAGTTCTCACTCGGCTATATACACATAACATTTCAATAACATTAACATATATTCATAGAACAGATTTCAATCAGCATCAACAGCATATGCACACAGAATAATTCACTCGGTTATATACATTCATTATCTCATTAACATCATCACATGCATAATCAAATTCCAATCAACATTAGCAGTACATATACACAGATTATTTCACTCGGTTCCGTATTTTTGTGTAATCGGTTTTGATGTTGCAACGTAGGCTCCCAGCCTTTTTATACATAGCTCTCAGCTATCAACTCAGCTCCCAGCTACTTGGCCGTTTTACGGGTACCCAACCGTTTGCCCACAAGGTGACACCAACGCTCTCAGCGCCAACGGAGGTGTTCACAGGCAGCCCGAGTCCCACTCAAGGGCTACCTTGAGTCCCACTCAAGGATTTCACAACGTCCCACGCTTTAATAACCGATGGTAGTGTCCCACACTACATGCTCTCAGCATAAACGCATCCCATACGCCACACGCGGATTCATCACACAACACAGAGTTCATATGCACAGCAATACATGCATCTCATGCAATCTGCATCATACATCATCAGAACTCAAACAACACATACATCTCATGCAATCGGTGCTAGGCATCAGTAGAACTCAACAACACATGCATCTCATGCAATCGGTGCTAGGCATCAACAGAACTCAATAACACATGCATCTCATACGATCGGTATAGCACATCACCAGAACTCAAACAACACATGCATCTCATGCAATCGGTATTACATAACATCAAATTCATCAAGTCAACACCTTCTCTCATGCAGTCAGCATTTCAACTCAGAATAACATGCATGGCATATAAGTCACACGGCAATCATCAACAGCACCTTAGCATATTCTTTTCATGTAACCATTCAACACTCCTCAGAACTACTAGCATGCAATCTATGGACGGAACTAATCATGCAACTCTTGGTTCATAAGCATCATGCATCCAGTATCACAGACTCTACATGCAAACAAATCATAGAATCAAATACAGAATTGGTAAGCTATTAGCACCCGAAACCCGTTCATAATCTATGCCTTTAAGATAGAAGATACCCCCCTACCTGGAATGAAGCTCCCAGTCGGTCAACATAATACCCTGTTCCAAAGGAACACTGAGTCACTCTTAGTACATCTGCATGCAAGGACAGGGGAGGCCATTCGAGCCTCTGAGACACCCAGCTCTCTATTCGCTCTCTGTGGCAGCTCCATCACAATGCTGGTGAACACTCCAACCACCTCGAAGCACTTCGTGGTGTAGATCTCCACTGAGACCCAGGCAGCTTCGAGCAAAGGAGAGGGAGAAGGAGGGAAGTCGTCGAAGGGAAATGAAGAACAGGGAAGGAACAGCGTGTCGTCCTTGTGTCGTCAAAGGAGAAACTCTCAATTCGACTTCCTCACCCTCATGCTTGACGAAGGAAGGAGAAGAAGAACAAAGAGCAAAGAAGAAGAAGAAAAGAAGAGAGAACGGAAGGGAGAGAAGTCTGAGGGGAAAATGAATAATAAAATGGCCCAGAAGCACATATATGCATGCACGGAGAAGGGAAGAGTGGGGTGGGAAATCGTGCACAGCAGCAGCTCCCACACGCGTCACACGTACATAGTCACAACTAATCAGCTATTGGCAACTAATCACAATTAATCAGCCTTTATTTCTTTAAGTTAAATTAATTAATTCAATTATAATTGATAAATAATTTTTCCCACTTTGAAATTATTATTTTAATGATTTATTTTCATTCAGCAATTAATTATTAAATCGGGATGTTACAGTTCTCCCCCTCACAAAAGAATTTCGTCCTCGAAATTCAATCGGTAACCTACCTTAAATAAATAACTCAGAAATTTGCTGTCTCAATTACTTACACGACTGTGCTTCCACAAACATTCACCTACCGGATCATAATTTCACTCGGCAAAGCTTCACCACTCAAGTGGTTTACTGACCGCCCCACAATTCCAGTCGGTAAAACACAAAAGTCAGGTCCTTCCTGATTACAACCTCATCATTCAGCAAATTTATACCATCGGGTTCCCTGACTCAATGAGTCACTCGGTACATCCATGAACTCACACAGAGCATAGGTCAACATTGTGTCGCATGGGACACATTCTAGATGTTATTCAACCAGTTGGGAAGAATCTAGTCGGTAAACAACATTACCGATTCCCACCAATACTCACTTCCGACCGATTCATCTCGGATTTAACCCTCAGTTTTCAAAACCTAACCACAAAATCTTTTCCTTACACCAAAATAAACACTCAAAAGAGTTTCCATGTGCTTCAATTAGCACAATTTGTCAGATTTACTTCGCATAGGCACTACACTAGATTCTAAAATCTTAGATTCCTACCCATGCCTTCGGCTAATTCCATGCTTTCATCCTGAGAATATCACTCGGTCCTCTTACACAAAATATCATTCGGGGTTCAAGGGTAATTCTCACTCAGAAATCTTTCCACTTACTAGAAATTCACTCGTAATTCGAGCCTACCTTGAAACCAAACCTGAGTTCAATCCCAGCAGTCCCAATCATTGGCCTGAGTATGACTTTAATTAAATCCTTCTCTCAGATATCTACTCCCCTCGGAGACCCTTCACTCGGAAACTTGCACACTCTAAGTTCCATTTTTTCGACCAGAAGTACTTTTCTCCTGGAGAAAGATCACTCGGTGAAACATCACATGGGTATTAGGGATCCTACACTCAATATCTTTACCTTCAGAACCGTTTCACATGGTACTATTCCACTCACAAGTGGTACACTCCAAGTCAGATCACTCGAATCTTACCTTACTCAGAATGTTACGCTCGAACACTATTCCCTTAACTTAATACTGATCCTCCCTATGAGGTTCCACTCGGAACAGCATAATTTTCACTCAGCAATTCCTTCTCCCGGAAGGTTTTCACTTGGAATTATCTCTACTTTCTCACACTCGGAATATACTAATCTTTCCCAAGCAATTCCTCACCTTACAATTTAGTTTGGCTCAAAATCCTGGTTTCCTCCTTAGACTACAGTATCACTCGGTTAACCTTATAAAACTCCAATTTCAGTGACAGACTTGATCACCCCTCTTGTTTCAATAACTCACCATCATTTTAGTAGTCAATCTATTCCCAACAACCTCTAATCCTCTTGGAGGCATACACATCAAAGTTAAACAAACCCTCTACCTTCATTTTGATACATAACCACATAATATTCATTTAATACAACTCTCATCTTCACTCAAAGCAGTCTGATAGACTCACCATCACCATAAGCAGTTACAGCCTCACTTGCCCGACTTATGAATTGCTGCATCCAACTTATAGGATGACGTCTCATTCCTATAGGGTTGCAACAATTACATAGTCACCACAACGTGTACGCTGCCACAATACCTATGGCAGGAAGAGTCATCTCAGAACAGCGTGCCTCACATCGACCAGACTCACTCAACTAACACTAATTCACACGGTAATTAATGGCAGTTCACACACACATTATAAGCAATATATCTACACCAATATCATCATTATGCATCACATAGGGTACATCACGCAACAACAATCATGAAAATTATTTATCACTTCTGTAAAACAGCATGATGGCAATACAACAATCGGCTTCTAGCCAACACCAAGTAAATATTTCCTCTAAATCTTATTCATCACAAAACCATGGCTCGGATTAAATTCTCAATTCTCAGCTATATAATAATATCACTCACTCGGGTTCATGCAATTCAGTCAGGATTAAGTAATTCACAATCACATGCTGTTATAACACACCATGAACTCGACAATGGCACTAATGTACATACAGACACTCAGTCGGATTTCATACCAATTTTTCATGGCTATATTATTGTTCACTACAGCACACACCATAACCATAACATCATATTGCACTCGGTAATAGCATCGATATATATATGTACTCATCCAATCAGATTTACCCAAATCAATTCCAAACCACATTAAGGATTTCATTCACAATATCATATCCACCTATTCATATAATTCACGCTGAGCTCATTGACCATCATAAGTGTGCACACAGACATCCAATCGGAAATTGCACCATAACATACATTCTCAATTATAACATCACATCACACTAGGCAATAACATCAATACATGCACATTCATTTAGTCAAAACTCACTCATATAACATCATCAAGTCGGAATCTACTCAAATCATTCAAATCCATGCAAATCATGTTAGTCTCAATAACAACGTTCATACACTCATGCATGCGGATCTGACTTGAACAGTGATTTCAGTGCAGATTCCTTCCCGGCCCCTCGTCCACTAGCCCTTTCCGTGTGGTACCGGTCACCTCGTGATGTCTTAAGACTCAGCTCTAGCTCCATCGGTTACCACGGGTTCTCATGGAACTAGCCAAGAATCTGTGACTGAAAATCATCTCATGTATACAATTCTCATGCAATTTCATACAAGCATCCAAGCTTACAGGTGCGTCTCACGCAGCCATTAATAGGTCACCACCGTTTCAACACGACATATAGATTCACTCGTAATTTCATAGTTTTATCACAGCATCACAGGCGTTTGTCATAGTAACTCACAACAAGTAAAACAGGGTAGCAATACTATAGCACATCCTCTCAGTATTTTTAATGAAGTCAGCATGTATTTCAACACAACATTCCAAATAGAAATCAACAGATCGACTCACATATCATGCATTCAAAAATCATCATGGCATTCTCATTCATATACATTTGAACATGAAACTGCAAACAGAACTTCAGAGAATCATCCATTTTTAACTCATGCACGCGGCAATAATGGTAACACTCTTATTTACAAGCATTCAGTCGGCATTCGCAGAAATATTAACATGCACTCATGGACGGAGTCACACAACACTAAACAGTTTACAAATACCACAAATTCGGGAGTTGCATGCATTATTACCTAATCACAGCACAGCTATCAACATATTCCACACATAACACATCACACATCACACATCATACGGAACTAAACAAACACCCGGTAATCATTCAAGCCTCAATGAGTTATTACGCAATTGCTTTACTCGGCTCAACAACTCACAAGATTAATAAATTATTAGACTTAGAATTCCTAAGGGGTCACTGCACCTAGTGGTCCAGCATCTAGTCTATCACCCACTTGGTTTCTTCAATCGCCACCGAGACACAACCCCAAATTTAACATATATCCAGTCTCACCTTTACTCACTTATCACACACCCAGATTTTTAACTTAGGAAACTTCAGCACATCTCTTATATCGCAAATCATATACATCATATACCATTCATTCATCACACATTCGAATTCTTCAACAAGGCACAGGCATACAACCACACCATTCATAGTCAGGCATATACCAAGTCCAATAGAAGATCATAAGCATATATCATCACACAAGTCATGATTGAACATGTATCAACATTTAATAGAATATCATAAGTAATTATGACAATCTGGCATAATGCACTCCACCGCCCACTAACAGTAGGCAAACCTTGGCCATGGACCTTTTGGTCTGCTCTGATACCAAAATGTAACACCCTATTTTAATAAATAATAAATAATAAATAATAAATAATAAAACAGGGAATTTTTTTTTACAAAAATAATTCAAAATAGACCACAAACAACCGAGTAGAATATGGAATGGAAGGTAGGAAAATGCAAGCCATTCATACGTATGGCAAGAACTGGCAAGAGGAGAGAAGAGGAAACAAGGTAACGGAAGCAGGAGCCATTCACAGCGGAAAGCATAAGCGCCTAAGCGAACCCAACAGCACCACGCTCACTCGCTCAAGCGAGACCCAGCGTCGCTTGAGTGAGACAGCCCACTCGCTCGGGAGTGCACACACTCGTCTAAGCGAACCAACAAAAAGCCTTCCCAACCATTCACACTCGCTGGAGCGAGAACTTACTCGCTAAAGCGAGAGGCCACACTCGGCACACTCATCACTTGGTACAAGGGTTTCCTTTCACTCGGAAACAATCCCATCACACATACTTCAAATAACTTAGCTCTTTACATCTTTCCACTCAGTTATACACACAATCCACTCAGATAAGGAGGGTTGTCCCACACGGAATCCGTAACTGTCTCACTCGGAATATTTCCCAATCAAACACCACTTGATGAATTCTAACCTTAACACAATCGGGTCACTTTACACATTCACTCGGGAAAATCAGGAAGTTAAGTCCCGCTCGGACTTATTCAAAACTCAACCACTCGGGATACATATCCTCACTCACTCGGATTTTTTATCATTCACTCAGATTATAAATATCATACACTTAGAATCCCTTCCACTCTAAACCACTACACTAACTTCTTTCTCAGAAGAGGATCACTCAAGGTTTTCACTCGGGAATACAAACTCTTCCTCACTCGGGGTTTACTTATATCTTTCACTCGGTAACGACCGTGCTTAATATTACTCGGGAAAATCATTGCCTTGGCAGTATTCTATCCATCATCATCTTCAGTCTACCCAAACACAAGCCACCAGCATACAACACATATGTACATACATAATCATGCATTCGGAATACTCATTATCTTAACATCATTCATTCATCAACACCTGTTATCCGATACAAGCACAGGTTAACAACGTAAACCATATATGTATATAAACATGCACTCGGGTCATAATAGCTCAGATTACTTATATATAAAAATTTATATTCGTTATACAACACTGTTATTATGAGCCGGCCAAGGCTACAACTAACTAAACGTAGTAAATGCAATACAAGCACTCAACAGTCGGAGTACACGTCACCCGGACTTGAGGCCTTCACACAATTCAGAGTCTGACCTGCAAACACTGAAAAATGGTGTAGAGGGTGAGCATCTTAAATATTACATGATAGATACTGACTCGGATTGTCCCACAGTTATGCAACAATATATATATACATAATTATACATGGCAATAATTAGTCAGAACAATACCAATCAGCCAGGACACATAAGACTTTTACCGATCGGAATCCACCAGTTATCACTCGGCCATTTGCACATATCATTTCAATAACATTAACATAACAACAACCAGTGACATAATAATGCCCATGAATCAGAACGTACATATTCAACATTTCCCGATCAGAATCCACCAGTTCTCACTCGGCTATATACACATAACATTTCAATAACATTAACATATATTCATAGAACAGATTCCAATCAGCATCAACAGCATATGCACACAGAATAATTCACTCGGTTATATACATTCATTATCTCATTAACATCATCACATGCATAATCAAATTCCAATCAACATCAGCAGTACATATACACAGATTATTTCACTCGGTTCCGTATTTGTGTGTAATCGGTTTTGACGTTGCAACGTAGGCTCCCAGCCTTTTTATACATAGCTCTCAGCTATCAACTCAGCTCCCAGCTGCTTGGCCGTTTTACGGGTACCTAACCGTTTGCCCAAAAGGTGACACCAACGCTCTCAGCGCCAACGGAGGTGTTCACAGGCAGCCCGAGTCCCACTCAAGGGCTACCTTGAGACCCACTAAAGGATTTCACAACGTCCCACGCTTTAATAACCGATGGTAGTGTCCCACACTACATGCTCTCAGCATAAACGCATCCCCTACACCACACGCGGATTCATCACACAACACAGAGTTCATATGCACAGCAATACATGCATCTCATGCAATCTGCATCATACATCATCAGAACTCAAACAACACATGCATCTCATGCAATCGGTGCTAGGCATCAGCAGAACTCAACAACACATGCATCTCATGCAATCGGTGCTAGGCATCAATAGAACTCAACAACACATGCATCTCATGCGATCGGTATAGCATATCCCCAGAACTCAAATAGCACATGCATCTCATGCAATCGGTATTACATAACATCAAATTCATCAAGTCAACACCTTTTCTCATGTAGTCAGCATTTCAACTCAGAATAACATGCATGGCATATAAGTCACACGGCAATCATCAACAGCACCTTAGCATATTCTTTTCATGCAACCATTCAACACTCCTCAGAACTACTAGCATGCAATCTATGGACGGAACTAAACATGCAACTCTTGGTTCATAAGCATCATGCATCCAGTATCACAGACTCCACATGCAAACAAATCACAGAATCAAATACAGAATCGGTAAGCTATTAGCACCCGGAACCCGTTCATAATCTATGTGTTTAAGATAGAAGATACCTCCCTACCTGGAATGAAGCTCCCAGTCGTTCAACACAATACCCTGTTCCAGAGGAACACTGAGTCACTCTTAGTACATCTGCATGCAAGGACAGGGAAGGCCATTCGAGCCTCTAAGACACCCAGCTCTCGGTTCGCTCTCTGGGGCAGCTCCATCACAACACTGGTGAACACTCCAACCACCCCGAAGCACTTCGTGGTGTAGATCTCCACTGAGACCCAGGCAGCTTCGAGCAAAGGAGAGGGAGAAGGAGGGAAGTCGTCGAAGGGAAATGAAGAACAGGGAAGGAACAGCGTGTCGTCCTTGTGTCGTCGAAGGAGAAACTCTCAATTTGACTTCCTCACCCTCATGCTTGACGAAGGAAGGAGAAGAAGAACGAAGAGCGAAGAAGAAGAAGAAAAGAAGAGAGAACGGAAGGGAGAGAATTCTGAGGGGAAAATGAATAATAAAGTGGCCCAGAAGCACATATATGCATGCACGGAGAAGGGAAGAGTGGGGTGGGAAATCGTGCACAGCAGCAGCTCCCACACGCGTCTCACGCACATAGTCACAACTAATCAGCTATTGACAACTAATCACAATTAATCAGCCTTTATTTCTTTAAGTTAAATTAATTAATTCAATTATAATTGATAAATAATTTTTCCCACTTTGAAATTATTATTTTAATGATTTATTTTCATTCGGTAATTAATTATTAAATCAGGATGTTACAGACTGCACAATGAACCATAACACTATAATATGACAGCCTCATCAGTAAACCTTAGTGCTGGAAATGCATATGATGTCATGAAATGCAATCAATACATGAGATACGAACTATAACACATGGGCAATATCAATACTGACATTATAGCCCACTCCTCTAAATCATTCCACGATGCCAATTCATCAAACATCATCATCCATCATAATTTTCCCTAAGGCCCAGTAAGTATCACATCACATATAACATACCACTAGGGTCATCTATCATCATTCCATCACTTAACATTTCTACTATATGTAGACAACACGACACTAAACAAGGAAATCAATGGGTATAATGCAATTCTTCCAAATCATACATATAACCACCAACAAACATCATAATCCTACAACATATTTGATTACACATTAACACATAATCAAGCATAATTTATCATCATTTGCAAGTGGTACAAGGTCAATCCAACCATAAGGAATTCTAATCAAATTACAGCATTACAATAGCATGGTTTCAGAACTAGGACAAATTTCTTTCATCGTAAAAAGGAAATCAAAATAATACTAACAAGTATGAACAAGTGGGTATTTAATAAAACTCAGGACCCCAAAATCAAATCCCTACTTATTATTTGACCAGTAATCCCCCTCGTATGTTAAACGTACCTAAACTGACTAACTTCTGTGATCTCACTTTCAATCCATAATCCAGCAACCGCTAAAGTCCAAAATCGAATATCGCACAAGTCCTTATTCCGATTAACTCCCAGGCAGCGATACTGCTTAGGAAAAATTCCTAAAAATGTAAATTAATCATTTTTAACAACCCATACATCACTCTTTCCATATTTCAAAACTGAACACAACAATCCATCATAGTCCCAACTTACCGAAATGCGATTTCATACTATAATAACCCTCCGATATGCCTCCAACACTCAGTACTCAACTGTGAGTCCCTGAAACAACTCCACAATTTCTACCCAACATATTTATATGGAAATTCAGCAATTGCACAAAATGGGTATTACCCACATTGCTAAAATTTAAAGAAATTAAAAGCCCATCACCTCACAATTTCAAAATATGTTTTACTTGGCTTAAAGGTTTCTTGCTTTAACCGTGGTCATCCCGATTTAAGCTAAATAGTGAAGGAGAAGAAAGAACCCATTTTAATGGCATGCATGTGGAAAAATCCATAAGTAAGAGAGGAAGAAGAAAAGTAAAATTGAAGCATGCACCTACCTTAAGGTGAATTCAAAACTTGGTGGTTGTTGGCGAGAGAGTAAATCATACGGTGGAGGTGATGTATTTAGAGAGGAAGAAGGAAAGAAATGTTCTGCCCAAGGTGCAGTATTTTCACGTGAAAGGAAAAAAAGTTAAGAGGGGGTGAAGTAGAAATTCAATTAGAATGGAATCAGGAAAAGTGTTAAAATATGACTTGAGTAATTAGAATCTATGTAGGAAAGTTATAAGAGTTAGTGTATAATTAATTTAGCCTAAGTAATTAGTTCAGTTCAACTAAACATATTTTTTTCTAATATTGCTCATGATTTAATTTATTAACTTTTAATTATCAAATTTCCTAAATTAAAATTTTAGGATGTTACATGGGTGAGAGATAGGGAAAGTGAAGGAAAGAAAAGAAGTTAAGAAAGGAAAGAGTAATCAGAAAAGAAATTAAATTAAAGAAGGGTTAAGAAGTAAAATAAAATAGGTATAGTTTAGTGAATTAGACCGACTTGGAATAATTAATATGTCTAATCTTGAAGAATTTAATCTAACCAATTTTTGAAAATTAGGATGTTACAAGTATAATTCCATAAAGAGCTTCATAAGAAGCCCCCGCACCAAGAACTCAATTCGGTGTAAGGCAGAGGTTGTGTGGCAAGTAAGGGGAATACAGGCTAAAAGACTTGTAAGGGTGTCAGTGCTTGTGTTAGCTTTCCCCGTCCGTCATAGAAAGTACTAACACACTATATGAAAAAGACCACCCTCATCCATCGCCTTATAAATACTCTTCATCTACTACAAGTAAGGGGTGTTCACTAACCCATCGCTTGAGCTCTAGTATTATTTACCCGATATTGACTTGAGCGTCGGAGTATCTTTGTAGGTGACATCTTATTTTGGCCCTTAACATGAAATACTAATGGTTGTTCTCATCACATCGAGACCTTGAGATCCCACTAAACTCAGGGATATAATACTGAATTCTCGCTTATTCAATGTAATACATAAGAACTTAGCCAATATCCACATTGAAGTTTGTTTCTTCATACTGGACAGAACATTTGTGACGTCCTTCATCATTTTACATTTATTCTACCCATTTTATTAATTTTTTCACAATAAATTTTTCACAATTAAATAAGTTTATTAGTCCAAAATGGGAAAAATACTTATCTTCATTAAATTTCCCAAAATATAAATATATACTAAATTAAGAAACCTGGAAACCATTTAATTTGAAAAGAATTAAAAAACTAGGAACAGGGGCCTGATGCTGCGCGCCAGCCTCAAGCGTAGCGTGAGCATGACAGTAGCAACAACAGCTGTTGTCATGGGTTTTAGGCTAATTAGATAACTTCTAACCTACCCAATTGGCCCGTTTTAGATCCGATTGCCACAAAACTTCACGGGCCACGTGTTTTCTCCCTTCCGGAACTGTTGGCGCCGTTCATTCACCAAAATTCCAACATATTCGCAAGTTATGTGTAAAACGCAATTTAACCCCTATTTGTGCAAAACCCTTGCACCAAATACCCTAAATGGGTTCCAATTGACCCAAGGTCATTACACACAGTTTCTAAATGTCCTAGGGGACTTATCGGTACCTTCCAGGGGTCCTGAAGCCCACTAGATCTTAATTTCACTAAGTTAGTTCATCAAATCCATAATTATTCACTATATGTATAATTTTCTAAATCAATCGTTTCCTAATCACATGGCACACAATAATGACATGCTTTGACAGAACCTGCCTATAGCACTTATCATTCATGCAATATTGGCTCTGTGCCATAATTTACTTTATGCATCAATTACATACAATTAGCAACCTCATCATCAATTTATCCATATCATCATCACATCAATCATCATCATCAACAATTCACTACACCACATAATCATCATCGCATTATCAATATACCACATTAATTCAACAATTAGACAAGTATAACATAATTATATTACATAATTCTGCTTATTTTATAATTCTTTCACATTCCCTGGCATTAGTCCTCCGCTTGGTGCACCTCTGAAGCATTGATATCCTCCCTGTCACTGGTTACTAAAATTAAATAAACCACAGCAAGGGTGAGTGTTTGGCATATCATAATTAACATAGGACGATAAGTAAACATTAAAATACCTGATTAACTAAAGCACTATAACTCTTATTAATTTATCACCTTACTTTTACGTTTATAGCTCCATTTATCATCATCATTAACTCATATTTACAATCACCTAAACTCCAACTCAATATCCTTGACATCCTTTATCACATACTATAATTACCATAAGTCCTAAAACTCATCAGGGTACGTTATAAACAATAATTCATATTTCATCATCAGACATTTATCAATCATCAATTCTATCATGAACATCATAAGTATTAATTCACATTCCATTATCAAACATATATCCATATATTTCACAACTAACTCACATGCATCTGACTCCTAGTATCTGAATACCTAAGAATCGGCCTTCAGCTGGGGGTCCTACTTGACACCCCGTGGACCCTGCTTGGTCCATCGAGTTCTGCTTGACTCCCACCTCAACCACTGGGTAGCTCAACTAGGCACAAAGGCCACGGGAGCCAGAAACGAGGGGCTACACATACTGTCGGTCATCCCGTACCATATAATCACATAATAAATTATATCATACATGGCATATCTTCAAAATATCTCATACATAATGTCAGAAACTGACATTTACTCATCACTTGGGTGACCTACTTGCCAAGCCCATAAACACAAGTCATGTTATATATTTTCCATCATCATTATTTCATGCTTCATATCCATTTATGCATAATTTGAATAACATATGCCACACTACACATCATCAACACTCATTACAATTTGTGTTTTGCTCAATATCATTCATACATATAATTCATATACTTATTTCCTTACTTTCTAACACATAACTAATTAAATTAATGGATTTCTCCAATGATTAATTATTTAATCACACATAAATATACATATATAATTATATTAATTACACTTAACTAACCTACACCCTTCGCAACAATTTCTAAATAAATTCTAAGCCTCCCAAAGCTATCATATATCCAAATCCTAATTAATTATGACCCAAACACCCCCTTACCTCTATTCCAAGCTTCAATAATTTATTCTTGGTGTCGGCTGCGTCCTCCGGTCACTTGATTCACCGTTCCTCTTCCGAATTTGACACCCACTTTGTCGATCGCTCGACCAACGCTCGTTTCGGCACCTACGGTTATCGAAACATCAAACTAATTAATACACTGTCCTCCTCACACCTCCAAACTCATAACCCAAGCTTACCAACCCATCAAAACACAAAATCAAGATCCCATATACCACATGCAACTCACGGTTTCAAGAAGGGAAAAAGAAGGTGGGGAGGAAACACGAGATTGAGGGTCCCATAAGCCTTACCTTGGTCCTTTATGATCATGACGCTGACGCTATGCGTCAGCTCATTAACCCGCTCCCGACGCTACGCATCCTACTAACGCTACGCGTCAGGGTCCTGATTTTATTTTCTTTAAAATTTCATTTTAAACTCTATTTTCCTCTTATACTTCTCATTTATTATTATCCGAAGCTCTAATTCATATTTTTGTTTATTTTCAAATTATAAATATTGAGGATGTTACAACATTGACACACTTGGTGGGACCTGTTAAATATATTCTCACTTTCATAATCTTAGACGTTTCCATGGACCTCAAATCAACGTCTAGACACCCTGGAAGCTCATGTACAAGATCTGACGCACATAGAACATTATCTTCAAGGCTATAATGATGATTTATGGTAATATTTAAAGTTTTATATATAGTAAATAAAATAATTTAACTATAAGTTTTATCTTATCATAATTAATATAAAGTAATAAAATTATAATAATTATAATAATTATATTAATAATTATGTTATAAATCATATAATAGTAATTATATAGTAGTAGTAATAAAATAGTGCTATAGTAAATAAATAGAAGTAATATTATAAAATATCATGTATGTTGTCATATTTGTAAAAGAAATAGAAAATTTAACAATTATCTATATCATATTTTTTATTATTTCACAATATATGTGTAACAAATTACTTGTAATTGTAATGTTCCTTCTTTGTTGAATAATCATGTCAAATTTATTATGTTTTCATAATTATTAACTTTCTTTAAAAGTCTTATAACCAAGTTTGCTATCCTTGATATTTCAATGAAATATCTCATATTTGGAGAAATCCCTAACGACAACATTAGGAGTTGATTATTGTAATATTATTTTACTTTGTTGTCAAATTCAAAGATATCTTTTTTTTATCTACTTCAATAATTAAAAATATATTATTAATCAACAAACTACATTATTATTCAATGTTATTTTGTTTGGTAGAATTATGTTTATATTTAGTAAATCTCTTACACAGTTTCATTCATTCAAATAATCAATTTTAAGAATAATTTTTTATTTTGAAGCTACTAAAATTTTATGAGAATTAGAAAGAAAAAATAACCATGATAATTTAAAAATAGTGGGTAACTTTAAAAGTATAATGTTTTATTATATGTAAAAATAATTTAAAATTATCAAATTAATAATATAAACCTTTATATAAAATAAAACATTCTAACTCTTCACTTGTTTTAGTGGTTATTTAAGTTATTTTGAGTGATGGATTAAAGATTCTAGAACATCCAGATCATACATGTCCTTATAATTATCTAAGTGCTCCTGAGTACTACAGTTCCCCTGTGAAGAATCATGTTCCAAATTAAACAAATGAATAATAAAAAAACAATTAAATGAATACCTCATTGGAGGATATCTTTTGATACTTGAAAAGAAGGAAAAAAATATAAAATGGAAAAAGTAAAAGATACAATAATTAATGTAATAAAATTAATAGCAGAGATGAAGAAAAAGTAAAGTATCGGTATTATATTTAATATCTAGATATGGAGTTGAAAATAAAGAAAGTGGGAGAAGAATAAAGGAAGAATTGGAGAAGACATGAGTTGAACCCCCTTAACCTTTTTTATTTTAGCAATAATCAAATATATTAGGATATTTATAATAACTTATATCTTACTTAATTGAATTACTCCTGTTGGATATCAACATTTCTAACTAATACTAATAAATTAGTATTTATAGATTGAAAAAAAAATATTGAATCATGCATTATCTTTACCGTACAAATACAATTACAAAGCATTAAAACTACTAAACGAAGGCTCGACTTCATTTGCAGGATTGGTTCGAATACTAATCCCTTGCTGGCATGCACTAGTGCATCTTCCATTTACAGAGGATTCAGTTTCCCCCAATAACATCTCAAGCTTTAAGTATCCCTTTATATATATATATATATATATATATATATATATATATATATATATATATATATATATGAGGATTTGATAATGCTCAGTGTTTGAGAAATTAAATACAAGTCAGAGAAAATGAAAAAGAAAGGGAAAAATAGTTGAAAATCATAAAGTATATCGTGAATAAATATTTAAGACGAACAACTTTTATGTCCACTTGAAAAATATGGTAGCATATGTCCCGCATAACAACAATACTATTATTTTAGACATAGAGAAATGATTTAGACATATATGATTCAACTGCTTAAATATTTGTTAGAAGATTTATTCACTCAACTAATCTAATCCATTTTAAATCGCTTAATTGATCTAAAACACAATCAAATAACCCAATAACTGAAAAATTAGAAACTGAAAAAACCACAATTTTAAATCTTATATTCAAAATTAAATTGAACTGGTCCAAACAATAAATACTACTAATTAAGTTCATATTAATTTTTTATTATTTTATTCTTGAATTACCTCTTAACCATACATTATATTATATTAATAAAATATTTCAAACAACATTAAATGGTTGTTTAACAATATTATTGAACTGGTCTAATCCGGGGTCAAAGATCCAAAGTGGGGACCAGCCACAAAAGTCAAAGATAGAAGTGGTTGTACACCAGTACAATGGGTATCCAGTATTATGATCTGAACTCTCAATGGGAGAATCCGGTCTTGTTGTACTAGAGATCCTGCGCACCAAGCTTTCGCGTTGAAGAGGGGCGAAAGGTGGTGTCACCTGCGAAGATTCTCCGATGCTCAAGTCAGTAACCAGAATGAGAATTCAAGCAATGAAACAGTGTATCGAGAGTAAGAACAACTTAACATTATATGAGTGTGAGAATTGACTATTTATAGGTGAGCTTGGAGAATGAATCGTTAGGCACAGGTAGGGCCAGGAGACAAATAGTACACTACTCAGTGTGCGATTCTGACACACAACGCGGGGAGAGCCGCGTTTCTAGCATATCCTCCTTGCGGCTGTGCCTTGTACCTTCTCTTGGGTGACGTGAATACTTTTTAGTGTGCAAGGTTAGAATTTAGACATTCCGGTATGGAGAAAGTCTCATACGGATTTATAGTCTAAAGGTATACCTGTGAATCTGGTAGCACAGTGAGAATGGATGCAATTACCCCTCTGTGCTAGGTACCGGTATCGAGACCGGATCATCTGTCCCCTAACTTGTGTGAAGGACTGGTTGAGTTGCTCATATAAGCTAAACCTGCTCTCTAGCGGACGCTGATACCGGACCAAGATAGTAATTTCTTATGTCGCTCTGGCGGTGTGAAGATTAGATTCTGACAATGATCTACCTTGTGAGAGAATCCCAAGAGTTTTTGGAATTTGAAACCCTTCATTTTCAAACTTTTGCAACGTCCATGTATTTACAGCCACCAATGATGGGCATTAAAGGCTATTAACATGTGAGTTATGATGATTTTCTTGTCACGTGGTTTATCAACCGTCGCGATCATGTTAATGGGCCTAAAATTTTGAATTTTAGGCCCATTCATTTTCACTTTCCTTCTAAAAGCCATACATTTCGCGCTTTAGGGTTTGAAACGATGATGTCGTTTGATCCCAGAAAGGTTGCATTTCTTGACAAACGACGCGTCTTCTGGCAAGTAGTTGTGCCTCTTCAGCAATATAAATAGAGGAACTTAACATTTTCTACAACTTGCTTGCTTCAACCTTAGGAAAACTCTACTCAAATTACCTGAGAAGATTGTTGCTGCTATCCTTGTGAAGTCCTTTTCTCTTCCCATCCTCCTAACTCTTAGGTAACCACACTCTTCCTTTCTCTTAGTTTCTTCTTCATTTTCTATAAAACCTCAATCATGCGTTCTAGGCAGAGTCGTACTGGTCCCTCGTATAGGGGGCGTAACCCTCAGAGACCAACTGACTACCGCGGCGGAAGGATTTCTGTGGGTCCTTTCGGTGCTAGGTCTCGTCGTTCAAGAAGGGAGGAAAGTTCTTCCTTAAGGCGGCCAGTGGTTAGGCCCGCCTTGTGCCCTCCTCTAGTTTAGAGGCTAACAGCCCTTCTGAAAGCGAGTCGAGTTTGGACTGGTTCCTTTCTGACGACGTCACTTTTTATCACAGTACCGATGCCTTTCACCACGCTTTAGAGGAGATGACCATCGAAGGGCGTGGAAAAGTTCTAATTCTTAGGACCGTAGAAGGGTGTGTGAATGTTGTAGCACACCGCTTAAATTGGGAGAAGCTGAACGAGACATATCCTTACTGCTGGGTCGAGGATAATTCAAAGAAATAGCCTCTATCCACACTAGGGCAGACGGAGGATGGATGTACCCGGGGTTCAGGGTATATGTAGAGGAAAGGCTGAAGGAGAGGTTCATAGTCATGGCACCTCATCCTAAAGAATGGATCTACCACCGCGTTCCAGATGATAGGTCCATGTATATGCACAATTTTGTATTCCAGCATCTTGGAGTCCGCTTCCCCCTCACTAACTTTAAAATGGGCGTGCTCAGATTCCTGGAGTGTGCTTCTTCCCAAGTGTATCCCAACGGATGGAGCCGCATCCGCGCTCTCAAGGTCTTGGGAAATCACTTTAACTTTAAACCCACCGTGGTGATGCTATTTTATTACTGCCAGGTGGTCCGCCATGCAAACAAGAAAGGTGGTCTTGGGTTCATCATACTCCATTATGATTCAAAAATAATAAACTTCAACTCTTTCACTGACTCTGCGAAGATCGACGGGAATTCGTTCAAACCTTTTTATACAAGGATCAGAATACAGCCCAACAAATCGGTGTTTTGGCAAAACAAAGAAGGGATCCTCCAGTTCCCCACCAGTTGGAAACACGAGCACTTCTTGCTTGCCAGCAAGGCTTAGTAAATAGAAGAGAGTAAACTTTCTCTGTACTCCGTCAAGGTCTTGGGCACCTTAAAGGCTTATACTACCGAAGCCCAGGAGTTCTCCTACAAACATCTCTTAGGGTCCAATTTCCAAAGGGACGAATATTTCAGTAATAATCCGCTCTTACAATTTTTTTTTCATTTTTGCTATTATCCGATACCTGTTATTTTAATACTGATACTGCTTTCCTTTCTTTATGTAGAAGAAATAGAAGCGTCTTGCAAAGCCATGAATGACTTAAAGTCTATGCTAGTAGAGGACGATTGCTCCTCCGAAGAAAACAATATTCAGGCTAAAAGGAACTCATTCAAATCTATTCCCCAGACCATCACTCTTACCTCAGACGCAGGTGAGGACGTCCTGCTAAAGGATGCCCCCGAGGAAGATGAAGCTCACCCAATAGACCAGCAAGAGCAGCCAGTGGAGAAGAAGAAGGATAAAGGCAAAAGGAAGCTAGTGAAGGCTGCTGATGCCAAGAAACGTCCTGCTACTGAGCCAACTAAAAAGAAACAAAGGACTTTAGAAGAGACCGGCATGCAGGGTATTTCAAAGAGCAAGGCAGTGATCACCCAAACTGATGCCTCTGCCCATAACCAGATCAGATTCACAACTTGCTCTTGCTCACACTCCCCCCAACTCATCCTTTCGGACTCCGTACCTCTGGTATGAGGGTTCCATGCCTGCTACCCTTCCTAAGCAGGATTAGCACCTCAAGCCTACGCTTGAACCGTCAGGAATCAGAGATGCCTACCAGGCTGGTAGGTGGGAGCTGTCTAAACTATCGGGCCTCCTGGAGTCTTTGAGTGCTACAATGGACAACACTGAAGAAATTGAAAAGCTCAATACTAAAGTTAAGAAGCAGAAGGCCTAGGTTGCTAAAGAGAGAACAGCCTTGAGGGCGACAGAAAATGAGCTGAAGAAGGCGGAAGACAAGATCAAGGAACAAGCCGCCAAAATTAGTAACCTAAATATTTTGATGAAATCCATGGAGCGGCTTGTCTTCGAGCTCAGGGAAGAAAATAAAGAAGTCCTCCAGCTGAAGGAAGAACTCAAACTTGAGAAGGAGAAATCAGTTAAGCTGAGTGAAGATCTTATAGCTGCTGAGGCCAGGTGAGCAAGAGTTAATGAGGAATGGGCCAACAAGGAGAGAGAGCTGCTCGCTTAAATTGAAGAGCTCAAATAGGGGAGTGCCGCATCTGGGTCGATGGAGGCGGAAAATGCAAAGCTGTGAAAGAACCTTGCCTCTGCGAAGGCTAAGGCATCTAAGCCTGTGCAAATCTCACATTCTCATGCTGATCTAAGGACCAGGCCTAAGCTTTATTATCTTAAAATACTTAGTAAGGTACTCTCAGAGGTTTTGAGTGCTTGGGTTCCTACTCCGAAAAACCAGGGCTGTTACACTCTCCTCACCTTTTAGGAATTTCGCCCCTAAAATTCATCACGGTTATCATAAGCATCAAGGAAACTTCGGATCATTGACCCTTTGTACTCTCATTTGATGCTTCAAATACTTGAGTTTTAATCAAGTAGTTCCTACCAAACAAGTCCTAATGACTGTCAAACACAACTTTCAGAGTACAGCGGGGTAGAGCGAACCATACCCCAAGCCTGCTGAACCGACCATGTTGTGATACCACCAATGTAACACCCTCAGTTAACTAGGACAATCCCTTCCACTAGATTATCCTGGTCAACTGAGAGGTTACGAGTTTTAGAAAAATGTGGATGTTTTTTTTTGTACAAGGAAACTTGGTGGAACAGATACACCCTATATACAACATATCATATATAATACATGGTCGTAACAGTAACTGTACATACTATAAGTGAAGGAGCACGCAGGCTCTCATAAATGAAAATAAAATAATCTATCATAATCTTCCTGTCCTCGATCCAATAAGAGCTCCTGTGATCTTCGATACGCAGTCTGTGTGATCCTCTGCGGTGTATGGTCCAACCTGGAAGTCTGGAAAAATAGTTGTAAAGGTGAGTCTTTACCTCCACAATAATCGGGAAGGTGTCTCATCAACACCTGCCCACATACAACACAAATAATCCAAGATCGAGTCCCACCCACTCTCTTTGGGATTCCTAAAATACACTCTAAGTTATCTCACCACCCTTCATCTTAGCTAAACATTCCCATCTTCCCACTCACCTCTCAGGGTTACTAATGTCTATAAGATCATATTTAAACAACAAACAACCATAATTTCAACACAGTAATGCAATGCATGAATTCATTTTGTTATTCAAATCTTTTATTAGTCATCATGATGCATGTGGGCCCATCTCCTCCTCATCAATCTCATATACAATATCCATGTGCACAATAACACCACCCTTATCTCCCTTCCCCAACTAGAGCGACCGAAGCTCTCCTCGTTCTGGTTTTCACAATGGGTAAGGACTCTCAGTCGCAACATCAAAATGACCAATCACACATATCACACATCACCACAGAACGGGCACTCCACGGTCATAGAAAATCCCGCCTCTTGTCAAAGTATACCAAAGTTTGCTACGGGTTGTCTAGCGACGGGAGCGAATTCGATGCCACTTGGAATTCCCGCCTCCGGTGATACTCCCTAGACTGCCCTCGGGTATCGAGGCGTGGCAGATTCTTCAGTGTACCCCTCACTGTATGCTCTAGGGGATTTTTCAAACATCCCTCCTCAACTCCAATTCATGATGCACAATTCAATATCATTTTTATTCAATGGTCCTCGGTAGGGTCCCCCAAATGACTCCTTTCATTCCTAATGTCGAGTCCTTTTCTTTACTCAGTGTAACTAAGTCTTCTTATTTTCTTTATTATAGTACGTGCTTGACACTTAGGAATGAAGTGAGGTTTTACACTTTCTCAACAATTTGGGTACATTGGCGCTTCAACGCCCACATTTCATCACGGATCCGAATCTCACATACTTTTATATTTAATCATTCATCTAGTTATCCATGCATCATACGATGTTCATAACCATACCACATCAACAAGTATACAATAGCATCATACCAGTGCTATTCATCATGTCACATTGCATATACACATTGTCACAAACATCACACATCTTATCACATATGCACCTTGCACAACTAGCACACACATACATCCATTGTTCTTAAGAAGTCATTACACAAACACTTAGCACGTCGCATATCAAACACGTATGTATTCGCAAGGTCTCGTTGTATTGAGTCACCTAGTAGTACGTGAATCGAATTTTTTTATCAACTCGGTAGACTTTTAAGTGTAATTAAAACCATTTATAATTCTCTATGATCTTATTGAGTAAAACTAGTCCATTGGAATTTTTACCATTCAACATTCCTTGTTAAATTCTTACTTCCTTACACATAATCATAATATTTTCTTTAACTTAGTTTTTCACTAGATTAAATAGCACTTCCTTAATAGCTTAATTAGTCAACCCATTTTCTCTAACTATATTCGATCATTTTTTCTCTTGGGATGATTTACTTTACCTACACGAGCGTTGGACTCCTCTAATTAAAGGTATCCTAGTCATTTAGGGAAGTTAATAGTTAGCCTAATTACTTTCTCTTTTACCATACTGTAAAATTTTGTGTAGCTAACTTTCATGCCTTCATCGTTAACCATTTTAATTTAGACTATCTTCTCCTTTGGTTTCTTTCTTTAATCATAATGGCTAAATTATTCACTTATTAATTCATTGCCTGAAGAAGTAAAAGAACGTTGGTTCCTACTCTCTCCTATTTAAAGAAGGAACTCATCAATCTATTTGAACTTTTCCTTAGGGTCTTGGCTAATATGTTAAGTTGTAACTTGTTTATCTTTACTTCTAATTCTCAAAAATAATTAGTTCTAGATTTATTTTTATTAATTCGGTTCTCTTTAAAGGCTTCTATCCCTTTTTCTTAATCTCCAAAGTTATCACTCAGGGTCACAGCTTAGGGTGATATTGCTTAGTTTCCGAAAGTCACTAGTTAATTGGTAAGTTCTATTCTTTTTAGTTTAGCGGCGATTATACTCAAAAGTCTATCTCTTAGTTACTAACTAACTTATCCTAGACATACAATTTCCTTTAATGGCTCCTTAAAATTTTCTAACATAGTACCATTTCCCTTTAAAAATTCTAGATTTTTGGGCTTAATTTGTTTTAAGTATATAATCCTATTAATTTATTTGGATTCTTTTTAGAACCTTAGTTAACTTTTAAAATTCTAGTTCATTATTTCTTTGCTCTAAGTATCTTTATTCTACTGAAATAATTAATCCCAAAGTCCATTCTTTCTAGTCAAGTCTCTCGTTATTAAATCTATCTCTTTTCTTAAATTTCTAAGGCTACCATTTCTTTCTTCCAAGTGGTCACAAAATTTCCTATTCTAGTTAGATTCCTAACGTTTGATGTACATATATATATATATATATATATATATATATTCCTACTTATAAAACGTTATTTTAAGTTAAGAAAACTTTTCAATAATATTATTTGGAGTGGTTTTTCAAAAATTTAATTTCTTTATTTAAACTTTCTCCAAACAATTTACTATTGTAACTTAGAAAATTATTTTTAACGTCCGACTGAGAATTCGTTTTAACGTGCACATTATTTCCAAAATAACTCAACGACGTTTAAACCATCATTTAAATTATTTAATAGCGGGGCTTACCGGATAATATTTTACAAATTACATAATAACATCCAAAATTAAAAATAATTAATACAACCATATCGAATGAAACCGAGCCCGCCTAATTGCGAATTTTTCTAAATCTCTTTTCGTTGATCCGATTGCGATAAATCCTTTTGAGTTTATGAACGCCAAGTTACGCCAATTAAAATTTTTAAAATACCGGAAAATCCAAAAATGTAAACTTTTAGTCGTTGGTTACGAAAAATTTTAAAGTTTAAGATCCGACCATTGGATCGCGATGAAATTAAAAACGGAGGTCCCTGATTACTCAAGAAATATTATGGTACAACCAAAAACGCAATCAAGGGAGGAAAATACCACCTTTACCTCGTTTATAGCTGCTTTCAGGAGAGAGAAATTAGAGGGTTCACCAAAAATTCCACCGATCGTTCCTAGCGTACTCCGATCGTCGTCTAGGCTCCCGGATCTTTAGAAAAATGAACATGCATGGTTAAGAAAGAGGAAAACAGCCACGGTTTAGCAAGGTAATTAGTAGGACAGCCATGGATTTAATTGAAGTTGAAAGAGTTTGTTACCAAAGGTTCACCGTTTGTTAGAAATCTCCCACCGTTCGTTGCCGATCGTTCGCGTAATCCTTAAGAGAAAGTGACATACACAAGGTTTAGCAACATGGTCACAGTTTTGGGTGTCCAAAACAGCAAGGAAGACCAAAAATTCTTCTAGAGTAAAATAGAATTTATGCATCTAGAATGTAAGGGTGGTGATGAAGAGGAAGATCCACAAAACTTACCTAGCACAAGCCCAAGAAGCTCACGGTTTTAAGACTTCTTCATGCAAGGGAATGAAATGGATTTCTAACAGCCATGAATGCATTGAGCTTTGCCATTTGAAGGGCTGGACAATGAGGATTTGTCACGGTTTTGAGGAAGGAGAAAAGAGATAATGATAATTTAAATGGTTGAAGGAAGGTGGTGGAGGTTGGATGGTGACATGAGATGATTAGAGGAAGAGAAGGAGGGTTAAGCTTTGGAGTTTCTAAATGGAAGGGGATGGTAGAAGCTGGACGTTTATGGCTGGAGGAACAGAAGAGTGTAGTGTTTAAAATTCTAGACTTGAGAAAATGAAAGGGATGGCTCTTGTTGGAGGGTTACAACCGTGAGACAAAAGAGAATGGAATGGAATGACATGCAATAATATTATAATGGGGCTGCTTAGGAAATGTTTAAGAGGGGAATGTGCATGGCTGAGTGGTCTGATCAAGAATGGAATAAGCATGGGCTAGAAGGATTGGTTCAATAGAAATTGTGATTATTCATGCAACATCTTGATGGGCTGCTAGCTTTTACTAAATGGAGGCAGAATTAGTGATAGGTTGGTGGCGTGAGTGGAGGGCATGGACAGGGAGGTGACACTTGTCCAGTGGCTAGTGTGTTGGTGAGTTGAAAAAGGATGGCTGGAAATTTAAATTGTTACTAGACAATTTTCAGCGTGCATGATTTTCATGAACCAGAAACTAATCACGTTAAAAACAATTCTGTGATAATTCGTGGAGTACGAATCAGAGGAAACTCCTACACCAAAGTTGTAGGTATTGTTTATCTCTTTAAATTGATATATCATTTACGGTGATCCAATACCTGTAGCCCGAGATATGGTCAAAATACGACAGGATCCTCTAATCGCCTTCAAATCAGGTGGAGCTGTATAAATAAATTTATAATAAATTCTCCTTTGAGAATTGACCTCTGTGACCTTCATAAGAATTGTAGATGTTTTTGATACGGATCTATACGAAAAAGAATGAAGTGGTTTGAGTACTGGAAGAGGGTGATATAATAATTTTTCTGGGGGCTGTCAGCATAGTGACTTGAATTTCATGGATTGGTAAAGATTCTAAAAACTGTACTAATCTGTAAGGATCTAGCTTTTGAAGTCTTCATGACAAATGTATATAATTTTGTTATGGGGATTTTGACACCAAGGTTGCAAGAAACGGAGGTCATACGAGAGAGTTATGAGTTTTCAAACGAACCATGCACAGGATAAAAACGTGAATAATCATGGTTCTATGATGAATTTAATAAATTCTTGAATCTGAGCATGACAGAGTAGGAATTTGAGATCGAGGCCAGAAATAGAGTTTGAATATATCTTCCAAATAAAGTGAACAAAACTAGAATTACCTCAATCGAACACCATTTGAGGAAACTACGTCAAAAACGTCAGGAGCACGTAGATTGGGCTTCTGAAGAAATGAATTGACTCGTGGATGAGGTTGGCAGAGACCAAATCGGACTTCGAGCTCTTCATGAAACATTCCTAAAATGTCAAAACGGGCTATTAGGGACTGACCGTGTGGATCCTAAGAGAACTTGATCCCTTAGTGGATCATTAGTCTCAATTTGACTGATCAGAGTTTGGCCTTAAATTGGGTCCCACAATTCAATTGTTGAGGGACCGAACGACGTTTATTATTAAAATACGGTAGTTTAAAAATCTATTAACTAAAATATTATATATATATATATCATATCTTAAACTCATCACAAATAATGTTAAACACTAAACTAAGTATTTTCTATTTATTTCATTTTATATTAATTAAATAAACTTTTTAATAATGACGTCTGTTTATCGCTGATACCCAAATAACGTATTATTCTGTGATCATTTTATTAAGGAGGCTTAATTAAGTTTTATGAAATCTTGGGCTCTAATAATCATTTATCCTCTAAATTTATTTTGATACTGAAATAATTCTACTCATTCTGAATCTGTTCTCAATCGGGTAATTGACCATAATCACTTACAATCTATCAGAACCAAATATTACTCTCAACTTATCAATTCTAGCATCAATTAACATGATATATTCATGAGTACAACACTTTAGTAACATGTCAATTATCGAATCAAATACAATCATCTCCATATAAATTATCAGTAAATCAGCAAGTTCCTCTAGGGGCCACTATTACACACAGCCTCCCTTACTCACTCGTCTCTGTTCAACTGAGCTACCTACTACTCAGGTCCTCTCAGTTTTTGCTTTCTTACATTCTTATGCTGATCTAAGGACCAGGCCTAAGCTTTATTCTCTTAAAATACTTAGTAAGGTACTCTCAGTGGTTCTGAGAGCTTGAGTTCCTACTCCTAAAAACCAGGGCTGTTACACACGGCGGACATAGAAAGCTCCTGGGCAGGTGTGTGATGAAGGTTGGAAAATCTCTGACATGGATCATACTTTTTTACAAACTCGATGGAGTCTTTCTTCATCGTGGGCCACCAGTAGCCCACTCTAAGAACCTTCCTCATTAGGCTTCTACCACCGGCTTGGTGTCCGCATTACCCCTCATGTATCTCCTCCAGCACATCTAGCACCTCGTTTTCATTTAAACAACGAAGGTACGGTATAGAGAACCTCCTCCGTATGAGCATGCCATCCACCAACGTAAAGTAAGGTAACTCCCCTTTCAACTTCCTTCTTTCTAATTCATCAGTAGGCAGCTGCCCGTCGGGAAAATATCGTATGTAAGGGACCACCTATGAGTTCTCATCGAAGGCATGGTACGATATTGCGTTTAGTGATGGAGTCACGGGATGCTGGGCATCGTCAACGTACTCTGTACCACGGAAGTTATGTTCCTAGGCTGCTTTGTGCTTGTGAGTCTCGAGAGGATGTCTGCCCTAGTGTTTTCCTCTCTGGGCACATGCTTAAACTCCAACACAGAGAATCTTCCCTTCAATTCGTTCATGCAATTTAAATATAATTGGAGCTGGGGTTCACGGACTTGATACTCACCCTAAATCTATGAGATCACCAACTATGAATCACTACAGAGGGTTACTTCAGAAGCTCCAATATCAATTGCTGCTCTAAGTCCGGTGAGGCAAGCTTCACATTCAGCTTGATTATTGGACGTCTTGAAATTGAAACACAAATATCTCTCGGTGCACACCATCATCACTCTCCACCACGACACCGGCACCACATCCCTTGTTATTGGAAGAGCCATCCACATAAACCGTCCAATGGTTTCGTGGTACAGTTGGGTCTGCCCCAGTTATTTCTACCATAAAATCAACTAACACCTGGGCTTTGATGGCACCCCAAGGCTCATAGGAAACATCAAATTCTGACAGTTCAATGGACCACTTGATCATTCTCCCAGCAAGGTCTGGCTTGCTCAGAATAGAACGGAACGGGAGATTCATTCTCACCATCACGAGATATGCATGAAAATACAGCCTAAGGCGATGAGAGGCCCAAACAACAACGAGGGTGACCTTTTCAATCTTCTGATACCAGCCCTTTGCTCCCTACAGTGTCTTACTGGTGAAATACACAGGCCTCTGTCCTTCCAGGGTCTCCTTGACCAGCGCCATTCCTAGGGCTTCATCCGAGATGGTTTAGTAAAGGATAAGCATCTCTCCAGGGTCAGGTTTTACCAAAATAGGAGGGCTAGACAACACCTCCTTACGCTCTTAGAAAGCTTGCTCCTACTCCTGTCCCCATTCAAATTTCATGGACTTCTTCAAGATCTTGTATAAAGAAAGGGATTTGTGCGCCATCTTAGGCATAAATTGTGCTAAGGCAGCTACCTTTCCATTCAATGATTGGACCTCCCTCAAATTCTTTGGACTCTTCATGTCCAGAATTGCCTAGCACTTGCCTGGATTCGCCTCGATACCTCCCTGAGTCAACATGAAGCCCAGATATTTCCTGTAGGCACAACGAAGGTGCACTTCAATGGGTTCAACCTAATGTTGTATTACCTCAAGCGCGTAAACACCTAGCGCAAGTCTTCCACATGATCAACCCTAGCCGGGGTCTTGGCAATAATGTCATCAATATACACTTCCATTAATTTGGTGTGCATGCTCTCGAACACCTTATTGATCATACACTGGTAAATGGCACTGGCATTTTTCAAATTAAAGGGCAAGAGGGTATAACAAAAAACACTACGGTCATTGATAAATGCCGTCTTCTCTTGATCTTCCTCCCATATTGAAATCTGGTTATACCCCGAATAAGAATCCATTAAAGACATGTATTGGTAACCAGAAAAATCATCCACCATTCGATCAATGTTGGGAGAGGATTTGGATCCTTGGGGCAGCAATGGTTCCAATCTACATAGTCTGTTCATATTCTCCATTTACTGTTGGCCTTCTGTACTATCACCATATTAGAGAGGCATGAGGAGTATCTGACTTCCCTAATGAATTTGGCCTTCAACAGTTCTTCTATTTGCTCATAAGCTGCTCTCTATTTTTCAAGGCCTAGCCTTCTCTTCTTTTGGGCTACCGGTCTCATCTTAGGATAAACGGATAACTTATGTCAACAAAAATTGCAAAAATTGGGGTCCATCCCGGGCATATCCATAGCAGTCCATGCGAATAAATCCTTAAACTCATGAAGAAGCCCAAGCAGATGCTGTTCCATCATAGTTTCTAACTTGTCATTGTTATGCATGATCTTTTATGGGGAATCTCCCAACACAATGTCTCTGGAACCTCGTTCTGACGTAGGCTTAGAAGGGTTGTGAGGATCAATCTTCAGCTCCGCCCTGGGATCAAGGTCAATCAGACTAACCGACCCCGCCGCCGTTCCTCCGTCATTCAACTTCCTCTTCTTATTGAACACTTCTAACTTTACCATATTTAGGCTCAGGCTATAACAATACCTGGTCATTTCTTGATCTCCTCTGAGGGAAGACACATGGTTGTCCTTATCAATGAACTTGATAAGGAGGTATGGCGTGGACACGATTACTTCTATAGCATTCAACGTAGGGCGGCCTATGATGCTGTTTTAGGGTGACTTTACATCAATTACCAGCACTCTGGACTTCACTGTCCTCGCTCCGGGCTCACCCTCAAAAGATACAAGGGTGTCGAGATATCCCTTGGTGGGTTATTTTGTTCCATTAAAAGCTGTGAGCTCCTACATATAAGGTTGTAAATCTGAGTCATTGAAACTCATTCTTTTAAAGTAGTTATAAAAAATAACATCACAGGAACTCCCCTGATCGACAAGGATCCTCTTAACATCCTTGTTTGTAATTATAGCCACTATGACCACAACGTCATCACCCCCAGGGATAGTTAGGCCAAAATCTTCATTTGAGAATGACACCACTGGTGCCACCACACCGTCTCTGAAAGGGCGGTTGTCCCTGGGTTTCCCTTGGACAAATAGAAGCATTCTTTGATGATTCTTTTGGGATATGATCAAAGCTCTGCCCCTGTTAACCCCCATGATACTGTTGGGTTATTAATTGGCAAGCGCACCAATTGATTGTAGTTTTCAAATTTAGATATCGTTCCACTGGGATTGAAAGTCAAGTAACTCATAGTAATTTCTTATTTACTATGGTAAATTTATCAATGTTTATTAACAAAAGAATAATTTATAAACAGTTTATACAATATTCACAGGATTTGATGGTTGATTTTCTCATAAAGTAAAAAGATGGAAGAGATAAAATCTAACTATAAAGTGAAATGTAATTTAGAATAATTCAGATACTTAAGGTAAAAACACAGATTAACAAACTATGTTGGAATTAGGATTCTCGCACTAAAATATAATGTAATAATTACAACATACATACTTAATCATCAAGTTCATGTTATTGCAGCTTAAAATCATTATAACCGATTCCTCGTGATATAAATTCTAAGTATTCATCGTAAAGTCCGATTCCTCGTGAGCTTTCTCAATAAAAACTTGCATTAAGTCCTGGCCTTATGGCAACAATAATTACCAATTCTATCCCTAGTAATTGGCATATTAAGGGTATTTCAACTTTTACTTTCATTAAAAAAGATTTTAATTTGGCATGAATAATCATTCTCCCGTTTGATATCCATACTAATAAAACAAGTTTTGATACACATGAAAATCATTCTCCCGTTTGATGTTCATATTAATAAAGAGTTAAAATACTAACATGTTCTTGAATCATAAATATGTATAAGTCATAAGCACAACATCATATAATAGATTGATTCACCAAATTCCAACATAAACAATTTAGTTACACATAATAAAAGTAAGAACAGTACTTATAGAGTTTGACATTATGATGACTTGAAAACACTTCACAATACGAAACCTCACACTATAACACTCTCAAGTATCTAGAAATCACTCCAACCTTACAAACTCAAAGAAAAACACTCAAACTCGAGTTAAAAGAGAGAAAAGAAAGGATGAACTTTAGAAAATGGATGCTTAGAAGTGTGGAGAATGACCCTATTTATAGGGCTGAGGAAGGGTCCTGACGCTACGCGCCAGCCTGACGCTATGCGTCAGGTCCCTGACTCAGCTTCCATTAATCAACTCGAAGTGGCCATAATTGTATAATTATTTTAATTAATCATGCCCAGACAGGTGTGCCTTGTCCCCCAATTCGGCTTGGACACTTGTGGTTAGTGGAGGGGTCATTGGCTGAGTGCTTGACCACCTGTCAGTGGTGTCCACGTAGCTCCTGACGCTACGCGTGGGTGTGACGCGTAGCGTCAGCATCAGAAGTTCCCACACTACACGTGGTGTTGATGCTACGTGTCAGCTCTCTAGTTCTTCAATTTTTCTCTTTAAATTCTTCACATTTTTACTACAAAACTTGAGAAAATTGATCAAGGGCAGATTATTTCCAACAACATCCATTTATTGAATTTAAAACCTAAATTTCTAACAAATTCACCAAATTCTTATTCTTTTTACAAAATTTTTATTAAAGATTTTATTGCAAATTTGAGGACTAACAAATACCCCCAACTTGAGACATTGCTCGTCCTCGAGTAAGAGAGAAAATAAAAATAAAATTTGAAATCAAATTTTTGAGTAAGTCCGAGAATTTATCACAAAAAGTAATTTCACAATTTACCATTTTGAAATAATCAAAAATAGATATCTTATGTAATAGAGGTTTAATGACAAAAAATCTTTACAATATTTTATTAACAAATCAAGCATAATTTCATGCTTACCTCACAAGTGTTTATCTCTGTGCAAAAGGGTAGCCTGTTTCACTCAATCAATTATAAAATCAAACAAATTTAACTTTGATTTTCATCTAGTCAATGGTTAATTATACAGGGATAATTCAAAAATCACAAGGTCTTTTCAAGGGTTGTAATGAGGCTTGGTTACAAGAAATTATGGTTTTTCTTGGATTTCAAAAAACCTAAAATCATAAAAAAGCATTTTATAATTTTTAGGCTTTCTCTTGGCCCAAATCTCAATTCCCATATTGATGAAAAATAAATACCCCCAACTTGATTCTTTCATTATTTTTGATTTGCATGTATTCATTTTTTACATGCACTATTTTTTTAATTTTTCTTGAAAAGAATCAAGTTGTTTAATTTTCACTCTCCATTCTTGTAAGAACACTTGAAATATCTTTTATTTTGCTCAATTGCTCTTTTAATCAATCACGTAGAGGGAATGGTTAATATTGATAAAGGTTAAGGGTACCAAAAAAATTATTTTTCAGGCTTAAAATTGGCTTTCAAGGGATAAAATAATTTTACCATGGTAAGCTTTTTGGCCCAAGGTTTCTTTTACAATAAATGTGCCTTGATCATTTTCTTGAATTCTCTGTACAACAACACAAATCATAGATTAAAGCAAAATCAATTTGAATGAAGTTATGTCGAAACTCTCAAGTGTTTAAAAGATCTCTCAACTCACCGTGTTATTGAAATTAGCTTGATAGTTAATAAATTTATTGTAATGAAATTTATCAAAATTCTTTAATTACAAAAAGAATCGATAATTGATTTAAAAATGGTTTTATTGTGTAAAAACCTTAAGTGTATAAATTTTCTTATTCTCAAAAATTTGATTTAAACGATAAAACTTATTTTTGAATTTTTGAAGACGATACGTAAAAACACCGTAAAAATTATGCAAAAATAACACACCATATAATAAAACAAAATATAATATAATCCAAAATCAACTATACCAATGTAAATACCAAACTAAATGTAAACTGAAATGTATGTAGAAGGTGCAAAAAAATAACACCATCAGTCCTCCATGTGATCCTCCTCATCTACATCATCCTCTGTCTCAGCATGTGCTCCAGACGGTCCACCAGCCTTAGGGTATGTAGGTGAATCACCAGGCCAAGCTACAAGAGCTGCAAACTCAGCTGGTGTGACATAAGGTGCTCCCTCCCCCTGAAGTCTGTACTAATAAAATGCATCATAAAGATGCATATAAGCTCTGTGTGTGGCAACCATCATCTACATCATATGCTGATGCTCAAGAGTCATCCTAGCAAATCCGTTAGTAATAGCATCAGCAGATGGTGGCTGAACTGGTGGTCTCCTCCTCCTCTATCTGGGCTGAGCCTCCTGCTCCAATGGTGGAAGCTCGCACTGCTGGACGAAGTAATCTCTGTTCACTAGAACTCTGGGGACTCTCCCCGAAGAACTAGTGAACTCTAGTGATGGCACAACAACTCCTTGCCTCCTCAATAAGGCAGATATGATGAGAGGGAATGGGATAGGGCGGTTCACCTTATACCCAAGGGCATAAAGGTGAATCTGCTCAGATATCAGCTCGGCAATGTCAATGGTATGGCCCTGAAGAATAGAGTAAAAAAGGCAACAGCAATCAACTGGGATAGAAGAGAGGTTGGTGACAGGAGTGATGTTATGCAGCATGAGATGAGACCACACCTGAGCTATAGGAGTCAGCTGGGTCTTGAGGAGGTTTGATGGAGTCCTTCCAACCTTACTCAGGTTGAAGAAGATTCCATCCTTGCTCAAGAAATGAGAAACCTGATCTAGGAAGTATCCTAAATCACCATCCTCAGTCGGAACCTTGTTTCTGTTTTCCTTCCAGAAATAAGTATCGCTCTCGGGAGTAGGCTCCCAAGGATTACCCAGTAGGGTACTAATGGTATCCCGGTCGTATGTGATGTGCCGACCCCTAACCCAGCTTGTCCTCTAATGACCGATATTCAGAGAGTCCTGTAGAAATTCGCATAAAACTCCATCACTAAGATAGGGTCCCCCTCAGTAGGTAAGGAAAACACATCTCCTCCTTTGGACCTCATCCTGCAGCTCAGGATAGTCCTCAGTGTTCAGATCTAAGACTCTCTCCCAGATGAGTCTTTGGCCCTTAATTTGGTGGAACCGGGCCCATTTCATATCAGTGTAAAATCTAATGGGATCTCTAGGTCCCAACTGCTCCTCTTGAAGATCTGGATCCTCAGAGTTGGTATCTGTGTCTGTGGTCTTTGTCTCTTTGGACCAGTGGTAGGAATTGATTTATTTGGTGTCATCTACAAAAAGAAAAATTAAAAATCAAACACACTATTTTTGATTTTCATATTTTAATAAAACATGCCAAAAATTATCAATCATATTTTTTTTGGTTTTTATGCAAAATAAAAACTCATGCAAATTTCACACAACAAAATATTTGCAGAGCATAAAAACAACTTAAACATGTATATTTTTGAATTCCCAAATCACACATATCTACACAATTTAACAATTTTATTTATTTTTATGTAAGAAAGTATAACAAACATAGAAAACAAATAAAAATAGGACAGATTCATTAAAACAAAAATTAATACCTACATTAAACAGGAATTAACACACAAAAATTAACAAAAATCAAAAACAGAGGCTGACGCTACGCGTGGGTGGGACGCTACGCGTCAGACCTGTTCTGCCCACGCTACGCGTGGGGTTACAGTGCATGCCTCACGCTACGCGTCAGTGGGACGCTACGCGTGAGGTGCGCAGTTTCAATCACAGAAACAGGGGTTGTGCAACCACAATCCCCCAAAACTTTTATTCAATCAAAGCAATCCCTAAATCTAACAACAAACAAATCCCAATGGTTTTCTAATCCTAATCCTAACCACATGCATTCTAAAAATCAAAAATCAAAAGTAAACCAAAAGAGAAAAGAGAGAAGATACTTACTTCGAATCCTTATGAAGTTTGATGAAAGAATGAGGGAATGTGGGTAATTGAGAGTGAGAATTAGGGTTCTGAGAGGCAAAGTGAGGCAGAGAGGGAAATTTAGGTTTTTAAAACCTAAATTGGGCTCTCTGGTTTAGTTTTAAAACTGAACGTGGGCTCTGACGCTACGCGTGGATGGGACGCTACATGGCAGGTTGAGATTTTTACCTCTACGCTACGCGTCAGTGGGACGCTACGTGTGGGGTTCTATTTTTTTTAATGTAAATATTTAAAAATAAAAAGAAAATAATGGGTTGCCTCCCATTGAGCGCTTGGTTTACAATCTCTAGCTAGACATCCTGTACATCACAAATGGGTCAAATAACAAATGGTAGTGAGTCGGTTGATCTCACCACTCTGATATGGTTTTAATCTTTGCCCATTAACCATCCAACTTCTTTTGGAAGTTGGATCTTCAATTTTAACTGCTCCATAAGATTTAACTTCCTTGATTACAAAAGGGCCTGACCATTTAGATTTCAATTTACCAGAAAACAGTCTTAATCTTGAATTAAACAATAAAACTTGCTGACCTGGTATGATGTGTCTATTTTTAATTTTCTTATCATGGTAAGCTTTCACCTTGTTCTTGTAACTTCCAGATGTTTCATAAGCATTATTTCTCATTTCTTCCAACTCAAATAACTGCAACTTTCTTTTGTCAGCTGTTGCATTTGGATCAAAGTTGAGAAATTTTAAAGCTCGATATGCTTTATGTTCCATCTCTACTAGAAGATGACAAGCTTTTCCATAGATCATTTAGAAAAGAGAAAGGCCAATTGGAGTCTTAAATGCAGTTCTGTATGCCCAGAGTGCATCATCAAGCTTTTGTGACCAATCTTTTCTGGAGGAAGACACAGTCTTTTCCAAAATCCTTTTCACTTCTCGATTTAAAATCTCAGCCTGTCCATTGGTTTGTGGATGATATGATGTGGCCACTTTATGTCTCACTCCATAGTGTTGTAACACTTTCTGAAGAACTTTGTTACAAAAATGTGATCCTCCATCACTGATCAAAGTTCTTGGTGTTCCAAACCTGCAGAAAATATTTTTCTTCAAGAAATTCACTACAGTTTTGGTGTCAACATTAGGTGAAGCAATTTCTTCTACCCACTTTGAAACATAATCAACTGCCAAAAGAATGTATTGATTAAATTGAGAGTAAGGAAAGGGTCCCATGAAATCAATACCCCAACAATCAAATACCTCAACCTCCTGAATGTTTGTGAGAGGCATTTCTTGTCTTTTGTTAACATTACCTGTTCTTTAGCAGTTATCAGAAGCTTGCATAAATGAGTGAGAGTCTTTAAAAATGGAGGGCCAATACAAACCTGATTGAAGAATTTTTGTAGCAGTTCTTTCTCCATTAAAATGTCCTCCATAAGGGGATTTATGACAATGCCACAACACATACTTCTTTTCCCAATCGGGTACATAACGACGTAACAAATTATCCATACTAATTTTGAATAGATGAGGGTCATCCCAAACAAAGTATTTTGAATCTTTGAAAAAAAATTTTCTTTGCTGCTAAGTTAAATCATTTGGAAGAATTCCTGCTGCTTTAAAATTGGCCACATCAGCAAACCATGGCCGTTTTGTTATTTCAAAAAGTTTTTCATCAGGAAATTCTTCCAAGATGTCTTTTTCTTTGGCAGTGACCTCGTCATTCATTAATCTAGAAAGATGGTCAGCGACCATTGTGAACACCTATTTCGGTCCAGTCAATTTTCACTAAGAATAGGGAATTTTCGTCACCAAGAATAGGGAATCCAAAAGTGAAAAGAATTAAAAAAAGAAGAAGAAAAGAAATAAAAAAAAGAAAAGAAAAAAAGAGAAAAGAAAGAAAAAAGAAAAAAGAAAAGAATTTAAAAAAGGAATTAAATTAAAAAATAAAAAAAAATTCTAACTCGGAAATGATCATTTCCGAGTAAGATGACTCGGAATGATCATTTCCGAGTAAGAAGTCTCCGAGTGAGACATGGCCGAGTGGTATGTATGTGATATGAGTGGGAATTTCGCTCAAGCGAGTGGGAACCTCGCCCAAGCAGAAAGGTGAGCACTCAGGCGAGTGGGAATCCCGCTCAAGCGGAAAGGCGTTTTGAGTAACATGTCTCTGAGTGAGACGTTGCTGAGTGAATTGTCACCGGGTGGGGTGTTTCCGAGTGAAGGATTCCTGATTGAAACCAGTCTGAATGAAAACAGTCCTCTTCACCAATACATCCGAGTGAATGAATCCGAATGATTGGGTGATGAGTGAAACCATTCTGATTGGAATTAAGACCGACTCCCAAGGTCATTTCTGAGTAAAGAGTCTCTGAGTGAAACGTGGCAAGGTGATATTCTGAGTAGGCTTCAAGAAAATTTCAAAAAATGAAGAAAAAGCTTCAAGAAAGGACCCAGGGAAAGAAATTCCGAGCAAAATGAGACTATCCAAGTGAAAATTGCCAAGATCCCGAGTTCTGAGTGAGGAGAAGGATTTTTCTGAGTGAAAATTGCCAAAATCCCAAGTTCTGAGTGAGGAGAAAGTTGTTTCCGAGTGAAAATGTCCAAGATTCCATTTTCTGACTGGAAAGCAAGGCTGAATCCGAGTGATGGCACCCAAAGGAATGATGAAGCTGAGTCCCAAATTCTGAGTGGAGGGAAGACCGACTCCGAATGAAATGAACAGGCTGAGAGAAGCTTTTCTGATTAAAGTGAACAGGCTGAGTCCCGAGTGAGCATCCAATTGTCGAATGAAACTCTTATGATTCGAAGGTAAAGCTGGATTCTGAGTGAATACACTCAGAAGATTGAAGCTGTGTTACAAGTTCTGAGTGGAAAGAAGACCGACTCCGAGTGGTTAGATTCTCAATTTCTCAATTCTGATTGAAGTGTAAAGGATGACTCCGAGTGAAGCAATCCTAACATCCGAGAACATCATGATTGAGGTATGAAGCCGACTCCCAGGTGAATTTGTCCGAGTCGTCAGATTTTCTCAAAGTTCCATTCTAATAAAAACAAGGACGACTCCCCGTTGTGAATCTGAGTGGGTTGAAGTTTATTTCCAAACCGGTTGACAACATTCTGAGTGAATCAATGTGATTCAATCCGAGTGATGAGTTTTCGGGCGAAACTTACTTCACGACTGAATCAATGTGAAGTTAAAGAGAGAATAGTTCTGATCTGCCAGCAACCGAGCAAAATATTTCTGACATGCCGAGTGAATCAAGCAGAAGGGCAGAGTGAAGCTTCAAGCAGAAGGGTTGCCGAACAAAGGTTTCTCCGAGTGGTTAAAGTCTAGAGATATAACCGAGTTGTTTTTTATTGTAAGAGTTTTCTCGAATGAAATGTCCAAGCGGAGAAAAACCGAATGAGGCTTCAAGTAGAAGAATTGCCGAGCAAGATTTCTCCGAGTGCTGATTGAACCATTCGAATGAAGGAGGACATGAACCTAGGCCGCGTGAGTCATTTATCCATCCTCACCGAGTCATCCTTCAAGTCAGAGCCGATTGAACCATTTTTCAACCGTCACCGAGCCATTTTCACCAATTACGAGCCATCCATTTTCAACCGTCACCGAGCCATTTTCACCAATTCCGAGCCATCCTTTTCACTCAATTTCTGAGCTATTTTTACCCAATTCCGAGTCATATTCCAATCATTTGCGAGTCCTATTCCAATCATTTCCGAGTCGTATTCCAATCATTTTCGAGTCCTTTTTAGTCGTTTCTGAGCCATTCTTCACTCGGTTCCGATTGAATATTTCAACCAGAATTGTTTTGCTCGCCCAGCTCCTCACAGCAGCCTCACACCGACCGGATTTCACTCGGTCTAGTGTACAAAATGACCTTTTCCACTCGGTCTTTTGCACAAAAGGCACCTTTTCCACTCGGATTGTGGAGAGAAGGTGAAATCCGACCCATATTCCCACCGAGTGCCCTTGCTGACTTGGATTTCCACTATCCAAGTGGATCTTTGACTTATGGGGGGCGGCTGACAAAGTGACAAAGGAGAAAACCACTAGCCACTGTCCCCTATAGCTGTCTAGGTGCAAGTTGTTCCCACCAACTCCATCCAGGCTGTATCCAACGCTGGTCAAGTGAGGCGGCTAACTTTAGGACAAAAGGAGAAGCCCCACTTGCCACTGATGGGGGACATTCAAGACCTCTATAAAGAGGAAGGGGATTCTGAAGCAAAAGAAGGAGGAGAGAACTCTGAAGCAATTTTTTTTGATTGTCCCCTCACTCCTCTCAATACCGTCCCTCACTCTCCTTTCAAACCAATGAACCTCCTTCACCTAAACACTGTCCCCTTCTCCTTACCCCTCACCATACTGTCTTCTCCCTCTCCACACCATCACACCGTCCCCCTCACCATACTGTCCTCAATCCTCCACACCGTCCACCTCTCAACCGTCCCCCTCACTACTGTCCTCCCTCACTCGTCCTTCTCCTCTCCCATACAGCCCCCTTCACCTAAACACTGTCCCCTTCTCCTTACCCCTCACCATACTGTCTTCTCTCTCTCCATACCTCACAGCCCCCTTCCACTGTCCCATTCCCTCTCACCCCACGCTCACCCTCTCTCTCACCGTACTCTCCCTTTCCTCTTTCCCTCAAAAACTGAACCATACACACACACCTCACAGCCCCCTCCAACACCGTCCCCTTTTCTTCCTTCTCCACCTCCACCAACACAAAAACTCCTCCCTCTCCCTGTCCGTCCCAACCTCCAACCATCTTTCCTTCTCCTCCCTCCTTCTCCTACACGTCCTCCTATTTTCCACTAACACCGTTCCTCACTCATCTCTTCCTCTCCTTCCACTGTCCCTCTCTCCTTTTCCACCCACACCACCGAAACCATCCCTCTCTCCTCTCTCTTAAAACTCACTCAACACCACCCTTAAAATAAACCTTTCAATACCGTCCCCCACTCAACACCAACAGCCCCTTTAAATCCTTTAAACACACCGTCCAGCATCCTTATTCAACACCGTCCAGTCCACTCTCAACAACACCGTCCAGCTCCTTTCTCACCATACCGGTCCCACTCTTCCCCTTATTTTTAATACTTGTATTTATTTTTATTTTCTGCTAAATTAATTGTTATTCGGTGACTTTGTTTCCTTTTCAATTATCAATTAATCTTTATTGATTGATAAATATTAATAAAAATGAATGCTTCACACATTCTATTTAAATTAGCATAAAAAGTGTAATTATTATTATTATTATTATTGTAATTTTTATTTTCTTTTCTTAAAAAAGGGTGGAGCGAGTTTAATTTGGACGAGACGTCCTGTTAATCTCATTTTTTTATATAATATTCTTTTAAAAAAAAGGGGTGGAGCGAGTTTAATTTGGACGAGATGTCCTGTTAATCTCATTTTTTTATATAATATTTTTTTTAAAAAAAAGGGTGGAGTGAGTTTAATTTGGACGAGACGTCCTGTTAATCTCATGTAAATATTCCATTTTATGTTTGTTTATTTTTGTATATTTTGTCATCTCGTATACTTTCTTTTCATGAAGAAGTTAAAATAATTATTGGGTTAATTATAATGCGCGCTATCATATTGAGGTAACTGTTTTTATAACGGACAGTTGTGAGATGTTAATACCTTCCTCACCTGTAATCAGACTCCCAAATCTGGAATATCATTTTTGACCAATGCTTTAATAAAAGGTTTTCCCAGTATTTTATCCTAAAAAATATTGGTGGCGACTCCCTGTTTTTCTTTTCGAACCAAACAAACATCGTTTTGAGGGTCGGCCGTGCCGCCGCGATCCGGTCGCGACAACCATATTTTCACTATCCTTTTTATCTTTGATTTCAAGATCATATTCTTGAAGGAGTAAAATCCATCGGATTAACCGAGGTTTAGAATCAGTTTTGGTCAAAAGATACTTAATCGCAACATGATCAGTGAAAACAATTATTTTTGATCCAATCAAGTATGATCTAAATTTTTCTAAGGCATACACTATGGCTAGTAATTCCTTTTCAGTAGTTGCGTAATTTATTTGATTTTCATTTAAAACTTTACTAGCATAGTGTATAACCCTAAAAACTTTTTCATATCTTTGACCTAAAACTGCTCCTACAGCATAATCACTTGCATCACACATAAGTTCAAAGGGTAAATTCCAATTAGGAGCAACAATTACAGGGGCAGAAACCAATTTTTCTTTTAAGGAATTAAAAGCTTTAAGACATGCTTCATTAAACTTGAATTCAACATCTTTATTTAAAAGATTTGTTAAAGGTTTAGCAATTTTTGAAAAATCTTGAATAAATCTTCTATAGAATCCAGCATGTCCTAACAAACTTCTAATACCTTTTACATTCACAGGGGGTGGGAGTTTAGGGATTACCTCTATTTTGGCTTGGTCTACTTCAATACCTTTAGAGGAAATTTTGTGACCAAGTACAATTCCTTCTTTCACCATAAAATGATATTTCTCCCAATTGAGCACCAAATTTGTTTCAATACACCGCTTCAGTACAGTGTCCAGATTGGTTAGACATGTTTCAAATGAATTCCCAAAGACTGAAAAATCATCCATGAAAATCTCAATGCTCTTTTTAATTAGATCTGCAAAAATAGCAAACATGCATCTTTGAAAAGTAACAGGTTCATTAAACAATCCAAATGGCATCTTCCTATATGCAAATATACCAAAGGGACATGTAAAAGCAGTCTTTTCCTAATCAAGATGGTCAACATCAATTTGATTATATCCAGAATATCCATCAAGAAAACAATAGTAAGCTTGTCTAGACAATCTTTCAAGCATTTGATCCATAAAAGGAAGTGGAAAATGATCTTTTCTTGTTGCTTGATTTAGTTTTCTATAATCAATGCACATTCTCCAACTAGTGTCAGTTCTTGTTGGGATTAATTCATTTTTATCATTAATAATTACTATCATACCACCTTTTTTTGGAACAACTTGTACAGGACTTACCCATGCACTATCAAAAATGGGATAAATAATACCTGTTTTCAGCAATTTCAAAACCTCCTTCTTAGTTACCTCTTTCATGGTTGGATTGAGGCATCTTTAGGGTTAAGCAACAGGTTTAATATCTTCCAGTAAAATCTTATGCATGCAATATGATGGGCTTATACCTTTTAGATCTTCAAGTGTCCATCCAATTTCTTCTTGATTCCTTTTCAAGACTTCAACCAGTTTTTCTTCTTTTATTTTACTTAACAAATTACTAATAATAACTGGTTTTAAATTACCTTCTTTCAAAAAGATATACTTTAAGTTGGAAGGTAGCTCTTTCAATTCAGGCCTCTTGATTTCTTCAACAGGTACTTCTTGAATTCTTTAATTTCTCCTAATTTAGGGAAAATTTATTTCCCTTGATCAAGATCTTCAAGATATTTGTCTACTTGTTTTTCTTCTTCTTCACTCAAGAATTCCACAGAGTTAGTTAATAACTTATTTAAAGGATTAGAATTCGACATACCTATGGATATGGAGAAGCAAACTTTGTCGAGAACATCCACCTTAAAAAAATCTTGTTTTGGATTGGGATATTTCATGGCTTTGAAAACATCAAAGTTTACTTCTTCATCGTGAACTCTTACTGCCAAATTTCCATTATCTACATCAATGAGCACTCTAACAGTCTTCATGAATAGTCTTCCTAGGATTAGGGAACTTCAACATCTTCTTCCATGTCTAAAACCACAAAGTCAACAGGGAAGTAAAACTTGTCAACTTTCACAAGTACATCTTCCATAATACCATAGGGTCTTTTGATTGATCTATCAACCAATTGTAGAGTCATCTTTGTTCTTTGAGGATCAAGGTCACCAATTCGCTTCATCATACTTAGAGGCATTAGATTAATGCTAGCCCTTAAGTCTAACAAGGCTTTTCCAATATTCATCCCTCTAATGGAGACAGGAATGGTGAAACTTCCAGGGTCTTTTGACTTTTCTGGCATGTTATGTTGCAAAATAACACTACAACCTGCTTCAAGTTCAACAATTTCTTTATTATACCTCCTCTTTTTGGTAAGCAATTCTTTCATAAACTTTGCATATGTTGGCATCTGTTCCAATGCCTCAAAAAATAGAATGTTTATGTGTAATTGCTTAAAGATTTTAAGGAATCTCTTGTATTCTTTTTCCTTGTTCTTCTTTGATAGTGCATGTGGATAAGGTAAATCTTTAACTGGAGGTGTCTGACCCAAATACTGATTTTTTTGTTTTTTAATTTTTAATTTTTCTTTTTCATCATTCTTTTATTTATTTTTTTCTCCTCTTCTTCTTTCTTTTCTTCTTTTTCTTCTTCTTTCTCTTCTTTTTCTTCTTCTTTCTTGTCTTCTTTTTCTTCTTCTTTCTCTTCTTTTTCTTCTTCTTTTTTCTCTTCTTTTTTCTCTTCTTTTTCTCTTCTTTTTCTTTACAATCATTTCTTACAACTTTACCACTTCTTGTAAAAATAGCATTATATTGTTCTCTTGGATTTTAAGTGTTTGCAGAAAAACCAGAGCTTTTCATGTCAACTACTTCTTTTGCTAACTGTCCCAATTGCATATCTGACGCTTTACGTGCGGCTTCATTTGTTTGCATGTATTATAGAAACTGTTGGATAGACTCTTCTATCCTAGTTAGCCTTGTTGTTTGATCAGATTATGGTTGTTGTTTGAATTGATTGTTAGGAGGTCGGTTAGAAGGTCCAACATCTTATTTCCAGCCAATATTCTGATTCTGCCAACCCTGCAGGTAATTGTTAGGAAACGAATTACCAAGATTGAAAGGAAAATTACCTAAGGGTATTCTTTGATGGTTCAGAAAATTGTCTTGCTCTTGCTCATTTCTATCAGGGGCATAATAACCACATGGTTGTTCTCCCATGCAATGCATACATTGTTTCAATTGAGCAGGAGGTGGTGATGACATTTGAGCAATTTAAAGTTTCTCCAATTGTTTGCTCATAGCCTCAATTTGTTGAGTCAATAATTTTTGCTGAGCTAATACTGCATTATTCACCCCCAATTCGAGCATACCTGGCTTTCTTTGTACATTACCTCTTTCATGTTTTGCTTGTCGGTCACTGATGGACATTGATTCCAATATTTCTATTGCTTCTTCCATAGTTTTGTTCATTAAAGAACCCCCTGCACAAGCATCTAACATCATTTTAAACTGAGGTAACAAACCATGGTAAACAATCCTTACCTTTTCGGTATCATTTAAGTTATGGTTTAGACATTTCCTTAAGAGTGACTTGAATCATTCCCATGTTTCTCCTAATGACTCATCATTATTTTGTGAAAAAGAATGTATGGCTGTCATGGCTTCAAAATATTTTGAAGGAGAATAAAATCTTTCCAAAAATTTTCTCTCAACATCAGACCAGTTTGTAAAACTACTGGGTGGACAAGATTTAAACCATTCTTTAGCTTTCCCAATCAAAGAAAAAGGAAACAATCTCATGTAAACTGATTCTTCTTGATTGGGTTCAAAACCAATTGTGCTACATAACTCATAAAAATAGTTAAGTGTTCATAAGGTTCCTCATTATTTAAACCAGCAAATTGATTATTTTGAATAATGTTTAAAGTAGCTGGTTTAATTTCTACAACAGCAATAGGTCCTTGATACATCCCCGAAACACGAGGTGGTCCATTAATAGCAGCAAACTGTCCCAATGTTCTTCTTTCAGCAGCCATATTAGAATTTTCAAAATTTTTAGATTTTTCAAAAGAAGATGAAGTTGAAGAAGAAGAAGTTTTTGTATCTCTCGCTGATAACAACTTCCTTCTACTTCTCAGCGGCAGTGTATCTCTTAACTGGAGCGCGACTATTATCGCCTTCTGTAACATCCCTGTTTTTAGAAACAATTTCACTCTTGTAATTTTTGAATTATGGAAGGATTGAAAGAAGATAAGTCAATATATATACCCTGTTGATGGTCTGTGGTATCTCATAAGTATTATTTTGCGCATAACAATGTAAATTATAAGGATCATTAGCGAAATTAGGCAAAAACCGAGTGAAAAGGGTTCTGTTCCGAGTGACAGAGAAGAATTCCGAGTGAAAGATTAGAAATTCCGAGTGGAGGATGGAATTCCGAGTCAAAACACCCTGGAATGACTTGTTTCCGAGTCAAACCTTGCCAAGTACTTCTGTTCCGAAGAAAACTGCTCTGATTGAAGTATTCCGAATGAAAGAAAGCTTAAACACTCAAGTTTATGTTGATTTGATGCTTCTTACCGAGTGGGACGCATTATGGAAGTATTCCAAACGGTTCTTATGTAATTACTTAAAGATCCGAGTGGAAATGGAAGAAGGAACCATTCCGAGAGAAATATAGAGAGGCTGAACCATTACCGAGTGAGAAAGCAAGTGTTGAGTCAGTTTTGGAAGAATTCCGAGCCATGAAGGGCGGATTCGTTCAAGTGAATCGGATTTCGCTCAAGAGATCCGATGTCATTAACCATCCGATGTCTTCTATGTCACATCGGATGACTGAAGTAAGAAAAGATTTGCTTACTTACACCACACCGAATGAGCATATGTACACACCGGATGGCTACTAAATCCGTCCTTACATTAGGAGTTCACACCGGCTAGAGGAAGTTGTTCTTAAACCGATGTGCACACCAAACAATTCTGAGACGGCATTCACCAAAACCGATCTCTTTGTAGCCTCACAACACCGCCCACTTCCCACAGACGGAGTCCTTAACTCCTTCACACATACCGTCCTCTATTTCTTACTTCACACTCAACACCGCCTTCTTGCATGGACGTTGTCCCTCAAATCACTACACACCGCCCATCACTATACTCCGCCTCACATTGCACTCCGCCCTAACATTTCACTCCGCCCTCATGCTACACTCTGCCCTCATAATTCAATACCACCCTCACATGTGATACCGGCCTCTTTGCCAACACTGAATTCCACTTTAGATAGTGGTCAACCCACTTAATCATATAAAGCCAAGAATGATTGGCACAACGAACCAATCAGAGGAGAAAGTTGCCTCTATTATGATAACTTTATATATTTTATCCCAATCTAATGCAAAGCTGACTGTAAAAGGAGTCAAAAGGCTCCATTATCCCACCTAATTCTCCAACCGATGTCTCCCACTTGTCTCCCCACTCATTTCCTCTCTATTTAAACGAGCTGAAGGTCCTCATACCTCACACCACACACACGAACCAAACACTTCATCACTCTTCTTCCCAGCAAGCTCTTTTCCTCTCTTTTCCCCTCTGTTTCACTCGAATTCCAGGCAGGACAGTAAAGGGAGTCTCTTTCTTCTCCTCCAGGAGCTTCATTCGAGGTAAGGGGGTATATTCTGGGGTGCCTTGTGGGAATACCGAGTGAGGATAGGTCTAGTATGTATGAAATGCTTGAAATTATTGTATGTATATGCATGTATATATATATATATATCTGTTACCGAGTGAATTGTGATATGACATGTATTGATTGCACTGAAATTACTAAGAAAGCATGGGTACCGTGTGGATTCCAGTGAAATAAATATGATAACATGTTATTCTACTCGGTTTTTATGATAATCCGACTGGTTTTGCTTATTTATACTCGGATTTGCATATATATATATACTCTGATTTACTTACTTATACTCAGATATTAGCCTTTCATTTGATTTCACCTGGACAACATAGTATTTCACTCGGTAAACACTATATTTTCTCCCGGACAGCAACTCCCAAGTTATATCTCACTCGGATTTTGACTTAATACCACTCAGAAAATATATTTGCCTTTACTCAGAACCCCTTATTAGTAAATGCACTCAGAAACATCATTATTTAACTCGGACAGTAGCTTTCTATTCATTTCACTCGGCCAAAACAATTATTTCACTCAACAAATTGTTATTTTTCACTAAAGATAGTCCTTTCACTTGATGCAACTCGGTTTATAAAGACAACTCACCAGAAGACCCTTCCAAACCTGATTTCACTCGGAATCAGGATTATCTTACTCGGTTTTCACTTTATCCGCATGATTCTTATTCAGACAGAGCCCTTTTAATATAAATCGGTAAACTCATAATTCTACTCGGAAAACTCAATTTTTCACTCAATGTTAAACCTTTCTTTTGGAAATCAATATTTCTACTCGGATTTAACTCATTTCACTCGGATTTTGAACCAGATCGCTTGGAGAACCCCTCTCTGTATGATTTCACTCGGAATCATACATATTTCACTCGGATTTACCTATGTTTCACTCGGAAAACTCTATTTTAATGTTTTTCACTTGAAATCTCAATTGGAAACCTATTTTTAATACTTATTTAAGTTATTGGTAAGCTATAAATGATATTCTTATTCCTTTATTATCATTATTTCTTGTCAAACTTAATATTGTTATCCTTATTATTATTTTTATCATCATTATACTTTGTTAAACATCTAAATTATGTATAAATACATAAAGTATACATTATTTTACTCTTTATGAAAGAATATGTATATAATAGATATATTTCTAAAATAATAAACGAATATCTTACGAGGTTTAAATGATTGAGGATATTCAAAGAACTTGAGAATGTTATGATGAAGCTGGAAACACATAAGATACCCAGTAATTAATTGATCAAATAAATGCATTTCGCATCATGAAAATATTTTTGAGGAAGAAAAACCTCTAGAGCATACACTTGGTACAGTGGAGGACACTCACGTTCGATCTCCATGAAGAATCTTGGGAGTACAACTGGAACGGCAACCCAATGGCATCAGAGTCGCGCCTGATAGCCGGGTGAGACGATGCAATTCTAGTGTACTTTGACTAAATGACGGAGTGTAACTATGATCGTAGGGATCCAAGTTCCAAAAATATTTAAATTAATAATAAGAACCAATGAGTTCATTTTGTACCACATGGAACTTGGGCGGACCCTGATCGCTCTAGATGATTGGAATGGTGATATTCCAAAGAATGAGAAGAAGATGAAACAATTTATCGGGCCCACATGCATCATGAGACTTAATCAAAGATAAATCATAATAAATCCGCACTCATGCATTCATTTGTTATAATTGTGAATATATTATATGTATGATTTATTTCATGATTGTTATAATTGTGAACATGACGATTATGTGATGATAACATGCTTGATTGTTACAAACATGCTAAATGTATGATCTATGTGACATTGTATGTTAACTGGATTACGTTCGCACCGGAGGAACCAATCAAGGTCTTGGGTTATACTCACCCTTACTGTTGAACATTTTTCAGAGGAATTAGAAACTCAAGAACCCGAGTGTGAAGATCAGCAATACGCTGAACCTGTTGAGAATAATCATTAAGAATAGAATATTTATTAGACACCGGATGACTGTATAATATTAAAGGGTGCCTGCGTGCCCCATTCTGTTAAGAGTACAATTTTTACAGTTTGTGAATGACTATGTGATATATACAATATTACTTCCGCTGATTTGCCACGTATTTATTTTAAAAGAAAAAAAAATATATTCACTTTTTCTAAAAACTGTTAACACTCTCAGTTAAATGGGATGAACCTACAGAAGGATTTGTCTTATCTAACCGAGGGTGTTACACCTTCATCATCGTGGTCACGACCTCGCTTCTGCATCCGCTCTGGCTCATCTAAGGAATTTGCCTTAAAGAGATATTGCTTCAACTTTCCCTCTCAAATGAGGGTCTCTACCGTATTCTTTAACGCCTTGCATTCATCACTAGAGTAGCCAACTTGTTTGTGGAAACCGCAATACTTACGTGGATTCCTAGGCCTTTTCAGTGGAGCCGGTCTCCTAATCCCATACACGCTTAGTGTAGGCCATCTGACCTCCCTTAATATCTGTGAGTGCTTAGTGTTCAATGGTACGTAATTACTGAAAGAAGCCACCCGTCTCTCCTGCTGCCGAGGTCGAGGGCCCCTGAAATCATCCCTTTGGAAGTACCTGTCCGGCCTCATCCTCTCCTTATCCCTCCGTGGTTGAGGTGAAGGAGCTGGTGGTTTAGCCCCAGCCACTGTGGCTTCCAGATGCATTTCTATGCCCATATACTTCGAAGCCTTTCTCTGGAATTCTTCAAACTTCGCCAAAGACAGGGCAAAAACTGATCCAGGCTAGAGGGCCTCAATGACGATATGCAGCTGAATGGCCTCTGTGAGATTAGGCACCATAGCTGCCTCTTTGTAAAACCTCTTTAGAAACTCCTTAAGAATTTCGCTCTCCCCTTGCCTTCTCTAGGCCAAGGTGTGAGACGTCCTGGGGACATCCCTGGAAATGACAAAGTGATTCTCGAAAGCTACTGCCATCTCCTCCCAGAAGTCTATTGATCCTGAGGGTAGAACCTTGAACCAGCTAAGGGCCTCTTCCATTAGGGTACGTGGGAACATCCTGCACATCACATCTTCATCAGCTCCCAAGTACATAGCCTCATACACGTAAGCATCAAGGTGCTTAGTGGGGTCAGTTTCTCCATTATACTTCCTAGTGGAGAGTGGTTGAGTTGTCTGCAAATGCCTGGGAATAGGCACACTCATGAGTCTCCTAGAAAAGGGGATGTTGAGCTGATACTCTCCGGGAGTCGTTACCATTGACTCCTTCTTCCTTCCACTGACTCCATCACCTGAGTCTTGGGTCAGCCCCCTCTCCTCATATGTGGGGATCTTCAAATAATAAAGAGTCGTAGATTTCTCTCTTCCAGTGATATGGTGAGTCTCATCAGTCTGAGACACCACCTTCTCTTCCGTCTACCTCTTTTCCCTTCTTAACTTTACGAGTTCCTCCCTAAGCTGCCTTATGACTTCATCACGAGGATCTGAAACCACTGGAGGTATCACCCTCCTCATGCTGACGCCAGGTGACTCGAAGAGAAATCTCCTGTTAACATGTTGGTTGGTCACATCCTCCACGTGACCCTCAACAAACTCGTGTCCATTACCTTTCATAGATGACTACTGAACCTCTGCAAAAAGTGGGAATAACTTTAACGAGTCCCACCGGGTATGCCAATGAACTGGTCTAATCCGAGGTCAAAGATCCAGAGTGGGGACCAGTCATAAAAGTCAAAGATGGAAGTGTTTATACACTAGTCCAGTGGGTATCCAGTATTATGATCTGAATTCTCATTGGGAGAATCTGGTCTTGTTATCCTAGAGATCTTGCGCACCAAGCTTTCACGTTGAAGAGGGGCGCAAGGTGGTGTCACCTGTGAAGATTCTCCGATGCTCAAGTCAGTAACCAGAATGAGAATTCAAGCTAAGAGAACTCAAGTAATGAAACAGTGTATCGAGAGTAAGAACAACGTAACCTTTTATGAGTATGAGAATCGACTATTTATATGTGAGCTTGGAGAATGAATCGTTAGGCACAGGTGGGGCCAGGAGACAAATAGTACACTGCTCAGTGTACAATTCTGACACACGACACGGGGAAAGCCGCGTTTCTCGTGTATCCTCCTTGCGGCTATACCTTGTACCTTCTGTCGGGTGACGCGGATAGTTTCTGCTGTGCAAGGTAAGAATTTAGATATTCTGGTATGGAGAAAGTCTACGGATTTATAGTCCAAAGGTATACCTATGAATTCGGTAGCACAGTAAGAACGGATGCAAATACCCCTCTGTCCTAGGTACCGGTATCGAGACCGGATCAATTATATATTATTTGTATAAACTAAAACAATATAAAAGTATTTTTATATCTAATTAATAAAATATTTTATATTATAGTTAATGAAATTGAATTTATTTGAAATAAAAAAGTGTTACATGTTAAAAAAATAGAAATGATTAATTCAATCTAATATATATATACTATTGAATTCAATCTAATTTGAACCGAAATACAAACTAATAATTTAATGAAATTGAAGAATATTTTAACTCAAAGTTGATCCAATTAATCCAGATCACAACGTGTACATGAATATGATAACGTGAAGAGTCACGTATGCATCGGTTCCCCTTGCGAGGTACGCTGTTACATACTTAAAGTTGTATTTACCTATAGTATGAATTAAACGGTATGATCCTTAATTCTTTACAACACTTCCTCTAAACATTCTCAAATATTTAACATGATCAAAGAATGATGTGTTTTAGCATCTTGGATATAATACCAGTTACAATATCAATGCTAGTAGCGTCGGCCAGGGCAATAATCAATTTTAATAATGTTAAAGAAGAACAAATAAGAAAACTAAAAAGTTTGAAACCTAACACTAAACATTAATGATCCAGATCTTCTACGTTTTTAATCATGCATGACTAATATATGTTGAAGTAGGGTTGGCTATTAGTTGGCTAAGTTGGCTTAACGTCGGTTAAAATCAATGCTAAATTCAACATATATAAGGGGTAACACCTTATCCTCTAATTTCTTGTTTTACAAAACTCAAACTTGCTTTACTTTCTCTTGAACCTTCATTTGGATATTGTGAGGAGTATAGTAAGTTATTTACAATAAAGGTAGAAGCTGTCTCTCTATTATGTTTGTAAAAATTGAGCCTTCATAAAAAGAAATCAATGTCTTCTTATTGTATTCTTAATGAGTTTCCACTACAACAAAAATGCCAAAAGGATGCATTAGTTTTGTTTATGCTTCCACAAAATCATATAAATTAATGAGAAACTAACACTAATGTTTGTGGTTCTTAACCAGAGCCGTTGATAGTACCTCATGATTACTTTTGTCTGTAATTCTTCATAATAACCGCTGACATTAGTTTATAAAAGACACCTTTTGTTAGTGGTTTTGAATAATAACCACTAACATTGGTGTGCCAAATTCAGAGTTCTAATCCACACGTACATATGTTTAAGTGATACTAATATTAAACCTACCCCATCCTTCACCAAACCCTTTCACTCTCGTGCTTGATTTATTTTGTGCCTGGTCACTGTGCTCGTTCCTGTAATTTGTTCATACCCACCAACTACATAACGTGACAGCCTCATTTAGCTCCAACAAGGTATGCATATTTCTCCATCTTCCCATTTTCTTCTTTCCATATCCTTCCTCCAAGTTCTATCTTCCTATAGTATGTTTCTTTATGTATGAAAGCATTAGATGGGCCTTCATTATATCGTAAGTCCTTTTTTCTTTGTCTCTCCCTCTTGTCTATTCAACCTAAATAATTAAACATTTGAAAACTGTTATGCTATTGTGCTAGAATCTGTATCTATTGGACATTAATATTGCACAAAAGAGATCCCCAATTTATGGTTGTAAATTTAGCTTCACATATAATGCTAAGAAAATAAGGAAATAGGATTAAATTTAGAGACAAAAGAGGGCCACGCATTCGTATGGTTGATAACTATTGTCTAGGGTTCCGCCTGTAACTAATGTCAACGGTGCAAGCCCTGACATTATTACGAGGGTCATTATGAGCTTTCATTTTTTGCGCCTAAACCACTGACCATAGTAGTAATGGAGCCGCTAACAAAGGCCTTTTTTGTAGTAGTGAACTTTTCATTCTTTGATATTCATGAAAATAACTTCTATAGAGCTTTATTTGTTTCATATCTTGAATGTACTATTTAGTTACTAAAAAGCTCCAAGTCCTTTAGAGTCTTTTTTGTAAGACTTAGGACCAAAAACACTTTTTCATATTACTGTATGTTGTAAATTAGCTTGAAGAGACTAAGTTAAGAAAGAACACCTGTTGCTTGTTAGCCTAAAGAGGTTAAGTCTAAGAAAGAATACTTCTTGTTGTAAATTAGTCTGAAAAGGCTAAGTGGAGAAAGAATACTTGTATCTTTACACCGTGGGAACAACTGAGTGGTTCTACTTTATAAAAATTCCTATTGGGAAAAACAGGGATTGGACGTAGCCCTTGTGTCTTTAGGGTGAACCAGTATAATATCTTCTGTGTGTTGATCTTCTTTTCTTTAACTGTTTTGCAAACCTCTCTTTACTTGTCAGCACTTGCAAAAAATCTTTTTAAAAAAGCCTTAGACGCAACATCGTTTGAACTGTTTTCAAATAGTCTTTTAAACTAAAGTTTTGAGGAATCCTTTCTTAAGGCTCTTCATTAAAAGGTTTTAAAACAAAATTTAAAGTCACATTATTCAACCTCATTTCTAGTGTGCGCCTATGAACATTCAAAATGGTAAGTGAAGAAGAAAGGGGTTGAAACTGGTTGTTATCACTAGAATGTTGTGGTCAGAGAGAGAGAGAGAAGAGGGTTGTAGGGGAAAATGAAGGGTAAGAGTCTGGCTCAAATAAATGTCCTGGTTATTAACGGCAAAACTTCAACTCGTTGTTATATTATGATGGTTCGGAGAACAGACTTAGAAGGGGGATTGAATAAGTCTGTTCACTTTTTCAAACAAAAAAAGTGATATTTGAACGTTGTTACGTTACAAATAGCGGACCAGACTTTCAAGAGACAAAGAGCGTGATACTTTGATTGAGCGAGCGTATTATTGTCAGACTTTTACTATCTCTTTTAACATAATAATGCACAAGACTTTTGATAGTAAATAGTAAGAGAGAAAGAGACAATACACAAGCAATTTATACTAGTTCACCTCCCACTCGGAGACTACATCCAATACCTTCAAATCTGAAGGATTTCCACTATTTAAAAACTTTTACATAAACAACCCAGACCGAGCTACGAGTATTATTGACTCCAACCACTCTTGGCTTAAGCACACCCTAGTGCTTCTAAGTATTTTTGAATCCAGCAACTCCTGACTTAAGCACACACCGTGCTTTCAAGTATTCTTTTGCAAGCACCCACTCCTAGGGTAGACCCAAGTATTCTTTCATGAGCCACTCCTGGTTCGAACCCAAGTATTCTTTCCAAATCCTCTTCAGGCCAAAGTGTTTCCCAATAGCTTACTCAAACTAGTGTTTTCTTAAGATTGAAAATATTTATGCATAAACATTTGGGCATGTGTATGTTCGTTAGATTTTGTGAGACTTATCCATCTTTCTCTTTTGATTCAGTCTCACAAGCTTTCTCTCTTTTTCTTTTCTTTTATATTTTTCTTCATGTCTCTTTATTCTTCTTTTGTGATCTCTTTTCTTTTCTTGAGAGACATCTATATCTATTACTCACACATACATCTTTTTAAAACTCTCTTATTCTTACATTGAATATATTCTCTCTACCTTTTTCCTGGAGGATATACAATATATAAATACTTGTTTCATAGAGATAGATTCGTTGGATGGCCGTTTGAAATCTATTCTATCTGATAAGAAAGTAATTTTTTCTTCTGATTTGTCAGAGAGATGTTCTGCACATTTTGTATGGTGTGGAGAGCTTTCGTGATGAGGAAAAATAGGGATTGTACACTTTTCACCAAATGAGATATTCCTTGATTAAAGGAATTCTGACATCTTAGAAAGTTGGTGAAAGATGAATGTTCTACGATCAGCTCGAGATTTGTCATGCTTGGGTACCTTTCTTGTTGAGATAAATCTTTACGCGGAAATGGAAAGGAATTTTGAGTCATCATATATAGGACCAGACTTAATTTGTTTAAAGGTAACATTTGAAGCTAGATTCAAATCTGGTGAATCGTGAAGTGTTAATGATGAGACTCAAATCTTCAAGAGATATTCCAGTTCTTCTTATGCAATTCCAAAGAGGGCCTGGAGCAACTTTTATCTCGACAGATTTGGAGGATAGAGTCTGATTAAAGTAGGTTACTTAGAGGAGATGACTCTTCCATGTTCTTGTTGCTTACTGTATGTCTTGACTAGTGTGAGTCTGTTATAGGTCCATAATGAACACTTTTTCTTTAAGAGACATTCTATACACACAACATAGATATGAGAGCTTTGAAGAGTGTGCAGTCATAGATGGAGTAGACGTAGCTCTAGTTTCACTAAGAAGGAAAAATTATATTTAGAGAATCTATAAGACACAGGTGAAAAACTCGACGTTATTTTGGATAAAGCGTAAACTACCTTGCTTTGTCGTTCTTCTTTTTGTAGATCTTTGCTTAAGTATGCTTACCAGAATGTTTTCTTGACCATTGAGATCCTTGAGCCCGACTTGAAAAGAAACTTCCTTTTAAGTGAATTCTGGATCCAATGATTGTAAAAAATATTCAGACGCCTTTGATAAGTCTGGAAGTTTTTATGAGAAAGACAAGATCTGATGTTCAGACTGTAACACCCTGATTTTCTGGACTCGAATCCCGATGTAATCAAGATAATCAAATAATAAAAATACAAGTAAATTTTTCACGTTCAGAATAATTTCAAAACACCACCACGACTACATCAAGACTCGAACCACAGAAAGCCAAAGGGTGAGATTTGATAATGTATAACTAGATCGTTAAGTAGTTTGCCCATAACGGTATACAAAATAACAGAGTTTATAGCAGAAGAAGAATGTGTATACCGGGCATATGCCTATTCCCATATATGAGGATATAAGAAAAGGCTCGGTAAAGCTTACAACGACATATGTTAAGCCTAATAGAAATCCATCATCTTTTCACATGATTTCATGAACATTCAAAGCCTAAGATATATGCACATACATATCTATATGGTCATACATCATACATCTCCAATATTCATAATCTATAATTGACCATATCATTTCAACCTTCCAATCAGGCATGTCTTTTACTCATTCATGCCTAAGAGGATCACTTAATCATCATTTTACATTCATCAGATGGGTAGAAATTCATTATCCCAATGTTAATACATCACCTATATATACATATAATTCACAATTCATCCATCCATATCAGTAAGTAAAAATATCACAATATCCATTTTATACATAACTCATTAAATTACAAACGCTGCCGGCCAAAGCGTTCCATTACCACTATTTACCTTCCCAAAAGCTTTACTTTACAAACATCCTTATCCCATGATATTCCTGCATCAATACTAAAAATGAGACCATATGGGAGAATGAGTTATACATTTCAAATGACGATATGAATACAATTGAGATTATGTGCATATGAATATCAATAGCATGTATGCTTTGCTAGACTTATCAATGATCATCATAATTTATTACTTCAATCAACATATACATATTTCATATTCTTTAATTAAGTCAAAGTAAAGCAGGCATATACACATCTCTTATCTATGCCAATGTGGGCCAACATCATCATCATCAACCATTCATATCTTGTCTCAAAGCCACAGTGGGCCAACAATTATCATCATTAATCATACATAAACACGCCCTTCATCACGTTGGGCCATCACATATATATCATCATATTCAATATCACTTCGTGTATTTGTATCATTTATTAATTTTATGTGGTCTTTTAGGTAGTCAATTATCCATCTCATCAACACTATACCACAATCTCAATCATCATCAATCATCATCATATTCTGGCATATGTCCATGCTATGTGCAACAACTCTTATGGCTAACGCATATGCACAATGGAATAAACAACAAATACGGATCCGATTGTGGGAATAAACACCAAATTGTGGGCCAAGCATGATCACATACCATGCCCCTACTGCAGTAGTATAATGTGTACACATATCTCATAATGCATGCATAATCACCATATTTTTACTGGTACCAAACCGCATCGCCCATAATGCCACACCTGGCTATTTTCACCATGACCACGGTAAACAACATAATCAATAATATAAGGTGTTGCGCGCCGGCCATGATTCATCTCATGGTGGCTGTGATCCAAAGGACCACCGGGGTCACCTACTCATCAAAAGCCACCCCCCACAAGGGTCGGCCACATGTAGCTCCCCGTAGCAATACATGGGTGGCTTTGTGACTTACACACCGAGTCATAGGGGAAAATAAGAATGCTCGTGCATTGAGCCACCCTCCCACTGGGTCGGCGAAGGAACTCCCCTAACGTTCTAACATCGGCGGCTATGAGATGCCATGGATTCAATGCAATACAAATCAAATGCATTTCTGACACTATACATTTTAAATGCCACTCATCAATCATCATCATCATCATAATCACCAACACCACCATACACACCTTAGTGGATTTTATCATTGTTGGTTTTAGCCATTGTTTTCAAGTTTTAAGTGTGGCATTTTCATCTCAATATGTCATTTATTATACATGCAAGTCACCACTTGCAATCAACCATAATGGCGTCACAAACATCGCAAATCATCATTAATATTCGTTAATCTTTCATCAATACCACCACATAATCATTTAGTGGATTTTCATTTCATTTGTCATTGCCATTGTTTCATAACTAGTGTGGTATCACAATAGTTCACCAATATAATTTTAAACCACACATACAAGATCACACTTGTATCACACACAATGGCATTCAACAATCATTCATAATAACAATCATCCTTTACTCAAGGAAATGATCAACAACATCATCCATCATTATACATTATCGATATCATCTCTGATTCATCGATTTACCACAAACACATTATCAAGCAAATGTCCCTTTATTAGTCTCATCATTATTTAAAGGTGTGTCACACAACCATACATTTACTTTTCATTATCAATCATCATATCATATCATATCATTGGTGGCGAACATTCATGTTTTCAAAACATGTTTTAATCAATATCAACACCATTAAGGACACACCATCATCACATACCCCTAATAAAATCTCTTATTTTTACATAATAAAGGGGTTTTGGGTAACAATAAGCTCATGACAATTTTCAATATTAAAACATGAGAAAAGTTCATTTTTTGTCTTAAAAATAGTGGGACATATCATAAATATCACCTATTATTCCCAATTTGATAACCATAAAAAGTTGGGTTCAAAACCCTCTTAAATGTGAATTTTACAATGTAGTGGGTCTGGTGTCCGGTGTTTTACGCCTAATGCGAGTTAGAAAACTCCAATTAAGGTAAGGACAATTTTCACACCTCCATAACATTATTATCTACAACTTTCATGAAGATGTCGAAGGCTAAAAATGTCGTTAAGATACCCAAACCGGCCAAAAATAGCAAGGGAAAAGTAGCAGTTGGAAATTTCTGACAGTGGCAAATTCCGCTGGCCGTGGAATCCACTGTTTCCACGACCTAAAATGGTCATTTTTTCCACATTTTGAGGCAGGACGATCGACTGGCAGTGGAAATTCCCACTGGCTATGGATCTCACTGCTATAGGCACCATTCTACAGCTTTTTGATCCTTAAGTTTTTGCCAAATTTAGGACCCATTTTCACTAGGTTATTCAACTCCAATTTGCATGAAATTTTATAGAAAACTTACCTACCCTAGTATCAATTGTGTGGCAAAGTTTCAAGCCCAAATTCTATCCCAATCAAAATCTAAGCTATAGGGTACTTTTATGCATATTTTGGGCAATTTACATGACACACCAAAATACAATTGGCTAAGTTTTTGTCCAAACTTTCCATGGACCTATATTCATATATATAAATATGACTTTCTCCAACAAGTCTCATTCAATAAATCATTTCCTAGATCATGATACGTCCTAGTGGTAACTCATGCCCTTATTGGCTAAACCAAACATGCCAAATTGCAAGCTAAGCCTCTTTCGCCACATCTAACCATGCACACAATTTTCATACATATATTATGACTAGGTAACCTCTACTTGAGTACTTATCCTTTAAATGAAAATATGACCTATTCCCTTCCTTGTTTTGCATTCAATTCACAATATTAATAATACACAAGTCATATTTTTCATTGCCAATGACTTCATTCGATGAATTATCATTCACCTTATCATTTTAAACACAATCACGGCAAGGTAAGCATGGGTATAATCATACACTTCAATCACAAATCATTCAACTCATGCAATTGAAATGTAAACTCCTTTCCTACCTCGAGAGAAGAACCGCAAGTTAAATGCTTCAATCATTCCGCATCATCATCCGGAACATAATCTACACATCAAACATATATGCATTCATACAATCAATAACCCATTCCAAGGCACCATCATAATTTCAAACAATGCAAATATGTCTTAAGGCTCAATATCAAGTCCTAGACTTACTAAGACCCCAATTCATACCATTGTGTTAGGTTTCAGGAATTCATTTCCCAAAACCATGATTCTCTAAATCTTAAGGGCTAACTATACCCAATAACATTACCTCTTATCCATAAGTCTTCCAAATCATCTTATGAATCACTCAACTATCATCATAATTTATTCAAACTCATTATAAGCCTCTTGGCTCCATTTCAAGACCATCATCAATCAATAATTTCTAAATGGCATATATCAAGGCCTAAGACTTCATCAAATCAAGTATCCATTTTCTTAATTCACTATCAATGGTCTTCAACCATTATTATCATCATCATAGTTGCCAATACTCAAACGATTCAACTCCTCTAATCACATCTATAACATCCTTAATTTTTTTTTAAAAAATTTTCAATAAATCAAATAAATTTTTTGCAAATAATTTCAATTTCTAAAACAAGAATCGGATTTAACATTAAATTACCGATTATACATCAATCCGACTGACTCATTTTAGAGTTCAAATAAATACAAATAAACTTTTCACAAATAATTCCAAGAGCAAAACAAAATCTGAATTAATTAATATCATTGTCACTTTACAAAAGCCTACCGGCCACTTAATATAAAAAGAAAAATGTATAATCGGTAATCACAGGAGCCGGCCAAGGCTTCTACCCAAATAACTATGCACACTATGTATAGTGCATACTAATACATAATGCTCCAGTCGGTTGAGTGACTTCAAACACCATCCTTGTGTCCTCTATCCACTGTAAAATAATAAGTAGGGGGTGAGCATAAACATATCAAATAATAGTTATTGAATTGGATTAAAAGTCCAATCCATAACTATAAAACAAAATCGAGATAGATAATATCATCACATAATGATATACTCATGTTGATCACAATAACAACACCGAGACATATATACTCATCATAAATCAACATGTTACTCTCAATAGCACATAAATCAGTGCATACACATGCTCAATCAAATGGATCCATTAAGTCTTTTAATTTTTGTGTTGCAACACTGGCTCCCCGAGCCATAACTCAGCTCTCAGCTGAACCGGCCGTTTTACTGGTACCAAATCGTTTACACCCTTATGTGACACCATCACTCTCAGTGACAACGGTGAATGCCACGGGCCAAAACCCCGAGCCTCGCTCAAGAGGTTGCCTTGAGTCCCACCCAAGGTCTTTTGTCTTTTGCCTTGAGTCCCACCCAAGGTCTTTTATGGAAACCACATCATATTTCATATTCAACCATCACACATGCATCTCATGCATATACATAAATATCATGAATCATCATCCATACCATCATCATCAATCTCATATCATTATCATATCAACATCAACAATATGAATGGAATATACATGAAAACATAAAGCGTCATTTAAACGGGGTCTCAATAACAATTATGCACACAACATATATACAACATAATAATATCACCCCACATCCATTCATAAACTATCTATTTGAAATGTAACGCTCCCCCTACCTGGAATAAAGAGTTTCAACTATTCTTCAGTCGTTATCAGTCACAGCTTCGAGAATTCCGACTGAAATTACACTTTCAAAAGCCTCTTACCTATGAAATCCAAATATTCACACGAAAGAGAAGGAAGGAAGATTAGCTTGTTCTTCGTTAATAGCTTTTAGTAAAAGTTGGAAGAGAAAGATTGTAGATGTTGTTTTTCACTTTTCCAAAGTCTTTAATTAATCCAACAGTAGTTGATATTTATATTGTTCATGCAAAAGAGACGTGAACAATAAAAAGATATCTGTTGTACGTTTCTTCAGATGATGACTAAGGAATAAGCATTTAATGAAAAGGGATAGCACATCTGAGAGGGTCCCATACTTAGAGAATTATCATAAAAAGAATCTGCTGGAAGGTAGAAGAACAGAGTGACCTGGAAAGCATTCTTAATTAAAATAATCAATAATTCTGACTCGGTTTCGTCTTGGGCACATCTTTTCCGAGAAAGCCTCTGTTCGCTCAGAATTCCTTCATTCGGAGGAAAGGTTTCATTCCATGGAACACTCGGCTTTCTTTTCCCGGAAGCATCCCACATGATAATATCTCATTCAAACATACTCAGGTATATTTATGTCCGAGTCAGTTTTTTACTTACGTCACCCAGAAGTCTTCCTTTAAAAATCACTCGGAATTTGAAGATAGTCCTCTCTTTCGGAAGTCTTTCCACTGGAAGGAATCACTCGGGGTCAAGAACATTTCCGAAGACAAACCCGAGCACGAATTCTCATACCTCTGAGTATCAATCCGAGCACCATTTAACGAAGTTCACCACTCGGTAACTTATCACTCGGATATTTTCTTTCCTCGGGAATTGTTTACTCAAAACTATTTATTTAGAGACATACCCACTCGGTATATCCCGTTCGGTCATTCTATCAAAATCCGTCCTGAGAAGTACTTATTAAATTTCAACATTTTCCCCACTCAGGAGTACTTCTCTCGGAAACGTTTCATTCGGAAACATTTCACTCGGATTTTCCTTATTCAAAAGTGTCTCATTCGGACACCGTTTACTTAACTTCGAAATAATTCGCTTAATGATGTTTTACTCGGAAACATCTTAACTTCTTTTGGAAATGGCTTCCTCGGTCTTACTTCACTCGGTATCGCACCATTTTCACTCGGAATATCATATTTCAAACGGTATTCACTCGAAGTTTCATTCAGAATTTCTTCATTATTCATTAATGAATGAATTTTTGAAAAATTACAAAGTTTGGGATGTTACATTTCTCCCCTCCTACAAAAATTTCGTCCTCGAAATTTAAATATAAAAATCATACATCAATGAAATAACCCAGGATATTGTTCCCTCATAGCGTCTTCTCGTTCCCAAGTATGCATGATACTCTGATCCTGCTGCCATGCAACCTTAACTAATTGAACATTCTTGTTTCTCAATCGTTTCACCGATCGGTCCACTATACTAGTGGGCTCGGCTATAGTGGTTAGGTTCTCTTGGATTTCCACATCATCATCCGGCATTTCATAAGTAGGATCCGGCAAGTACTTCTTCAATTGAGAAATATAAAATACACTATGTAAATTTGCTAAATGAGAAGGCAATGCAATTTGATAAGCTACAGGTCCGACTCTCTTCAATATTTCATACGGACCAATATATCTTGGACTTAACTTCTTGCTTTTCAATGCCCTTCCAATGCCTTTGCTCGAAGAGACTTTCAGAAAGACTTTATCACCGACCTGAAATTTAATTGGCTTTGATTGTTTATCATAATAGCTCTTTTGACGGTCTTGGGATACTTTCATTTTGTCTTTGATTATTTGGATTTGCTCGGAGGTTTACTGCACAATCTCTGGTCCTAACATTAGATTCTCACCCGATTCTGACCAGCAAAGAGGAGTTTGGCATTTCCTTCCATATAAAGCCTCGTATGGAGCCATACCGATGCTACTGTGATAGCTATTATTATAAGTGAATTCAACCAGTGGAAGGTATTGCTCCCAGCTTCCACCATACTCTAGCACATAGGACCTCAACAAGTCCTCCAAACTCTGGATAGTCCGCTCGGATTGCCCATCTGTCTGAAGGTGATAGGCCGAACTCAATCGGAGCTTCGAACCTAACTCCTGATATAGACTTCCCCAAAACCGGGAAGTAAACCTCGGATCTCTATCTGACACAATTGAAGATGGAACACCATGCAGTCAGACTATCTCACTAATGTACAATTGTGCTAGTCTCGACAAGGAATAACTCATGTTGATCGGCAAGAAGTGTACAGACTTTGTCAATCGGTCCACGATAACCCAAATAGCATCATGACCACTCCGAGTCCTTGGTAACCCCATTACGAAATCCATAGCTATAGGATCCCATTTCCACACGGGAATTTCCAAAGGTTGTAAACCACCGGTCGGTTTTTGATGCTCAACCTTCACTTTTTGACAAATTATGCAATGGGCCACAAAGTCGACTACATCCTTCTTCATTCTGGGCCACCAGAAATGCAACTTCAAATCATGATACATCTTAGTAGTACCCGGATGAATACTCAGCATGCTTTTATGTGCCTCATTAAGCACTGATTTTCGTAAATCTCCCGAGTCAGGTACATAAATCCGACTTTTTACTCGGTAAATACCATCAGAGCCCTCGGTTAGGAATAAATCTTTACCTTTAGCCTGAGTTTCTTTCATCTCAGCTAAATAAGAATCAGTCATTTGCTATACATAAACAATCTTCAAAAATTCATTAGCTATCTTTAATGTACCGAGAGTCACTTTCCGAGAAAAAGACACATCTACTTGCAGATTCATGTCTCAAAATTGTTCTAGCAACTCCATCTCTTTAACCATCATTGTCTCCATGTGAATGGACTTCCGACTCAAGGCGTCGGCTACAATATTGGCCTTTCCTGGGTGGTATTTCAAATCGAAGTCATAATCTTTCAAGAATTCAATCCACCTCCTCTACCTCATATTCAATTCCTTTTGATCAAACAAATATTTCAGACTCTTGTGGTCACTATACACTTCAAACTTAGAGCCATAAAGATAGTGCCTCCAAATTTTCAATGCAAAGACCACTGCTGCCAATTCCAGATCATGGGTCGGGTAGTTTTGCTCGTGTGGTCGTAATTGTCGTGAAGCGTAAGCAATCACTCGGCCATTCTACATCAACACACATCCTAGGCCGTGTCCGGATGCATCACAGAAAACTACAAAGCTTTCCTGCAAATTTGGCAAGGCTAATACAGGAGTAGAAGTCAATCGGGTTTTCAATTCTTGAAAACTCTGCTCGCACTCGGAGGACCACACAAAAGGGACATCTTTCCGGGTTAGCTTGGTCAATGGGAAGGCAATTTTGGAGAACCCCTCAATGAATCTCCGATAGTAACCGGCTAAACCCAGAAAACTTCTGACCTCGGTAACCGACTTAGGCCTTTCCCAAGTTATCACAGCTTCGACCTTTGAAGGATCTACCGAAATACCTTCTTTGGAAATAACGTGACCCATAAATTGAATTCTATCCACCCAGAATTCATACTTAGACAATTTGGCAAATAATTTCTTCTCCTTCAACACTTGGAGTACCAATTAGAGATGCTTTTCATGCTCTTCATAAGACTTTGAATAAACTAATATATCATCAATAAATACCACCACAAACCGATCCAAGTAGGAATGAAAAATGTTGTACACAGCCGGAGCATTTGTTACTCCGAACGGCATTACCACATATTCATAGTGACCATACTGGGTCCTGAATGCCATTTTAGGAATATCAGTAGCTTTCACTCGAATCTGGTGGTATCCCGACCGTAAGTCAATTTTTGAAAAGACCAACGCACCACGTAGCTGATCAATTAAATCGTCAATCCTAGGCAATGGGTATTTATTTTTAATTGTCAGTTTATTCAATTGGCGGTAATCAATACATAACCGCATGCCACCACCCATTTTCTTGACGAGTAACACCGGAGCACCCCACGGTGATACACTCGGTCGGATAAATTGTTTTTCGAGCAGCTCATCAACTTGCTTCTTTAACTTAGCCAGCTCAATCAGGGACATTCTATAAGGAGCTCTAGAAACTGGCTCGGCTCCAGGGATTAAATCAATAGAGAATTCAATCTCTCTATCAGGAGGAACACCAGGCACATCCTCCAGGAATAACTCGGGAAAATCACAAACAATAGGGATATCTCGGATTCGAGACTCACTCTTCCCATCAACCATGCAAAATAGCATAAGCAATTGAGATATACCTTGGATTTCATATTCATCGGCTTTTTGTTTAGGAAAAATCACTTACCGATTCCGATAGTCAACCAGGACTTTATTGGCTGATAGCCAATCTATACCGAGAACGATGTCAAGACCTCTCAAAGGTAGACATATTAAATCAGCAGTAAAATCCCTATCACCCAGAGTGAAGGATACGTTCTCACACATCATGGAAGTCCATAATTTAGCACCAGTCGGATTAGACACATTTAATGGCCTATTCATAGTAACAACAGGCAATCTCGTTTGCATGACACAATCATTAGAAATAAATAAGTGAGTAGCACCCGATTCAAACACCACATCAAGAGTAGTATTTCCGAATAAGCACTTACTTTGAACCAAGTCGTTGGCTTGGGCAGCTTCCTCAACAGTGGTAGCATACACTCGGCCTGCTGCCGGTGAACTAGAACTTCCAGCCCGATCGTTCCTTGGCATCATAGAGTTATTACCACGTTCTCCATTGCCTCTTCCTCCTCTGTTACCATTTCCACGACCTCGTCCTCTGAAGCCTCCACGATTTACACTGGCATGTGACTCAGTCGGTTGGAGAAAAGGACAATTAGGACGGACATGTCCTTTCTCATTGCAATGGTAGCAAATAACTTCCTCATCTTTGTCACAATTCTTAGCATAGTGATTGCCCCCACATCTAAAGAATTTGATGTCCCTCGGTCTATTCACCGGTCGGCCACCAGCATTCCCTCGACCTCTGGATCTAGGGGATGATTCTCCCCTGATAGATTTCCCTTGTTTCTTAAAGCTGATCGGTGGTAGCTTTGAGGAACTACCCGACTTACTGCTCGACCCGGTTGAAGCTTTATCATCCTCCTCATATATTCTGCATTTGTTAACAAGGATCGGAAAGCTTCTAATCTCTTGGTGTTGGAAGGCTTTCTTAATTTTTGGATTCAAACCACTCTCAAATTTGATGCACTTGGAGCCTTCAGTGCTCACCATCTGGAAAGGAGGATAAAATAAGCAAAGCTCCTCAAATTTAGCTGCATATTCTTCAACGCTCATATTGCCCTATCGGAGTTCCATGAATTCCAACTCTTTCTGACTTCTAGCAGTATTTGGGAAATACTTTTCAAGGAAGCATTCCTTGAAATTCTCCCAATTTAGTTCGGTCTCCATGGTAACCAATCGGCCTTTTACCATTCTCCACAAGTTTTCAGCTTCTTTTCGAAGCATGAAAACAGCATACTCCACCTTCTATGCTTCAGAGCACTACAAAGTGCCCAAGATCCGTTCAAGGTTCTGGATCCAGGCATAAGCTTGATCAGGCTGAAATCCCCCATGGAATTTAGTCGGTTTTCTTTTCAAGAAAAATCAATGCTTTGATTGTCACTTGGCTGGGGCTGATTCTACCTTTCTAAAATATCAGCCACACGCTGAAAGGCAGTAGCCATTGCGTCCATACCATGAGGGTCCATTTTCTTATCCTGAAATAATCATCATACTTTAGTACCACTCATGGATATTAAAGTAATTTATTTATAGTTGATTTCCTCAACTATATTACATAACGACAACAGTGAAATGACTTCACTCAATCATAGCATTTAGTAGCTTAACCTTGGCCTTGGACTTTTCAAGTCTGCTCTGATACCAAAATATAACATCCTTAATTTTTTTTTAAAAAAAATTTCAATAAATCAAATAAATTTTTCACAAATAATTTCAATTTCTAAAACAAGAATCGGATTTAACATTAAATTACCGGTTATACATCAATCCGACTGACTCATTTTAGAGTTTAAATAAATACAAATAAACTTTTCACAAATAATTCCAAGAGCAAAAAAAAAATCTGAATTAATTAATATCATTGTCACTTTACAAAAGCCGACCGGCCACTTAATATAAAAAGAAAAATGTACAATCGGTAATCACAGGAGCCGGCCAAGGCTTCTACCCAAATAACTATGCACACTATGTATAGTGCATACTAATACATAATGCTCCAGTCGGTTGAGTGACTTCAAACACCATCCTTGTGTCCTCTATCCACTGTAAAATAATAAGTAGGGGGTGAGCATAAACATATCAAATAATAGTTATTGAATTAGATTAAAAGTCCAATCCATAACTATAAAACAAAATCGAGACAGATAATATCATCACATAATGATATACTCATGTTGCTCACAATAACAACACCGAGACATATATACTCATCATAAATCAGCATGTTACTCTCAATAGCACATAAGTCAGTGCATACACATGCTCAATCAAATGGATCCATTAAGTCTTTAATTTTTGTGTTGCAACACTGGCTCCCCGAGCCATAACTCAGCTCTCAGTTGAACAGGCCGTTTTACTAGTACCAAACCATTTACACCCTTATGTGACACCATCACTCTCAGTGACAACGGTGAGTGCCACGCGCCAAAACCCCGAGCCTCGCTTAAGAGGTTGCCTTGAGTCCCACCCAAGGTCTTTTATCTTTTGCCTTGAGTCCCACCCAAGGTCTTTTGTGGAAACCACATCATATTTCATATTCAACCATCACACATGCATCTCATGCATATACATAAATATCATGAATCATCATCCATACCATCATCATCAATCTCATATCATTATCATATCAACATCAACAATATGAATGGAATATACATGAAAACATAAAGCGTCATTTAAACGAGGTCTCAATAACAATTATGCACACAACATATATACAACATAATAATATTACCCCATATCCATTCATAAACTAGCTATTTGAAATGTAACGCTCCCCCTACCTAGAATAAAGAGTTTCAACTATTCTTCTGTCGTTATCAGTCATAGCTTTGAGAATTCCGACTGGAATTACAGTTTCAAAAGCCTCTTACCTATGAAATCCGAATGTTCATACGAAAGAGAAGGAAGGAAGATTAGCTTGTTCTTCGTTAATAGCTTTTAGCAAAAGTTGGAAGAGAAAGATTGTAGATGTTGTTTTTCACTTTTCCAAAGTCTTTAATTAATCCAACAGTAGTTGATATTTATATTGTTCATGCAAAAGAGACGTGAACAATAAAAAGATATCTGTTGTACGTTTCTTCAGATGATGACTAAGAAATAAGCATTTAATGAAAAGGGACAGCACATCTGAGAGGGTCCCATACTTAGAGAATTATCAGAAAAAGAATCTGCTGGAAGGTAGAAGAACAGAGTGACGTGGAAAGCATTCTTAATTAAAATAATCAATAATTCTGACTCGGTTTCGTCTTGGGCACATCTTTTTCGAGAAAGCCTCTGTTCGCTCAGAATTCCTTCATTCGGAGGAAAGGTTTCATCCCATGGAACACTCGGCTTTCTTTTCCCGGAAGCATCCCATATGATAATATCTCATTCAAACATACTCAGGTATATTTATGTCTGAGTCAGTTCTTTACTTACGTCACCCAGAAGTCTTCCTTTAAAAATCACTCGGAATTTGAAGATAATCCTCTCTTTCGGAAGTCTTTCCACTGGAAGGAATCACTCGGGGTCAAGGACATTTCCGAAGACAAACCCGAGCACAAATTCTCGTACCTCTGAGTATCGATCCGAGCACCATTTAACGAAGTTCACCACTCGGTAACTCATCACTCGGATATTTTCTTTCCTCGAGAATTGTTTACTCGGAACTATTTATTTAGAGACATACCCACTCGGTATATCCCGTTCGGTCATTCTCTCAAAATCCATCCTGAGAAGTACTTATTAAATTTCAACGTTTTTCCCCACTCAGGAGTACTTCTCTGGGAAACGTTTCATTCGGAAACATTTCACTCGGATTTTCCTTATTCAAAAGTGTCTCATTCGGACACCGTTTACTTAACTTAGAAATAATTCGCTTAATGATGTTTCACTCGAAAACATCTTAACTTCTTTTGGAAATGGCTTCCTCGGTCTTACTTCACTCGGTATCGCACCATTTTCACTCTGAATATCATATTTCAAACGGTATTCACTCGGAATTTCATTTAGAATTTCTTCATTATTCCTTAATGAATAAATTTTCAAAAAATTACAAAGTTTGGGATGTTACAACATACACACTCACATACACACATTCCTAAATCTTGGGATAAAGGTTCATTAAATCATCACAATTCTCTTGGTTTCATATATCCTTGTCATCAATGATTAATGTGACATACTTAAAAGCTCATTCCTACATACGAAATCATTCTAACACCAAGCTATCACCATGTTTTCAAGATTTGCCATAAAGCCCTAAATCCCAATCTCTAGGGTTTTCATCAAAACTCAACAACCATTACTAATATTCATTAATTATCATCAATGACCATTCCTCCTCATCCATATCATTCCCTAACATCATTAAACATATTTCCCACTAGTATTTCATATTTTCTCCAAATTCCTAAAGTTAGGGTTTCCATAAAAATTCAATAACCACAACTTATACTCATCATTTCCTACTCCATCATGTGCCATTTTCGTGTACCCCTTTACACCCACACAAAAACATATATTTCTCACACCCACCTTAAGGTTTTGTATAAAAATGGCTCCCATTCCATAACCCACACATATTTCACACTCTCCCAACAAATAAACTCATACCAATGGTATAAGATCAACAAAATGGTGAGAAACTTACCTCAAGCCAAGAAATAAGTGAGCTTCCAAGAGAGGGGGAATGGGTGACGAAAATGAGAGGAGAAGAAGAAGAGCTTCCATTAAACATCATCTTCTTCAAGCTACATGGAGAAAAACAAAATGAATGAGGAGAGCACACCATACTTTAGGGATTTTAGGGAAAACATGAAGAGGAGAAATGAGGAAGAAGAAGAAAAGAGTGTCTTGCCTTTTTGGAAGGAGAAAGTGTCGTGAGAGTGAAGAGGGAGTAAGAAAATTAGAGTTAAAACTTAGACTTTCATTAAAACTTCTCTGTTTTATGACAAACAGGATCTCTGTTCGGGCTCAATACTAAATCCAAAAATTATTCCGAATATAGATTCGGATTCCCAATAATATTCTTAACAGCCCTGACCAATGGCATCTCAATCGGAGATACTTAGTCTGACACCCATATTTTAACTGGGTATAATTTTAACTCCTAAAGCCTTAATAAATTATAAATAATCCTCATAAATCTCAATTTGATTATTTCAATATTTTTGGGACACTTATTAACCCATTTATAATTATTTAGTATTTATTTCCCATATTTAATCATTTTTATAAAATTCAGGATGTTACAATCCACCCCACCTAAAAAGAAATTTCGTCCTCGAAATTTAACCTCGACATATATATTGTAAGGCCATACTTCAGGCCATATATATTGTAATGTCATCATAAAATAGTATTGGACTTCCCAAAGTCCATCAAGACATAATCATCATTATTTCTTTGTCCCAAGCATAAAACCTCATATATCCAAAGTGAGTCACAACTCATCAATTCTTAATTCATTCAACCCAACTAACACATTCATATCTAGTACCATCGGATAGACTCAAACATTCACCATAAGCAGTTACAGCCCTACACCTGCCCAACCTAAGTGTTGCTGCATCTGACATACAGGAAGGCGTCCCAATCCCGTAGTGGTTACCACAAACACATGAGGTCGGCACATAAGTGCACGTTGCCACTATGGCTATGGCATGTAAAGTCATATCAGGACAAGTACCTTCAATTCTTATCACTCACATTATTCACACTTGTTCAAATAATACGAACTCACATGAGACTTAGTAGCATTTCACCCAAGTCTACGACCAACATACTCATATTACACCATCACTATACATATAATCTGGCATCAATCACGCTGTATTATTCATCAATTATCAATTAACACCACCACAAATTGGTGCATCGACCATAGATCTCCACTCATCACAGGGTTGATACTTCGTCATCGGGCTTCATTCATCCAGAAGCCATGATCAAATAGCTAATAACCATTTGCCTCATTCACACATTATTGGCTATAACTTAATTCAAGCCTAAATGAATCACCAAAGTCATATTAAGTATGTAACCTCAAGGTTAACGTAGGGTTCATAATTATATAATAAGCTTTCTCATCAGTGATTTCCCTCACAAATCATAACCAGAGTCCATAAATTAAGCATATAACTCATTGTATCACATTTCTACTTAGTTTCTATCTTCAACATAGCACATTTCAAATTAAAAAGGGAGGTAATGCCATGGTTAAATTTCCATTTACCAACCCATAATCACACATGTCGTCACTAAGTCACATCATAGCTTCATAATTGATCTAATGATCATAATACCAAGGGCACACAATTTAGCCCAAATTCATAATATAAAATCATATATCTTAGTCAATACCAAGGCATACCCCGAATCCAACATCATCATTCACTAAACACTTAGGGGTTTACATTAATTATTCTTATCTCATCACATATACCGACCCTAGTCTCAACAACGTATTTCACAATTTATTTTGTTACGGCTCACTTAATCACAACGTTCGACCGATCATCGGACCTAAAAAGGTCCAAGGGGCTACCTATTACCCGTTGTGAGATTCGTGAGATACACCCACAACATCCAATTCATCGTTAAACATGGCTCAGAAAACAACATAGAGCCTAGACTACCATAGGGTCCAATTTCCACAAAGTTTGATCATACAAGATCACATCAAGTCAATGGGGGTTACCACATCTAGTAGCTCAAAATTAAATAAATCATTCACTCAGTTCACAAATATGAAACCGAGTCATAACCCCAATCTAGTGAATCATAATTTCATATTCAATCATTTTATCACTTATTCATGTTCCTAATCTAAGGAGACATAGTAAGTCACTTGTATTATAAAATACAAGATTCTCATGCCAAAGGATAGGAAATCCATCTTTCACAAATAGCATAATTAATCCTTTTAATTCATCTTTCAACAATATCATAATCAATCATTTTGTTCCATGAATACTCATGTTAGGGAGTTCTTTCACTACCATTCATTCAATCAATTCACATGAACCACTCACATTCAATAAGCATACTTTGGCCATGATCCATAAGTGTATCTCATACAAGAGACCTAATCACACGATTTAATTCCAACATATATAGCAAGGTCTCAACATATATGGTCTACCACCATCCCAATTCTCATTTAATATCTCCTATCCGTGATCAACATATGTCATAGGTCCATCATCAAATCAATACATATTCAACATATCATATCCATGATGGTACAAATTCATCATCAATCCAAGTCATACTCAATATATCAATATCAAATGCATAATATCAATGTATTCATCACTAAAAGGAAATAGTGTAAGGAACTTGGCCAGACTTACACAATCAAGCATATCAATCACATCGGATAATTTGTCCACATGTATACAATTCCATGAATCAACTATAATCAACAATGAGCAACTATGCTCCATATGTGTATCACACGGCCTCAATTATAATGGCATAATTCCATAAATCATAATTGGAACTTATGAATCATAATTCGCAAGAAACCATCATTGAGAAAGCAATGCCCTAATAAACATTTCACCATTCTTAGACAACTAGTCATTCATAAGTCCATATAGGGCAATCACAACATATCATCATCCTCTAGATAATTTTCACTCTTAAGTCTATATAGAACAACCGTTTTCCAATAATGGGCATCACACTCCTAAGATCACCATAAATGTCTTATAATTGAGCAATCGTACTCCAGTCATCCATTGTATCAACTCAATGAAGAGTAACCTTACTCTATCAATAACTAATACTCTCAATACAGAGCAAAGCACGCTCTGATAATAATTAGCAACATCAATTTAGAGTAAAATATGCTCTGATACCAGGTTGTAACACCCTATTTTCTAAACTTGAATCCTGATGTAATCAAGATAATCAAATAATAAAAATGTGAGCAAATTTTTCGTGTTCGGAATAATTTCAAAACACCACCATGACTACATAAAGACTTGAACCACAGAAAACCAAAGGGTAAGATTTGATAATCTACAACTGGATCGTTAAGTAGTTTTGTAACACCCTAATTTTTAATAAATAATTAAACCCAAAAAAAAACAGGGAAAGAAGAATTTTTATACAAACAACCACTGGTCACTCGGTATAGAAAAGAATAAGAAGGCAAGGGAGAAATGTAAGAACTTTCAGACGCACGGCAATCAGTGGAAGGAATAATGCTTGACCAATCCATTCAGTTCGGTGAAACCCATCATCGCCTGGGCGAATCTCACAAACAACGTCCACTTGCTTCAGTGTGACCCCACACGCTTGGGTGAAATAGCTCAAGTCGCTCAGGCGAGTGATGATTCGCCTAAGCGATACTCACGCAAGAGTCTTCCTGAAACACACTCGCTGGAGCGAGCACCTTGTTCGCTGGAGTGAGAAGTTTACTCGGCATCCTGCCATTCCACTCGGTTTAAGCGTACGGTTCACTCGCGGAGATCCACTTCTTAACCCACTCAGATTCCTCTTAATACGTACCAGTTCTATTTAGACAGCATTCCCACTCCCTGGCTCCACTCGATCGGATTACATATACATATACATTGGCAACCAAAAATGATTTCCAAGTCACTCACTCGAAATCTATAAAGACTCCTCACTCGGGATAACTCCCACATCCATTACGCCACTCGGGGCATTCTACTTACTCTTCATTCTGTAACCATATTATTTTCTGCTCTAATTTTCCTACTAAGCCAGGACTCACTCGGGTTCTTTAGCTACTTGCTAATCTATTACAATGGGTCCACTTAGAGTCTTAGGTGTCGTTCCCTGGTCGGTGAACTGCTCACTCGGCGGATTCTCACTCGGAAATCGTTGATTATCCTCTACTCATGAAATTTCATAATTGTGACTCACGGGATTCGAACTAACTCCTACTCTAGGCTATGCGACCTCAATCGCTCGGATTATTCAACCTCTCATCACTCGGAATGAATCATTATCTCGCTTTCCTCCAACAATGACTTAGCTCCGCTTCTACCCATAGTCACACTGATCTCCTACGCTCGGAAGGTATACTTATACACCCATATTTACCACTCGGACATCACCTACAGTATAGAACAACACGCAACACACATATATATATAAGGACGTATTAAGTATTACAACGCATTAGCATGTTTTCACTACCCGAAGGTGTTCAAGTTCAGATATAAGGACTAAGATCAAAATACGAGCCGGCCAAGGCTTAACAAGACCTTATACACAGTATTTACATATACACATATATCCCATAGCGCTCGGTTTCTCTGCTCTGCACTCGGCCTCTTCTTCATCCTTCATTTTGAGGGATATTCACTGAAAATGTAACCACTGTAGGGGTGAGCTTTTACATGCAAAATGACAACCAAAGACTCGGTATCAATGTCAGTACGCATACTTACTTTCACTCAGTCGTATTCAGGTTAAACTAAGACCATGCAAATCGGAATGATATCTATAACATACATACTACATAAAGTTCATCTCTATTCACACGTACACATGCATCCACACATTAGGAAATCATCCATAATACTCAACACATGCTATGCGTACTATCTTAATCAGTATCATATCTACATGCATGCCTGCGGATCCGACTTAAGTAATGACTTTCAGTTATAGTTTCCCTCCTACTGGCCGCTCGTCCATCAGCTCTTCCCGTGTGGTACCGGTCTCCCATTGATGTCTCGAGACTCATCTCTAGCTCCTACGCCTACCACGAGCTCTCACAGGATCTAGCCAAGGACTGTAGCTGGAAGCCATTCCCTCGGGGCTCTAGACCTTCCACAGGTCACCCCATTCTTACACATGCAGCTAATGCATTTACCAGCAAGCATCATTACTCAACTGATACTCCTTCGTAACCATCGTAGTAGGAACAGATTCAACACAGTCGTTACATATACTTTGCCAGCCATAACAACATGCATAGCAATCGGACAGTCAAGGTAATATCGTCTGACAAATCAACCAACAATCACACGTTCATGTTCTCACAGTGTTAACAGAGATAGGACCATGCATTTCATTCATCTATAACAAGACTAACAGGCTACATTACCACCATCTGGATCACATGCAATTATTGTACAACTACTATCTTACACACAGGATCCAAAATCAACAATCATGCATATTATTCAATCTCCACAAACACATGCACACACTTAAAGCAATACATTCATCTGGTACCATTCGTGGACCATGCATTTGACATGCAAGCACCCCCTACCTATGGAAAAGAACTCAAGTAACTCCCCTGCTCTCAACGTTCGGTCTGACGCTCTATCCGACTCATCCAGATCTCCTTCATACCGTCGCACTCTGAAATCGGCTCGGGGATGAGAAGTTGTTCTTCCTCTGCTTCAATGGTCGTCTTCCACCAGTTGAAGGGGACTCTGACCTTCCTTCGGCACCGTCGTTGCGTTCTCCAGAACGAAGAGCAAAACAGGAGAAGGGAAAAGAGGATAAAAACGAGGAAGAAGAAAAGAGAGGATGCAGCAGTGGAAAAGAACGAGTATCCACGGTGATACAGGGTATATATATATATATACATGCGAAGAGAAGGAAGTGGGATGGGAGAACATGAGTCGCAGCCCACTCACGTAACTCACCAATCACAAACAGCCATCTTTCACCAACTATGCCTTAATTAAATTGTCATTATTCCTTAAGTTAATCCGATTATGATTATCAATTAACTTCTCACTTTGAAATCAACCTTAATAGTTTATTTTTTATTCGGCATTTAACTTTAAAATTGGGATGTTATAGTTCTCCCCCTCTCAAAAGAATTTCGTCCTTGAAATTCAGTCGGTCACTCACCTTGGTTGAACAACTCAGGGTACTGCTGTCTCATGGCGTCTTCGTGTTCCCAGGTACAAGAGGTAGTCCTGCCTTGCTGCCACTCTACTTTAACCAGTTGTACGTCCTTGTTCCTTAAACGCTTTACCGATCGGTCCACGATTCTAGTCGGTATAGTCGTCGTGGTCAGGTCTTCCTTGATTTCTACTTCATCATCAAGCACTGTGTTGCTGGGGTCATGCAGATACTTCCTCAGTTAGGACACATGAAACACATTGTGCAATCGGGATAAGTGAGTCGGTAATGCTATACGGTATGCCATGGAACCGACTCGTTCCAACACCTCATAAGGTCTAATGTATCGGGGGCTCAACTTTCCACCTTTCAAGGCTCGCCCGACTCCTTTACTCGGAGAAGTCTTCAAAAACACTCTGTCTCTGACTGAAAACTCTAATGGTTTGGTTCGTTTATCATGGTAGCTCTTTTGCCTGTCCTGGGATGTCTTCATCCATTCCCTTATCACTCGGATCTGTTCTGATGTTTGCTTTACAATTTCTGGTCCCAACAGTAGACTCTCACCCGTTTCCGACCAACAAAGTGGGGTTCGGCATCTTCGTCCATATAGTGCTTCGTAGGGTGCCATACCGATACTGTTGTGATGGCTGTTATTGTATGTAAACTCAATCAAGGGAAGGTACTGCTCCCAGTTTCCACCGTGCTCCAACACACACGCCCTTAGCAAGTCCTCCAAGCTTTGAATCGTTCGCTCGGATTGTCCATCCGATTGGGGGTGGTAAGCGGAACTTAGCCAAAGCTTTGTGCCCATTTCCTGGTGCAGGCTGGTCCAAAACCAGGACGTGAACCTAGGATCCCTATCCAATACGATGGAAGTTGGCACTCCATGCAGTCGGACAATTTCTTGGATGTAAATCCGTGCTAACTTATGCAACGGGTACTTCATGTTCACAGGTAGGAAGTGTGCACTCTTCGTCATTCGGTCAACAATGACCCAAATCGCATCATGTCCCGCTCGGTTTTTGGGTAATCCCATGACAAAGTCCATGGCAATTGAGTCCCATTTCCACACGGGAATCTCCAGGGGTTGCAATGCACCATACGACTTTTGGTGCTCCACTTTTGACTTCTGACAGGTGATGCACCGTGTCACATATTCTACCACGTTCCTTTTTAATCTGGGCCACCAGAACTGGGTTCTCAGGTCATGGTACATCTTCGTGGCACCCGGGTGGATACTTAGCAAGCTTTTGTGAGCTTTATCAAGCACCATTCTTCTTAATTCTCCTCCACTTGGCACGTATATTCTATTTCTTACTCGAAAAATTCCATCTGGCCCCTCGGTCAAGGACAAATCCTTACCTTTGGCCTGAGTCTCCCTCATCTCAGCCAAGTAAGGATCTGACTGCTGTTGCTCGTACACAGATTTCAGGAATTCATTGGCAATCCTCAGCGTGCTGATCGTTAATTTCCGAGAGGAGGGGATGTCAACATGTAAGTTCATGTCTCGGAACTGTTCCAATAGCTCTACCTCCTTCACCATCATTAATGCTACATGAAGGGATTTCTGACTCAACGCATCGGCAACAACGTTTGCCTTACCTGGATGGTACTTTAGCTCGAAATCATAATCTTTTAAAAATTCCATCCATCTTCTCTGCCTCATGTTCAGTTCCTTTTGGTCAAATAAGTATTTGAGGCTTTTGTGATCACTGTACACTTCAAACCTAGACCCGAACAAATAATGCCTCCAGATTTTTAACGCAAACACCACAGCTGCCAATTCCAAGTCATGGGTCGGATAATGCTGCTCGTGAGGTCTCAATTGCCGAGAGGCATACGCTATCACCCGGTCTTTCTGCATTAGAACGCATCCTAATCCGAGTCCTGATGCATCACAATAAACCACGAAGCTCTTTTGCAAGTCAGGTAATGCCAACACTGGGGCAGTCGTCAACTTGTCTTTCAGTCCTCGGAAACTGCTCTCACACTCGGAACTCCACACGAAGGGAATGTTTTTCCGAGTCAACTTAGTTAGTGGCAAGGCCAATTTGGAAAAACCCTCAATGAATCTTCTATAATAACCTGCCAGGCCCATAAAGCTCCTTACCTCCGAGACCGACTTGGGTCTCTCCCATGCCATTATAGCTGTCACCTTCGAAGGGTCCACCGAGACACCTTCCTCGGAAATCACATGTCCAAGGAAATGGATTTTATCCATCCAGAAATCACACTTTGAAAGCTTCGCGAACAGCTGCTTCTCCCTTAACACTTGAAGTACCGCTCGGAGGTGTCCTTCATGCTCCTCAGGAGTCTTGGAGTAGACCAAGATATCATCGATGAAGATTACTACGAATCGGTCTAGATATGGGTGGAATATGTTGTTCATGTAATTCATGAAGACGGCAGGGGCATTTGTTACACCGAACGGTATCACTACATACTCGTAATGTCCATACCGAGTCCTAAAGGCAGTCTTTGGGATATCCGAGTCCTTCACTCGGATTTGGTGGTATCCCGATCGTAGGTCGATTTTCGAGAAGACTGAGGCTCCACGCAGTTGGTCGATCAAGTCATCAATTCGGGGCAATGGGTATCGGTTCTTAATCGTGAGTTTGTTTAGCTGTCGGTAATCTATACAAAGTCTCATGCTGCCATCCTTCTTCTTAACAAGCAGCACAGGTGCGCCCCATGGTGATACGCTCGGTCTAATGAATTGTTTTCTGAGTAACTCATCCACTTGCTTCTTCAGCTCGGCCAATTCAGTTGGGGACATTCTATAAGGTGCACTGGAGACTGGCTCGGCTCCAGGAATCAAGTCTATAGAGAATTCAACTTCTCTATTGGGAAGGACACTCGGTACGTCCTCGGGAAACACTTCTGGGAATTCACAGACAGTCAGAATTTCGTTCACTCGGGTTTTACTTTCACCCTCGGTTAAACAAAGCATCATAAACAGTTGAGCTATACCTTGTGTCGTGTCGTCCTCATTGTGCTACCTCAGGAAGATTATCCTTCAATTTCTACAATCCACTAACACCTTATTGGCTGAAAGCCAATCTATGCCGAGCACGATATCAAGGGCTTTCAGAGGCACACACATAAGATCGAAGGTAAAACTCCGATCGTCCAACACAAACGTTACGCCCTTACACATTGTTGATGTCAACACCTTAGGGCCAGTCGGGTTGGTTACTTCCAAAGTCCGATCCATATCTACAGTCGGTAATCGCAGTCGTCTCACACACTCATCAGCTACGAAGGAGTGGGTGGCTCCAGAATCAAAAATTACATTAAGTGTATATTTACTGAGTAGGCACTTACTCTGTACCAAGTCATTTGCCTGTGCAGCATCTTCCGCGTTGATTGCGTAAACTCTTCCAGCAGTTGGTTGATCGGCGTCTCTCTTCTGGTTGTTTGGGGCAAACATCATATTCCCTCTGGCTCTGCTACCTCTGCCGCTCAGTCCTTGGTTATCGATCCCTCGGTTTCTCTCTTGGAAACCTCCATGACGTGCATTGGGGTTTGCTTGACGAAGTTGGGGGCAATCGGGGTGAATGTGCCCCTTCTCCTGGCAATGAAAGCACTTGACCTCTGTACTATTGCAATTCTGAGCAAAGTGGTCACCACCGCACTTAAAATACTTGCCATATTTTGGTCGTCCACTCATCTGTCTCCCTTGGTTACTGCGATCTTGATATCTGGTAAAGGGTCCACTTCTTCCCACATTTCCTGGCCTCTTGAACCGTGACTGCTGAGGCCTCAAGTACTGGTTGGTTCTGCCGTTCTGGCCCGAGTGGGCCTTGTCATCCTATTCAAATATTCTACATTTGTTCACCAATGCAGGGAAACTCCTGACCTCTTGATATCTGCAGGCTCTTTTAATATCTGATCTCAATCCATTTTCAAATTTAAGGCACTTGGAGCTCTCCGTCCCTGGTTGTTGGAAAGGTGGGTAGAATAGGCACAACTCCTCGAACCTAGTTGCGTACTCTTCCACAGTCATGGAGCCCTGCTTCAGCTCCATAAACTCCAACTCCTTCCGACTCCTTACTGTGTCGGGGAAGTACTTCTCTAAGAAGCATGTCTTGAAATCATTCCAAGTCAGCTGAGCATCATCCTTCGGAAGTCGGTTTCTGGCTATCTTCCACCAGTTTTCCGCCTCGTCTCGCAGCATATACACTGCACACTCTACCTTTTGGGCCTCGGTACAGCGAAGACCCCCAAAAATCCTCTCCAGTTCCTGAGTCCATTTAAAAGTTACCTCAGGGTTCCGTCCTCCCTGAAATTTACTCGGCTTCCTCTTCAGGAAGCGGTCCAGCACGTGGCCATCCTCAGCTCGAGTCTGGCCCTGCCTCTTGAACACGTCCGCATAGCGTTGGAATGCTGTGGCTACAGCCTCCATGCTTTGGCGATGCGTCATCCCTTATCCTGAAATTAGCACCCTTCAAGGATAAGCATACCGAGCCACTTACTACCGATTGCATCTCAGTCTAATATTTAGTAACTTAGCACATTATGCCATTCCTATATGTTACACAATCAATCGGACCAGGGGGAATAACCTCTTATCCACAATTCAATATCATAGCATCAATCAGGTTCAACAATATCACAATAATAATGATCATTCGATCAGAAAGCACACAACCGCTCACACTCGGTAAGCATACCTTGGCCTTGGACCTTTTGGTCTGCTCTGATACCAAAATGTAACACCCTAATTTTTAATAAATAATTAAACCCAAAAAAAAACAGGGAAAGAAGAATTTTCATACAAACAACCACTGGTCACTCGGTATAGAAAAGAAGAAGAAGGCAAGGGAGAAATGTAAGAACTTTCAGATGCACGGCAATCAGTGGAAGGAATAATGCTTGACCGATCCATTCAGTTCGGTGAAACCCATCATCGCCTGGGTGAATCTCACAAACAACGTCCACTTGCTTCAGCGTGACCCCACACGCTTGGGCGAAATAGCTTAAGTCGCTCGGGCGAGTGACGATTCGCCTAAGCGATACTCACGCAAGAGTCTTCCTGAAACACACTCGCTGGAGCGAGCACCTTGTTCGCTGGAGTGAGAAGTTTACTCGGCATCCTGCCATTCCACTCGGTTTAAGCGTACGGTTCACTCGCGGAGATCCACTTCTTAACCCACTCAGATTCCTCTTAATACGTACCGGTTCTATTTAGACAGCATTCCCACTCCCTGGCTCCACCCGATCGAATTACATATACATATACATTGGCAACCCAAAAATGATTTCTAAGTCACTCACTCAGAATCTATGAAGACTCCTCACTCGGGATAACTCCCACATCCATTACGCCACTCGCGGTATTCTACTTACTCTTCATTCTGTAACCATATTATTTTCTGCTCTAATTTTCCTACTAAGCCAGGACTCACTCGAGTTCTTTAGCTACTTGCTAATCTATTACAATGGGTCCACTTAGAGTCTTAGGTGTCGTTCCCTGGTCGGTGAACTGCTCACTCGGTGGATTCACTCAGAAATCGTTGATTATCCTCTACTCATGAAATTTCATAATTGTGACTCACGGGATTCGAACCAACTCCTACTCTAGGCTATGCGACCTCAATCACTCGGATTATTCAACCTCTCATCACTCGGAATGAATCATTATCTCGCTTTCCTCCAACAATGACTTAGCTCCGCTTCTACCCATAGTCACACTGATCTCCTACGCTCGGAAGGTATACTTATACACCCATATTTACCACTCGGACATCACCTACAGTATAGAACAACACGCAACACACATATATATAAGGACGTATTAAGTATTACAACGCATTAGCATGTTTTCACTACCCGAAGGTGTTCAAGTTCAGATATAAGGACTAAGATCAAAATACGAGCCGGCCAAGGCTTAACAAGACCTTATACACAGTATTTACATATACACATATATCCCATAGCGCTCGGTTTCTCTGCTCTGCACTCGGCCTCTTCTTCATCCTTCATTTTGAGGGATATTCACTGAAAATGTAACCACTGTAGGGGTGAGCTTTTACATGCAAAATGACAACCAAAGACTCGGTATCAATGTCAGTACGCATACTTACTTTCACTCAGTCGTATTCAGGTTAAACTAAGACCATGCAAATCGGAATGATATCTATAACATACATACTACATAAAGTTCATCTCTATTCACACGTACACATGCATCCACACATTAGGAAATCATCCATAATACTCAACACATGCTATGCGTACTATCTTAATCAGCATCATATCTACATGCATGCCTGCGGATCCGACTTAAGTAATGACTTTCAGTTATAGTTTCCCTCCTACTGGCCGCTCGTCCATCAGCTCTTCCCGTGTGGTACCGGTCTCCCATTGATGTCTCGAGACTCATCTCTAGCTCCTACGCCTACCACGAGCTCTCACAGGATCTAGCCAAGGACTGTAGCTGGAAGCCATTCCCTCAGGGCTCTAGACCTTCCACAGGTCACCCCATTCTTACACATGCAGCTAATGCATTTACCAGCAAGCATCATTACTCAACTGATACTCCTTCGTAACCATCGTAGTAGGAACAGATTCAACACAGTCGTTACATATACTTTGCCAGCCATAACAACATGCATAGCAATCGGACAGTCAAGGTAATATCGTCTGACAAATCAACCAACAATCACACGTTCATGTTCTCACAGTGTTAACAGAGATAGGACCATGCATTTCATTCATCTATAACAAGGCTAACAGGCTACATTACCACCATCTGGATCACATGCAATTATTGTACAACTACTATCTTACACACAGGATCCAAAATCAACAATCATGCATATTATTCAATCGCCACAAACACATGCACACACTTAAAGCAATACATTCATCTGGTACCATTCGTGGACCATGCATTTGACATGCAAGCGCCCCCTACCTATGGAAAAGAACTCAAGTAGCTCTCCTGCTCTCAACGTTCGGTCTGACGCTCTATCCGACTCATCCAGATCTCCTTCATACCGTCGCACTCTAAAATCGGCTCGGGGATGAGAAGTTGTTCTTCCTCTGCTTCAATGGTCGTCTTCCACCAGTTGAAGGGGACTCTGACCTTCCTTCGGCACCGTCGTTGTGTTCTCCAGAACGAAGAGCAAAACAGGAGAAGGGAAAAGAGGATAAAAACAAGGAAGAAGAAAAGAGAGGATGCAGCAGTGGAAAAGAACGAGTATCCACGGTGATACAGGGTATATATATATATACATGCGAAGAGAAGGAAGTGGGATGGGAGAACGTGAGTCGCAGCCCACTCACGTAACTCACCAATCACAAACAGCCATCTTTCACCAACTATGCCTTAATTAAATTGTCATTATTCCTTAAGTTAATCCGATTATGATTATCAATTAACTTCTCACTTTGAAATCAACCTTAATAGTTTATTTTTTATTCGGCATTTAACTTTAAAATTGGGATGTTATAGTTCTCCCCCTCTCAAAAGAATTTCGTCCTTGAAATTCAGTCGGTCACTCACCTTGGTTGAACAACTCAGGGTACTGCTATCTCATGGCGTCTTCGTGTTCCCAGGTACAAGAGGTAGTCCTGCCTTGCTGCCACTCTACTTTAACCAGTTGTACGTCCTTGTTCCTTAAACGCTTTACCGATCGGTCCACGATTCTAGTCGGTATAGTCGTCGTGGTCAGGTCTTCCTTGATTTCTACTTCATCATCAAGCACTGTGTTGCTGGGGTCATGCAGATACTTCCTCAGTTAGGACACATGAAACACATTGTGCAATCGGGATAAGTGAGTCGGTAATGCTATACGGTATGCCATGGAACCGACTTATTCCAACACCTCATAAGGTCTAATGTATCGGGGGCTCAACTTTCCACCTTTCAAGGCTCGCCCGACTCCTTTACTCGGAGAAGTCTTCAAAAACACTCTGTCTCTGACTGAAAACTCTAATGGTTTGGTTCGTTTATCATGGTAGCTCTTTTGCCTGTCCTGGGACGCCTTCATCCATTCCCTTATCACTCGGATCTGTTCTGATGTTTGCTTTACAATTTCTGGTCCCAACAGTAGACTCTCACCCGTTTCCGACCAACAAAGTGGGGTTCGGCATCTTCGTCCATATAGTGCTTCGAGGGTGCCATACCGATACTGTTGTGATGGCTGTTATTGTATGTAAACTCAATCAAGGGAAGGTACTGCTCCCAGTTTCCACCGTGCTCCAACACACACGCCCTTAGCAAGTCCTCCAAGCTTTGAATCGTTCGCTCGGATTGTCCATCTGATTGGGGGTGGTAAGCGGAACTTAGCCAAAGCTTTGTGCCCATTTCCTGGTGTAGGCTGGTCCAAAACCAGGACGTGAACCTAGGATCCCTATCCAATACGATGGAAGTTGGCACTCCATGCAGTCGGACAATTTCTTGGATGTAAATCCGTGCTAACTTATGCAACGGGTACTTCATGTTCACAGGTAGGAAGTGTGCACTCTTCGTCATTCGGTCAACAATGACCCAAATCGCATCATGTCCCGCTCGGTTTTTGGGTAATCCCATGACAAAGTTCATGGCAATTGAGTCCCATTTCCACACGGGAATCTCCAGGGGTTGCAATGCACCATACGGCTTTTGGTGCTCCACTTTTGACTTCTGACAGGTGATGCACCGAGTCACATATTCTACCACGTTCCTTTTTAATCTGGGCCACCAGAACTGGGTTCTCAGGTCATGGTACATCTTCGTGGCACCCGGGTGGATACTTAGCAAGCTTTTGTGAGCTTTATCAAGCACCATTCTTCTTAATTCTCCTCCACTTGGCACGTATATTCTATTTCTTACTCGAAAAATTCCATCTGGCCCCTCGGTCAAGGACAAATCCTTACCTTTGGCCTGAGTCTCCCTCATCTCAGCCAAGTAAGGATCTGACTGCTGTTGCTCGTACACAGATTTCAGGAATTCATTGGCAATCCTCAGCGTGCTGATCGTTAATTTCCGAGAGGAGGGGATGTCAACATGTAAGTTCATGTCTCGGAACTGTTCCAATAGCTCTACCTCCTTCACCATCATTAATGCTACATGAAGGGATTTCTGACTCAACGCATCGGCAACAACGTTTGCCTTACCTGGATGGTACTTTAGCTCGAAATCATAATCTTTTAAAAATTCCATCCATCTTCTCTGCCTCATGTTCAGTTCCTTTTGGTCAAATAAGTATTTGAGGCTTTTGTGATCACTGTACACTTTAAACCTAGACCCGAACAAATAATGCATCCAGATTTTTAACGCAAACACCACAGCTGCCAATTCCAAGTCATGGGTTGGATAATGCTGCTCGTGAGGTCTCAATTGCCGAGAGGCATACGCTATCACCCGGTCTTTCTGCATTAGAACGCATCCTAATCCGAGTCCTGATGCATCACAATAAACCACGAAGCTCTTTTGCAAGTCAGGTAATGCCAACACTGGGGCAGTCGTCAACTTGTCTTTCAGTCCTCGGAAACTGCTCTCACACTCGGAACTCCACACGAAGGGAATGTTTTTCCGAGTCAACTTAGTTAGTGGCAAGGCCAATTTGGAAAAACCCTCAATGAATCTTCTATAATAACCTACCAGGCCCATAAAGCTCCTTACCTCCGAGACCGACTTGGGTCTCTCCCATGCCATTATAGCTGTCACCTTCGAAGGGTCCACCGAGACACCTTCCTCGGAAATCACATGTCCAAGGAAATGGATTTTATCCATCCAGAAATCATACTTTAAAAGCTTCACGAACAGCTGCTTCTCCCTTAACACTTGAAGTACCGCTCGGAGGTGTCCTTCATGCTCCTCAGGAGTCTTGGAGTAGACCAAGATATCATCGATGAAGATTACTACGAATCGGTCTAGATATGGGTGGAATATGTTGTTCATGTAATTCATGAAGACGGCAGGGGCGTTTGTTACACCGAACGGTATCACTACATACTCGTAATGTCCATACCGAGTCCTAAAGGCAGTCTTTGGGATATCCGAGTCCTTCACTCGGATTTGGTGGTATCCTGATCGTAGGTGGATTTTCGAGAAGACTGAGGCTCCACGCAGTTGGTCGATCAAGTCATCAATTTGGGGCAATGGGCATCGGTTCTTAATCGTGAGTTTGTTTAGCTGTCGGTAATCTATACAAAGTCTCATGCTGCCATCCTTCTTCTTAACAAGCAGCACAGGTGCGCCCCATGGTGATACGCTCGGTCTAATGAATTGTTTTTCGAGTAACTCATCCACTTGCTTCTTCAGCTCGGCCAATTCAGTTGGGGACATTCTATAAGGTGCACTGGAGACTGGCTCGGCTCTAGGAATCAAGTCTATAGAGAATTCAACTTCTCTATTGGGAAGGACACTCGGTACGTCCTCGGGAAACACTTCTGGGAATTCACAGACAGTCAGAATTTCGTTCACTCGGGTTTTACTTTCACCCTCGGTTAAACAAAGCATCATAAACAGTTGAGCTATACCTTGTGTCGTGTCGTCCTCATTGTGCTGCCTCAGGAAGATTATCCTTCAATTTCTACAATCCACTAACACCTTATTGGCTGAAAGCCAATCTATGCCGAGCACGATATCAAGGGCTTTCAGAGGCACACACATAAGATCGAAGGTAAAACTCCGATCGTCCAACACAAACGTTACGCCCTTACACATTGTTGATGTCAACACCTTAGGGCCAGTCGGGTTGGTTACTTCCAAAGTCCGATCCATATCTACAGTCGGTAATCGCAGTCGTCTCACACACTCATCAGCTACGAAGGAGTGGGTGGCTCCAGAATCAAAAATTACATTAAGTGTATATTTACTGAGTAGGCACTTACTCTGTACCAAGTCATTTGCCTGTGCAGCATCTTCCGCGTTGATTGCGTAAACTCTTCCAGCAGTTGGTTGATCGGCGTCTCTCTTCTGGTTGTTTGGGGCAAACATCATATTCCCTCTGGCTCTGCTACCTCTGCCGCTCAGTCCTTGGTTATCGATCCCTCGGTTTCTCTCTTGGAAACCTCCATGACGTGCATTGGGGTTTGCTTGACGAAGTTGGGGGCAATCGGGGTGAATGTGCCCCTTCTCCTGGCAATGAAAGCACTTGACCTCTGTACTATTGCAATTCTGAGCAAAGTGGTCACCACCGCACTTAAAATACTTGCCATATTTTGGTCGTCCACTCATCTGTCTCCCTTGGTTACTGCGATCTTGATATCTGGTAAAGGGTCCACTTCTTCCCACATTTCCTGGCCTCTTGAACCGTGACTGCTGAGGCCTCAAGTACTGGTTGGTTCTGCCGTTCTGGCCCGAGTGGGCCTTGTCATCCTATTCAAATATTCTACATTTGTTCACCAATGCAGGGAAACTCCTGACCTCTTGATATCTGCAGGCTCTTTTAATATCTGATCTCAATCCATTTTCAAATTTAAGGCACTTGGAGCTCTCCGTCCCTGGTTGTTGGAAAGGTGGGTAGAATAGGCACAACTCCTCGAACCTAGTTGCGTACTCTTCCACAGTCATGGAGCCCTGCTTCAGCTCCATAAACTCCAACTCCTTCCGACTCCTTACTGTGTCGGGGAAGTACTTCTCTAAGAAGCATGTCTTGAAATCATTCCAAGTCAGCTGAGCATCATCCTTCGGAAGTCGGTTTCTGGCTATCTTCCACCAGTTTTCCGCCTCGTCTCGCAGCATATACACTGCACACTCTACCTTTTGGGCCTCGGTACAGCGAAGACCCCCAAAAATCCTCTCCAGTTCCTGAGTCCATTTAAAAGTTACCTCAGGGTTCCGTCCTCCCTGAAATTTACTCGGCTTCCTCTTCAGGAAGCGGTCCAGCACGTGGCCATCCTCAGCTCGAGTCTGGCCCTGCCTCTTGAACACGTCCGCATAGCGTTGGAATGCTGTGGCTATAGCCTCCATGCTTTGGCGATGCGTCATCCCTTATCCTGAAATTAACACCCTTCAAGGATAAGCATACCGAGCCACTTACTACCGATTGCATCTCAGTCTAATATTTAGTAACTTAGCACATTATGCCATTCCTATATGTTACACAATCAATCGGACCAGGGGGAATAACCTCTTATCCACAATTCAATATCATAGCATCAATCAGGTTCAACAATATCACAATAATAATGATCATTCGATCAGAAAGCACACAACCGCTCACACTCGGTAAGCATACCTTGGCCTTGGACCTTTCGGTCTGCTCTGATACCAAAATGTAACACCCTAATTTTTAATAAATAATTAAACCCAAAAAAAAACAGGGAAAGAAGAATTTTCATACAAACAACCACTGGTCACTCGGTATAGAAAAGAAGAAGAAGGCAAGGGAGAAATATAAGAACTTTCAGACGCACGGCAATCAGTGGAAGGAATAATGCTTGACCGATCCATTCAGTTCGGTGAAACCCATCATCGCCTGGGCGAATCTCACAAACAACGTCCACTTGCTTCAGCGTGACCCCACACGCTTGGGCGAAATAGCTTAAGTCGCTCGGGCGAGTGACGATTCGCCTAAGCGATACTCACGCAAGAGTCTTCCTGAAACACACTCGCTGGAGCGAGCACCTTGTTCGCTGGAGTGAGAAGTTTACTCGGCATCCTGCCATTCCACTCGGTTTAAGCGTACGGTTCACTCACGGAGATCCACTTCTTAACCCACTCAGATTCCTCTTAATACGTACCGGTTCTATTTAGACAGCATTCCCACTCCCTGGCTCCACCCGATCGGATTACATATACATATACATTGGCAACCCAAAAATGATTTCTAAGTCACTCACTCGGAATCTATGAAGACTCCTCACTCGGGATAACTCCCACATCCATTACGCCACTCGGGGCATTCTACTTACTCTTCATTCTGTAACCATATTATTTTCTGCTCTAATTTTCCTACTAAGCCAGGACTCACTCGGGTTCTTTAGCTACTTGCTAATCTATTACAATGGGTCCACTTAGAGTCTTAGGTGTCGTTCCCTGGTCGGTGAACTGCTCACTCGGTGGATTCACTCAGAAATCGTTGATTATCCTCTACTCATGAAATTTCATAATTGTGACTCACGGGATTCGAACCAACTCCTACTCTAGGCTATGCGACCTCAATCACTCGGATTATTCAACCTCTCATCACTCGGAATGACTCATTATCTCACTTTCCTCTAACAATGACTTAGCTCCGCTTCTACCCATAGTCACACTGATCTCCTACGCTCGGAAGGTATACTTATACACCCATATTTACCACTCGGACATCACCTACAGTATAGAACAACACACAACACACATATATATATAAGGACGTATTAAGTATTACAACGCATTAGCATGTTTTCACTACCCGAAGGTGTTCAAGTTCAGATATAAGGACTAAGATCAAAATACGAGCCGGCCAAGGCTTAACAAGACCTTATACACAGTATTTACATATACACATATATCCCATAGCGCTCGGTTTCTCTGCTCTGCACTCGGCCTCTTCTTCATCCTTCATTCCGAGGGATATTCACTGAAAATGTAACCACTGTAGGGGTGAGCTTTTACAAGCAAAATGACAACCAAAGACTCGGTATCAATGTCAGTACGCATACTTACTTTCACTCAGTCGTATTCAGGTTAAACTAAGACCATGCAAATCGGAATGATATCTATAACATACATACTACATAAAGTTTATCTCTATTCACACGTACATATGCATCCACACATTAGGAAATCATCCATAATACTCAACACATGCTATGCGTACTATCTTAATTAGCATCATATCTACATGCATGCCTGCGGATCCAACTTAAGTAATGACTTTCAGTTATAGTTTCCCTCCTACTGGCCGCTCATCCATCAGCTCTTCCCATGTGGTACCGGTCTCCCATTGACGTCTCAAGACTCATCTCTAGCTCCTACGGCTACCACGAGCTCTCACAGGATCTAGCCAAGGACTGTAGCTGGAAGCCATTCCCTCGGGGCTCTAGACCTTCCACGGGTCACCCCATTCTTACACATGCAGCTAATGCATTTACCAGCAAGCATCATTACTCAACTGATACTCCTTCGTAACCATCGTAGTAGGAACAGATTCAACACAGTCGTTACATATACTTTGCCAGCCATAACAACATGCATAGCAATCGGACAGTCAAGGTAATATCGTCTGACAAATCAACCAACAATCACACGTTCATGTTCTCACAGTGTTAACAAAGATAGGACCATGCATTTCATTCATCTATAACAAGGCTAACAGGCTACATTACCACCATCTGGATCACATGCAATTATTGTACAACTACTATCTTACACACAGGATCCAAAATCAATAATCATGCATATTATTTAATCGCCACAAACACATGCACACACTTAAAGCAATACATTCATCCGGTACCATTCGTGGACCATGCATTTGACATGCAAGCGCCCCCTACCTATGGAAAGGAACTCAAGTAGCTCTCCTGCTCTCAACGTTCGGTCTGACGCTCTATCCGACTCATCCAGATCTCCTTCACACCGTCGCACTCTGAAATCGGCTCGGGGATGAGAAGTTGTTCTTCCTCTGCTTCAATGGTCGTCTTCCACCAGTTGAAGGGGACTCTGACCTTCCTTCGGCACCGTCGTTGCGTTCTCCAGAACGAAGAGCAAAACAGGGGAAGGGAAAAGAGGATAAAAACGAGGAAGAAGAAAAGAGAGGATGCAGCAGTGGAAAAGAACGAGTATCCACGGTGATACAGGGTATATATATATACATGCGAAGAGAAGGAAGTGGGATGGGAGAACGTGAGTCGCAGCCCACTCACATAACTCACCAATCACAAACAGCCATCTTTCACTAACTATGCCTTAATTAAATTATCATTATTCCTTAAGTTAATCCGATTATGATTATCAATTAACTTCTCACTTTGAAATCAACCTTAATAGTTTATTTTTCATTCGGCATTTAACTTTAAAATTGGGATGTTACAAGTTTGCCAATAACGGTATACAAAATAACAGAGTTTATAGTGGAAGAAGAATGTGTATAACGGGCATACGCCTATTCCCATATATGAGGATATGCGAAAAGGCTCGGCAAAGCTTACAATGACATATGTTAAGCCTAATAGACATCCATCATCTTTTCATATGATTTCATGAACATTGAAAGCCTAAGATATATACACATGCATATCTATATGGTCGTACATCATACATCTCCAATATTCATAATCTATAATTGACCATATTATTTCAACCTTCCAATCAGGTATGTCTTTTACTCATTTAGGCCTAAGAGGATTACTTAAACATCATTTTACAATCATCAGATAGATAGAAATTTATTATCCCAGTATTAATACATCACCTATATATACATATAATTCATAATTCATCCATCCATATCAGTAAGTAACAATATCATAATATCTATTTTATACAAAACTCATTAAATTATAAATGTTGCCGGCCAAGGCGTTCCATTAACACTATTTACCTTCCCAAAAGATTTACTTTACAAACATTTTTATCCCATGATATTCCTGCATCAATACTAAAAAGGAAACCATATGGGAGAGTGAGTTATACATTTCAAATGACGATATGAATACAATTGAGATTATGTGCATATGCCTATCAATATCATGTATGCTTTGCTAAACTCATCAATGATCATCATAATTTATTACTTCAATCGACATATACATATTTCATATTCTTTAATTAAGTCAAAGCAAAGCAGGCATATAAACATCTCTTATCTATTCCAATATGGGCCAACATCATCATCATCAACCATTCATATCTTGTCTCAAAGCCACAATAGGCCAACAATCATCATCATCAATCATACATAAACACACCCTTCATCATGTTAGGCCATCATACATAGATCATCATATTCAATATCACTTCGTGTATTCATATTATTTATTAATTTTATGTGGTCTTTTAGGTACTCAATTATCCATCTCATCAACACCATACCACAATCTCAATCATCATCAATCATCATCATATTCTGGCATATCTCCATGCTATATGTAGTTGCTCTTATGGCTAATGCATATGCACAATGGAATAAACAACAAATACGGATCCGATTGTGGGAATAAACACCAAATTGTGGGCCAAGCATGATCATATACCATGCCCCTACTGCAGTAGTATAATGTGTACACATATCTCATAATTCATGCATAATCACCATATTTTTACTGGTACCAAACCGTATTGCCCATAATGCAACACCTGGCCATTTTCACCATGACCGCGGTAAACATCACAATCAACAATATAAGGTGTTACGGCCCGGCCATGATTCATCTCATGGTGGAGCACAGGGGTCACCTACTCATCAAGAGCCACCCCCCACAAGGGTCGGCCACATGTAGCTCCCTGTAGCAATACATGGGCGGCTTCATGACTTACACACGGAGTCACAGGGGAAAATAAGAATGCTCGTGCATTGAGCCACCCTCCCACTGGGTCAGCCGAGGGAGCTCCCCTAACGTTCCAACATCGGGGGCTATGATATGCCATGGAAGCAATGCAATGCAAATCAAATGCATTTCTCATATTGTGCATCCTAAATGCCACTCATCAATCATCATCATCATCATAATCACCAACACCACCATACACACCTTAGTGGATTTTATCATTGTTGGTTTTAGCCATTGTTTTCAAGTTTTAAGTGTGGCATTTTCATCTCAATATGTCATTTATTATACATTCAAGTCACCACTTGCAATCAACCACAATGGCATCACAAACATCGTAAATCATCATTAATATTCGTTAATCTTTCATGAATACCACCACATAATCATTTAGTTTATTTTCATTTCATTTATCATTGCCATTGTTTCATAACTAGTGTGGTATCACAATAGTTCACCAATATAATTTTAAACCACACATACAAGATCACACTTGTATCACACACAATGGCATTCAACAATCATTCATAATAACAATCATCCTTTACTCAAGGAAATGATCAACAACATCATCCATCATTATACATTATCGATATCATCTTCGATTCATCGATTTACCACAACACATTATCAAGCAAATGTCCCTTTATTAGTCTCATCACCATTTAAAGGTGTGTCACACAACCATACATTTACTTTTCATTATCAATCATTATATCATATCATTGGTGGTGAACATTTATGTTTTCATAACATGTTTTAATCAATATCAACACCATTAAGACACACCATCATCACATACCCCTAATAAAATCTCTCGTTGTTACATAATAAAGGGGTTTTGGGTAACAATAAGCTCATGACAATTTTCAATATTAAAACATGAGAAAAGATTATTTTTAGTCTTTAAAATAGTGGGACATGTCATAAAAATTACCTATTAGTCCTAATTTGATAACCATGAAAAGTTGGGTTCAAAACCCTCTTAAATGTGAATTTTACAATGCAGTGGGTCTGGTGTTTTATGCCTAATGAGAGTTAGAAAACTCCAATTAAGGTAAGGACAATTTTTAAACCTCTGTAACATTATTATCTACAACTTTCATGAAGATGTCGGAGGCCAAAAATGTCATTAAGATACCCAAACAGGCCAAAAATAGTAAGGGAAAAGTAGCAGTTGGAAATTTCTGACAGTGGCAAATTCCGCTGGCCGTGGAATCCACTGTTTCCACAACCTAAAATGGTCATTTTTTCCACATTTTGACGCAGGACGATCCACTGGCCGTGGAAATTCCCACTGGCTGTGGATCTCACTGCTATAGGCACCATTCTACAGCTTTTTGATCCTTAAGTTTTTGCCAACTTTGGGACCCCTTTTCACTAGGTTATTCAACTCCAATTTGCACAAAATTTTATACAAAACTTACCTACCCTAGTATCAATTATGTGGCAAAGTTTCAAGCCCAAATTCTATCCCAATCAAAATCTAAGCTATAGGGTAGTTTTATGCATATTTTGGGCAATTTACATGACATACCAAAATACAATTGGCTAAGTTTTTGTCCAAACTTTCCACGGACCTATATTCACATATATAAATGTGACTTTCTCCAACAAGTCTCATTCAATAAATCATTTCCTAGATCATGATAGGTCCTAGTGGTAACTCATGCCCTTATTGGCTAAACCAAACATGCCAAATTGCAAGCTAAGCCTCTTTCGCCACATCTAATCATGCACACAAGTTTCATACATATATTATGACTTATAGGTAACCTCTACCTGAGTACTTATCCCTTAAATGAAAATATGACCACCCTTCCTTGTTTTGCATTCAAATCACAATATTAATAATACACAAGTCATATTTTTCATTGCCAATGACTTCATTCAATGAATTATCATTCACCTTATCATTTTAAACATAATCACGGTAAGGCAAGCATGAGTATAATCATACACATCAATCATAAATCATTCAACTCATGCAATTGAAATATAAACTTCTTTCCTACCTCGAGAGAAGAACCATAATTTAAATGCTTCAATCATTCCGCATCATCATCTGGAACATAATCTACACATTAAACATATATGCATTCATACAATCAATAAGCCATTCCAAGGCACCATCATAATTTCAAACAATGCAAATATGTCTTAAGGCTCAATATCAAGTCCTAGACTTGCTGAGACACCAATTCATACCATTGTGTTAGGTTTCAGGAATTCCTTTCCGAAAACCATGATTCTCTAAATCTTAAGGGCTAACTATACCCAACAACATCATTACCTCTTTATCCATAAGTCTTCCAAATCATCTTATGAATCGCTCAACTATCATCACAATTTATTCAAACTCATTATAAGCCTCTTGGCTCTATTTTAACACCATCATCAATCAATAATTTCTAAATGGCATATATCAAGGCCTAAGACTTCATCAAATCAAGTATCCATTTCCTTAATCCACTATCAATGGTCTTCAACCATTATTATCATCATCATAGTTGCCAATACTCAAAGGATTCAACTCCTCTAATCACATGCACACTCACATACACACATTCCTAAATCTTGGGTAAAGGTTCATTAAAATTCAATAACAACCATTCTAACATTCTCATTGTTCAAGTTCCTCATGACAAGATCACAACTTTAACACACTTAACAACTTAGAGCTATCATCACAATTCTCTTGGTTTCACATATCCTTGTCATCAATGATTAATGTGACACACTTAAAAGCTCATTCCTACATACCAAATCACTCTAACACCAAGCTATCACCATGTTTTCAAGATTTGTCATAAAGCCCCAAATCCCAATCTCTAGGGTTTTCATCAAAACTCAACAACCATTACTAATATTCATCAATTATCATCAATGACCATTCTTCCTCATCAATATCATTCCCTAACATCATTAAACACATTTCCCACTAACATTTCATATTTTCCCCAAATTCCTAAAGTTATGGTTTCCATAAAAATTCAATAACCACCACTTATACTCATCATTTCCCACTCCATCATGTGCCATTTACGTGTACCCCTTTACACCCACACAAAAACATATATTTCTCACACCCCACCTTAGGGTTTTGTATAAAAATGGCTCCCATTCCATAACCCACACATATTTCACACTCCCCCAACAAATAAACTCATAGCCAATGGCATAAGCTCAACAAAATGGTGAGAAACTTACCTCAAGCCAAGAAATAAGTGAGCTTCTCAGAGAGGGGGAATGAATGACGAAAATGAGAGGAGAAGAAGGAGAGCTTCCATTAAACATCATCTTCTTCAAGCTCCATGGAGAAAATGAGGGAGAAGAGCACACCACCCTTTAGGGATTTCAGGGAAAAGATGAAGAGGAGAAATGAGGAAGAAGAAGAGGGAAGAGGGAGTAAGGAAATTAGAGTTAAAACTTAGACTTCCATTAAAACTTATCCATTTTATGACAAACAGGATCTCCATTCAGGCTCAATACTAAATCCAAAAATTATTCTGAATATAGATTCGGATTCCCAATAAGATTCTTAACAGCCCTGACTAATGGCATCTCAATTAGAGATACTTGGTTTGACACCCATATTTTAACCGGTTATAATTTTAACTCCTAAAGCTTTAATAAATTATAAATAATCCTCATAAATTTCAATTTAATTATTTCAATATTTTTAAGACACTTATTAACCCATTTATAATTATTTAATATTTATTCCCCATATTTAATTATTTTTATAAAATTCAGGATATTACACAGACTTTGTAGTATGAGATAAATTTTTCTAAGCTAAGTCTGCAAAGTCCAGACTTTTAAAGATTCTTTTGTATACGTGCTCCCCTTATCTTTCATAACCCAATCCTTAAGTTTTCCTAAAACACTTAAACTCAAATTTTAAATGATAACATGATATGACTCTATTTAAATTAGAATACGTAATGTTGATTATCAACAAATCTCATGAAGTCTGGTTTAAATGATTCGACATTTTCCAGACTTTTCTTCAGCATATTAGTAACTATTTCAACAAAGTTGACACAAGGCAAAAATATAGTTTCAGTTGTCCACGTGTTCAAAATTAGCAACACGAACAAGCACTTACGACTAATCATTAGCAATATTCATGATGAGAGTAGTCATGAAGAATTTAGGGATAAGCCACAAGGGTCTTTTCAAATGCCTAATACACAATAGCGACGAGGTTGGAGATGATAATTGGTAAATTACGTAATGACGCCCTTCATGTTTATCTCTATATTATTAAACTTTCCTTTAGTTTTTTTAATTAGCTTATCAAATGTAGCGACAAGGTTAGCCAACCGGGGGGTGGTCTTTTCACAGACCTAATTCATGGTAACGATGAGATTGGCTACGAAAATTGATTAATGACGTAGTGACACCCTTCCTATTTGTCACTTCATTATTAAATTTGCTTTGATTTTTTTATTGGTCCACCGAATGTAGAGATGAGGTTAGCCATAAGGATTTTTTCACATGCCTAATCTATAGTAGCGATGAGGTTGACAACGATAATTGATTATGTAGTGACGCCCCTCATGTTCATCGCTACGTTAAATTTCCCTATTATCTTTTTGATAGGTCTGCCAGACATAGCAACGAGGTTAATCACATGGATCTTTTTACATGCCTAATCCACAGTAGTGACATAGTTGATTCTTGGAAATAGTTAATTACACAGAGATGCCCCCTATTCCTATCGCTACATTATTAAATTTTCCTCTGATTTTTTAATTAGCCTGCCAAATGTAGGGACGAGGTTTGCCATGGGTCTTGACAAATTACGTAGCGATGAGCATGATGTTGTCTCTATTATTTTCTTTTTGTTGTAGAGATGGCGTGAGCGGTGGTTTTAGCTGAATCTTTAGCGAATATAGAGTTCGTCGCCAGTAACAAAGACAACAACAATGTTAGAGACAAATTCTGACTAGTAAATGTCACGACCGGGATCGCGGTGGCACGGCCGACCCTCAAAACGTTTTGAAAAGATAAAAAAATAGAGAGTCGCCACCAATATTTTTCAGGATAAAATACTGGAAAAACCTTGGTTAAAGCACTAGTTATAAAAAATGAAATTCCATGTTCGGGGTCTAATTACAGGTGAGGAAGGTATTAGCACCTCAAAACTGTCCGTTATAAAAAACGGTTACCTCAATATGATAGCGCGCATTATAATTAGCCCAGTAATTATTTTAACTTCTTCATGAAAAGAAAATATACAAGATGACAAAATATACAAAAAAAAATAAACAAAAATAAACACAGAATATTTACATGAGATTAACAGGACGTCTCGTCCAAGTTAATCTCACTCCACCATTAAAAAAATGAAATTAACAGGACGTCTCATCCAAATTAATCTCGTTCCTCCTTTTTTAAAAAAAAATAAAATATAATAAAAGTTACAATAATAATGATAATAATAATAAATGCATCTTCTATGCCAGTCCAAATAAAAGGTGTGAAACATTCACTTTTATTAATATTTGTCAATTAACAGAAATTAATCATTAATTGAAAAGGAAACAGATACATCAACCAGCAATTAATTTAACAGAAAATAAAACAAATACAAGTATTAAAACAATTAAGGGGAAGAGTAGGACCGGTGTAATGTAGGAAGAGCTGGGAGATGTGATGAGGGAAAGAGAGAGAAAGGGAACTGGGTGGTGCTGTGGATTTAAGGAGGCTGGGCGGTGTGGTATGAAGGGAGGTCGGTTGATGGTTTAAGAGAGGGACAGCGTTGGGTGATGAGTGAAAGAAGTGTTGGTGGGAATTCTGGGGGGTGTTGGACGGTATGGAGAGTGAGGGCTGTTGGTTTTTGGGTGAGGAGTTTAAGGGAGGCGAGAGAAAGATGGTTGTAGGTTGGACGGTGTGATGGTGGAAGGGGGACGTGAGGTGTGGTACGGTTTCTAGAGGGAAAGAGGAGAGGGAGAAAAGGGAATGGACAGTGAGAGGGTTGTGAAGGAGAAGACCGTAAAGAGAGGAAGAGAAGGATGTTGGGTGATTGTATAGGAGGGGAAGGACGAGTGAGGGAGACGGTTGAAAGGTGGACGGTTGAGAGGTGGACGGTGTGGAGAAGGAGGACGGTTGGTGTTGGTATGGGGAGCTGTGGTAAGGACGGTGTGAAGTGAGGAGTGAGGGGCTGTTGTGAGGACGGCGTGGTGTGGGTTCTGTGGTGTGGAGGTGAAGGACGGTGTGAAGTGAGGAGTGAGGGGCTGTTGTGAGGACGGTGTTGTGTGGGTTCTGTGGTGTGGAGGTAAAGGACGGTGTAAAGGGACGGTGTGGAGGTAAAGGAGCTGTATGGTGAGGATGGTGTGTGGGATTTGAGGGGGTGCTGGACAGTGTTTGATGGAAGGAGGGACGGTGAGGATGAGGAGAGGGACAGTGGAGTTTTTTTTAAAAGCTCTCTTTCTTCTCTAATACTTCCTCCTCCTTTTCTTCTTTTTCTTCTTTTGAAAGCTTCTGGATCCCTCTATTTATGGAGGTCTTGAACGTCCTCCATCAGTGGCAAGTAGGGCCTCTCCTTTTGTCCTGAAGTCAGCCACCCCACTTGATCAGCAAAGCCACTTGGATAAAGCCTGGATCTTGACAATAATGAAGGCTGGTGGGAGTTTTTAATATTTTCCTCCTTCGTCTGGTAGTGAGCCGCCCCCTATAATTCAAGGATCCACTTGGATAGTGGAAATCCAAGTCAGCATGGTGGAAATCCGAATAGAAAATGATGGAAATCTGAGAGCATGGTAGAATTCCGAGTGAAAATGACTCGGATTAGCCTCTCAGTCAGTATTCATCCATAATTGGAGTCAATTCCGAGTGGAATGAAGGTTTTCCAACAGAAAACCGAGTGAAAATAGTCCTTTCCGAGTGAGAATTCTTCTGGGAGGAGCTCTTCAATGGAAGGCCGGGTGGAAGTTTTGCTCGGTATTGGGTTGCTGCAAGGAGAATCCGAGTGAAAAAGTGTGCAATTGGATCGAGGGGACAAACAAGGCAATTCTGATTGGAATAATCAATCAGACCGAGTGAAAATTGACTCAGAACCGATTGAAGAGGACTCAGTGCTGATTGAAAAGTGTCACTCGGAATTGGTGAAAAGTGTCTCAGAATTGGTGAAAATGGGGGCTCGGAATTGGTTTGAGGAGGGATAACACGGAATTGGTTTGAAGAGGGCTTACTGACTGAAGTGTCACTCGGTTCTGACTGAAAATTAGCTCCGGAATGGGTGAAAGGATAGCTCGGATTTGAGTGAGAGTACTCACTCGGGAGTGGATGAGAAAGGAATGACTCGAAAGGGTTTAAGTACGGCTTAGAAATTGGTGGAAATGGGCTCAGTGATGATTGGCCAAAAAAGACTCGGGAATGGGTGAAAAGGTGACTCAGAAAGTGAGTGGAAAGGGTCTCGGAAATGGGTGACAGGTATGACTCGAAATTGCTGAAAATGAAACAGGTGAAATAATGGCTCAGAAATTGAGTGGAAGGGGGCTCGGAAATGGGTGAAATATGACCCGGATATGGGAAAAAGAAACGCTCGAAAGTGGTACAAAGATGACTCGTAATGGTACAAATGGGCTCGGTGATGGTTGGCTAAAAGGGGTCGGGAATGGGTGAGAAGGATAGCTTGGAAGTGATTTAAGAATGGCTCGGTACTGACTGAAAAGGCTGCACTCGGTGCTGACTGAAGAGAGAGTGACTCGGGTTTGTTTCAATCGGAAGTCTTTGGCCCAAATCTTGAAGCATTCACTCTGCCCTTTTGCTTGATTCACTCGACATCTTAGAATATTCTACTCGGCAACTCAGCCTCATTCTTTCACTCGGAAATACATCACTTGCATTGAATCACTCGGAGAAATTTTTGTTCGGACACATGGGTCGGGAGTAATTTAATACTTTCATTCATCAAGCTTGTGCATCAATCCACTCGGATGCATTTGCTCAGGAGTCTCCAATCGGATGTGCTTACTCGGGATTCAGCCTATTCACTTCAATCAGAAAAGCTCCATTCAATAGCCTGTCCACTTCACTCGGATACCCGACTGGCTTCTCACTCGGCATTTTCTTCACTCATCAATCACTCACTCGGATATACCTTTCACTCAAAAATTTGGACTTGAACAACTCTGGAATCTGGCAGATAGAAGTTCTTTTATGGCCGAGCCTCGATTTGCTCTGAAAAACAATTTTCTGCCCCTAACTCACTCGGGTGTCTTCCTTGGGGACATCACACTTGGGCTCAGTGTGAAACTGTGAGTCTGTCCGAGTGTGGTTCATTTAGTAGCTTCTTCTGCTCGGAATCCATTCACTCGGAATAGCTTTTTTCCTAGAAAAGCGCTTGTTCCCTGGTCAGACCTATTTCAGTCAGCATCCTTTCACTCAGAATTAGCTTTGGGCAGTTTTATTGGTCAAGTCCTTTTTATCACTCGGAATGGTTGCATTCGGACAGCTTCCACTCGGATTTACCTCTAACAGGGACATATTTCTTTTCAGCGTTGAACTTCCAACAGGGTCAGCCATTTACCACTCGGATTGTCTAAGACAAGGAACTTTCCACTCGGATTCTCCTCCAACAGTGAAGTATTCCACTTGGATTTGCTCCATCATGAGTAATTCCACTCGGTTTTGATCATTTCTGAGTCATTTCACTCGGATTTACTCCAATAGGAGCATATTCCACTCGGATTTGATCCATTCTGAGTCATTTCACTCGGATTTGATCATTCCTTAAGTCATTTCACTCGGATTTATCCCAAAAGGGCAATATTTCACTCGGTAATGCTTCAATCTGAGTCCTCCTGTTCGGATCTGATTATTTTTGAACCATTCTTCTCGGATTCATCTCCAACAGGGCTATATTTTACTCAAAAATGCTTCAATCTAAGTCATTCTTCTCAGCAGATCATTCAGAAATGAAGTCCAGTCCTTTCAGAATTCTTTCCATTTGGGTCGAACCGAAAGAGGTGTTCACAGATGCCCCTCTTTACTTCTTTTTCATAAGAGAAACACGAAGCTTTCCGTGTTTTTGAAGTGAAAAAGAAGTAAAGATATGAACACCAATGTAGGGACCAAGGGGGACCTCTCGATAGGTATGGTGTCCGAACTGTTGTAATCTTTTCCTCTTTTCCACATCTGTCTCTTTCTTTTTTTTTCTTTTTTTTTCTTTTTTGTTTTTTTTGTTTTGTTTTTTTGAATTTTGAATGAACCGGGAAAAATTCTTTCAGTGAGAAGATCGAGATTAACCCCCGGTAGACTGGAAAATAAAGGGTGCGTGCATAGGCGACTGAAAAAGTAAAGGGTGCCTGAATAGGCGAACGGAAAGTAAATGGGTGCCAGCTTCGGCGACTGGAAAAGTAAATGGGTGCCAGCTTCGGCGACTAGAAAAGTAAAGGGTGCCAGCTTCGGCGACTGGAAAAGTAAAGGGTGCCTGAATAGGCGAACGGAAAGTAAATGGGTGCCAGCTTCGGCGACTGGAAAAGTAAATGGGTGCCAGCTTCGACGACTGGAAAAGTAAAGGGTGCTTGAATAGGCGAACGGAAAGTAAATGGGTGCCAGCTTCGGCGACTGGAAAAGTAAATGGGTGCCAGCTTTGGCGACTGGAAAAGTAAAGGGTGCCAGCTTCGGCGACTGGAAAAGTAAAGGGTGCCTGAATAGGCGAACGGAAAGTAAATGGGTTCCAGCTTCGGCGACTGGAAAAGTAAATGGGTTCCAGCTTTGGCGACTGGAAAAGTAAAGGGTGCTTGAATAGGCGAACGAAAAGTAAATGGGTGCCAGCTTCGGCAACTGGAAAAGTAAAGGGTGCCAGCTTCGGCGACTGGAAAAGTAAAGGGTGCCTGAATAGGCGAATGGAAAGTAAATGGGTGCCAGCTTTGGCGACTGGAAAAGTAAATGGTTGTCAGCTTCGACGACTGGAAAAGTAAAGGGTGGCTGAATAGGCGAACGAAAAGTAAATGGGTGCCAGCTTTGGCGACTGGAAAAGTAAATGGGTGCCAGCTTCGGCGACTGGAAAAGTAAAGGGTGCCTGAATAGGCGAACGGAAAGTAAATAGGTGCCAGCTTCGGCCACTGGAAAAGTAAATGGGTGCCAGCTTCGGTGACTGGAAAAGTAAAGGGTACGTGAATAGGCGAACGGAAAGTAAATGGGTGCCAGCTTCGGCCACTGGAAAAGTAAATGGGTGCCAGCTTCGGCGACTAGAAAAGTAAAGGGTGCCTGAATAGGCGAACGGAAAGTAAATGGGTGCCAGCTTCGGCGATTGGAAAAGTAAATGGGTGCCAGCTTCGGCGACTGGAAAAGTAAAGGGTGCCTAAATAGGCAAACGGAAAGTAAATGGGTGCCAGCTTTGGCGACTGGAAAAGTAAATGGGTGCCAGCTTCGGTGACTGGAAAAGTAAAGGGTGCCTGAATAGGCGAACGGAAAGTAAATGGGTGCCAGCTTCGGCGACTGGAAAAGTAAATAGGTGCCAGCTTCGGCGACTAGAAAAGTAAAGGGTGCCTGAATAAGCGAACGGAAAGTAAATGGGTGCCAGCTTCGGCGACTGGAAAAGTAAAGGGTGCCTGAATAGGCGAATGGAAAGTAAATGGGTGCCAGCTTCGGCGACTGGAAAAGTAAAGGGTGCCTGAATAGGCGAACGGAAAGTAAATAGGTGCCAGCTTCGGCGACTGGAAAAGTAAATGGGTGCCAGCTTCGGCGACTGGAAAAGTAAAGGGTGCCTGAATAGGCGAACGGAAAGTAAGGGGTGCCTGCATAGGCGAGTGGAAAGTAAAGGGTGCCATCTTTGGCAGTCGGGGAAGAAAAACCCTGAAAGGTGCCGGCTTTAGCGATTAGTTCCACTGGGGAAAAATTTAGGAAGTACCAGCTTTGGCAATTATGGTTCCACTGGGGAAGAGAATATGGGAAGTGTCCCATTTATGAAGACCGAAAGGATTTTATGGAACTACCCGTTGATTTAAAAAGGAGACTCTTGGGGTGACGTTCCCAGTCAAAGAGGTTGATGGATTAACCCCTGACTGAAAGAGAAATAAACCTGGGGTGATGCCCCAGTTTGACATGATTGAAGGTTGTTAAGGATAGTGCCTCTTGATTGAAAGAGATCTGGGGTGATGCCCTAGTTTGAGATGGTTTGAAGGAGCCTTGAGGAACCGCTCCTTGACTGGAACAGAAGAAATCTGGGGAGATGTGTGATTTGGTGATTCGGGGTACTGTCTCTTTGGGTGAAAGAGAATAAACCTGGGGTGATGCCCCAGTTTGAACTATCTGCCTCGGAACCTTGGGGAACTACCCCTTAAGTGAGAAGAAATGAACCTGGGGTGATGCCCCAGTTTGATATGTTTTGAAGGAATCTTGCCAGGGAAGGATTGATGGTTCGGGGTACTGCCCCTTGATTGGGAAGGGAAAATCTGGGATCCACCTGGTATATATGGATTCACTGAGAGAAGTGTGTTGGGGCTCTTTTGGGGAGAGTCCTTCTAAGCCTGATTAGAAAAGAGTTCTTATTAGGGGGAGAAGATGATCTGAATTGTAGGCTCACTGGGGAGAGAGTTTGATGATTCTATTGGGAGAGAATTTTGCTGGAAACTATCCTTGGGAAGGGAAACGCTTGACTGTCAGAATGTATCAGGTAGATTCCTTGGAAGGGAGTTTGAAGAAGTGTCAGCTTTGGCAATTAAGGAGAAGACTTCAAGAAGTGCCAACTTTGGCGATTTAGGGAAGGAGTTATGAGAAGTGGCAGCTTGGGCGATTTGAGGAAGGAGTTCTGAGAGGTGCCAGCTTTGGCGATTTAAGGAAAGAATTCTGAGGAAAGAATTCTGAGGAGTGCCAGCTTTGGCGATTTAGGAGAAAACTTTGAGAGGTGCCATCTTTGGCAGATTAAGGAAGAGATTTTGAGCGGTGCCAACTTTGGCGATTAAGGAGAAGACTTTAAGAATTGCCAACTTTGGCGATGGAGGAAAGATTTTGAGAATTGCCAACTTTGGCGATGGAGGAAGGAACTTGGAGGACTTGATCGAGGTGTCAACACTTAACATGACTATCTGTTGTAATAACCTGCAGAAAAAGGTTAGTAGTGCAAAGTAAAATTCACAAACTGGGTAGGTCCTGTGAAACCGCGACCTTTAGGATAACTCATGGACAGAGGAGAATGAAAGATGGCAATCATAGCTTTGAAGCATGTGCCTTGGCTAAGTCTTCGTGATGATTGTCTAAGACGAGGTCGAGTAGTGGGAGCGTCTTGTTCCTTACGACTTTAAATGTTCACCATTCTTTCATTTTATTTTTATAAAAATACAATGTTTTATCAAATCAATGCAATTCATAACACGTATCGAAAAAGGATTCATGTATGTCAAACAGAATACAGAGAATGGACAAAGGGTAAAATAGATGGGATGAAATGAAGTTACATAGGACAGGTCAAGGCCAGGAGAAACAGGGAAGGTTCAAGGATCCTCCAGTGAATTCCTGAGACTAGTGAGAACCTTAATCCCACGTCACGACCTCAAGTACATCGTTCAACTCTGCCTTCGAGAGGGTAGTTTGGCCATGGTCCACATGCCTCAGTTTGCACGTTTTGCATTGGGAACTTTAGTTACTCTGCCGAGATGTTGACCCTAATTTTTACCTGAGCCGCCTTTTCAGGTTTTCAACTCACCGGGTTGCTCTAACTTTTGCCTAGGCCGCCCTTTCAGGTTTTCAGCATAGCGAGCTTTTCTCTTTCTTTATAATGTGTTCTTGTTTATTTTGGGCTGCATCCTTTACAGTAAAAAGTTAAAACTGATCACACTCCAGTTGAGTCTGCCTATCCTTTTCCAAATTTAGTTTGATCCTTTGGGAGCTGATGTTACTTCAAATAGGAGACTCTACTCCTATGCCATGTATCCAAGGAAATATTGGTGAGTCTTTTGGCATCGATGAAAGGGAATTACTTTGAATCATCATTTTGGCCTTTATTTTTTCCTCTTTTTTTTTGCTTTTTCTGTTTTCTGGATTTTTTCTTTTCCATTTTTGAAAATTTTTTTATCCCCTTGATGATGCAATGACTCAATCTGATAGATTATTTCCTTGGTTACATGAGCATGAGGAATAGCGTACCTTTTAAGGTTGAGGTGTTGATGATGACAAGAATGCAAGTTCTTGGTCTAGTAACATTCATTCCCCCAACACAGAAAATGACAGCTTGCTTGATGATCTGGACGTAACCAGCTTTCCCCGCTTGGTATGTGCATTCAAGCTTGACTCTGCTTTTCATTTTTCATTTTTTTTCTTTTTTTTTGTTTTTTTTTGTAAATTCTCCCTTGACTATATCTACATTTGTAGGCATTTAGTAATTTTCCCCTATTTATGCTGGTAACTGTTGTGGTTTTTCTTAGTTGACTGGCCTACCACTTGTCCAATTCGGGACTTGGCAATGTTGTCATTCACATAGATTCCTTCCACGTCTTGAAACAAAATACTAATGTCTTCTGATAGATTACCACCGTGATTCCTTCAGTTGTTCTTGACTTAGGGGTATTCTTTAACCTCTTGTTCTAACAATCTTGTTAACTTGTGCGGTGGCTCACAGGTTTCCCTACCCTTCTTCGTTGGCATAGTCAACTGGGTAATCGAAATCGTGAAGCGTGATTGCGATTTCACTAGTCTCAAGAGAATCATTTTTGGATCTGCAATTTTGTTTGTTATGGAAAAATAAAGAAGAGAAAGGAAAAGCAAGTTAAAGAGAATGAGTCAAAAGCAAGGATAAAGGGATAAGAATTTTTTTTGAATTTTTTTTTGAATTTCGATACAATTTATTGATTGACTGGTAAAACAAGTTTTTTTTCGCCCTTATTACATGAAAAATCCCAAAGCCTTAGGCATAGCAGAGGGATAAACAAGACTTTGAGGCAATGGCAAATTATTTTGGTGAATCATTTAAAATCGAAGGGAGTTTGACAGCCTCCCAGTTACTGAGCTCTTGGTCCAGCGGGCAAGCGATCACCAAATCAGTATTACCATCAAAACCATCTTCATTATTGGCCACCACGGCATTAACTTCTGAACCTCCATGATTGGGCAGGGGATTTGTGGTCACGTTAGGGCTTCCTTCCCGAAAATTAATCCAGTCGGCTTTGATCAAATCTCTCACTTTATATTTCAAAGCCATGCAATTTTCTGTAGAATGCCCTGGTGCCCCAGCATGGTAATCACAATGAGCGTTTGGGTCATACCCCCTTGGGTAAAGAGGTTGCAACGGCCTCATGGGGCATGGAGCCACCAGACCCTTCTGAACGAGGATTGGTAAAAGTTCAGTATATGTTATGGGAATTGGATCGAACTGCACAGGGGTGCGCTCATTGTTGGGATTCCTTGTGTTCTGATCATGATTGGGTGGTCGAGTCATCTGCTGCGGGTGATGGTATGACATGGGTTACGGCATTGGCGCTCTTGCCGTGGGCGGACGAAAGTGAGGAGTATAAGTTGTCGGGCCCTGAGTGGCAGCGGCCACATAAGGATTGGGAGCTTGAATCATGGTAGGGGCGAATGGTCTTGGCGGAGCCGTCTTTTGATTAGAAGAGATGGAATTAGTTTCTCCATCCCTTCTCCTAGGCACCAGCTTTCTTGTCATGCTTGCCCCAGATGGGCCCTGAGTGATTTTTCCTGTTTGTATTTCGCTCTCCACCCTTTCCCCAATAGTCACAATGTCGGAGAAGTTGGATGAAACACTACCAATCATCTTGCCATAGAAAGGTGATGGGAGTGTGTCAATAAACATTGCGATTATCTCTTTTTCCGATAATGGGGGTCCACTTGTGCTGCTGTTTCTCTCCAGCGTTGGGCATACTCCTTAAACGTTTCACTGTCCCTCTTCAACATATTCTGTAATTGAACCCTGTTGGGTGCCATATCCATGTTATACCTGTATTGTCTAAGGAAGGCATCTGCCAGGTCCTTCCAACAACGAATATGGCTCCGCTCAAGGTGAGCATACCAAGTAAGAGCGGCCCCCGCTAGACTATCTTGGAAGCAATGAATCAACAATTGGTCATTAGAAGAGTAAGATGTCATCTTTCGACAGTACATTGTGAGATGGTTCTTTGGACAAGTCATTCCCCGATACTTGTCAAAGTCAGGCATTTTGAATTTGGGCGGGAGGACAACATCTGTGACTAGGCATAGCTCAGAAGCATCTATCAGTCTGAAACCTCCAGCGCCTTCCATCATTCTCAAACACTCCTCTAGGATTTCTATCTTTTCCTTTTGGGGAGCTGCAACCGTGCTATGACCGCTTACCGGGTTCATCATGCGGGTTGTATCTTGGAGATTGGTCATATAAGGAGTTGCGTATCCGTATGGATAGCCGAGTGGCTGGTTAAACGGAGGCAACACATGGGACTGGTTCATTAGGCCTGTATTTGGTGAGGGACCTTGGGGTTGGGCCATAGTTTGTACAGCATAAGTTGGCTAGGTCATCTGGGCTCGTGTGTTTTGGGCTTGTGTGTTGCAAGTTGGCTGGGCTATCGGGGCTTGTGTGTTTTGGGTTTAGTAAACTTATGGGCCATGGGCTTGCGTGTTTTGGGTTTCTTGTTGGTTAGCGAGCGGGGGATAGTACCCCGGTGGTAGGCCATAAAGTGGAAAAGGTACTGGGTTGCCGTCAAGACCAACAAATGTATGTTGTTGAGCATAAGACTGGCCGTAGGGTGGCTGGGTCTCAATGACAGGGTTAGGTCTTCCAACATGAATAGTGAGAGGGGGTGTCGTTGTGTTAGGTAGTTGGGTTCTTACTGGGTCAGAACCAATGGGGGGTGGTACGGTGATAGGCTGCTGTTGGTTGTCCTCAACACCCGCAGAGGAGGCTTCTTCTGTGAGTTTCTTTTCTAAGAGTTTAGTTTACTCCGCCACTCACTCTTTCAGCTGATCGAACTTATTCCTAAAGTCTCCATCAATAGCTTCTGCCTCAGCCATGAGTTTCCTTTGAAGTCGGGTCTGGTAAGGATGCCTACCCGTGAAGTCTGTGTTTTTGTGTCTTTGAAAGAAAAACAAGAAATGTCAGGTGGAAATAGAAAGAAGGAGAATGTCATGGGAAGCAATCACAGGCTTTGGCGAATATCCTTTGACCATTCCTTAGAACTTGTTGTTCAAAAGTACTAGGTATGGTAAACATGGAAATTAATACGGGATAGTTATGAAGACAGAAAAATCCTTCATTCTGAAATGCAATAAGAGCCTCAAGTTTAGCTATTTCTAGCTCAGGGAGCCATGACCCTTCTCTTAAAGGTTTGATCCCATGTTAATTTCCATATCTTGCTCAAGGGTATTCGTTAAGCTCTGAATAGCTTCCGGTGAGAATAGAAAGAAATGAGAGAAAGAGACATCAGGAAATGACGTGTTATGCAAATCGATACTCCCCTAGTAACTTTCTTGAAAACATTTTTGTATTTAGGGGGGTTACGATTTGACAAAACTTGTGTCAAGTCAAGGATCATATGAGCTATGGATTTTCTGATCATTGTTAAAATAAAAAAAGAATTGATTTTTTTTCATTTTTCTTTTTATATCCTTTTTCTGTTAAAATTTTTGGCTCTTTTTTTTTTTGATGATTTAGAAAATTCGTAACTCAAGATCCTAATACTTAAGCAAATATAAAAGGAAAGGACCACCTTCCCATTAAAGGATCACTAGTTAAAAGTAGGTCATTTTTTTGGAAAAAGTAATCCAATAAACGGGCAAGCGGTCCCTTAATTTTGGATCAGAAAAGAAAGTGAGAACGAGAAAAGGTAGAAGTAAAGTTTGCCCCTTTGTGCCTTAAGGTGGGTTTTTCTGAAGGTCTCCTAATGGTTCTAAGGTTTATCTATCAGTGATACCTTACATTAGGTGGCTTATTCTAAAATTTCTAAAGGTCACTAGAGCCAAGATCCTACTCATGATGTTGACCACAACAGTAGGAAGTCTACTAGGTGTGGGTACCATGAACAAGTTGAACTCTAGCTGAGATTCTCACGGTAACCAGACAGGAAGTACATCCCAAATGGCTCCGCTACCAACCTCCCCTAATCTTAAGTTTCATTTGGGCCCGGGTATAGGGTCCCACTCAAAAGTGTGTGCAAATTGTGAGTGTAGTGTGTGAAAGAGGCATCCAATACCTGTACCTTACTCATCCTGCACATAGAACAAACACAGAGCAACAAAATAGAGTCGTCTACCCTAGGGTTCAATGATCACACAGGTATTAACAAAACATAAATGATAGAATACAAATAAAATAGGAACCAAAGAAAAATAAAATAAAATAAAGAAGTCAAATAATTAATATGCTAATTAAAACATGCGCTATCAAATTGACTGGCTTGACTCTCTAATTCCCCAGTGGAGTCGCCATCTGTCGCGACCGGGATGGCGGCGGCACGGCCGACCCTCATAACGTTTTGAAAAGATAAAAAAACAGGGAGTCGCCACCAATATTTTTCAGGATAAAATACTAGAAAAACCTTGGTTAAAGCACTGGTTATAAAAAATGAAATTCCATGTTCGGGAGTCTAATTACAGGTGAGGAAGGTATTAGCACCTCACAACTATCCGTTATAAAAAACAGTTACCTCAATATGATAGCGCGCATTATAATTAGCCCAGTAATTATTTTAACTTCTTCATGAAAAGAAAATATACAAGATGACAAAATATACAAAAAAATAAACGAAAATAAACACAGAATATTTACATGAGATTAACAGGACGTCTCGTCCAAGTTAATCTCGCTCCACCATTAAAAAAATGAAATTAACAGGACGTCTCGTCCAAATTAATCTCGTTCCTCCTTTTTTTTTTAAAAATAAAATATAATAAAAGTTACAATAATAATGATAATAATAATAAATGCATCTTCTATGCCAGTCCAAATAAAAGGTGTGAAACATTCACTTTTATTAATATTTGTCAATTAACAGAAATTAATCATTAATTGAAAAGGAAACAGATACATCAACCAGCAATTAATTTAACAGAAAATAAAACAAATACAAGTATTAAAAAAATAAGGGGAAGAGTAGGACCGGTGTAATGTAGGAAGAGCTGGGAGATGTGACGAGGGAAAGAAAGAGAAAGAGAACTGGGTGGTGCTGTGGATTTAAGGAGGCTGGGCGGTGTAGTATGAAGGGAGGTCGATTGATGGTTTAAGAGAGGGACAGCGTTGGGTGATGAGTGAAGGAAGTGTTGGTGGGAATTCTGGGGGGTGTTGGACGGTATGGAGAGTGAGGGTTGTTGGTTTTTGGGTGAGGAGTTTGAGGGAGGCGAGAGAAAGATGGTTGTAGGTTGGACGGTGTGATGGTGGAAGAGGGACGTGAGGTGTGGTACGGTTTCTAGAGGGAAAGAGGAGAGGGAGAAAAGGGAATGGACAGTAAGAGGGCTGTGAAGGAGAAGACCGTGAAGAGAGGAAGAGAAGGATGTTGGGTGATTGTATAGGAGGGGAAGGACGAGTGAGGGAGATGGTTGAAAGGTAGACGGTTAAGAGGTGGACGGTGTGGAGAAGGAGGATGGTTGGTGTTGGTGTGGGGAGCTGTGGTAAGGACGGTGTGAAGTGAGGAGTGAGGGGCTGTTGTGAGGACGGCGTGGTGTGGGTTCTGTGGTGTGGAGGTGAAGGACGGTGTGAAGTGAGGAGTGAGGGGCTGTTGTGAGGACGGCGTTGTGTGGGTTCTGTGGTGTGGAGGTGAAGGACGGTGTGAAGGGACGGTGTAGAGATGAAGGGGCTGTATGGTGAGGACGGTGTGTGGGATTTAAGGGGGTGCTGGACAGTGTTTGATGGAAGGAGGGACGGTGAGGATGAGGAGAGGGACAGTGGAGTTTTTTTTTTAAAAGCTCTCTTTCTTCTCTAATACTTCCTCCTCCTTTTCTTCTTTTTCTTCTTTTGAAAGCTTCTGGATCCCTCTATTTATGGAGGTCTTGAACGTCCTCCATCAGTGGCAAGTGGGGCCTCTCCTTTTGTCCTAAAGTCAGCCGCCCTACTTGATCAGCAAAGCCACTTGGATACAGCCTGGATCTTGACAATAATGAAGGCTGGTGGGAGTTTTTAATATTTTCCTCCTTCGTCTGGTAGTGAGCCGCCCCCCATAATTCAAGGATCCACTTGGATAGTGGAATCCAAGTCAGCATGGTGGAAATCCGAATGGAAAATGATGGAAATCTGAGAGCATGGTAGAATTCCGAGTGAAAATGACTCGGATTAGCCTCTCAGTCAGTATTCATCCATAATTGGAGTCAATTCCGAGTGGAATGAAGGTTTTCCAATAGAAAACCGAGTGAAAATAGTCCTTTCCGAGTGAGAATTCTTCTGGGAGGAGCTCTTCAATGGAAGGCCGGGTGGAAGTTTTGCTCGGTATTGGGTTGCTGCAAGGAGAATCTGAGTGAAAAAGTGTGCAATTGGATCGAGGGGACAAACAAGGCAATTCTGATTGGAACAATCAATCAGACCGAGTGAAAATTGACTCAGAACCGATTGAAGAGGACTCGGTGCTGATTGAAAAGTGTCACTCGGAATTGGTGAAAAGTGTCTCAGAATTGGTGAAAATGGGGGCTCGGAATTGGTTTAAGGAGGGATGACACGGAATTGGTTTGAAGAGGGCTTACTGACTGAAGTGTCACTCGGTTCTGACTGAAAATTGGCTCGGGAATGGGTGAAAGAATAGCTCAGATTTGAGTGAGAGTACTCACTCGGGAGTCGATGAGAAAGGAATGACTCGAAAGGGTTTAAGTATAGCTCGGAAATTGGTGGAAATGGGCTCTGTGATGATTGGCCAAAAAGGGCTCGGGAATGGGTGAAAAGGTGACTCGGAAAGTGAGTGGAAAGGGTCTCGGAAATGGGTGACAGGTATGACTCGAAATTGCTGAAAATGAAACAGGTGAAATAATGGCTCGGAAATTGAGTGGAAGGGGGCTCGGAAATGGGTGAAATATGACCCGGATATGGGTAAAAGAAATGCTCGGAAGTGGTACAAAGATGACTCGGAATTGGTACAAATGGGCTCGGTGATGGTTGGCTAAAAGGGGTCGGGAATGGATGAGAAGGATGGCTCGGAAGTGATTTAAGAATGGCTCGGTACTGACTGAAAAGGCTGCACTCGGTGCTGACTGAAGAGAGAGTGACTCGGGTTTGTTTCAATCGGAAGTCTTTGGCCCAAATCTTGAAGCATTCACTCTGCCCTTTTGCTTGATTCACTCGGCATCTCAGAATATTCTACTCGGCAACTCAGCCCTATTCTTTCACTCGGAAATACATCACTTGCATTGAATCACTCGGAGAAATTTTTGTTCAGACACATGGGTCGGGAGTAATTTAATCACTTTCATTCATCAAGCTTGTGCATCAATCCACTCGGATGCATTTGCTCAGGAGTCTCCAATCAGATGTGCTTACTCGGGATTCAACCTATTCACTTCAATCAGAAAAGCTCCATTCAATAGCCTGTCCACTTCACTCGGATACCCGACTGGCTTCTCACTCGGCATTTCCTTCAGTCGTCAATCACTCACTCGGATATACCTTTCACTCAGAAATTTGGACTTGAACGACTCTGGAATCTGGCTGATAGAAGTTCTTTCATGGCCAAGCCTTGCTTTGCTCGGAAAAACAATTTTCTGCCCCTAACTCACTCGGATGTCTTCCTTGGGGACATCACACTCGGGCTCAGTGTGAAACTGTGAGTCTGTCTGAGTGTGGTTCATTTAGTGGCTTCTTCTGCTTGGAATCCATTCACTCAAAATAGCTTTTTGCCCAGAAAAGCACTTGTTCCCTGGTCAGACCTGTTTCAGTCAGCATCCTTTCACTCGGAATTAGCTTTGGGTAGTTTTATTGGTCAAGTCCTTTTTATCACTCGGAATGGTTGCATTCGGACAGCTTCCACTCGGATTCACCTCTAACAGGGACATATTTCTTTTCAGCGTTGAACTTCCAATAGGGTCAGCCATTTACCACTCGGATTGTCTAAGACAAGGAACTTTCCACTCGGATTCTCCTCTAACAGTGAAGTATTCCACTCGGATTTGCTCCATCATGAGTAATTCCACTTGGTTTTGATCATTTCTGAGTTATTTCACTCGGATTTACTCCAATAGGAGCATATTCCACTCGGATTTGATCCATTCTGAGTCATTTCACTCGGATTTGATCATTCCTTAAGTCATTTCACTCGGATTTATCCCAAAAGGGCAATATTTCACTCGGAAATGCTTCAATCTGAGTCCTCCTATTCGGATCTGATTATTTTTGAACCATTCTTCTCGGATTCATCTCCAACAGGGCTATATTTTACTCGAAAATGCTTCAATCCAAGTCATTCTTCTCAGCAGATCATTCAGAAATGAAGTCCAGTCCTTTCAGAATTCTTTCCATTTGGGTCGGACCGAAAGAGGTGTTCACAGTAAATATACACTCAACTTCAATGATAGATGTAGTGATGTCTTACCAATAAATATTAACAATGAAACATGGAGTTGTCGCTACCCTACGTCACGAATCTCAACCAGAGGTGGTTCTTTGTCGCTATTCTTTATTCACCTCTAAAGGGGTCGTTATTAGTGACGAAACTTGTTTGGTGGCTAAACTCCTGTAGTTAAAACAATATTTTTTTAGTAGTGGTTATCGTGTTAGGTTAATTCGTTTTGTTTATATTACAAAGGGGACTTTCTCCAATTATTTTCAGGATTTGTATAAAATTAGTTTAGTCATTTAAAATTTAGTAATAAGAAACCGATTTAGTCATTAAAAATTGAGAAATTTAAAATTTAGTGGTTTAAAACTTAGAAATGAAAATTTCGTAATTAAAAATTTAGTCAATAAAATTCAAAAACTTTAAATTTAATTAGTTAATATTTAGTCTTTTACAATTTAGAAACTAAAAAATAAAAAATAAAAATTTAGTTATCAAAAATTTAGAAATTGAAAGTTTAGTAATTTAAAATTTATATACTAATTAAAAGTTTGGGAATTTCACACTATAAGGTGTTATTCCCTCCCGTTTTCCATGGTTATGGCTAGGGATGGCAAAACAGGTCAGGCCCGGCGGACTGGCCCATCAAGCCCATGAAAATTGGCGGGCTAAAACCTTGGCTCGATGGGCCCTGTGAAAAGAAAAAAATTATAAATATTACTAATTAAATAATTTATATATTATTTTACAAAATATATATTTTCTACAATTAAAAAAATGACATATCTTACTACTTGTATATTTTTTTAATAATATCTTCTTTAATTTTTTTAATTTTTATCTTAATTTGACACATTTTTTTAAAAAATTATAATTTTAACTTTGGCAGACCCTAACTTTTGGCCTGTTTATTTTAACGGGGCGGGTCAGCCAAACCCGCTTTTTGGCGAGGTGGGCCGAAGGCCTGGTGGGCCAGCCCGTTTTGCCATCTCTAGTTGTGGCATAGGTGACATAATGTCCTTGGAGACATTTAAGGACCTATGGTGGTAAAAATAGCTAGCTAGTATGTTATTTAGAAATTGTTAAAAGTTAAATTACCAATATTTAAGTTTTGTTTGCAAGGGTTTGTTACTTTATGTTTGCTAGCAAGACAAAGTGAAGAAAGTACTAAACAACTTTGTAACTAGAAAAGGAAAGGAAGGCAAGCTATGCTTGGGAAGGAAAGAAAAGGTGGTGAGGATCGTCCACCCCTTATTTGTCATTGACTAGATAACGAAGGACACCTAGCGTGGCCTAGATGGCCTAACCCTGAGATTTTGGCCACTTTGCATGAAAGCAATATAAATAGGAGATGTGCTAGAGGTGACGCTATTCATAACTAAGCATAAGAGCACATCACATTAGGGGTGGTAAGTATTTTATTATGATCTTGTAGTTATCATAGTTATTTAGATTAGTTTAGATTTTAATCAAGTTCTTTGTTTCTTTCTTTGTAGTCACACCAAGCTGGTAGAGAGATTGGCCCCAAGGAGTTATCTTTGTTGTCCTAATAGCGATTGATAGGTGCGTGGATAGATAGTCATAACGTGAGACACATGTAATTATATTATTATAACTTCCTTTTTATTTTAGTAATAACTTTCATAATATTCATTGTTAAAACTTCTAAAACCTTTCAATATAGGACAAGATGCTTTCCAACCGTAATTAGAAAAGACTGGTGGGCTTGATGATGTGGATTAGGCCACCAAGATTACCATATGGGTTAAGGTGGTTGGTATTAGGTCTCGATGAGTTTAGGGCATTGATGATATGGCCGCAAGCATTCTCATAAGCTCTATATCTCTCAATCAGAATTTTAGGGCATTTGGCCACTCTCCTAGGGTTCATGCTTCTAGAATTACCAAGTTTTAGAAGCTCCAGTTGTGATCAAGGCAGCACAACATAGAGTTGAGGGACTATTAAACCAACTACGTATCGAAGTAGATTGAGATTCAACACCTACATCAAGGTGGTTTATCATCATGATGGTGTTAAGCTGGATAACCAATTTGTCTCTAATCATGAGCTTGGTGTCCAACAACAAGAGCAAATGTTGCCATCAAAAGGGTTATCAATACCATGACTGTGCATGTCATCAATTATAAGTTGTTTATGATACTATTTAGCTATTATTATATTATTATTATACATTGGGTTAATAGTTACTTTAGTTTTATTATCTTTTGTTTGATATTCTTTTAGTTATATTATTATATTTTATTTTCAATTTCAAGTTCAACAAACATTTATTACTACTTCTATTACTAATAACAACAACAACAACAACAACAACAACAATAAGAAGAAGAAGAAGAATCTTAACCAACACTATCTAACATCAATCGTTGTAGAAGTCCTTGTGTGGCGTCGACAAAAAAGGTGCTATGTCAAGAATGACTTACCATTTTCCTTGAAGCATTATTAGTAAAACTTAATCGAACCTGTCAATCTAGTCGGTTGTGACTACTCTAGGTTAATTCTTTACTATTATTGATTCAACCATAATTCAATCCCCAATTTTATCACAATTCACTTAAAATGTTACCTTCACCGATTCAACAATAGATCTGATTTCAAAAGCATTACCTTGAAACTGACGCTATAACTCTAGTTAAGGGTAGTTATTTGCCTCTATTGTTTGCCCTTGACCAACTTTAAAACAATATTTTGTTGTAGTGAAAATTCTAACAAGGTTAAGATCCACACTATCAATATAAATATAATAGTACGTACAAAATACTCAATCAATTAATTTATCCTTGGCTTGATTTATAAGATATCAATAATTCTCTCCATGAAAAGGATTTGGCTTATCAATTTGTAATCAATGATAGCATGTGGCTTCTAAAGACAGCAATTCAGCACTCATATAGTGGTGCCGAGTGCAAGTGGTGGGAATCAATAATAATAGTGTTTGGCTCACAAAAAAGAGTACATATATTTTGATTTTTAGCTATAACAATAGCAGCCACTCTTGCTATATTTTAAGAATCCTCTTTTGTTTCCCCTAATCTTTCAGTATGCGGACCCAGTTAAGTTATATATACCTCAAAAAAATTTTGTGTAGGCATTGTTAAGTGGTCCAATGCCACGCCTTTGGTGTTGCATATTATCCAAAACCCATTTTTGAGAATCATTCAAATGCACTAAATAATACATAATTGTACCATATATATAAGATAAATTCAAGTTCTCTTTTGATATAGAGATTTTCTACTGTGTAATATGGAGAAGGGAGAAATATATAATGGCGGGTACGAAGGTTTTTCAATTAAGGCATGTCACACTAGTGCAAAAAATGGATACAACCACGGGGTATAATCACGGATTAATGTGGATCCGTGATTAAAAATGACACGGTGGCATTTTTGAAATTCTTGGGAAAACTTTTAATCACGATTGTTAGGCAACCGTGATTAAAAGTCTCTATAATCACGGTTGTTTGACAACCGTGGTTATATGTCAAAACGAGATGGCATTTTTGAAATTTTTGGGAAAACTTTTAATCACGGTTGTTAGGCAACCGTGATTAAAAGTGTCTATAACCACGGTTGTTTGACAACCGTGGTTATATGTCAAAACGAGATAGCATTTTTGAAATTTTTGGGAATTTTGATCTGATTTTGAAATTCATATATTATTCATATATTATTCACCTTATTTTTAGAAAAATCCAAAAAAATAGAAAAACATGGAATTTTGATCTGATTTTTTGCGTCATGACTTCTTTTGGTACTTATTAGCTATTCGAGTTGGAATTTTTGAAAAATCAATTTTTGAGTGAGAGATACAAAAATTTTGCGATGACAAAAATCGGCAAACTTCAAACGAGCATAACTTGAGCTAGAAAACTCAGAATCCTTATTGCTGCATATGATTTTGGGGTAGAAAAAAATCCGCATTCATTCCAACTGGCTACGGATTGCTCAGATTTTCAAAAAACCCTTGTTTTCTCAAAATTTTTTATTTTTTGTGATTTATTTGCTTATTTTTTGGATTTTTAGGCTTCTACTTTACCTACCAAATAAATTCTAAAAATTCTAAAAATTTTTATGGTGTTTTCTAATGCCAAAATAAGATTTTCACATATAACCACGGGTCCCTTGTTCAACCGTGGTTATATGTCATATATATAACCACGGGTCCTGGAGTAATCGTGGTTATAGGTCATACATATAACCACGGGTACTAGCATAACCGTGGTTATAGGTCATACATATAACCACGGGTCCTTGTGTAACCGTGATTATATCTTCCTTTTCGTTTTAAATTTCGTAATTTCACGAGCGCGCCTTAGTCTAACTCTCTTTTCTCTCCTTCTTCTCTGTAAGGTTTCTCTTCTCTGTTTTCATGTTGCCATTTACATTTCATTATTTACGTTCTAGATTTGTTTATTATGTAAGTTCTCACTATTTTTCTGTTGCCATTTACAGGTTTCCCATCGTACGCCATTGATTATTTACAGGTTTACGTTTTAGATTTATACTTGTGTTCTTCGTTTTGCTATGTGTTCTTCGTTTTACTGTGTTCTTCTCGTTCCTTTGTTGTAGTTCTTCTCGTTCCTTTGTTGTAGTAGCATTCTTGTTTCTTGTTTCTTGTGGTTGTTCTGATTTTCATTCATTTACTTTTCTTCTGTTTTTGTTTCTTGCGTTCTTGCTGCGTTCTTATTTCTGGTGTTGGTGTTCATTGTATTCTTGCTGTTTCTGAATGGTGAAGATGATAACCACGATTTTTATTTTTTTTTTTGGTCCATTACATTTAATCACGGTTGTTAGGCAACCGTGGTTATAGCCACTTTTAATCACGGTTCAAACAACCGTGATTAAAAGTGGATATAACCACGGTTCTGACCCGTGATTAAATGTCCTGATATACAATCACGCCCAGAACAACCACGGTTGTTCAACCGTGATTAAAAGCCTTTTTTAACCGTGATTAAAAACCTTTTTTGCACTAGTGTCAATGCAATGCAAGTTCATCGAAGCGCCCTTTGCTTTATTTGGAAAAGTGATATTGGGAACATGTATGAAAAACATGGGTATCAATAACGCAAAAATGCATATAAAATGTCAAGATCTTGGATTAAACCTTAATTTTGGTACTTATTCCTCTCTTTTACCTTCATTTTAATGGATAAAAAAAATTAATATCATATTTGGTCCGTAGTCCACACAAGAAAACCTAATTTTGAAGGGGTGAAACAGATCAAAGCCAATGGCGTGCATTATTATGCCACGTTAGATACTTAAAAGCTGCAAAGTTCGTGGAAAACAATGTTTGAAAGTAAGAGAAGGATAGAGGTTTGAGGAAGTAGCATGAATTGAATCTAACTTATAATTTGATCCGTTCAGAAAGCAGGGCAACTAGCTTGATGGTGTTTAAGTAATTAACGTAGTAATTCAGGTTTAACCCGCTGTTTTACTTTTTTACTGTATCGATCGACATAATGAAAGGGAATATGCAAAAGGAAGTATAAGGCAATGGGTAGAACAACTTTCTTTGTCATTGGGCCTTGCATTTAGCGTGGCTTTTATGGATTTCAATTGTTATGATGATACATACGTATATTATTTCTAGACTACTTGTTTTATTGTGAAGATTAATAGTACTTCGTAAGAAAGTAAACTATCTTAATGTCGGTTAAGAGTTGGTTAACCATTATGATTCATCTTGATGCCTAATTGTAACTAACCAGGCTTTCTATAAATATTATAAACTTCATGTTGGTAGTGGATTTTATCTGCTTATAGTAACGAATAAAATTACTTGTCAAACAAGTTACTCAAATGATTGAAGACGTAAATTAATTGGACCATAAAATTGGGTATGCAAAAGAGAAAAAAAAAACTATATAGAAATCGTTGAGCTAGTATGGTTACTTTAGTTAGTTTCACAGATCGTAGTTAAAAGCCTGTGCATAGACTGAAAATTGAAAGTCTTACCGACAAAGTTATTACAACAAATAAAAAAAAAGTTAAAAAGGGAATTATTTTTCATATTCCCATTGTTGACCTTCATGCATGTTTGAATTCAATGGACGACCTCGCGATTTCAGCAAAAGAAATGAAGGTAACTAAAGCGGGAATTATTGGTTTCTGGTACCAAAGTTAAAGCAGAGAGAGTCGTAAAGGAAAAAAAGAAAAGAAAAGCACCATAAGTGAAACTTTTCTCAAAGATGAGAACAGAAATTTGTTCACGCCCGGTCTGCTAGGATTTTGTGTTCTCAATGTGCAGTCACTGTTTTTTATTAACCAATTATAAAAATAGAATTATGGAAATAAAACATTTTAATTGTTAATATTGATATTATAAGGTTGTTCAAAACTCCATTAAGTTAAAAATTGGAAATATAATTTTTGACCAATTGAGTTTTCTCAACCCGGAACCTAACATATTGTAAGTAGCAAAGGCAATTCATTGAACCCAACAAAGAAAAACTGTCAAATTTGTGCAACAAAATGGTGTCATCTTCGACCAAAGTTGTAGCGAGTTAGTCATGTAATACAAACTATAGTTTTGATTTTCCAATCATGCATGGTTTAATAACTATGTTATCACATTAAAATTTTTTATTATAAAATATTTTTTTTGGACAAAATAGTATTTTGGCCTTTTAACATTCATGTTTGTCTCAAGTTGATTTTTAACTTTAATTTGAGTCATTTTAGTTTAATCTATCCAAATTGATAAAGTTCAGTATGCAAAGTAGGGAATCTGGACGGTATGCTCCTTGTCCGACGTACATGTGCACAAATACCAAACGGAACAGATTGGGGTGTGCCATGTGGCGCACCTGTGATGCCTAGGTCAGAATCAAATGTTGGAGCTAAAACAGATGAGATTATTGTAGCTAGTAATAAATACGAAATTAGTGTGTAACTTTGTCATTTACAAGTAGTGAGGTTATTATATAGACGTAATGATGAAATGTTAGATGCTTTAGCAGGGTTTGTCAACGACATGACTGCTAATTTGGTAGGGTTCGTAGATGATGCCACATGAGAGAAAGTAGGGTCATGTCGTTCATGGGGACGAGCTCTATCTAAGTCGGTGATGATGGTATGTCATCTGAGTATGATGTGGGCCTAGATGATATGTCTGTATCATATTCCTCTTAGTTTAAGCTATTGCTTAGGCATTGACTTAAACTGCTTACTTGACGATATTATGCCCGGGACTGTATTCTACAGGTCCTTTGAGCTTCTCTGGATTTCTAGGTTGTGCGGTCCCTTTAAATGTTCATGAATGCAAAAAGGCATTGCTTTTACCAAGTGTCATGCTCTTATAGACAAGTTTGAAATTTTGTCAATTACATTATTTCCCATCTAATCAAGGTGCATTTATGAACACGTATGCGAGAGTGATTATTGCCCCTAGTCTTTTCCATTTTCATCTCTAGATTTTATTCCTATAATTAGGCACATCATTTTCACCCTTTTCAGGTGTGTCTATCTTTGTGGTGAATATTGGTTAAGATTACTCCGATATCTAGGTGTTTCCTTTGTTTGAACCAAGATTCAATTGGATAGTGGATGATGTAACATGTCTTCTTCCATCTTGTTCTTTTTTTAATTTCAAGGTTAAAAACATACCTTACCCTAAGGGAAAGGTTTCGATGACTCGTATAAAAGTGGAGCTTAGGCCTTTCAATATGGAACATTGGACTATAGTTCAAGTTCGTCTTCGTCAAAACTTTCCAAGCTTTATTCATAACCATATCATCCTGATCCTTTCTTTCATTTTCATAAACTAGCAAGAATTCCTTCTACTTTTACTTCTCTCAGTATGTTGGTATCGGAGTCTTCTGGTGATCAAAGTCTATCCATGGCTATAGCTGCTGAAAATTCAATTTGAGATCAATTTCATCCTGAATTGGCCTTGGTTACTTAGCTGTTAGCTCCAAAGTTATTGGCATCAAGGTATTTTTAGGTGAAATGACTTGCAATATTGATTGGGAAAAATGGCTTGTGAACAATGGGGATTTTTGGGTAACCAAGAAAGTCCAAGATTATGCATCTCAATATACGTTTGAGAAGGATTAAGAGTGTTTATCTCGTATTCCTATTGACATTGACCAAAAATGGCAATCTTAGTTCAAAATTTTATTTCCTTTGGAGAATGAGAGGATTTATATGGGCAGGGGTAAAGATCGATTATGAATGTACACTTTTAATTTCTCCATTATGGAGTTCAAGGTGAAGGTGCTAAATTATCTCTTCATGGCCTTGTCTTAACTACATTCGAACATATGAGCATTTCTGAGAAGTTGAATTAATAGCTTATATTTATAAGTTTAAATCGACATTAACTTTGTTCTTTAACATCTTCTACATTTTGAGGAGTTCAGAACCAGATAATGGTATGAGCCATATAGTTTTAAGGGCCTGATATCCAATCTTTAACTATATGTTGAATTAATCAAAATTGAAGAAAAAGGTTTCAAACAGTTATTTTTTTTCCATTCTATGAAAATTGAGCATTAATTTTGGTTGCACAAGGATGATTCAAAAAGGTTTCAATTATATTGAAAACCTGAGCGTTTTAGCTTCGAATCCTTTGCTTATAACCTAAAGGAAGATCAATTGAGTTGAGTACTTTTTTATTCTTGAAGCTTTAAAGTCAGCAACAAAGGTGGATTTGGAAAAAACAAAGGAATTGTTTCAAGTGCAAGAGACTTTGGGATGTTGACGAAACTACTCTTATAACTTATCTAAGTTTGTCCTCTTGACCGATGTCTCATGGTCCTACCTATTATTATGGTTCTAACTTTATATTATTGTTGGAAGAAGATGTTCAAACTACTCTTTGCACAATCAATAGCCAACGAGGTAAATGTTCTCGTGAAGATGATGAAAGAAAAGGAGTGTCGCAACCAACTAAAGACTGATGTGCTCAATGAAAATAGTGTCGAGGTTGATGTCTCCAGGGTAGTAACTCACTTCAACAATCCTCATGACCATGAGGCTAATAAGATACTATTAAGAAAATGTCTCTTGCTTCTTACGAGTTGGAGTTTAGTAAGGAATTAAACAAGACTCTTAAAATAAGTTTTTAGTATCTCGAGTTAAAATTGTCACATAAGTGCTGGAAGTGGTAAGCAAGATCAACCATTCCCTTATTGAAAAAATTCTTTGCCTAACAAGGTAGTAGTTATGATTCAATAAGAATTGAAAGAGCTTCGTCCAGCTAAGGTTGAGCTTCAAAAGGTAAAAGCAAAGAGAGAAGTTGATTATAAAAAATTTTCCATTTAAATGTTGGTGGCATTAATCTTTTCCATCCCTTCGTTGATGGTAAATTGTTTAAATCGACTTGATGGTAAATTTGTTGAGGTCTTTTCATCAGAAAAGTTTGTTCTTCTTTCCCTTCCTCTTGGTTAGGATGAAAGATCTAAGAAGGCTACCAAAACAAATTAAGTGTAGTTATTTAGGGAATTTTTTTAAAGGATACGCCGATGTACATCCTTGTTAGGGGTTAATGCTGGTTTAGTTTATGTTTGATGTTTTATTTTTTTTTCACATAATATTGTATCCTCGATGTTAGTCCAATTTTGTCCTAACTTTTTTTTTATGTTTATATATTATTTAATTGGCTTCCCCTTTTGATGTAGGAAATTCTTCAATTTTCTAAGGAGGAGGTGGATCTTCCTATTGAATTCCTTGAGATCCCAAGAGACTTCAAATACTTGAAATAAATTCTAAATTTGTAGAGTAATGGTGCAGACCGAGACAAGGATGTAGTGGAAATGGTGAGGAATTTGCTTGAAATGCCTAGATCTAAGGCTAAAGAAAATGGAACAATGAAGAGGCAAGGGATGGGAGAGGGAACCACCATTCTTAGAGAAAAGATAAGGTCTTTATGAGGATTCACCATCTTTGGGAGGAGTTCAAAAGATAAGAAACAAAGAGGAGAGAGCTAAAAGCTCAAATTCTAGAGAGATGTCACACTCTATCTCCCTAAAAATGCACTTATGATTCAACTTATTACAAAATACAAAGGAATTGAGGTATATATACCTCCTAGATATATTCGACCACATCACGGGCCTTTGGGAAGCTCTAAGGCCTAATCCCTATAACTAAAGTTGGCCCAATACAAGCCTAAAATGAAAAGGATGCAAACTACAAGGCCCAATAATGGTCAAAAACTTAATGGCCATGCAAGCGGCAAACTAAAGTATATTTCTTAATTGTAATAAATTCCTAAACAAATAAAAATGAATACTAAAATATTTACAAGAAATGTCAAGGACCAAAGATGACCCAAAGGAGGTCCAAAAATAGCTCAAAGAACCCTTACTCCAAAATAATACAAGTGAAGTAAATAAAGGCCTTCAAAAACTCCTCATTGAGCTTGAGCCCATCCAAGGAAGTCATCAAAGAAGCTAAAAGCTTTTAGAGTGTCTTCTTGGCTTTCTTGACCCTTGACCCAGTCAAAGGGCCATTAAAGCTCTCAAAGGAAACTTCCAAGCTCTATGTTGGATCTAGGGCTTCTCTATAGGTAAGGCCTATGTCATGCTCCCCCTCTTCAAAAGAATTTGTCCTCAAATCTGAGGCAACATCATCCAGCTTATCTTCAACACAAAGGGTTAGATTAGAAACATTAAAAGTAGCATTAACCCCATACTCACTAAGGAGGTCAAGTACATAAGCATTATTATCCAACTTTTTGAGAATCTATAATGGACCATCACCTCTAGGGTTGAGTTTTGACTTCCTAAGGTTATGAAAGCATGCCTTCCTTAGGTGAAGCCAAACCCAATCCCTTACATCTGAGACAACTTCCTTTTTCTTCTTATTAACACACCTAGGATAGTGATCATTTTTATTTTGTATATGATTTTTAACCTTTTCATGGAGTTCTCGTACAAAAGAAGCTTTAGCCTCACCATCCATATGAAGGATATCATAAAAAATTTCAAGAGGCAAAAGATCTAATGGTATGAAAGGGTTAAAACCATACACAATCTCAAAAGGACTATGCTTAATGGTTGAGTGAACTACCCTATTATAAGCAAATTCCACATATAGTAGGCACTCATCCCATGATTTAATATTTTTCTTGACTAGGACCTTAAGAAGAGTAGAAAGGGTCCTATTCACAACTTCAGTTTGGTCATTTGTTTGTGGATGGCAAGTGGTGGAAAAGAGGATGTGTGTTTGTAGCCTAACCCATAGGGTCTTCTAGAAATGGCTAAGAAACTTGGTATCCTTATCACTCAAAATATGGAGGTGGTGATGATCAAAATGATGATGGTGGTGGTTTTTAGGTTTTGGATTCTGGTGGTGGTGGTTATGGTTTTAGTGGTGGCGATGAAGATGGTTATGGTAGTGGCACGTGGTGGTAGTGGCTGTCACAATAGCGATGGTGATGGTGATGGTGGTGGTCGTGCTGATAACGACAAGGTGACGGTGATGGCAATGATAGTAGTAATGATGACATTAGTGATGACGATGGTAAGGTGGTGGTGATAGCTATGATGGTGGTGGTGTTTTCAAGTTAGGGGTTATGGTAGCAGTGGGGGAAAGATAGTGGTTGCGGTGGTGGCGATAACGATGATTGTGGGTGTGAGGGTGGTGGTCATGATAGTGGCGGTCGTGATGACGATGATGCGGTAGTAGTGGTGAGGGCAATAGGTATATCTTCTGGAAAAACCTCAGGAAATTCTTGACTAATCAGAAGTCGTTCGATCTTTGACTCTTCCTCACATCGGGCATTAGCAAGGATCATGTACACTTATGCTCCTGTTCAAAACATAGGTACCTCTTGATTTGCATTACTAGACTCAGATTCCCTACGCTGGGAATGCTCAGGTGATAGAACTCCATGGGATATGGATTTACTATGATAATCAATCAAAACATGGTTGGTAGTAAGCCAATCCATTCCCAGAATAAGGTCGAGATAAATCAAAGGTAAATAGATCAAGTCCACCAGATAGGACTTTCCCTCGATAGAAAGAGGGCATTTTAAGAACATAGCATAGGGACAAATAGGTTCATTGGTAGTGGTGACAACAATCATCTTACCAGCAAAGGAAGTCATAGGTAACTTCATATGTTTCATACAACTTTCAGATATAAAAGAATGGGTAGCCCTTGAGTCATACAACACATTCAGGAGTACCTTACCTATGAAGCATGTACCTTGTACCAAGTCATTATCATGAGAGACTTATGCTTCATTCATCATGAAGACTCTAGCATTCCCTCCACCTTGTCCTATTGTAGCATTCCTTGGCCTCTGCTAGGTATTGTTACCATCTTGATGGACTCTTGGATTATTCACTGACACACTAGCAGCTGGTCCCCTATTTTCGTGTCCGGCAGGTCATCCTACTTGACCTCTGATTTCCCTCTTCAGGGTATTCATGCTCCTTTCTGAACATTGATAGCTTTTTTGCCAACCCTTTCCACAATTGTAGTAAGCCCAAGTCTCTTGCATAATGTGGTCCTCCGTACTTGAAGCATTTCATAAAAGAACTATTACCTTGGGTCCTAAGGAAATCACCAGATTTACGAGGGGTCGATTGAGGGTGGGGTCTCCCTAACCTAAAGTCTCTTCTTAGTCAATTGTCTGGCATACATCTTTCTAGTCCATGGCTAAAAGTTCCCTGGGTCTTTTCCCAAATATATACTCTTAGATCCGACATGTGTCCACTAAAGTAGTGAACTGGGTGATTTACTAGTAGCTGATCATCTGGCGAATGTCCTGGCGTAGACCTCATTCAAACTTGGCACATCGAGACGCTTCACTCATTTAAGTGTAGTAAGGGCAACACTTAGCTAACTCGTTAAACTTTGCAGCATATTCCCCCACTATCCTGTTTCCCTGTTTCAAGTTGAAGAATTATTGCCCCTTTTGTCTTTTGATGTCTTTGGGGAAGTACTTAGCTAAGAATTCGGCCTTGAACCTTTCCCAGGTAACTACAACCCTATCAGCGATTAGTTTTACCCGTGCATAAGTAATGCTTAGCCTCCTCAATCAACATAAAAACAACATAAGTCACCTTATCATTATCCTCACATCATATAGCAGCAAAGATCTTTTCCATTTTCTCAATCCACAATTAAGCTCCGTCAGGATCAAAACCTCCTTTAAATTGTATAGGGTTATTCTTTTGGAAATCAATGAGACCTTGATCATGTCTTGGAGCAGCATTGGGTGTATTAGCCCCATGACGTTCTAGGACTTCAACCATCATATTTAGCAAAGCATTTGATGGTACAGAGTTAGACTTAGAAGGGGGGTTAAATAAGTCTTTAACTCTTTTATGAAAAATTCTACAGAATGCTTTAGCGAAATATTCAATTTTAATAGACTAGAGAAAAGATCAGAGAAACACACAGTGAAATTTATCTTGGTTCACTTCCAAATCAAAAGCTACATCTAGTCCCTTCAGACCGAAGGACTTTTCACTATTGTAAAATGTCTTTACAATCTACACCAGTCCAGTGCAACAGTATTCTTGACTCCAGCCACTTATGGCTTATACCCAAGTATTCTTGACACTAGCCACTCCTGGCTCAAAACCCAAGTATTCTTCCAAAAGCCTCTTCAGGCCAGAGTGTTTCCTAACACTAATAGATTCTGGCAACATACTAGAATGTACAAAGTGATAGTAGTGAAAGTGTTTGAAGTTATAATCGAATAACTCAACATACAAAGATATGAAATAATTACAGGGTACACTGAGCTACAAAACTACTATAAGTCACGGTCTGCACTAAGCAAAACTACAAAGAGGACTTATGAAGTGAATACAAGAACTTAGAAACTTTAAGAAAAAGTCTCTTGGATTGTGGTTTCTAAAGAAAAGATCAAGAGAGCATTCAAGTATGAAAATGAACAATGTAACTATCTTGAATTATGAAGTTTCTTGTATTTATAGTCCTTTTAAAAAAATATCTGTCGGTTAGCTTCGAAGGATGTTGGTCTCTTAGGATTGCGCTGTCAGTGAGTGCAGACACATGCTTCAGAGAAGTTTCCTTAACTCGGTAACTTCGAAAGTCTTCAGCAAAAGATCCCTTTTGCTTATGCACTTTAAGAAAGCACGTACACTTTATAGCAGTTGACCTTAGGCTATCCATTCTGATCAAGTTCAACTTTTCTGACATCTTGAGACATGTGAGGCAGTTTTCTTGATAAGCGTGAGAGAGTCTTACACTTTTCTGTTGATTGCCTCTTTGATGATAGCTTCAGAGAAGACATGAGAAAGTTCATGCAGCTTCATATTTGGAAAGGAAAGATCCTTTTCAAGTACTCAAAGAGTCATAAATCTTCTTGTGGTCTTAAGACTCAAAAAAAGACTTGATCCAGTGAAGCTTGAGTGAGTACGGACTTCTTTATTTTATAAGTGAATTGATTTTTATGGATTCCCCTTTTCTTTTGCAAATGGAGCTCTACGGACTCCTAACACACTTCAACAAAATTGTTAGACAAAAAAATAGTACAGACATTTTAGTTGAGAGGCTTGATATGTATTATTAAATAATCACATGGGGTTCAGACAACTCAATGATGAGTTCAGACTTTACTCTAACAGCGTTCATAGTCATGTCATTCCCATGCGCCATGGTAACTGTAAAGAAAAACAATCTCACTATAAGGTTCATGAGCCTTCCCTCACTAGGAGACTCCACACACACAAACAAACAATCAATTTCTACCACACGAGTCATGATGACTCTTAAACAATTCTTTTGAGTATAAAGGAACCTAATGGTTCACACCACAAGCCTGATAAATTAACCATGCTCTGATACCACCACTATGACACCCTCGGTTAACAAAGATAGATTCCCACACTGAAATCTCCTACTTAACTAAGGAGTCACAACTTGTTTAAGAAAAAGTAGATTTTTTTATATGGTGATCATCAAATCATAATTCAAAACAAAATATCCATGGTTCAATTCTTAAAGGCTCATACATTCTCAAAAGAAAAGGGTACGCAGGCACCCAACAAACATCATTATACAATAAACCACAAAAGACAAGTCTGACATCTTTCCGTATGTTGGATTCAAAAGCGGGATTTAATTCTAGTTTGTTGCAAAAATAACTCGATGCCCACTATTGTAAGTACTTGAAGTCCTGTCCATTCTTGCCCTATCCTTCAGCTGATGTACACATAAAAAGAAACAAACAACCCAAAAGATTCCTATGTAAGGGGCAAGCTGCAACACATCACACATATTCATATCAAGTATCAATGAAATCATAGCAGTTATCCTCAAGCATTGACATCAAGGAAATTACAGATATAACATACTCAATTATCCACGGGTTAGTCACATAATTATAATGATATGATGCATGGGTTAGGTTCATTATAATTTATCTTGTCTAATCATAATATGCAATGAGGCCCAAAATCTCATCATCATAACATCACTATCATCAATACCTTTCCACGGTACGTCTATTGGGAGGAGCACATCAACATTATCAATATCATCATCGTGCTAGAGCGACTAGAGCTCTCTAAGTTCTGACCGACAACAATATCTGGGTAAGGACAATCTCTCATCCCAATCATTAATAATAATCTATTTCAACAACACCTTCATAATCACTACATCTTTTATAGAATTGGCACTCCTTGGTCTCAAAAACATTCACCTTGAGTTAAAGTACATCGGGTTTGCCATGAACTGTCCGGTCTCAGGCGTGACTCTAAGCCATTAGATGCTCACCTCAGTAATACTCCTAAGATTCACATCCAGAATCAAGACGCTGATGTTCTCCAGTGTATACACCCCTCACTATGGCTCTAGCTCCATCTCATCTCATCCCATCATCAATATCAAACCACATCATATATGCAGTGTGCAACTACCATATCAAGTTTTCTTACTCTTTTAATAATCGATTGTCCGATGGAACCTTCCACACCTAATGGCCTTGTGCTTAAAATACGAAGAATCAATCTCATAAATTCTTAAGAATGAAAACATCTCAACCATATATGCCAATTCTCAAGCACTGCCTAAATCTCACTTTAGGAATATTGGGAGTAAGGCTAAAATCAAATAAGTTAAATATCTGACATTAATTCCTCTTGATACAAGAAACATATTTTCTTGTTCTAAAATCATGATAGTTTAGAAATACCTAAATTAAAAATCACTTAGTTAAATAAAACTTTTTAGGCTAGTAATGGGTGCCTTCTGTAACACCCTAAATTTTAAAATAAAGAATTAATTAAGGAAATAAATATTGAATGATTGTATGTGGGATTAATAAATGTCCCAAAATATTGAGATTAATTAAATTTAGATTTTATGGATTATTTGTAATTTGTTGAGGCTGTATAAGTTGAAATTATGCCCAATTAAAATATAGGTGTCGGACCAAGTATCTCCGATTGGGATGATAATGGTTAGGGCTGTTGAGGATATTGTTGGAATCCGAATATGTATTCGGAATAATTTTTGGATAAAGTATTGAACCCAAACAGAGATCCTGTTTGGATCAAAACGGAGGCAATTAAGTGAGGGGATTAATTTAAAATGCAAACTCCCTACTTTTCTCTTCTCTTTCATGTTGCATACTCTTCTTCTCCTTCTATATTATCTCCTTTTCACTCTTCTTATTTCCACTCATCTTCTTCTTCCAAAAACCCTAAGCAAAAGGTGGTACCCATTTCCCCTCTCTCATTTTTGTTTTCTTAGAGTAAGAAGGAGGAGCATGGAGTTTGAACTCCCTTTCTTTCCCTCTCTCATTTTCGTGGTCTTCCCTCATTCTTGAAACTCACCTTTCTTGGCTTGAGGTAAGATGCTCTCATCATTTTTCATGAGCTTAAAACCACGGCTATGGGTTCTTAAGGTTTTGAGAGGGCAATGCGTATGGGGATGATGGTGGAATGCATTTAATATGTAAATCCATTAGGTGGGTGACATTAATGAGAGATATAAAAGGATATTTATGGGTGGATGCATATGGTAAGGGAGATGATGGAAAAATAATGAGCATTTGTTGGGTTGTTGGGTTATTTCATGAAAACCCTAACCCTAGGATTTAGGGGAAATGTAAAATATGAATGGAGAAGCATTTATTGTGTTAGATAATTGTTATTGGTGAGGTGAAATAATGTTATTAATGGTGAATGGCCATTAATGAAGCTTAATAGTTGATGATGGTTATTAGGAACCATCAATGTGGGAACCCATTAATGGGTTTGATATTAATAAAGCATAATAATGAATTTGGACACCTAACCCATGGTGGTTATGGTGGAATTAATAAAATAAACGAGGTTTGAGAATTTAAAGTGATATAAACACCAAGTAAATGAATATGAATATTAAGTCTTGGTGGTTTAAATGGAAAAATTGATTATGTGGTATAATGTAATGTAGGAAACAACCCCATTGACGAGGCGGGACAATCGGACCGCGTTGATTACTACTTCTCTTGAGGTAGAAGGGGGTAACTATTCTAAATGCATGATTTCATCCATTGATGATGTGAAAATATGTATATATGATTGTGTTTGATGAATGCTTGGGTGGATGATGTGATGATTTCATGATTTGAGTGCATTTAGAATGATTGATGTTATGTGGCATGTGTTTGGGATGATGAATATGATATTATGTTGAACATGTTGATGAAATATGTCATGATGGTTTGAGACCATGTTTTTAATTTAAATTAATGATGTGAAATATCTTAAATATGTATATATGAATTGATAAATGTGATTGCCATTAACTATTGTTAAGTATAAGTCCAACGAGGGTTGGTAAAGATTGAGGATGTTGAGAATGTTGAAATCCACTAAGTGGTAGTGGTGAATGGTTGATTGTAGAGTGGCATTGGGATGCATAGTGTGAGAATACACTTGATTTGCATTACATTGCCTCGAGGGCATATCATACACTGTCTATGTGGAATGTCAGGGGTTCCACTAGGCGGGCCCAGTGGGAGGGCGACCCAGTGCACAGGTGTATTGTTGTATTTCCCTAGTGATTCTGGGAATCACGAAGCTGTCCATAATTTGGTGACGAGGCACCCTATGTGGCGGGCCCAATGGGCGGGCGGCTCTGTGATGAGCAAGTTACCTCGGTGTCCGACGGGGCACGACTCTCTCAATGTGTGTTCGGGAGGGGCCCGTAGCACTTGTGGCAAGTAAGGTCATGATTATAGATCCGTAAGTCACGGGGTGACTAGTGCTACAGATGGGCGAGAGCGGTTGAGGTATATATGTACACAATTTTTCTACTACAGTAGGGGCATAGCAGCACACCTATGCTTGTCCCATATTTAGTATGTTGTTGTTTCCCACAGTCAGATCCGCATTTGATGAAAATTCCTTTGTGCATATGCATTAGCTATAAGAGCATTTGCATATAGCCGGAGATATGCCTAGTTGAAAGCCCATGGTGGCGATGGATGATTAAGAAATAAAGAGGAAAGAATTGTGGTACTAACACTATGTGTATGATGGTGTTATTGAGAATACCAATGACTTGAATATGTGTGTTGTGGTTATATTTCGTGAGTATGTAATATGTTACTATGAGTGATATAGTATGCAAATGAGACTATGATGTTTCTTGTGAAATGTATCGTATGTGAGCATGTACGGATAACATCATAATGTATGACTTTGATACATTTGGATTATGTTACTCACCTCCTAGTTGCCATTTTTAAGGTTGATGTAGGTATAATATAAATCCTACTCTTTTGGAGGTCGAGCATTGGAGAAGGCAAATATGAAAGGATTGTGGAAGAGTCTTGGCCGACATATATATTCATTTTGTGTAGCATATAGTGTGTATATGCTTATTTTGTAATTAATTGATGATAGTTGATTTTGGAGGTCATATAGGAAAATGAGACCCTTGTGTGTATGGCTTATTTTCATTAATGACCTTGATAATGTATGGATGATATAAATGATGTGACATGCTGTTAAAATTGATGAATGAATGGATATTCATACATAATTTGGATTTTATAAAGCATATGAGATGATAAGTTTGATTTTGATATGATTAACGAATTAGAATGGAAATTATTGAGTATGAATGCTTGAGACAAGTTTTAAATACTTAGTATGATGTATGTGATGTGTTGAATTTGATCAATTTTGCTCGAGCGAAATGAGGGCAGTGAGGTTCTGTCCCTTTTTTGCTCAAGCGAGCTTGCCTCGCTTAAGCGAGTGAGCGTAATTTCGATTCTGGAGCATTTTCGCTCACGCTCGCTTGCCTCGCTCAAGCGACCCCCGTGGATCTCGCTTAAGCAAGATGAGGACTCGCTCAAACGAGTTCCCCTGATCCTAGTTTTTTTATTTTTTTGGCTTCTTTGTTCTATTTTCTTGTTTGCTTTGGAATCCTTATATCACAGAAATGATATTATTATTATTATTTTAGATTTCTAATATTTATAAATTGATAAGGCATCTTTTATCCTTTTTTGTGTGTATTTCATTAACTCATAAATTCTGCCTTTCCCTTGTGACGGTCTCGAGTCTGATCATCCAAGAAGCACTCTGATACCTTCTCATATCTTTATATATGAGACAGGTTATTAAATGATTCGGGGTAATTACTTAATATTTTATATAATCGATTCCTTCTACTTATAATTATTTTTAAATCGCGAAAAATTTACCCCTATTTTCAGGGTGTTACACCTTCTGTTATATTTTCCTTGTCATAGAGCGATACCCTTTGAGGCCTATAACTTAAGAAACTTGTCCACCTTAAAATTTCATGGTCAACAAAGATAAGAACAATTCTTAGTTAAATAAATTTTGTAAGCTTAAGATAATTTAATTCATAATAATGAAATCTTTATTTTAAGTTCTGCAAAACTTGAAATTTTTCCATCGAACTTCACCTGAAGAACCTATTTTGAATAATTCCAAAGTTCAATCAAATAATTTACAAGGAGCTATAACAAAATAAACCAAGTCTTTGTTTTACCAAAATCTTGTTAGGGAATCCCTAGTGCATAAGCAGCGGAAATACAAGAATTCTCATTGGACTTGCAAAACTTTGTGTTTCAAAGCATAAGACAAACATCAAATTTATTAAGCATTTTAGGATTACCTCTTGAAAAAAATCAAAGTAGTCCTAGCTTCGTCCTTTAGGAGTCCACACGAGTGTTCCTACCAGAAACGCTACACCTTCCAAATGCTAGTTTGAGGCGTGTAGCTTTTGTAACTTTTGCGTATTTTGTGTCTCTTTTTTGGGTGAACCGTCCATGAGAATCTTATGCTTTATTTATAGGCTTAGGTTTAACCTAATTTGTTCTCTCTAAAGAGTGGGCTCCTTACTAATTCTAAATGAGTTAGGCCCAATAGTTTTATTTTAGTCTAACTAAAATAAAACATTTTCTGATGGACTTATTTTATGTGTGTGACCTTATAGGTAAAATACTCGGTCATATTAATAATAAACTATTTTATTATTAATATAAAATAAGAGCGTCATCTAGCAATGCATTATTTTGTCTGAATATTATTTAATATCAATATAACCTATAAGTGATAATTATTTTATATCTTTGTTCCTTTTGTCACGATATCCTAATTGGGGCCAAGACATGGTCGCGTCATCCTTGTACAACCCAATTTATTTTACTTGATACCAAAGTAGACTTTATAAAAATAAATATCCAATATTTATTCTTTCTAGCATGGCCATGTATTTCCTTAATCTCGCTCCATCAAGTGGCCTATAGATATCACTCCTGTTACATAGGAGAGACAAATCCTATTTACATCACTCATATCCCTCTGCATAATTTTTTCATTGCCTAATCACAACTTTTATAGTCCTCTTTTTATGGAAGACGTTTGATTATATTAAAACAACAAACTCCTTATGTAGGAATCGTAGTGACTTCAGGTTGAAGGACTACATATACCATTATCACATAGAGAATCGTTTATGACATTCATGTAACAATCCATACAACATTCTCATGGTGGGTCTGTGTGGTACATCATTACTCTTAATGTGTACCCATGTGAAGACTTGATATCATCTATATCCATGATCTGTGAGATCAGACCACTATAACTTTTTGGGGTTTAGACAACGCCAATTTTGTCAACGGTCATAAAACTGTTACTGTAGTGTGGTTAAGGCTACGATTTTTACCCGTACATGATTTTGCAAATTTTTGAATGGGTAACATAGCTTACCACTATTTTCTTATATGAGACAACGATTTTTAACTGTAATAGTATTGAAGGTTACGAGTTTTCAAGCATTGATAGATAAACATGACTTTTTTCTTGTTGCCATTTAATATTCTAAATGGGTCACGACTAAACCGTTCCCTAATACAAGCTTGTGAAAAAATAAAAACTCCTGGTAGTTTTTTATTGGGTTACTGATTAATATAACTAAATATTTGTTAAAATATTCCTTATTATTACACTAAAATGTTAAAACCCCAAATCAGATATTGAAATCTAAAAACCTAAAACCTATAATTTTAATCTTCTTTGTTTCCCCCTTCTCTGGAACTCTAATCCACCCCACAAAAGACACTGCGCATGCAGTAGAAGCAAAGGAGGTGGAAGCTTGTTTTGGCTTTCAACTCTTGTAGTACACTCTTCGTGACCTGTTTCCACTCTGTTCCACTTTGTTCCACCACTCCGATAAGTACGCAATCAGACCCAGAGAAGGTATATGTCTCCACCCTTTATCATTATTATTCTATAAAAATAAAGTTGTTGTGTATAGTGTTAAAACACGAGGTAAGAACCAGTTTGTATTTGCATGTCATATGAACAACCCGAGAAGAGTTAGAAATTTCATTAATAGTTGTTGGTTCATGTTTTGCGTGGGATATTGAGCACAAAATTGACCATTTAGCGCATTCATATTTATATTCATTAGGATGCTGTTGAAGCATATTAAGAATACTCTGTGCTAAAATTTTCCTTTGGACCTGAAGTTTTGTTTAAAACCCGAGATTGGTGATTCTTTCTCTGTGCTTCGCTCCAGTACCTTTATTGCATGTTTTGCCTCTGATCCTAGCTTTTAATTTAGAACAAATGTTCTTCTTAACTCCTCTAATATATGTGATATGTCTTGTATTAAATAAATTTCAACTATATGATTCTAGAAAGTTTTAATTACAACTATGCTCTCATGTACTGCCTTCCTTTCCATGCTTTTCAACTAATCTCCATTTCATTAAATAGAATTTTGATCCACTACTTAATATTACAAAGCTATCAATAACATAAATATAAAGATGAAAAATCAAGAGACAATAAGGATATTTAAACTTTAAGAAAAAGAAAAAAAATAATGCTAGAAAATAATCTAATAAGCACATATCCAATAACAAAATATCAAATAGAATGAAAATGGAGCGGAACTGTTACTCAACAAGCATATTTGATAGCTTACGGGTAATCAATAACGATGTTACCAAAAGTTTCTGCATAATTGATTATCTAGCAACAAAGAGGAAGCATTAGTATCAACATAGTATATTTATATCTTCAATTTAATTCATATCAAATTCTCAAATTCCCAGGAGGATCAACTATTGAGTCCAAATTCTAAGTTTGAAAATATTTGTTCTTAATTAGTGATTCCTTATCCAATAGTTTTTTTAGGCATCAATCCAAAAAGCTTATGTCATACATGAATGTAAAACAAAAAATGGCATTGATTCTGTCTTCTCAGCAGTATGATGATTTTCATGAAATCTAGTTGGTTAGTTCAAATTCTCAATGACAATTGATTTGTATAAGAAGAGATAATATCCAAACCCAAACTTATGTGATTGTATATTAGTTATGTATATTTTATTTTCTAGTAGTTTGTTTTTTACCTATTAATCATTAGCCTTACATTCTAGATACTTGTCATAAAAACTAATTACAATCTTCTTTCCCATTAATATTATAATGAATAAAACACAATTCATAAAAGTGGAATGTAAGGCACTGCTGACAAGTAATAAACAGGAAACAGATAAGAAATGATCAAGAAGTCAAGTAGACTCTACCTTTCTGGTTCCCACTTAGGTTCTTTAGATTTTAACCCATCTTGTCCTGCCCTCCAAGTGTTAGGCCCTGATTTCATCACAAGTATTAGTCTAACCATAAAAAACTATTAAACTGTTTTAATTTTTAATAAAAGGGAAATATAGAGAAGTTCAAACCTTTGCTTGATATTCCTTAGGAATTCCACTTCTCCTTTTTTCCATTTTTGTTATCATGAAATTTATGCTCTTGGAATCTGCATAAACAGGACAACAAGTGTAATCAATATGAAATTTATGCTCTTGAAAACACCTTTGCCTATAATTTCAATTTTAAGGTTCAAAAGCAAATGGTAATCATCATGCTTAATTGCAAATGTCTTGCAAAATATATATGTATATACACACTTTAGGGAAGTTAGAGTTATATTAGAAGGTAATCTTTCCTATATTAATACTTATTGTTCAGTTATATTCTCAATTACTGTATTTATATTTAAAAAATTATTTATACTTAAAACATAAAACATTATTTATATTTAAAAATAAAGTAATTAACTAATAAAAATGAAAACATTATTTATATTTAAAACATAAAACACGGTATATAATACTTATCATTCTTTATATAATTGACAACATTCAATATAATATATATTAGATATTTTTAGTCATAAAGTAAATTCTATACATTGTTAAGAATTATAAAGTTATCAAAGATTATATATAAATATCCTTTATTTGACAAGTTAAGAACTGAATCACATGAAGGTGATGTCCAAATAGCTGTGAGTGTCACACCCCAGTTTCCTAGATCCGAATCCCGATGTAATCAAGATAAACAATTAATAAAAATACAGGTAAATTTTTCATGTTTAGAATACTTCCAAAATACCTAAACGATTACATCAAGACCCAAACCACAGAAATCCGAAGAGTAAGATTTAAGAAATTATAACTGGATCGCAAGATACACATCCCATATGTGTATACAAAAATATTAAAGTTTACAGCGGAAGAAGAATATGTATACAGGGCACCCGCCTAGTCCCATATATGAAGATATGAAAAAGGGCTCAACAAAGCATGTAAATACGTAACATGTGTCTATTAGGCCACAACCAACCTCATATATAAATCATATGCATGCATTCAAAACTGTAAGTAACCTCTGCATGGGGTATTAATCATCAATTGGGAATATGGACTATCCACTTTCTAACATTCATACACCTCATATGCCTCAATTTTACATGTATTTATACAGCACACATCTCCAATAATCATATCCTGCTATTGACCTCATTCATTCACCAATTCAATATCAATTCAAATATCTCTAACACCTATACACACCACCAAGGTCAATTTCACAAGTATTTATCAAATCATTCATTTACATATGAAGCATACATCCATAATATGCAATACAAAAGTTGGATATATATATATATACATATCCATAAGCCACTATTGATCAACATCAACATACACAATTCAATCATTACATCATGTTTAACAATCTTTGTTGTCCAAGGCATTCCATTACCACTATTTACCTTCTCCAAAAAGCTTTATCTCAAAACACATCCTCATCCTATGATATTCCTGCATCACAATGCTAAAAAGGAGACAACATGGGAGAGTGAGTTATACATTCAAAATAACGAATTTAAATACATTGTGATCATGTGTACATGCATATAAGTAACATGTTGGCTTTGCAATAAAATCATCAATTTATCAAATAATCATCATCAAGATATCCTTTTAGGTATACAAGTCCCATTATACTTAATTCATAGCAAGCACATACACATTCACATTGCCTTCATCATCATGGGCTATCACAATTGTTCATCATTAATTCTTTTCATCTTGAATCACTTATTACTCTCAAGAGGTTATCATCTCTCTTGGGTTCATCTCCATCTCAAATGCCATGTACCTATGGCTAATTCATATGTCACACTGTTTAATGCATATGCATGGATCCATTTCACATCACCCATGTGTACATGGTTTCTCAAGTGATTGCAACCACTTATAATCAATCACACATATGTCCCTCACATAAGGGTCCATTTTCGTAGAATCTCGTAGGATCTTTCATTATGATCGCAACCACATCTTAATCATTCTCATATTGGTTTCCCTCCACGCATGGGGTACTACCCTTATAGTCTCATAAGACCATTGTCATTTCAATACACTGGTGATCATAACCACCTTTATCATTTCAATCTATCATGTGATCGCAACCACAGACTTATTCCCCCATGCATAGGGTACTCAATCTCATAGAATCCCACAGGATCCTTGTAATTTCAACATACTCGTGATTGAACCTACATTCATCAATCTCAACATATTGGTGATCGTAACCACCCTTATTCATTCATATATTGGTTTCCCGCCAAGCATGAGGTACTACCCTGATATAGTCTTGCAAGACGTCCATCATTGTGATCACAACCACATATTCAATGCTATGCTATGCATGCCATGAATGCAATAATGCAATAATGCATATGTCAAATCTTAACCTTGCAAGGATTTCTCACCCTCTCACTTAGGGGTATATTCTATGTTTAGTTTTACAGTTACTGGTACGCATCCAACTGCAAAGCCCCTCAAGGAATACCATTCATATAGTTTGCATTACAATAGCTGATCATTCACATCATCATCAATCCACGCATGGAGATCAAAAGCATAACAATCATCATAGCATTAATCCACGCATGGAAACCAACAAGGTATTTCACAACATATATTTATAAGTAACTATCTTAACTCACATATACAAGTCATTATTTGCATCCACCACAATGGCGCCATACTCATCAATAATATCAATCACTACTTATTTAAGGGTATGTTCAACAATAATATCCCTTTTTATTCAACATCATTATTCATCATTCAACATGTATGGTATCATCCACTTATAATCATCATCAACATTATTTCCAATTCATTATTTTATAATAGCTTGTTGCCATTCCATTGTCCCCTCATTAGTTTCATCATCATTCAAGGCGTGTTATATTACCATATCATTTACTTTTCATTATCAATCATCATGTCATATCATTAGAGGTGGAACATTCATATTTTCATAACATGATTTAGGCATATACATATTTTGTCAATACCTTAGATCAACATCAAACATCACTAAAACACACCATAATCATATACGTGGCGCCTAAGTCCTTTGATTAATCACACTTCCCATATATATAAATATGAAAAAAGATATGAGAAAAGTTTATTTTTAGTCTTAGAAATAGTGGGACATGTCATAAATATCCCCTATTGTTGTTCAAGTGGCCTCAATACTCAAGAGGGGGGGTGAATTGAGTTTTAAAACTTTTGATTGGAATACCTTTGAAATTGATTTTTATAACCAAGTTTGTGAGATTATGCAAGTGAAACAGAATGGAGGATAACAAGCAATGCACTATAATGAGAAATGTTGCTGAAGCAATTTACCAAACACTTGGTGTGCAATATTAGAGATATAACAAATTAAGCAAGTTCAAGTATGCTCCTCTCAACCAATCAATACCAATCAACAAATATGCAGTAAATGAAAGTAAAAGAGTAAGGAAGAGAAGCTTGCAAACCGATATAACGAGTTCCACCCAATCCGGTGTACGTCTCGCCTCTAAGCAACCCACTTAGAGGATTTCCACTATTGTAGATTAGAGATACAACTTTGAGCAATTGCGGCTTCCTAGTGTCCCACACTCAAGAACCCAATCCTCACAAGTATAAGGGCAACCCACCCAATCTCTCAATCTCACAATATCCCAAAGGTTGAATCCTCAACCTTTGTAACCACTCAACCTAGAGTGAACAACCACTCAACCTAGAGTGAATAACTTGTGTTTGGTGTTTGTTTACAATCAATACACTCTCTCAATAGAGCAGATATACAAATGAAAAGCTCTCACAACTTCTAACTCTCAAGATGAGAGGATATACAAGTGAAGTATAAGATACAAGAAATAGGCTTACAAAGCACAAAATAGAGCTAAGGATTTGTTGCTTCTTGGTTCTTGTTGGGTGCTCTTTGTGCTTGTGTTCTTCTTCCATTTATAGAGCCATGATAGCAGTTGAGGTGTGCCCTAGTTCATCATAGCCGTTGCACTTAGTGGAAATTTGAAGAATAATGGAGACATGACCTGGTTTCCCACTTAAATCTGTTTTTCCACTAGCGTAATCGATTACATCCTCGCGTTGTAATCGATTAGCTTCAAGTCAGAGACTTCCTAATCGATTATTTCACTTCCTCTAATCGATTAGCATCTGTACCTGATGCATTTAATTAGATTTCGCATCTGCCTAATCAATTAGACTGTCTTGCAATCGATTACCTTAAATTCTAGTGGCTTCCTAATCGATTGTGTGGTTCCCTTAATCGATTAGCTTTCATACCTGATGCATTTTGTCCCATTTCTGATTGTTGTAATCGATTAGTTTCTGGTGTATAATCGATTACCTTAATTCCAGTGTGTACCTAATCGATTATTTGTCTTCCTAATCGATTAGCTTTCATACCTGATGCAATTTCTTCCAAAACAGAAAGCTCCTAATCGATTAGCATCTATGGCCTAATCGATTAGCTTCGCTGTTACTTCAATTCTGATTTCATGTCTTTGTTTTTGCATCGGTTTCTTCAAGAGTGCTTGTCATTATCAAAATCTTTGCACATCTTTGGACCTGTTAACATATTCAAACACATTCTCCCCCTTTTTGATGATGACAACTATGTTCATCTCTTGAGGGTTGTTAGTTTAAATAATGTAGACTTATCTTTTATCTTTTTGCAAAAACAACTCTGCTACATTATCTCTTTTTCAAATAGCAGATGACCAATTTCAAAAATCAGAGTAATCACATTCAGCAGCCAATGTCTTATCTCATTTTATCTATTGTCTATTATCTCTTATCTATAACTCTCCCCCTATCAAAAGGAATTTATCAAACAGATAATATTTTTCAAATTTTGTTAACAAAGCATCTATTATCCATATTCTTAGTAACAGAGCATATTCAAAATTGTAGTGTCAGAGCATCTATCAATATTATCCATATTTACTTATCCAAATTTTTGTATCAGAGCATTATCCAACATATGAACATATATTCTTCTCCCCCTTTGTAATCATCAAAAATAATTAGAGCAGTGAAGAGAAATAATATAAACTGAAATAAGATACTTTTATTGAATTGAAAAAAATGGGAAATACAAGAAGTAAAATTATTCAAAATTCAGAAAACAACCAACAGCTAAACAAAACATAACTAAAAATCTAATTATCCGGGTTGAAGAAGCGGATTTCTGTAATTTGGTGAGCCAGCTCTTCATAACGCTGCTGCATCATCTCAAAATGTTGCTGCTCGGTCATTGAAAACACTTGGAGGGAGTTTTCAAGTCGATCGAAGCGGCGATCAAGATGGGCGTAGAGAGATACAAATGGGTCAGCTTGTGGTGCAGATGAAGAGGCTGATGGTGCAGCTTGTGGTTGAGGTGGAGGAGGAGGAGGAGCAGCAGGTTCAGCAAAGGGGTTGGCACCATGTTCTTGGTCACTCCTTAGAATCCACATTCCAGCAATGTTGACCATGCCCATTTTATTTAGGTGGGAAGTGCCAATGCAAGCTCTTGGGGGCACTTTTTCAGAGAGTTCCCCTGCCAAATCAACACCACAGAATTTAAAAATTTTGGTGAGGAGGATACCATAAGGGAGCTTTTGCTGGTCCTTGGCATAGCGCATGTGGAATTTGATCAACTGAACCCAGTTGATCTCTTTGTGGTTCAGCATGGCCCACATTAAGAGGACATCATCCTCTTCAACCAGAGCATAGTTCCCACCACGGGGAACAATCATCTTGACCAAGAAGAAGTGGAGCAGGCGGTTGTTCATGGTCAAGTGGCCAACTAGTTTGTGGTTGCTCATGGGAGGAGCCGGCTTCCACAAAGAACGGCGGGCAGTGATGGGATTAAAACCCCATTCATCCTCGGGTTCGCCTCCATCAAAGTCAGCATTGTTGAGGGGCAGTTTGGAAATTTCTGCAAATTGGGCATTTGAGAGTTTGATGGTGGTGTTTTTCACCTTGGATTCAACCATCCCATTGACAAGGCGGAGGTTGCAGTAGAATACTCTCATAAGCTCAGGATAGTATTCTTCTTCTTTGAGGGATAAGAAGGGGAAGAGGTTGTAGTGGTTGAGGCTTTGGGTGAAGGTAAGGCTTGGGTTGTCAAAAGTGTCAGCAACGGTGTAATGAGGGGTCATAATCTCCCTTTCAGAAAAATTCTTCATAAAATTTTGAAGTTCTCTAGGAGAAGAGAAGAACCTTGAGAAGTCAAGGGGGTTATGAGCTTGAGCAGCAGAGGACCTAGCTCTCTTGACATTTCTAGAGGTAGACATGGTTGGAAAAGGCAAAGAGAGAGATGAAGAGAGATGAGTGGTAGAGAGTTTTGGAGAGGTTTGAGAGGAAGGAGGTAGTGTGAGATGAGAAGATGAAGGAAGGGGTATTTATAGATGAGAATTAGGTTTAGGAAGGAGGAAAGAGAGTATAGAAAGGAGTGAAATGAGTTAAGAGAGGGAGTGGTTCGAGTGAGCCTAGGAAATTACAGTTTTGACTCTGCAGAACGCGTACTAATCGATTATGATACAGGTGGTAATCGATTAGGTCATTGTTGCTGGGGAATTTCAAACGTTTTGTGCAGAGGGTAATCGATTAGAGGCTTAGAGTAATCGATTAGTTTAGAAACAGAATCGTCCTAATCGATTGGAGCAATGTGGTAATCGATTATGAAGAAGAGGAAACATTTTGAACTTGAAACAGAAGCTTCGTAATCGATTATGGATCATGGATAATCGATTATCTTAGAAACAGAATGATTGTAATCGATTATGGGTGAGTTCTAATCGATTATCTTAGAAACAGAAGCTTAGTAATCGATTGGGATTAACAATGTAATCGATTATGGAGTCAAAAACTTCAAACATATCTAACAGCAAGGTTCTAAACATGAAATGTGATATATACCTTGCATTATGCCATTCAACAAGGTTCTTATCAAAATATTCAAACACAACTGGACATGTCAAGAATTCCTAACTCTCTTCTTATGAGAATGAATTGCTCTCTAGCCAAGGGTTTTGTGAAAATATCAGCTAGTTGCCTAGAAGTTTCTACATGTTCAAGTACACAATCCCCTTTTAACACATGATCTCTAATAAAGTGATGCCTAATCTCAATGTGTTTGGTCCTAGAGTGCATTACTGGGTTCTTGGAGATGTTAATGGCACTAGTATTATCGCATTTAAGAGGCACATGGTTTAATACAATTCCAAAATCTAGAAGTTGTTGTCTCATCCAAAGGATTTGAGCACAACAACTACCAGCTGCAACATATTCTGCCTCAGCTGTTGATAGCGCAACACTTACTTGTTTCTTGCTATGCCAAGAAACAAGAGAACTACCAAGCAAGTGACATGTTCCGCTAGTACTTTTCCTATCAAGCTTACATCCTGCAAAGTCCGAATCAGAGTAACCAACTAAAGTACACTCAGCCCCTTTGGGGTACCATAAACCAACATCTTGAGTTCCAACTAGATATTTCATTATCCTTTTTACTGCAGTGAGATGAGATTCCTTAGGACAAGCTTGGTATCTAGCACACATACACACAGCAAACATGATATCCGGTCTACTAGCGGTTAAGTAAAGTAAGGATCCTATCATACCTCTATATTTTGTGAGTTCAACATCCTTACCTTTCTCATCCTTGTCCAAATAGCATAAAGTGCCCATGGGTGTGGCTATATCATTTGCTTTATCCATATTGAATTTTCTGAGTAGTTCTTTGCAGTATTTAGATTGGTTTATGAATGTGCCTTCATTGGTTTGCTTGATTTGTAGTCCAAGGAAGAAAGTGAGTTCCCCCATCATGGACATTTCAAATTCTTCCTGCATAAGCTTGGCAAACTCCTTGCACATTGAATCATTAGTGGCACCAAAAATTATATCATCAACATAAATTTGTACCAATAGTATGTTATTCTTTTTGTGCTTTATGAATAGGGTTGTATCAACCTTCCCTCTTTCAAAATGATTTTCTAAAAGAAATTTGCTTAACCTTTCGTACCAAGCTCTTGGAGCTTGTTTCAAACCATACAAGGCTTTCTTTAATTTGAAAACATGATTTGGAAATTGATGGTTTTCAAAACCTGGAGGTTGATCAACATATACTTCCTCTTGAATGTATCCATTCAAGAAAGCACTTTTAACATCCATTTGGTATAATTTGAAATCTCTACAGCATGCGAAAGCTAATAGTAGTCTAATTGCTTCTAATCTAGCTACGGGTGCATACGTTTCTTCATAATCAATGCCTTCTTCTTGATTATATCCTTTAGCTACTAGTCTAGCTTTGTTTCTAGTAATTATACCATTTTCATCCATTTTATTTCTAAAAACCCATTTGGTTCCTATTATTTGGTGATCATTGGGTCTTGGCACAAGCTCCCAAACTTCATTTCTTTCAAATTGATTTAGCTCTTCTTGCATGGCCAACATCCAATGTTCATCAATAATAGCCTCATTTATGTTCTTGGGTTCTATTTGTGATACAAATGCTAGGTGATTACAAGTATTTCTAATAGCATTTCTAGTACTTACACCTTGAGTCATTTCACCTATGACTTTGTCTAAGGGATGATCCTTCAAAGTTACCCATTCTTGTTGTCTCTCAATTTGTGCTGCACCTCCATCATTGTTGACTTCTTCTTCTTTGTCTTGCAAGTTCATTTCTTGAAAAGTACCTACAATATCATCAACGTCTTCCTTTCTCGGAGGGTTATGGCTATTTTCATCAAATTTAACATGAATAGATTCCTCAATGGTATTTGTTTGTTTGTTGAAAATTCTATAAGATTTACTTGATTGAGAATATCCTAGGAATATTGCCTCATCAGATTTTGCATCAAACTTTCCTAGATTATCCTTTCCATTGTTGAGCACAAAACATTTACATCCAAAAATATGAAAGTATGCAATGTTGGGTTTTCTACCCTTGTAAAGCTCATAGGGGGTTTTCTTTAAAATAGGCCTTATCAAACATCTATTCATAACATAACACGCGGTGTTTACCGCATCGGCCCAAAAATGTTTTGCAATATTGTTTTCATTTAGCATGGTTCTAGCAAGCTCCACTAAAGATCTATTCTTTCTTTCAACTACTCCATTTTGTTGTGGAGTTCTAGGAGCTGAAAAGTTGTGATTAATACCATGTTTTTCGCAAAACTTTTCAAAAGATTGATTTTCAAATTCTCCCCCATGATCGGTTCTAATGGATGCAATTTTTGAGTTTTGCTCATTTTGGATAATCTTTGCAAGCTTCTTGAATGCATGATATGCTTCATTTTTATGAGCAAGAAACAATGTCCATGTATATCTTGAATAGTCATCTACTATAACTAGACCATAGTAATTACCTCCAAAGCTTTTGATTTTGGATGGTCCAAATAAGTCCATGTGCAAAAGTTGTAAAGGCCTTTGAGTAGAAACAATGTTTTTGGATTGAAAAGATGCCTTTACTTGTTTTCCCTTTTGACATGCATCACAAAATCTATTTTCAAATTTAAGCTTTGGTAGACCAATTACTAAATCTTTAGAAACAAGTTTGTTCAAGTGGTCTACATGTATATGAGTTATTCTTCTATGCCATATCCATGTTTCATCCTCTTTTGAAATGAAGCATTGTTCATCATTTGTAGACAAACTATCCATATCAATCATGTAAATATTATCAATTCTTTGGCCTACAAACTTAATTTCCTTATTAGTCTTATGCTCAATTATGCAACAATTTGATTCAAATAACACTCTATATCCTTTGTCACATAATTGACTTATGCTAAGTAGATTATGTTTGAGGCCTTCAACATACAATACGTCACTTATGGAGGTGGAAGAATTCTTACCAATATTTCCAATGCCTAGGATTCTTCCTTCAGTGTTGTCTCCGTAGGTGACACTTCCTTTCCTTTTGGGAGTGAATGATGTAAATTTGGTTATGTCTCCCGTCATATGCTTTGAACACCCGCTATCCAAGTACCAATGGGTGTTGCTTGCCTTGAAGCATACCTACAAAACAAAATCATTTTAGAGAACTAGGTACCCATTTTATGTTGGGTCCTTTAAGGTTAGCTTGTGGAGATGTTCCTTTGGGAACCCACACCTTTCTTAAGACCTTTGGTCCTAGTTTCCTAACACTACACTTATAAGCACTATGTCCTTTGGTACCACAATGATTGCATTTCATAAAAGGTGAGGAGGATTTTCTTGGTGGTGCAAAGAAGCTTTTATAGTGCTTCTCCATTTTGTGATTACTATGTTCATGGTCATATCCTAAACCGGTTTTACTAAACATGCATTTTTGTTGCCCAAGTAGGATATTCAAATTATCTCTTCCATTTGTGAATTTCTCTAGTGTCCTATTTAGGTCTTCAACCTTGGTTTCTAATACAATGCACCTTTTTGCAAAATCACATGGTTTATCCTTAGAGCATGTTTGAACTTTCTCTAGTTCTTCTTTTAAGCTCTCATTTTCTTTACATACTTCCATGAGATGCAATTCAAGGGTATCACTAGTTTTCCTAGATGCTTTGAGTTTACTAGAGATTTTTGTAAATTTATCATATAATTCTTCAAATGCATCTAACAGCTCATTTTTATCTAAGTCAAGAAGATTTACCTCATTATCTTCTTCTTGATGATTTGTCATTAAGCAAAGATTGGCTTGCTCATCTTCCGAGTCGTCGGAGCTGCTCACATCGTTCTCATCCCAAGCAATATAGGCTCTTCTTCTTCTTTGTTTGTCCTTGCCCTTCTTTTTGAGGTTTGGACAATCGGCTTTGAAGTGCCCTTCCTTGCCACATTCAAAACAACTTGGTGAAGAGGAAGTTTCATTAGAGGTAGGTTTCTTACCTTGGGGCTTAAAGTTCTTTTGGAACTTTTTGTTCTTCATGAATCTTCCAAATCTTTTTACGAATAGCCCAAACTCTTCTTCTTCATCTAAGTCACTACATGATTCTTCCTCATGCATGGAGGTGGCTTTGAGGGCTAGCCCTTTCTTCTTGGTGGATTTCTCCTCTTCCTCGGCTAGCTTCAATGCTTTAAGTTCTTGCTCTTGTTCTTGCAATTTTCCAAAGAGTGTTGCAAGAGACATTTCATTGATGCTAGGAGATTGTTTTATTGCTGTGACAAGAGGTTGCCATTCCCTGCTAAGACTTTTCAAAATTTTGTGCACAAGCTCTTTGTTAGTATATACTTTGCCAAGAGTAATAAGATGGTTGATAATAAGTGTAAACCTTTTTTGCATATCTACAATAGATTCTCCTGAATTTATCCTAAAGCATTCATATTGGCTAGTCAAGGTACTAATTTTGGAGTCCTTTACATCATTAGTACCTTCATGGGTTACTTGAAGAGTATCCCACATTTCTTTAGCAGTTTGGCATGTCATTATCCTAAAAAATTCATCTTGTCCTAAAGACATAGTAATGAGATTTTTGGCCTTGTAGCCATATTGGACTTTCTTTTCTTCCTCGCTTGTCCATTCATCTATAGGTTTTTCAACATTCTTGCTATCTATAGTATGCATTGGTATATAAGGACCATTTTCAATGGTATTCCATATTCTCAAGTCAATTGATTGAATGAAGATTTTCATTCTTTCTTTCCAAAAGGCATACCCTTCCCCATTGAAAGCGGGAGGTCTATTTATTGCACCACCCTCGGGAAAAACATTTTGAGAACTTGAGGCCATTTAATCTCTTGAAGCTGTTAAGCTTGATCTACCAAGAGTCAAGCTCTGATACTACTTGTTGTTCAAGTGGCCTCAATACTCAAGAGGGGGGGTGAATTGAGTTTTAAAACTTTTGATTGGAATACCTTTGAAATTGATTTTTATAACCAAGTTTGTGAGATTATGCAAGTGAAATAGAATAGAGGATAACAAGCAATGCACTATAATGAGAAATGTTGCTGAAGCAATTTACCAAACACTTGGTGTGCAATATTAGAGATATAACAAATTAAGCAAGTTCAAGTATGCTCCTCTCAACCAATCAATACCAATCAACAAATATGCAGTAAATGAAAGTAAAAGAGTAAGGAAGAGAAGCTTGCAAACCGATATAACGAGTTCCACCCAATCCGGTGTACGTCTCGCCTCTAAGCAACCCACTTAGAGGATTTCCACTATTGTAGATTAGAGATACAACTTTGAGCAATTGCGGCCTCCTAGTGTCCCACACTCAAGAACCCAATCCTCACAAGTATAAGGGCAACCCACCCAATCTCTCAATCTCACAATATCCCAAAGGTTGAATCCTCAACCTTTGTAACCACTCAACCTAGAGTGAACAACCACTCAACCTAGAGTGAATAACTTGTGTTTGGTGTTTGTTTACAATCAATACACTCTCTCAATAGAGCAGATATACAAATGAAAAGCTCTCACAACTTCTAACTCTCAAGATGAGAGGATATACAAGTGAAGTATAAGATACAAGAAATAGGCTTACAAAGCACAAAATAGAGCTAAGGATTTGTTGCTTCTTGGTTCTTGTTGGGTGCTCTTTGTGCTTGTGTTCTTCTTCCATTTATAGAGCCATGATAGCAGTTGAGGTGTGCCCTAGTTCATCATAGCCGTTGCACTTAGTGGAAATTTGAAGAATAATGGAGACATGACCTGGTTTCCCACTTAAATCTGTTTTTCCACTAGCGTAATCGATTACATCCTCGCGTTGTAATCGATTAGCTTCAAGTCAGAGACTTCCTAATCGATTATTTCACTTCCTCTAATCGATTAGCATCTGTACCTGATGCATTTAATTAGATTTCGCATCTGCCTAATCGATTAGACTGTCTTGCAATCGATTACCTTAAATTCCAGTGGCTTCCTAATCGATTGTGTGGTTCCCTTAATCGATTAGCTTTCATACCTGATGCATTTTGTCCCATTTCTGATTGTTGTAATCGATTAGTTTCTGGTGTATAATCGATTACCTTAATTCCAGTGTGTACCTAATCGATTATTTGTCTTCCTAATCGATTAGCTTTCATACCTGATGCAATTTCTTCCAAAACAGAAAGCTCCTAATCGATTAGCATCTATGGCCTAATCGATTAGCTTCACTGTTACTTCAATTCTGATTTCATGTCTTTGTTTTTGCATCGGTTTCTTCAAGAGTGCTTGTCATTATCAAAATCTTTGCACATCTTTAGACCTGTTAACATATTCAAACACACCTATTAGTCCCAAATTTAAAATCATAAAAAGTTACGTTCAAAACCCTCTTAAATTTGAGTTTTACAATGTAGTGGGTCTGGTGTTTTACGCCTAATCAGAGTTAGAAAACTCCAATTAAGGTAAGACCAATTTTTCACCTCTGTAACATAATTATCTATAACTTTCATGCAGAAATCAGAGGCCAAAAATATCATTAAGATACCCAAACGGGCCAAAAACAGCAAGGGAAAAGTAGCAGTTGGAAAAATCCTGACAGTGGTCAAACGTCTGGCCATCGTTTCACACCACCGGTCGTGGTTGGCACTGTCCAAACCACCAGAATGGAATTTTTTTTCATGTTTTGAGGTATTGCCAACCACTGGCCACGGTTTCAAACCACTAGCCACGGTTGGCTTTGCTGTAGACTCTATTCTGCAGCTTTTTGGTCCTAATGTTTTTGAAAACTTTGGGTCCCCTTTTAACCAGGATATTCAACTCAATTTGCACAAAATTTTATACATAACTTACCTACCATAATATCAATTATGTGGCACAGTTTCAAGCCCAAATTCCATCCTAATCAAAATCTAAGCTATAGGGTAGTTTTATGCATATTTTGGGCATTTTACATGACATACCAAAACGCAATTGGCTAAGTTTTAGTCTAAACTCTCTATGGACTTATATTCACATATGTAAATGTGACTTGCTCCAATAAGTCTCATCACATAACTCATTTTCTAGATCAAGATATGCTCTAGTGACAATTCAAGCCCCTTTTAGCTAAACTGAACATGCCAAATTATAAACTAAGCCTATTTGGCCACAACCAACCATGCACACAAGTTTCATACATGTATTATAGGTTGTAGGTAGCCTCTACTTGGAGTCTTATCCATTAAATGAAAATATGACCCATCCACTTTCTTGTCTTGCATTTGATTCACAATATTAATGATACACAAGTCAAATATTCATTACCAAAGATCATAAATTCATCAAAATATCAATGATCACATCATTCCAACATTACCATAGCAAGGAAAACGTGGGCAACAACATATACATTAATCATCAATTATTCAATTCATACAATTTGAAATGTAAACTCCTCTCCTACCTCGAGGGAAGAACAACAACAATTTGCATGCTTCGATCATTCCACCTCATTACCCGGAATATCATCTACACCAACATACATATATATACATGCATACAATCATCAAGCCATCTCAAGGCATCATCACAATTCTAAACATTTGTCAACATATCATAAAGCTTAATTAATAAGTCCTAAGCTTGTCAAAGCACCAATTTACAATTATGTTAGGTTTCAGGAATTCTTCTCCTAAAACCAAGATTTTCTAAACCTTAAGGGTAAGCCACACCCAACATCATCAATATCACATCCATTATCTAAAATGCATCCAACATTGCATAAATCCTTTAAGTGTCATCATTGCCATTCAAAATTCAACATGAGCCAACTTAGCCTCTTTTAACCATCATCAATCAACATATCCAAATGACACATATCATGGTCTAAGACCTCATCAACCACAATTTCATTAGTCTATCATAATCACTATGATCTTGATGTTCACATTCATTTCTATACATCAAGTGGAAATGCTCGTCTATGAGTTCCATCATCAATGGTCATCTACCATCACTATCATCATCCAACATCATTAATGTGATCTCTCATCATCCTTAAACATCCTCCAAAAGCATTGAATGGTACCCATACACCAATTATCATACATTTCTATTTAAATCAACTCTCAATTCAACATTACATGTTTTTCCCTAAACTCTTAGAGCTGGGGTTCTATCAAAACCCAACAACCATTATCATTAACAACGAAACATAATTTATCATGAGTTTACACTTAAAATCATTTCTCATATCATCACCACTCATTTTCTCCAATTCCTAGAGTTGGGGTTCCATTTAAAACCTAACAATCATCATTATCACTCATCATATCTCACCATTAATCATGCTATTTTTTTGTACCCCTTTCAATGCCTATAAAAGTTCACATGCCTCTTTTAAAAATCATAATAACCCATAATCTAGGGCCTAAAATTAACAAGAATAGTGAGGAACTTACCTCAACCTAACAAACAATTTAGTCTCCAAGGGAGAGAGGGAAGATGACAAAAATTGAGAGAAGAGGGAGGAAAGCTTCAAGCCAACCTATCTCCTTCAAGCACCATAGGGCAAACGAAAATGGAGAAAGGAAGAAGGCACACCATCACACTTAGTGTTTGAGAGGAAGAAGAAGGAAGATGGAGAAATAAGAAAAGAGAGAGCAATGTCATTTCCTTGGTGGAGGAAAACCATCATGAAAATGGGAGAGGGGTAAAGATTTTTTCATTTAACATTTAGCCTCTCATTCATAACTTTTCCATTTTAGAATAAACAGGATCTCTGTTGGAGCTCAATACTTTATCTAAAAATTATTCCGAATATATATTCAGATTCCCGATAATATTCTTAACAGCCCTGGCCAACAGTACCTCAATTGGAGATACTTGGTCTGACACCCATATTTCAATCGGGTATAATTTCATCTCCTTAAGTCTTAATAAATTATGAATATCCATAACAAATCCCAATTTAATTATTTCTAAATTTTTGGGACATGAATTAACTCACACATAATTATTTATTATCTATTCCTCTCTATTTATCATTTTCGTAAATTTTAGGATGTTATAATCCATCCCACCTAAAAAGAAATTTTGTCCTGGAAATTTAACCTCAACATATATATCATAAGGCCATACTTTTGGCCATACACCAACAAGGTATAATGTCATCATAAAATAGTATTGGACTTCCCAAAGTCTAACAGGACATGATTATCATCATTCATTTTTCCAAACATAAAATTTCGTATATCCAAGGTGTGTCACATATGATCAATCACAACTCATCCCATATATCTCACATGTTCATACTCAGTACGAGCAGATAGACTCAATACATTCACCCTAAGCAATTACAATCCTATACTTACCCGTCTTATGAATCGTTGCATCCGATATACAAGAAGGCGTCCCAATCCCGTAGTGGTTACCACGAAACATGAGGTCGGCGCAAAAGTGTACGCTGCCACAATGCCTATGGCATGCAAAGTCATACCCGGACAAGTACCTCACATTCCTTATCGCTCACATCAATCACACTAACTCGAATAATACCAATCCACATGAGACTTAGTGACATTTCTCACAAGTCTATAACCAACCTACTCATATCACAACATTGTTATACATATAATCCAACATCACTCATGCCATAATACTCATCAATGTCAGCTGTCATTCTATAATTTATTATATTAACAATAGACGTCTAGTCATCACAACGTAAATACCCTATCATCGGCTTCATCCATCCAGAAACCATAATCAATTAGCCTAATAATCCTTTGTTTTATCCACACATTGCTAGCCATAACTCAATCCAAGCCCAAATGAGTCACCAAACTCACATCAAATATGTAACCCTCAAGGTTATAATAGGGTTCACAATTACATAATCAGCTTCCGCATTGGTGAATCTCCTCACCGACCGCAACAAAATCCTTAAGCTAGATGTATGATCCACATCATATCACATTGCTAAGTGATTTCTATCATCAATATATTCCTTCTCGAAACAAAAGGAAGGGTAATGACAGGCTTAAATTCCATTTACCAATACAAAATTACGTATATTATCACAATGTCATATCATAGTCCATAGCTATTCCAATGAGCACAATATTAAGGGCACATAATTTAGCCCAAGGTTATTCCATAAAATCATATATCATCACCAATGCCAATTTGTACTTCGAATTCAACATTATTATTCATCAACTATTCAGGGGTCGCATTCATTATTCGTATTCCATCTCATGATAACTCTAGCCTCGGTAATTCATTACACCATTAATCTTACTATGACTCAACCAACCAAGACGTTTAACAATTCATCGGACTTAGAAAGCCCAAGGGTTACCTAATACCCATTGTAGGATACTCTCACAACCTCCAAATTTCATTAAATAAGGTTCATAAAATAACATAGAGTCGAGACCACCATAGGGTCTAGTTCCATAAGATTTTGATCATACAAGATCATACCAAGTCAAGTCAAGGGGTATCACACCTCATGGTCACAGTTAAATCAATCATTCACTTGGTGCTCACATATACAAAATCAAGTCTAACCCCAATTAGGTGCATATACAATTTCACATTTCATCACCCTATTACTTATTCATGTTCCCAATCTAGGGAGATATGGCAAATCAATTGCGTTATATTATGTAAGGGTTTTGTGTCCAAGGATGTAAAATCCATCATTCGAAAATAGCATAATCAATCATTTTACCCCGTAAATACTCATATTAGGGAATTCTTTAACTATCATTCATTTAATTCAACTTTAGCATACGAGTTCCTTTTCATTCAACAAGCATACCTTGGCTAGGAGCCATATGTACAAATCATGCAAGAGACCTAACCAACCAATTCAATTTTAATACATACATCAAGGTCCATGGTCTATCACCATATTAGTTCATATCCAATATATCATATCCGTGATCAATACACAACATAAATTCATCATCATATCAACTCATATGCAATATATATATATATGTCAATGCATCACAACAATGTATTTATCAACCGAAGGAAATAGTGTAAGGAACTTGGCCGAACTTATATAAACAAGCATATCAATCACATTGAATAATCCATTCACATGTGTTCAATCTCACAAATCAACTAAAACCATCAATGAGCAATTATGCTCTAGTAGTGTATCACACACTTCAATGATAAATGAGCATATTTCCAGGAACAACAATTACAACTCCTGAATAATAATTCACAAGGAATCCTCAATGAGTAAACAATGCCCTGATAGTCAATTCACAATTCATAGACAATTAGTTATTCACAAATCTATGCAGGGTCACCAATGCTCTGACATAAACCCAACCTTAGATAATAACATTTGTAAGTCCATATAAAGCAACCATGTTCGGACAGTAATCTAACAACTTTTTAATATAAAGCAAAACATGCTCTGAGGAGGTATATCAAGCTTTAAAAAAAACAACCATATTTCAATGTCAAACAACCTCCATTTAATAAGGGAAATTACCCTCCAATAATATTTAAATCACAAAGATCAAACAATGAGAAATCAATGCTCTGATACTAGCTTGTCATACGCCGGTTTCCCGAATTTGAATCTCGATGTAATCAAGATAAACAATTAATAAAAATGTGGGTAAATTTTTTGCATTTAGAATACTTCCAAAATACCTCAACAATTACATCAAGACCCAAACCACAGAAAATCGAAGAGTGAGATTTAAGAAATTATAACTGGATCGCAATATACGCAGCCCATATGTGTGTACAAAAGTATTAGAGTTTACAGCAGAAGAAGAATATGTATACAGGGCACCCGCCTAGTCCCATATATGAAGATATGAGAAAGGGCTCGACAAAGCATGCAAATGCATAACATGTGTCTATTAGGCCACAACCAACCTCATATAAATCATATGTATGCATTCAAACCTGTAAGTAACCTCAACATAAGGTATTAATCATCAATTGGGAATATGGACTATCTACTTTCTAACATTCATACACCTCCTATGCCTCTATTTTACATGCATTTATACAACACACATGTTCGATAATCATATCCCACAATTGACCTCATTCATTCACCAATTCGATATCAATTCAAATATCTCTAACAACTATTACACCACCAAGGTCAATCTCATAAGTATTTATCAAATCATTTATTTACATATGAAGCATACACCACAATATGTAATACAAAAGTTGGATATATATATATATACATATTCACAAGCCATTATTTATCAACATCAACATACACAATTTAATTATTACATCATGTTTAACAATCGCTACCGGCCAAGGCATTCGATTACAACTATTTACCTTCTCCCAAAAGCTTTATCTCAAAACACATCCTCATCCCATGATATTCCTGCATCACAATGCTAAAAAGGAGATAACATGGGAGAGTGAGTTATACATTCAAAATAATGAATTTAAATACATTGTGATCATATGTATATGCATACAAGTAACATGTGTGCTTTGCAATAAAATCATCAATTTATCAAATAACCATCATCAAGATATCCTCTTAGGCATACAAGTCTCAATATATACAATTCATAACAAGCACATACATATTCACATTGCCCTCATCATCATAGGCTATCACAATTGTTCATCATTAATTCTTTTCATCTTTAATCACTTAAAACTCTCAAGAGGTTATCATCTCTCTTGGCTTCATCTCCATCTCAAATGCCATGTACCTATGGCTAATTCATATGTCACACTTTTAATGCATATGCATGGATCCATTTCACATCACCCGTGCATACATGGTTTCTCAAGTGATCGTAACCACTTATAATCAATTAAACATATGTCCCCCATGCAAGGGTCCATTTTCATAGAATCCCACAGGATCTTTCATTGTGATCGCAACCATGTCTTAATCATTCTTATATTGGTTTCCCGCCACGCATGGGGTACTACCCTCATAGTCTCGCAAGACCATTGTCATTTCAATACACTGGTGATCGCAACCACCTTTATCATTTCAATCTGTCATGTGATTACAACCACATACTCATTCCCCCATACTCAATCTCATTGAATCCCGCATGATCTTTATAATTTCAATATACTCGTGATTGCAACCATGTTCATCAATCTCAACATATTGGTGATCGCAACCACCCTTATTCATTCATATATTGGTTTCCTGCCATACATGGGTTACTCCCCTCATATAGTCTCGCAAGACGTCCATCATTGTGATCGCAACCACATATTCAATGCTATGTTATGCATGCCATGAATGCAATAATGCAATAATGCAATAATGCATATGCCAAATCTTAAACTTGCAAGGATTTCTCACCCTTTCACATAGGGGTATATTCTATGTTTAGTTTTACAGTTAGTGGTACGCATCTAACTACAAAGACCCTCAAGGAATACCATTCATATAGTTTGCATTACAATGACTAATCATTCATATCATCATCAATCCACGCATGGAGATCAAAAGTATAACAATCATTATAGCATCAATCCATGCATGGAAACCAGCAAGGTATTTCACAACATATATTCATAAGTCACCATCTTAACTCACAAATACAAGTCATTGTTTGCATCCACTGCAGTAGCACCATACTCATTAATAATATCAATCACTACTTATTCAAGGGTATGTTCAACAACAATATCCCTTTTCATTCAACATTATTATTCATCATTCAACATGTGTGGTATCATCCACTTATAATCATCATCGACATTATTTCCAATTCATCATTTTATAACAACTTATTACCATTCAATTGTCCCCTCATTAGTTTCATCATCATTTAAGGTGTGTTATATAGCCACATCATTTACTTTTCATTAGCAATCATCATGTCATATCATTAGAGGTGGAACATTCATATTTTTATAACATGATTTAGGCATATTCACATTTTTTCAATACCTTAGATCAACATCAAACACCACCAAAACACACTATAATCGTATACATGGCCCCTCATTCCTTTGATTAATCACACTTTCCATATATGTAAATATGAGAAGCGATATGAGAAAAGTTCATTTTTAATCATAGAAATAGTGGGACATGTCATAAATATCACCTATTAGTCCCAAATTGAAAATCATAAAAAGTTACGTTTAAAACCCTCTTAAATTTGAGTTTTACAATGCAGTAGGTCCGGTGTTTTACACCTAATCAGAGTTAGAAAACTCCAATTAAGGTAAGACTAATTTTCACACCTCTGTAACGTAATTATCTACAACTTTCATAAATAATTTAGAGGCTAAAAATGTAATTAAGATACCTAAACGGGCCAAATACAGCAAGGGAAAAGCAACAATTAGAAAAATCCTGATAGTGGCCAAACCACTGGCCGTGGTTTCACACCACTAGTCATGGTTGGCACTGTCTACACCACCAGAATAGAATTTATTTCACGTTTTGAGGCCGTGCCAACCACTGGCCGTGGTTTCAAACCACTAGCCATGGTTGGTTTTGCTGTAGACTCCATTCTGCAGCTTTTTGGTCCTTATGTTTTTGCCAACTTTGGGTCCCCTTTTAACTAGGCTATTCAACTCAATTTGCATGAACTTTTGTACAAAACTTACCTACCCTAATATCAATTATGTGGCAAAGTTTCAAGCCTAAATTCCATCCTAATCAAAATCTAAGCTATAGGGTAGTTTTATGCATATTTTGAGCATTTTATATGACATACCAAAATGCAATTGGCTAAGTTTTGGTCTAAACTCTTTATGGACCTATATTCACATATATAAATATGACTTGCTCTAATAAGTCTCATCCCATAACTCATTTTCTAGATCAAGATATGCTCTAGTGGCAATTCAAGCCCCTTTTAGCTAAACAAAGCATGTTAAATTACAAACTAAGCCTATTTGGCCACAACCAACCATGCACATAAGTTTCATACATGTATTATGGGTTGTAGGTAGCCTCTACATGGAGTCTTATCCATTAAATGAAAATATGACCTATCCACTTCCTTGTCTTGCATTTGATTCATAATATTAATGATACACAAGTCAAATATTCATTGCCAAAGATCATAAATTCATCAAAATATCAATCATCACATTATTCCAACCTAACCATAGCAAGGAAACATGGGCAACAACATATACATTAATCATCAATTATTCAATTCATGCATTTGAAATGTAAACTCCTCTCCTAGCTCGAGGCAAGAACAATGATGATTTGCATGCTTCGATCATTCTGCCTCATTGCCCGGAATATCATCTACACCAACATACATAAATATACATACATACAATCATCCAACCATCTCAAGGCATCATCATAATTCTAAACATTTGTTAACATATCATAAAGCTTAATTAACAAGTCCTAAGCTTGTCAAAGCACCAATTTACACAATTGTGTTAGGTTACAGGAATTCTTCTCCTAAAACTAAGATTTTCTAAACCTTAAGGGTAAGCCCCACCAAACATCATTAATATCACATCCATTATCTAAAATGCATCCAATATTGCATAAATCCTTTAAGTGTCATCATTGCCATTCAAAATTCAACATGAGCCAACTTAGCCTCTTTTAACCATCATCAATCAACATATCCAAATGACACATATCATGGTCTGAGACCTCATCAACCACAATTTCATTAGTCCATCATAATCACTATGATCTTGATGTTCACATTTATTTCTATACATCAAGTGGAAACGCTCATCTATGAGTTCCATCATCAATAGTCATCTACCATCACTATCATCATCCAACATCATTAATGTGATTTCTCATCATCCTTAAACATCCTTCCAAAACATTGAATGGTACCCATACACCAATTATCATACATTTCCATTTAAATTAACTCTCAATTCAACATTACATGTTTTTTCCCGAATTCTTAGAGCTAGGGTTCTATCAAAAACCAACAACCATTATCATTAACAACACCCAAACATAATTTATCATGGGTTTACACTTAAAATCATTTCTCATATCATCATCACTTATTTTCCCCAATTCGTAGAGTTAGGGTTCCATTTAAAACCCAATAATCACCATTATCACTCATTATTTCTCACCATTAATCATGCCATTTTCATGTACCCCTTTGAGTGCCTATAAAAGTTCACATCTATATCTCCCTACCCTAGGGCTTTGCATAAAAATGACTCAATCCATAACCCACACACATGCCTCTCTCAAAAATCATAATAACCCATAATCTAGGGCATAAACTTAACAAGAATAGTAAGGAACTTACCTTAACCCAACAAACAATTGAGTCTCTAAGGCAGAGAAGGAAGGTGATGAAAATTGAGAGAAGATGTATAACACCCTAAATTTTAAAGAAAACAATTTATGGAATAATGGTAATTAATTATTTATGGTCCAATAATTATGGGAGAATTAATTTGACATTATAGGTGAATTATCGGTAAAGTAAGATTTACCAGAGTTGCATGATTTAACAGATGATGTGGGATTCACTTGGTTGAATTAAATAATTGATGTGTCTAGAATGTTTAGAAAATTATTGTGGTTAGGGTGGTATAGCTGAAATAATTTTTAGTGTTAAGGAAATAATTAATCGGACTCGATATATGTTGCTAAATGGGGAAAATACGAGCCAAAATAGAATTAAAAGAAAATGAAAACTCCCATTTTCCTTTCCCTCTCAGCCGTGATCTCTTTTCTTTCTCCCATTTTGCTTTCATGCTATTACACAATGGTTAATGGGGTTTAATAACCCAATGGACAAATGGCAAAATACATGGTTTTACCCATTAGACAATGTCCAATTTTTACTCAAATTTCCTCTCTCCTTCTCTCATTTTTCGGTGACACCCTTCCTCCCATCATTTTTCATATTTTCTTCTTTATCTTCTCCTCCCTCCAACTCCAAAACCATGGCACCTCTTCTTCTTCCTTTCTCGTGCCAAAATTTAAGCTAAGCTTGGAATTGTGAAATATTTATGGAGCTTGGAAGCTTTGTAGGATCATCTTCCTTCTTCCTGTCCTTCATTTTCATTTTGGTGGTAAGACTTTAAACCCCTCTTCCTGTAACACCCTAATCCTGAAATCAGAAATAAGGGTAAATTTTTCACAATTTAAAATAATTAAAAGTAGAAGGAATTCAATATATAAAATACTGAGTGATTACCCCGGATCATTGAATAACCGATCTCATATATGAAGATATGAGAACAGTATCAGAGTGCACCTCGGACGACCGGACTTGAGGCCGTCACAAGGGAAAAAGCGGAAGATAAAATAATTTTCAAGAGTGATTAAAACATTTACCAAGAGAGGATGAAAGATACTTCATCGGTTTGTTTAACAACAGAATATATTTTCATAAATAATAATAATGTCATTCATACATTTTCAAGGTCATTAATGAAAATTAGCCTTACACATCCGGTCTAATTTTCCTACATGACCTTCCCAAAATCAGCCGTTGTCAAATTGATTTCAAAGTAAACATACATGCGTTAGGTGCAATACAAAATGGGTACGTGATAAGTCTTGAAAAGACTTAATTATTTCACCTATTTATTTAACATTATTCAGTAATTATTGGTTAGTTTGTTAGTATTATTTAATAATTTGATAACAATTCGTATTTTAGTTATGAATTTCAAAAGTACTTCATTTATGTAAGAAAACGATTGAAAATATTAATTAGTTAAGGAATTTTGAAGTGTTTATAAATTCACTAAGCAGCCAGCGTATAAATGCTAGGCAATTAGCTGTTTAATAGTGTAGGAACAGGGCGTACTCGAGAAAAGAAGACAAATCTGAGTGAAAATTACAGAAAGCCGAGCAAAAATTTACAGAGCCGAGTGAGAATTCGTAAATTCGACTAAAGGAAGTTCACAAGACCGACTGGGCGAGACTTCAAAGGGTTGACCGAAAAGAATTAACGAAAAGCTGCCTGCAAAGATTTCCAAGATACCGACTCCAAAAGAGAACAAGGAACCGATTGAAAATAAAAAGGAAGAACTCGAGCGTCCATTTCAGAAATGCTGATTGAAAAGATAATTCGCTTAAGCGATAGTTTAATTCGCTCAGGCGAGGGTCAAAGTTCGCTCAATCAAAGCAAGCCTACGCTCAAGCGTGACCTCAAAACATCACCTTTCGCCTAAGCTACTCTATCACGCTTGAGCAAGAAAGCCATTCTGCATTACATATGTTCAATTCGCCCAAGTTTCGCCATAACGCTTGAGCGACAAAGCAACACTGCAGTACAATTCCCGAGCTCGCCCAAGCGAGAGTTAATCAGTTCAAGCGAAAACCCAGCAGCTGAAGCGAAAAAGTAGTAACTTAAACCCTGTTTCTTCCCTCCAACAACACACACATGGTGCAGTACTGTTTCCGCTTCCATTGCCTTCTTCTCCACTGCTGCAACCTTAGTAACTTAAGTAGTGAACTGTTAATTAGTTGGTGCTGCGCTGTAAATTAGCTAAGGTTGAGCTGGATCCTGTTAAGAGCTGAGCTGTAATTAGTTAGTTACTCTGTAAACTGTGTAACTAGTAGTTTAGTCGTTAACTTAAGTTTTCTAAGTTATTTGTTAAGTTAGTTAAGTTAGGTAAAAACATATATATAGGTTGTACATATTATGTAAAAGGAGACACACGCATACAGAGATAAAAAAATAACAGAACGGAGAACATTCATTACACACTTCGAACATCTCACTACACATCTTTCTCTCTCTAATCCTCTCTTCCATGACGTTCCACAATCCTTCAATGGAACTGAAGTCAATGGAGTTCTAAATCCCTAAGGTTGGGATTGCGAAGGTTAGCAATGGAGTCTTGAAGCTGTGAGCAAGTAGATCGACTTCTAAGATCCTGAGGCGAACAAGCTGAGGAGTGGAGCAGAATCGCTGGATTGACAAATCCAGAATTGATGAAGAACTTCACCAGTGAGGAATCATGGCTGAAGCTTAGGTAACTTCCAGCTTTCTAACTAGTTCAGGCCTAACCAATTTAGGTGAATAGTTAGAGTTCAACCTCCAATTTCGCATTAGATTCTTAGGTTAATCGAGCACTTAAGGAATTAAGGTTCATTGCTTAAGGATTAGTGTTTTTCACCTAAGGAATTAGGGAATAACCATAAGCGGATTGTCCTCTAGATTGTGAAGTTCGATTATACTTAATTGCTTGTTTCTTGAGGAAATTGTGAGCCGAAGCAATCCTGACCTGCTTTCTTTTAATAACTTTTCATATTCATATTAACTCTATTTCTGAAAATACCAAAAACAACTAGAAAACATTAAAATCATAAAAACCGAATGAACTACCTGTATTTCGTGTTGGTTCAACTTGTACTAGTCCTAGATTGAGGTACTTACCATAATCCCTATGGGACGATCAAATACACTACAATTTTAACGACTGGTGCGCTTGCCAAAGTGTAAATCCGAGAGCCACATTTTGTTTTACTAAGATTTTCATATCAAATTAATGACTCGGGATTTTAGCATCAGTACGTATGCCGGCTAAGGCTCAACCACATTTCTTTCATATTTACCTTCTTCAATGCTCGACCTCCAAGAAGAGTAGGATTTTACCTCACACCTACATCAAGCTTAAAAATGGCAACAGGGAGGTGAGTAACATAATCCAAATGAATTAAAGTCATACATTATGATGAGATTTATACATGTGTGCATTACATTCAAATTCAGGGTAACACCACACACATGGCACATCACTCCTCATCAGTACAATACATGTCCGAATACACATATTCATAAGGTAACATATTATACACATATCCTTATATTTTCAATAATTATTACACATTGAATGTTAGCACCTCGGCTTACTTTCTCTCGATTCCATCATCATCCATCGCCATTTCAGCTATCAACTAGGCATATCTCAGCTATATGTAAATGCTCTTAAAGCTAATGCATATGCACAACGGAATTATTATCGAGTGCAGATCCGACTGTGGGAAAATATTAACATATCAAATGTGGGATAAGCATAGGTATGCTACTATGCCCCTACTGCAGTAGTAAAATGTGTACACTTATATCCAATTGCATGCATGTTCAACCTCATATTTTACTGGTACCAAACCGCTCTCGCCCATCTGTAGCACTAGTCACCCCGTGACTACGGATCATCATCGTGGCCTTACTTGCCACAAGTGCTACAGGCCCCTCCCTAACACAAATCGAGAGGGCCGTGCCCCGTCAGACACTGAGGTAACTCGCTCACCGTAGAGATGCCCGCCCACTGGGCCCGCCTATTAATCAAGTGGCCCCAATACTCAAGAAGGGGGTGAATTAAGTTTTAAAACTTTTCTTGGAATGCTTTTGAAATTAGTTCCTTTTTCACAAATTAAGTGTTTATGCAAGAGATAGTAAGCACAGTTCAAGAAACAATGCAAAACAAGGGATAAATGTTACTAAAGTAATTTATCAAAGACTTGGTGTGCAGCACTCTAATACTATTTGTTCAAACAAGTTTAAGAGAGGAAATCACAATTAATAATAACAATCAAACCAGATGCAATATGTAAATGCAAGAGAGTAAGGGAGAAAAGCTTGCAAACCAATTTAACGAGTTCCACCAACCCGGTGTACGTCTCGCCTTCAAGCAACCCACTTGAAGGATTTCCACTATTAAAGTTTAGAGATACAACCTATGAGCAATTGGAGCTTCCTAGTGTCCCACACTCAAGAACTTAATCCTTACTAGCACAAGGGCAACCCACCCAATCTCTCAAACTCTCAATACCCAAAGGTTGAACCCCAACCTTTCTGACCACTCAACCTAGAGTGAATAAAATTGGTGTTTGGTGTTTGTATTTACAAGCAATATACTCTCTCAATAGAGTAGATGAACAAATGAAAGCTCAATCAATTTCTAACTCTCACAAGAGAGGATTTATAAATATAAGCTCTAAGTTTTAGAAAATGAAACTAGACAAAGAAATAGAACTCACAAGACTCAAGATTTGATTTCCCTTTGATGGATTGGATTGTTTCTTTGAGTAGCTTGAAGGAGTCTTACATTTATAGGCCTTGGAGAGGTACCCTAAAGTCTTTAGAGCCGTTGCACAGCATGGGCATTTGAGCTGGAATGGAGAAATGAGCTGGTTCCCACTTAAAAACACTTTTCCCCAAATTTTGCCACTAAAGTAATCGATTAGGCCTCGAGCTGTAATCGATTACACTTTGAATTCTTCAGTGTAACTGGACTAGTAATCGATTAGCCTTTCCTATATAATCGATTAGCTAAGAGACAGAACCTTGCTAATCAATTGTTCTTTACCTTGTAGTCGATTATGAGGCACCTGATGCATTTAATTTGGTTACGCAGCATGATAATCGATTGTAGCTTGTGTGTAATCGATTGGGTGTCAAACAAAAACTCTATAATCGATTAGTTCTTAAGTTGTAATCGATTAGTGACATTATAGAACACTAGTAATCGATTGTAGCAGCCTTGTAGTCGATTAGCAGATGAACCTAATGCTTTTAATTCATTTTCTCAGCTTGGTAATCGATTGGGTTCCTTGGTGTAATTGATTAGGTGACAAACAGAAGCTCTCTAATCGATTAGGAGAGACACTGTAATCGATTAGGTGATAAACAGAAGCTTCGTAGTCGATTACCTCTGGTCTTTTAATCGATTAGCTTGCGTGTTTTTGTAGGTCTGATGCTATTTTCATTGTATTTTGAACTTTTTGCTTTGATTCTTCAGTATCCTTTATCATTATCAAAATAATTCAACCTGAAATATATATTCAAACACATTCCCCCCCTTCTTGATGATGACAAACAATGTTCATCTCTTGAGGGTGTTAGTTCAAATACAATTAGCACCAATGATTTATCTCTAAAATTATCTCTAAGGTTATCTCTTAATCTAGAGTTATCTAAAAATTATCTCCCCCTATCTGAAGGAGTTTGTGCCATTTAAAAAGTGAAGATAACCATTTATTTTTCTGTTGTTTTAATCACTTGTTATGTTTAGTAAATTTTGATTTTAACAGATTTAGATTTAATTACTTTAGATTAGATGAACTTTAATTATTCTCCCCCTTTGTAATCAACAAAAATAAATAAGGCAACAGAGACATAATTGAAAAGAAATTTCATTCATTGAGTAAAATAGAAAGGAACGGTACATTAAGGAAATATGCAAAAATGAAAACATAATCAAAGATATCCTAACAAGACATGATAAACTGGGATCTAATTATCCGGATTAAAAAAGTGAAATTCATAAATTTGGTGAGACAGCTCTTCATAACGTTGTTGTATGAGTTCATAGTGTTGTTGCTCAGTCATTTGGAACTCTTGAAGAGTGTTCTTAAGTCTACCAAAACGCCAATCAAGATATGCATAAAGAGAAGTAAAGGGATCAGTGGGAGCAGATGGTTCGCCTTATGGTTCTTGAGTTGCAGGAGGAGGAGGAACAAGATCATTTGTTGGAGCCTCAAAATGGATGTTAGCATGAATACCTTCCATCTTGGACATCCAAGCCCCATTGACAAAAATTATACCCATCTTTGTGAGATGATGGGTGCCAATGCATGATTTTGGGGGTACCTTTTCAGCAAATTCCCCGGCTAGATCAACACCAAATGCTTTGAAGATTTTGGTGAGGAGGATAGCATAAAGAAGTTTTTATTGGTCCTTGGCTTTGAGCATATGTAGTTTAAGGAGTTGAATCCAGTTAATCTCCTTCTCTTTGTGCATAGCCCACATTAGGAGGACGTCATCTTCCTCAACCAAGGCATAGTTGCCACTACGAGGAACAATGAGCTTAACCAAAAAGAAGTGGAGAAGATGATTGTTAAGAGTGAGATAGCCTACCAGTTTATGATTACTTCAGGGGTGGTCAGCCTTCCAAAGAGATTGACGGGAAGTAATGGCATTGAATTCCCACTCATCTTCCGGATTGCCACCAACAAATTAAACATCAGAGATTGGAAGTTAGGTTATCTCAGCCAGTTGCTCATTTGTAATCCTAAGAGTCACATTTTTGACTCTTGGCTCAAGTAATCCATCAACGAGTCTTAAATTGCAGAAAAAGACTCGTATGAGTTTCGGGTAGTATACTTCCTCTTTGAGAGTGAGGAAGGGGAAAAGATTGTAATGATAGAGGGAGTGAGTGAAGGTAAAGCTGGGATGGTCAAAGATTTCAGCATTGATGTAGTGAGGGGAGATGATCCTTTTCAGAAAACTTTTGGATAAAGTTTTGGAGGTCTCTAGGATTGGTGAAGAACCTTGAAAAATCAATGGGGTTATTGGTTTGGGCAAGTGAGGACCTAGCTCTTTTCACATTCCTAGAGGAAGACATTGTGTGAATGGAGAAGAGAAGATAAAGAAAATGAGGGGTTTTTGGAAAGTTAGAGAGATTGGAGGGAGGAGAGGTATTGGAGGTGTGAGGTAGAAGAGGTGAAGGAGGGGTTATTTATAGGGTAAAAATAGGGTTTAGAGATAAGAGATAGGAGTGAAAGAGGTGAATATGGATTGGGCCAAAGATTTGCACTCGGATTCTGCATTTAGGTTTGCATCTGATACGTAAGTAATCGATTACGGGGTTTCTCGTAATCGATTACAACCTTTCAGAATTTGAATCGTCAGGTGTTCTAATCGATTGGACCAGGTAGGTAATCGATTGCATTAAAAACAGAACCTTGGAAATTGATTAGGAGGATTGTGTAATCGATTATCAGGAAGATGAAATGTCAGTAATCGATTGGACAGAGGTTCTAATCGATTTGGCATGAAACAAAGAGCTAGTAATCGATTAGCTATTAGAGTGTAATTGATTATATATGAAACAGAAGGTTACTAATCGATTAGGTAAGGCTGTGTAATTGATTAGGGAAGCCCAGAAATGCTCAAATCATGTAGATTTCAAACGAAAGCACTTGAGATTCAATATATCATACCTCAATCAATTACTTACTCATTAAACATACTATAAAGCAAGGAATTATCAAAATCATTCAATATTCAAACACAATTTGAAATATCTAGGATTCCTAATTCTCTTCTAATATATATAAATTGTTCCTTTGCAAGAGGTTTGGTGAAGATATCAGCTAGTTGTTTAGAAGTTTCAACATGTTCAAGCATGCAATCACCCTTTAACACATGATCTCTAATGAAATGATGCCTTATCTCTATATGCTTGGTCCTTGAATCCATAACATGATTCTTTGAAATGTTAATGGCGCTAGTATTGTCATATTTAAGAGGCACATGGTCTAATATAACACCAAAGTCAAGAAGTTATTGCCTCATCCAAAGGATTTGAGCATAACAACTTCCAGCTGCAACATATTCTGCCTCAGCTGTTAATAAAGCAACACTTACTTGTTTCTTGCTATGCCAAGAAACAAGAGAGCTACCAAGCAAATGACATGTACCACTATTACTTTTTCTATCAAGTTTACATCCAGCAAAGTCAGCATCAGAATATCCTATTAGAGTACATTCAACACCTTTAGGATACCAAAGACCTACATTTAGAGTGCCAACAAGGTATTTCATTATTCGTTTTACAGCAGTGGGGTGTGATTCTTTGGGACATGCTTGATATCTAGCACACATGCAAATGGCAAACATTATGTCTGGTCTACTTGCAGTAAGATATAGTAAAGATCCAATCATACCTCGATATTTGGTAATTTCAACATCTTTACCTTTCTCATCTTTGTCCAAGTAGCAAGATATGCTCATAGGAGTAGTAATTTCATTTTCCTTTTCCATGTTGAATTTCTTAAGCAACTCCTTGCAATATTTGGATTGACTAATAAATGTACCTTCTTTGGTTTGCTTAATTTGTAGCCTAAGGAAGAATGTAAGTTCTCCCATCATGGACATCTCAAATTCATCCTGCATTAACTTAGCAAACTCCTTGCAAAGTGATTCATTAGTAGCACTAAAAATGATATCATCTACATATACTTACACAATAGTATGTCATTTTTCTTATGCTTGACGAATAATGTTGTATCAACCTTTCCTCTTTCAAAATTGTTTTTCAAAAGGAATTTGCTTAATCTTTCATACCAAGCTCTTGGAGCTTGTTTTGAACCATATAAAGTTTTTCTTATTTTGAAAACATGATTTGGAAATTGATGATTTTCAAAACCAGGAGATTGACCAGCATATACTTCTTCTTGAATGTATCCATTCAATAAAGCACTCTTGACATCCATTTGGTACAATTTAAAGTCTTTACAACATGCAAAGGCTAACAATAGTCTAATAGCTTCTAACCTAGCTATAGGAGCATACGATTCTTCATAATCTATGTCGTCTTCTTGATTATAACCCTTAGCTACTAACCTAGCTTTGTTTCTAGTGATTATTCCATTTTCATCTAGCTTGTTCCTAAATACCCATTTAGTACATATTATTTGGTGATCATTGGGTCTTGGCACTAATTCCCAAACTTCATTTCTTTCAAATTGATTTAGTTCTTCTTAAATGGCCAACATCCAATGTTCATCAAGAATGGCTTCATCAATGGTTTTAGGTTCAATTTGAGAAACAAATGCTAAATGATTGCAAGTGTTAAAAGAACGTCGGTACTTACACCTTTTATGATATCACCTATAATGTTGTCCAATGGATGGTCTTTTGAGGTGATCCATTCCTTTTGTTGAGTTTCCACTCTTTGTGTTGTGTCTTTTTCTTTGTTATCTTCTTCTTTGTCATCCAAGTTTAATTCTTGGAAAGTACCTACAAGATCATCAAAATCTTTCTTTCTCGGAGGGTTATGGCTATTTTCATCAAATTTTACATGAATTGATTCCTCAATAGTATTTGTTTGTTTATTAAATACTCGATAGGATTTACTTGATGATGAATATCCAAGAAAGATTGCCTCATCAGCTTTTGCATCAAACTTTCCTAAATTATCCTTTCCATTGTTAAGCACAAAACATTTGCATCCAAATATATGAAAATAAGAGATATTGGGTTTTCTTCCTTTGTAAAGTTCATAGGGGGTTTTCTTTAGAATAGGCCTTATCAAACATCTATTCATAACATGACAAGCGGTATTTACCGCATCGGCCAAAAAATGTTTCGCAATGTTATTTTCGTTTAACATGGTTCTTGCAAGCTCCACCAAAGATCTATTTTTCCTTTCAACTACTCCATTTTGTTGTGGAGTTCTAGGAGCTGAAAAATTATGACCAATACCATATTTTTCACAAAATTTCTCAAATAGTTGTTTTTCAAATTCTCCCCCATAATCAGTTCTTATGGATGCAATCTTTGAATTTTACTCATTTTGGATAATCTTGGCTAGTTTCTTGAATGCATGATATGCTTCATTTTTATGAGCTAGAAACAAGGTCCATGTATATCTTGAACAGTCATCTACAATTACTAGACTATAGTAATTACCACCAAAGCTTTTGATTTTGGAGGGTCCAAATAAATCCATGTGCAAAAGTTGTAAAGGTCTTTGAGTAGAAACAATGTTTTTAGCTTGAAAATATGCCTTTACTTGTTTTCCCTTTTGACATGCATCACAAAATTTATTTTCAAATTTGAACTTTGGCAAACCAATTACCAATTCTTTAGAAACAAGTTTGTTTAGATGGTCTACATGTATATATGTTATTCTTCTATACCATAACCGTGATTCATCCTCTCTAGTCATGAAGCATTGCACATCATTTAAAGTCAAACTTTCAACATCAATCATGTGAATATTATCAATTCTTTTACAAATAAATTTAACTTCCTTGTTTAGCTTATTTTCAATTATGCAACAATTAGATTCAAACAATAATCTATATCCTTTATCAAACAATTGACTTATGCTAAGCAAGTTATGTTTGAGTCCTTCAACATATAGTACATCACTAATTGAGGTAGAAGAGTTTTTACTAATGTTTCCAATGCCAAGTATTCTTCCTTTGGTATTATCCCCATAAGTGGCGCTTCCTTTTCTTTTGGGAGTGAAGGTTGTGAATTTGCTCATATCTCCCATCATTTACTTTGAACACCCACTATCCAAGTACCACTGGGTGTTGCTTGCCTTGAAGCACACCTACAAAACAAAATTAGTTTAGAGACTTTGGTACCCATTTTATGTTGGGTCCTTTTTGGTTAGCTTGTGGTAATGTTCCTTTGGGAACCCACACCTTTCTTACCACTTTTGGTCCAAGCTTTCTAATATGGCAATTTAAAGCATTATGTCCTTTAGCACCACAATGATTGCATTTAGTGAATGGTGATGAATATTTTCTAGGTGGTACAAAGAAGTTTTTGTAATGCTTTTCCTTTTTAGTGGAGTTATATCCTAAACCAGTTTTATCAAACATGCATCTTTGATTTCCAAGTAATACATTCAAATTATCTCTACCATTTGTAAACTTTTCTAAGGTTTTATTTAAGTCTAAAACCTTAGTTTCTAGGATGTCACATTTCTTTACAAAATCACAAGGTTTATTCTTGGAGCATGCTTGAACATTTGCTAATTCTTCTTTCAAACATTCATTTTCTTTGCCAAGTTCTACAAGATGCATTTCAAGAGTATTAATAGTTTTCCTAGATAACTTGTATTTGTTTGAGATGTTAACAAACTTGTCATACAATTCCTCAAATGCATCAAGCAATTCATTTCTATCTAAGTCAAGAAGACTTACCTCATCATCTTCCTCTTGATGATTTGCCATGAGGCATAGATTGGCTTCCTCATTTTCAGAGCTACTTATATCATTTTCATCCCAAGCAATGTAAGCTAGTCTTCTTCCTCTTTTCTCCTTATTCTTCTTCTTGAAATTTAGGCAATCTACCTTAAAATGCCCTTCCTTGCCACATTCAAAACAGTTTGGTGAAGAAGAGTTTTCATTAGAGGTAGGTTTCTTACCTTGAGATTTGAAGCCCTTTTAGAATCGTTTGTTCCTCATAAATTTCCTGAAATGCTTCATAAACAGTCCAAACTCTTCTTCTTCATCAAGCTCACTACTAGATTCTTCTTCATTGATAAAAGTGGCCTTGAGAGCTAGACCTTTCTTCTTAGAGGACTTTTCTTCCTCTTCCGCCATCTTCAATTCTTTCAACTCTTGTTCCTGTTCTTATAACTTACTGAATAGTGTAGCAAGAGATATTTCATTGATGCTTGGAGATTGTTTAATGGCGGTTACAAGAGGTTGCCATTCCCTGGTAAGACTTTTTAACACTTTGTGAATAATTTCTTTGTTAGTGTAAGTCTTGCCAAGAGTAATAAGATGATTTATAATAAGGGTGAACCTCTTTTGCATATCAACCATTGTTTCTCTAGAATTTAATCTAAAGCTTTCATATTGACTAGTTAAGGTACTAATCTTAGAGTCTTTAATAACACTTGTACCTTCATGGGTTATTTGTAAGGTATCTCACATATCCTTAACGGATTTACATGTAACTACTCTAAAGAATTCATCAGGGCCTAAAGATAAAATGATTAGATTTTTGGCTTTATAGTTATATTGGACTTTCTTTTCTTCTTCGCTAGTCCAATCATCCATCAACTTTTCTATTTGCTTAACATCTACAGTATGCATGGGTATGAAAGGACCATTTTCAATTGCATTCCAAACTTTAAGATCAATAGATTGTACAAAAATTTTCATCCTTTCTTTCCAAAAAGCATAGCCTTCCCCATTGAAAGCAGGAGGTCTATTTGTGGCACCACCCTCAGGAAAAAGATTTAGAGAATTTGAGGCTATTGTTCTCTTGAAGCTGTTAAGCTTGATCTACCAAGAGTTAAGCTCTGATACCACTTGTTAATCAAGTGGCCCCAATACTCAAGAGGGGGTGCATTGAGTTTTAAAACTTTTCTTGGAATGCTTTTGAAATTGGTTCCTTTTTCACAAATTAAGTGTTTATGCAAGAGATAGTAAGCGTAGTTCAAGAAATAATGCAAGACAAGGGATAAATGTTGCTAAAGCAATTTATCAAACACTTGGTGTGCAACACTCTAATACTATTTGTTCAAACAAGTTTAAGAGAGGAAATCACAATCAATAATAACAATCAAACCAGATGCAATATGTAAATGCAAGAGAGTAAGGGAGAAAAGCTTGCAAACCAATTTAACGAGTTCCACCAACCCGGTGTACGTCTCGCCTTCAAGCAACCCACTTGAAGGATTTCCACTATTGAAGTTTAGAGATACAAGCTATGAGCAATTGCAGCTTCCTAGTGTCCCACACTCAAGAACTCAATCCTCACTAGCACAAAGGCAACCCACCCAATCTCTCAAACTCTCAATACCCAAAGGTTGAACCCCAACCTTTGTGACTACTCAACCTAGAGTGAATAAACTTGGTGTTTGGTGTTAAGCAATATACTCTCTCAATAGAGTAGATGAACAAATGAAAGCTCAACCAATTTCTAACTCTTACAAGAGAGGATTTACAAATATCAACTTTAAGTTTCAGAAAATGAAACTAGACAAAGAAATAGAACTCACAAGACTCAAGATTTGATTTCCCTTTGATGGATTGGATTGTTTCTTTGAGAAGCTTGAAGGAGTCTTGCATTTATAGGCCTTAGAGAGGTGCCTTAAAGTCTTCAGAGCTGTTGTACAACATGGGCATTTGAGCTGGAATGGAGAAATGAGCTGGTTTCCCACTTAAAAACGTTTTTCCCCAAATTCTGGCACTAGTGTAATCGATTAGCCCTCGAACTGTAATTGATTACACTTTGAATTCTTCAGTGTAATTGGACTAGTAATCGATTAGCCTTTCCCATATAATCGATTAGCTAAGAGACAGAACCTTGCTAATCGATTGTTCTTTACCTTGTAGTCGATTATGAGTGGCACCTGATGCATTTAATTTGGTTACGCAGCATGGTAATTGGTTGTAGCTTGTGTGTAATCGATTGGGTGTCAAACAGAAACTTTGTAATCGATTAATTCTTAAGTTGTAATCGATTAATGACATTACAGAACACTGGTAATCGATTGTAGCAGCCTTGTAGTCGATTAGCAGATGTACCTGATGCTTTTAATTCATTAACTCAACTTGGTAATCGATTGGGTTCCTTGGTGCAATCGATTAGGTAACAAACAGAAGCTCTCTAATCGATTAGGAGAGACATTGTAATCGATTAGGTGACAAACAGAAGCTTCGTAGTCTATTAGCTCTGGTCTTGTAATCGATTAGCTTGCGTGTTTTTGCAGGTCTGATGCTATTTTCATTGTATTTTGAACTTTTTGCTTTGATTCTTCAGTATCCTTTGTCATTATCAAAATAATTCAACCTGAAATATATATTCAAACACACCACCACATAGGGTACCTCGTCACCGATCTATGGACAGCTACGTGATTCCCAGAATCACTAGGGAAATACAATAATGTACCCGTGCACCGAGTCACCCTCCCACTGGGCCCGCCTAATGGAACCCCTAGCATTCCATATAGACAACGAATGATATGCCATGAATACAAATGCCAATCAATGTATTCCTACACTGTGCATCCTAAACGCTACTCAATCAATCGTCCATTCACAACCACCACTTAGTGGATTTCAGTATTCTCAATCTTTATAAATTTTCATTGGAACTCACACACATCGGTAGTTAGTGGCAATACAGTTGTCAATTCACATATACATCATTGGGATATTTCCCATTATTGATTTCGATTCAAACATAGTATCAAGTATCATAACATATTTCATCATCATACTCAACGTAATATCTGATTCGGCCTCTATACCGGTACAAGAGTACGGATATCACTTCATCCATTCTGTACACAATACAGACTCAACAAGTAAAACATTGGTTATTAAAATCGATCTCCCCTCACTTAGATACCGGATAATCATACCAGATACATACAACACCAGTCTAAAACCTCAGCCATCTACTAACTCTAGTGGCTAATCCCACACAGGATCATTAACTCTGGCTCAGTTTAGTACAATAACACATTCATCATTCAAATGCATGCTACATAACATCAATCATTCTAAATGCACTCAAATCATGAAATCATCACATCGTCTACACAGGCAATTAACAAGCACCATCATATACACATATTTTCACATCAAGAATGGATGAAATCATGCATTTAGAATAGTTACCCCCTCCTACCTCAAGAGAAGTAGTAATCGCCGCGGTTGAATGGTCCCGCCTCAGAACTGGGGTTGTTTCCTACATTATAATACATCACACAATCAATTTTCCATTCAACCACCTCGGCCTAACGTTCATATTTATTTACTTGATGATATTCGGCGTCTTAACTCTCAGTTCAATTTATTTCACTCATTCAGCCACAACCACCTCGGTTTAGGCGTCAGCATTTATTTTTATGCACATTCAGTACCAAACCCATTACCGGGTTCCCATATTAATGCTTCCCAACAACCATTAAGCCTCATTAATGGTCATTCACCATTAATAACAGCATCTTACCTCACCAAAAATAGTTATTTAACACAATAAATGCCTCTCCATTTAGATCTCACATTTCCAATAAATCTTTGAGTTAGGGTCTTTGTAAAAACCCAACAACATTCATTAAATCACTCTTCCAACACAAAAACCCAACAACCCATAGTTCATACTCTTGTGAAATAACAAGATCATACCTTAAGAGAAGAAATAAGAAAGAGTTTTTCAAAAATTGAAAACCACATCAGAATGAGGAGAAGGAAGGGTGAGACTTCAAGTTCCAAGCTCCTCCAAGCTTTCTTCAAACACAAAAATGGGAGAGGGAAAAAGCCACCATTTTTTGCTTAGGGTTTTGAAGAGAAGTAAGAGAGGAAATGAAGGAGAAGAGTGTAGAACAAGTAGAAGCAAGTACATGTATGGGAAATCCAAAAAGGGGCTGACGTGATTAAGAAAGGAAAAGTAGGCCATTTGGCTTTATTTTTAATTCCACGATAAATATTCATCATTTTATGATAAACAGGGTCATCGTTTGGGCTTAATACCATATCCAAAAATTATTCTGAATATACCATCGGATTCCCAATACTATTCTTAACAGCCCTGACCAATATCATCCCATTCAGAGATACTTGGTCTGAAACCCATATTTCAACCGGGCTCATTTTCAGCTTATCCGGTTCCAATAAATCATAGACAACTCTCTAAAATCTTAATTCATTTACTCCTAATATTTTGGAATATTAAATAACCCAAATATAATTATTTAATATTTATCCCCTTAATTAATCCTTCACTTTAAAATTTAGGGTGTTACAATCCACCCCACCTAAAAGAAATTTCGTCCCCGAAATTTAACATACCGAATTCGAACACATCGGGATACCGAGCTCTCACATCGTACTCACATTCCCACGTGAACGTCTCTGTATTTCCATGCTTTCATGCAACTTTTACCAATGGTACCAATTTGTTCCGTAGCTTTTTCACGGAGGGTTCGACAACGCGAACAGAAACAAGAAGAACGAACAAATTGTCCCGTACATCAACATCGTCCATAAGAATTACATGTAGAGGGTCATGGACATATTTCCTCAATTGAGAGACATGGAACACATTATGTAGATTAGCCAGGTGCGGGGGAAGTGCAATCTGATATGCAACATCGCCAATCCGTTCTAGGACCTCGTAGGGTCTAATGAACCTCGGGCTTAACTTCTTACTCTTTAAAGCTCTTCCAATGCCCTTATCTCTTGATACCCTTAAAAATACGTGATCTCCAACTTGAAACTCAAGTGGCTTCTGCCTCTTATCATAATAACTCTTCTACCGATCTTGGGCAATTTTCATCTTTTCTTGTATCGTCTTGATTTGTCCATTTGTCTCTACAACTAACTCTGGCCCCAAATTCAAACTCTCTCCGGCTTCAAGCCAACACAACAGAGTTCTATATTTCCGACCATATAACGCTTTATATAGAGCTATACCAATGGAGCTGTGGTAACTATTGTTGTACGTAAATTCAATCAATGGTAGGAATCTTTCCCAACAACCACCGTGCTCCAACACACAAGTCTATAATAAATCTTCAAGGCTTTGAATTGTCCGCTCAGATTGTCCATCCATTTGTGGATGATACGCCGAACTGAGCTTCAACTTGGAACCCATTGCCTCGTACAGGCTTCCCCAAAATCGAGAAGTAAATCGTGGGTCGCGATCCGACACAATACTCAATGGCACACCATGTAGTCTAACGATCTCCTCAATATACAATTGTGCCAATTTCTCTAATGAGCTCTTCATATTCATGGGCAAGAAGTGAGCACACTTTGTCAACCAATCGACAATTACCCCTATAGCATCATTTCCAATACGTGTTTTGGGTAATCTAGAAACAAATTACGTCGTTCCACTTCCACACTGGAATATCAAGAGGTCTCAGATAACCAGATGGTTTCTGATGTTCAACCTTAACCTTTTGACAAATAATACAGGAGGCTACACAATTAGCCACATCATGCTTTATACCGGGCCACCAAAAATTCTTCTTCAGATCTTGATACATTTTTATGGCAGCAGGATGTATGCTCAACACACTCTTGTAAGCTTCTTCAAGTACCAATCTCCTCATATCACCACCCAAAGGAACATAAATCCGACCTTTCACACGCCAAATGCCATCACGGCCTTCTGTTAAAAATGAATTCTTCCCATTAGCTTGAGCTTCCTTCATCTCAATCAAGTACTCATCCTTCGGTTGTTACAACTTCATGGTCTCAAGGAACACGTTTTCTAATGTCAACATCTTAAGAAACATCTTTTTTGGAGTATATACTTCTACACCCACATTCAAATTCTGAAATTGCTCAATGAGCTCCATCTTTTTCATCATCATGGCGGAAACATGCAACGATTTCCGACTCAAGGCATCGGCAACCACATTTGTCTTTCCGGGATGATACCTCAATTCAAACTCATAATCCTTTAGAAACTCCATCCATCTCCGCTGATGCATGTTAAGCTCCTTCTGATCAAATAAATATTTGAGACTCTTGTGATCACTAAAGACCACAAACTTTGAGCCATCCAAATAGTGCCGCCACAACTTCAAAGCAAACACCATCACCGCCACTTCAAGATCATGTGTAGGATAATTACCCTCATGTGGTCCTAACTATCTCGACGCATAGGCTATCACACATTCTTTTTGCATCAACATGCAACCAAGGCCAAGCTTAGAAGCGTCATAGTATACCATGAAATCATCCAATAAGTCGGGCAAGGCCAACACAGGAGAAGAAGTAAGTCTAACCTTTAACTCTTGGAAACTCCTTTCACAATCAAGAATCCACACAAATGGTTGATTCTTACGGGTTAGCTTTATCAAAGGCAGGGTCAATGGGGAAAGTCCTTCAATAAATCTTCGGTAGTAACCGGTAAGACCAAGAACACTTCTCACTTCGGTCACAGACGTTGGTCTTTCCCAAGCCAGCACAACTTCAATCTTAGATGGGTCAACAGTCACACCGTCCTTGGAGATAACATGTCCAAGAAATTGGACCTCGGATAACCAGAATTCACACTTGGAAAGCTTCACGTACAACTCCTTTTCTCGAAGGACATCCAATACAAGGCAAAGATGTTCTTCATGACTTTTGGAATAGACCTGGATGTCATCGATAAACACCACCACAAACTTATCCAGATATTTGTGAAAGATGTGATTTATGTAATCCATGAAAATCACAGGAGCATTTGTCACTCTAAATGGCATCACTACATACTCGTAGTGCCCATATCGAGTTCGGAAGGCAGTCTTTGGGATATCTCTGGCCTTTACCCGAATTTGGTGATATTCGAAACGTAAATCGATCTTCGAGAACACAGCAGCGTCCCTCAATTGATCCAAAAGATCGTCAATATGAGGTAAGGGATATCGGTTCTTGATAGTTAACTTGTTAAGTTATCGATAATCCACACATAACCTCATACTCCCATCCTTCTTTTTCACCAATAAAACAGGCGCACCCCATGGAGACACGCTTGGGCAAATAAATTCTCGTTCCAATAAATCTTTAACTTGTCTCTTCAACTCAGTTAATTCCATAGGAGACATCCGATACGGAGCTCAGGAAACAAGTTCCGCTCCCGGAATAAGATCAATAAAAAATTCCACCTCGCGTGGAGGAGGTAAACCAGGTACCTCGTCAAGGAATACACCCGGAAATTCAGATACAATGTGAATTTTTAAAGGATCAGGACCATTTGTGCAATCGGCAAGAGATAATAATATGCAAAGTTGAGTTATACCTTGCACATTAAATTTCCCCACATCGGAAGAAGGGAAATGGCAGTCCGTTGTTGACAGTCAACCAAGACTTTATTAGTGGAGAGCCAATCCATGCCAAGAATAATCTCCAAACCCTTCATAGGTAGGCAAATGAAAGAAGTAACAAACTTCCTTCCCTCTAAGAGCATAAGGTCGCTATCACATCGGTTAACCGTCCTTAGGCAAGTACCGGTTGGGGTAGTAACCACAAGGGCATTTTTTGCTAAGCACACCGGCAATCTCAACCACTGTACATAGTCCTCGGATATAAAAGAATAGGTCGCACCCGAATCATAAATAACATGCACAGGATTTCTAAGTATTTCACACTTACTTTCAACTAGGTTATCAGCTTAAGCTGCCTCTTCGCCGGTCACAGTGAATACTCTTCCCGTAGTTGGTTGGTTAGCACCATGATTAGGACCATTCCGGCCACCATTGCCATTACCTCGGCCGTTCTCATTACCACGACCATTGCCACCATTACCGTTGCCATTTCCATTTCCACGACCACGGCCTCTGAGACCATTATAGCCACCCAGGTTTCTATCATTACGCACCACCATATCCGTGGCATTCAAGGGACAATCGAGACGAATGTGCCCCGGTTGGTTGCATCTATAACATACCACCGTCTCCTCATGATTACATTCACGAGCCAAATGGTTTCTATCATATCGGAAACAACGAATACCTTGGCCACCACCTTGGCCACCATTTATACCGTGTCTTCCACTACTGCGTCCGCCTCTAAAAGAAGAGGGACCATACACAAATTGTCTATTTTTCTTGTAATCATCCCTCTTCTTGAAGCTAGGGAATTAGTCCTTCAATCTTTAGTCATGTCCAGCATCATTCTTGGGCACCACATCGTTCTCTTCAAAGATTCTACATTTGTTCACAAGAGTAGTAAAGCTCTTAATCTCTTGATGACAGATCGCCTTCTTGATCTCTTGGCGCAATCTGTTCTCAAATTTAACGTATTTTGACGCTTCAGTTTCGTCCTATTAGAAAGGTGGGTAAAACACATACAACTTTTTGAATTTTAAGGCATATTCCTTCACTGACACACTTCCTTGTTTGAGCTCCATAAACTCAAGCTCTTTCTTATTCTTATAGCTCTCAGGAAAGTATTTCCTAAGAAACTCCATCTTAAAATTCTCCCAATCCAAAGGAGTGTGAGCCACAACCATACACCCATGAGTACGAATCCACCAAGATTCAGCTTCATTTCGGATCATAAACACTGCATATTCGACTTTCTAAGCTTCAGTACATTCCATACTTGTGAATATCTGTTCTAAGTCACGGATCCAAACGTAAGCATCTTCTGGTTTATAGCCTCCGTGAAATTCGGAAGGCTTCCACTTGAGAAATCGGTCAAGACAATGATTTGGCTTACCAGTGGGTTGTTGTTGCCGTTCAAGGATATCGGCAAACTGATTGAAGGCTTCAGCCATAGCGGCTGCATCTATAGTACGCCTATTCGCCATAAATCACTATACACACACAATACAAACATAATTAGGAACCTTATGTTTCTTTCTCAATATACATCAATCATTGTCAACTATCATCAATATAAATATCATCATAATGTATTCACAATCTGAAGGTAAATATGGAAAGGAAATGCCTGGCCAGGCATGATATCAACACAATATAAAATAGTAAGCAATCAATGCTCTGATACCAGGTTGTAACACCCTGATCCCAAAATCGGAAACAGGGGTAAATTTTTTGTAATTTAAAATAATTAAAAGTAGAAGGAATTCAATATATAAAATATTGAATGATTATCCCAGATCATTGAATAACCAATCTCATATATGAAGATATGAGAATGGTATCAGAGTGCACCTCGGACGACCAGACTTGAGGCCGTCACAAGGGAAAAAGCGGAAGATGAAACAATTTTCAAGAGTGATTAAAACATTTACCATGAGAGGATGAAAGATACTTCATCGGTTTGTTTAACAACAGAATATATTTTTATAAATAATAATAATGTCATTCATACATTTTCAAGGTCATTAATGAAAATTAGCCTTACACATCCAGTCTAATTTTCCTACATGACCTTCCCAAAATCAGTCGTTGTCAAATTGATTTCAAAGTAAACATACATGCACTAGGTGCTATACAAAATGGGTACCTATGTCGGCCAAGGCTCAACCACATTTCTTTCAATTTACCTTCTCCAATGCTCGACCTCCAAGAAGAGTAGGATTTTACCTCACACCTACATCAAGCTTAAAATGGCAACAGGGAGGTGAGTAACATAATCCAAATGAATTAAAGTCATACATTATGATGAGATTTATACATGTGTGCATTACATTTAAATTCAGGGTAACACCACACACATGGCAGATCACTCCTCCTCAGTACAATATATGTCTGAATACACATATTCACAAGGTAACATCTTACATACATATCCTTATATTTTCAATAATTATTACACATTAAATGTTAGTTAGCACCTCGGCTTACTTTATCTCTATCCCACCATCATCCATCGCCATTTCGGCTATCAACTAGGCATATCTCGGCTATATCCAAATGCTCTTAAAGCTAATGCATATGCACAATGGAATTATTATCGAGTACGGATCCGACTCTGGGAAAATATTAACATGTGGGACAAGCATAGGTGTGCTACTATGCCCCTACTGCAGTAGTAAAATGTGTACACTTATATCCAATTGCATGCATGTTCAACCTCATATTTTACTGGTACCAACTCGCTCTCGCCCATTTATAGCACTAGTTACCCTGTGACTATGGATCATCATCGTGGCCTTACTTACCACAAGTGCTACGGGCCCCTCCCGAACACACATCGAGAAAGTCGTGCCCCGTTGGACATCGAGGTAACTCGCTCACCATAGAGTCACCCGCCAACTGGGCCTGCCACATAGGGTGCCTCGTCACTGATCTATGGATAGCTTCGTGATTCCCAGAATCACTAGGGAAATACAATAATGAACCCGTGCACTGGGTTGCCCTCCCACTGGGCCCGCCTAGTGGAACCCCTAGCATTCCACATAGACAGCGAATGATATGCCATGAATACAAATGCCAATCAATGTATTCTTACACTGTGCATCCTAAGTACCACTCAATCAATCATCCATTCACAACCACCACTTAGTGGATTTCAGTATTCTCAATCTTTATGAATTTTCATTGGAACTCACATACATCGGCAGTTAGTGGCAATCACAGTTGTCAATTCACATATACATCATTGAGATATTTCCCATTATTGATTTCAATTCAAACATAGTATCAAGTATCATAACATATTTCATCATCATATTCAATATGATATCTGATTTGGTCTTTATACCGGTATTAGAGTACAAATATCACTTCATCCGTTCTGTACACAATACAGACTCAGCAAGTAAAACATCAGTTATTAAAATCGATCTCCACTCACTGGGATACCGGATAATCATACTGGATACATACAACACCGGTCTAAAACCTCAACCATGTACTAACTCTAGTGGCTGATCCCACACAGGATCATTGATGGCCATTCACCATTAATAACAACATCTCACCTCACCAAAAATAGTTATTTAACACAATAAATGCCTCTCTATTTAGATCTCACATTTCCCATAAATCTTTGAGTTGGGGTCTTCGTAAAAACCCAACAACATTCATTAAATCACTCTCCCAGCACAAAAACCCAACAACCCATAGTTCATACTCTTGAGAAATAGCAAGATTTTACCTCAAGAGAAGAAATGAGAGAGCTTTTCAAAAAGGAAAACCACACGAGAATGAGGAGAAGGAAGGGTGAGACTTCAAGTTCCAAGCTCCTCCAAGCTTTCTTCAAACATGAAAATGGGAGAGGGAAAAAGCCACCACTTTTTGCTTAGGGTTTTAAAGAGAAGTAAGAGAGGAAATGAATGAGAAGAGTGTAGAAGAAGTAGAAGCAAGTACATGTATAGGAAATCCAAAAAGGGGCTGATGGGATTAAGAAGGGAAAAATAGGCCATTTGGCTTTATTTTTAATTCCCCGATAAATATTCATCGTTTTATGATAAACAGGGTTATCGTTTAGGCTTAATACCATATCCAAAAATTATTCTGAATATACCATCGGATTCCTAATACTACTCTTAACAGCCCTGACCAATATCATCACATTCGGAGATACTTGGTCTGAAACCCATATTTCAACCGGGCTCATTTTCAGCTTATCCAGTTCCAATAAATCATTGCCAACTCCTAAAAATCTTAATTCATTTACTCCTAATATTTTGGAATATTAAATAACCCAAATATAATTACTTAATATTTATCCCCTTAATTAATCCTTCACTTTAAAATTTAGGGTGTTACACTTCCTCCATTGGTGATTTCCATGTTATTTAAACTTGGAAATGGTAATGTTAGAGGTTTTGGGTGTTGAAGGAAATGTGGAAACCCTAGGCATGAGGACATGAGAAATGATTTTATTTATGGTTTTGTGTTGAGAATGGATGAGAAATTGTTTTATTCATAAGGATTAGCAAAATGGATGGGAGTTTATTATTGTTGGCAAGTCTAGAGAAAAACCCTAAGTATGATAAATTGGGGGTTTTTGCTAAATAGGTGATTTTGATGATTTTTGATTCCTTAGAATGATTTCATATGAGGAGATGAATGTTGAAGCATTGGTGTTGAATATTGAGGTTTGGGAGATGAGTGCATGTGAGTATGTATGTGATTAGAGGAAATTGATTTTGATTATTGATATTTATGATGATGTTAATAATGGGTTGAAGACCATTAATAGTGGATTGAGGTAATGGATACTTGAGTTGATGAGTAAGTAGGCCTTGATATATGCCATTGAGGTTGTTGATGGATGATGGTCTTAAATAGAACTAAGAGGCTTATATTGGGCATGAATGATAATAATGATAGTTGAATGGCCCATAAGATAGTTTGCAAGACTTGTGGACAAGAGTTTAGACAAGTCTTGGATTTGATTATGAATTTTAAGAAAATGATGCCTTATGATGGCTTGGCTTGTGTTGAATGTTATGAAAAATGCATATATATTTATATATATATATATATAATAAGTGTTGGGTTGTCATTTTGTTGGACATGAATGATTTGTTAGTGAAAATCTATGAATAGATAAATTACTTGAATTATGAGGTAGTGTTTATGACAATTGTGCACATTGATACATGTGGCTGTGAAAAAAGAATGGTTAGAAACCCCTCTTACGTAGTTGATGACTTAGAAAATGAAATAGAGAAGTATAACTTGAGGGATTAGGCCTAAGATTATGAATTCTTCTATGTATGATGATTGGATTGGGTAAATTTTACATGGTGAGGATATTGGCATGTGTAAGGAGTGGAAAAGTTGAGCCTTTAGGCGTGTGCTAATTATCTCACTCAAGCGAGATGGATTCTCGCTCAAGCGAGATGGATTCTTGCTCAAGCGAGAGTCCCCTGTATCAGGGGAGTGGCCTCTGGCCCAATCTCACTCAGGTGAGAGGTGGTATCGCTCAAGTGAGATGTATGTGGAACAGGTGAATGAGCTACTGGACGAATCTCACTCAAGCGGGCATGGCCACGCTTGAGCGAGCGAGATGGAAAAATGGTTCTGGATAATTCTCGCTCAAGCGAGCGAGCCTTGAATGAGGTACTGGATGATTTTCGCCCAAGCGAGAATGAGTCGCTTGACTGCGCTGAGGGTCTGATGTTGAGATTCCACTTGCTTAAGCGAGTGGCCAAGTGAAGGAGTTTACGCTTAAGCGAGCGAGCATGGAAACATATTGGGGGAATTTCACTCACGCGAGAGGGCGCGCCCAAGCGAGCTATGTTGATCTCGCTCAAGTGAAGTTGAATCTCGCTTGAGCGAGTTGCCCAGAATTGAAATTTATTTTATTTTCTTTGTATTGGGCTTATGTTGGACCCCTTCCTTTGTGATATGAGATGATTGAGGGGATGCATGAAGGGGACAAAGTGATGATATAACATGGTGGTATTGATATGGATTAAAACATTAGGATAATTCATTTATGCTCATAATATATAATGAAAAACATAAATGTTTACCACCTAAAATGGAATAATGAAAGAAGGATAATGAGAATATGATGATGGGGTTATGAGACGCACCCTAGTGTGATTATGAAATCGATGAATCGGAGATGATATCGGTATCGTGTGATAATAAATGATGTTGTGATCATTCCTTGAATAAAGAGGTGAATGTTATGATTGATGAATTATGAAGTGCCATTGTATTTTATACAAGTGTGATTTTGTATGTGTGGTTTGAATTATATTAATGAATTATTGTGAATACCACACCAATATATATATATGAGACAATGGTGATGAATAATAAGATGAAAAACCACTAAAAGATTATGTGGTGGTATTGATGAAAGATAAATGAAAGTTAAAGATGATTATGATGTTATAATGCCATTGTGGCTGATTGCTAGTATTGACTTGCATGTATGATATGAAATATATGTGAAATATGTTGAGATGTAATGCCACGTTTAAAACTTGAAAATAATGGATAAAACCAACAATGATAAAAGCCACTAAGGTGTGTATGGTGGTATTGGTAATTATGATGATAATGATTGATGAGTGGCATTTAGGATGCACAGTGTGACAAATGCATTTGATTTGCATTGCATTGCATTCATGGCATATCATTTTGCTGTCTATGTGGAATGTTAGGGGGTTCCACTAGGCGGGCCCAGTGGGAGGACGGCTTAGTGCACAAGTATTCTTGTTGTTTCCCTTGTGACTCGCTGCGTGAGTCACGAAGCTGTCTATAGTTGATGACAAGGCACCCTATGCGGCGGGCCCAGTGGGCGGGCGGCTTTGTGATGAGCAAGTACCTCGATGTCCAACAGGGCACGGCTCTCTCGATGTGTGTTCGGGAGGGGCCCGTAGCAATTTTGGCAAGTGAGGCCATGTTGATCCGCATGTCACGGGGTGGCTAGTGCTACAGATGGGCTATAGAGGTTTGGTACCAGTAAAATATATTGTTGAGTATGTATGAATTGAGATATATGTGTACACATTTTTCTACTGCAGTAGGGGCATAGTAGCACACCTATGCTCGTCCTACAATTTGGTGTTTATTCCCACAGTCAGATCCACATTTGTTGTCTATTCCATTATGCATATGCATTATCTATAAGAGCATTTGTATATAGTATAGAGATATGCTAGATAATGATGATGATTGATGATGATTGAGATTGTGGTATGGTGTTGGTGAGATGGGTAATTGAGTACCTAAAAGACCACGGAAAATTGATAAAAGATATGATTACACTAAAACGATATTGAATATGACGATATGTATGTTATGGCCCAATGTAATGAAGGGCATAATTATTATGATCGATGATAATGATGATAACCCATGGTGGCTTTAAGAAAAGACCTGAATGGTCAATATTGATGACGTTGGTCCATTGTGGCGTTGTGATAAATGTGTATATGTTTGCTTTGCTATGAATTGATGGGTGAATACATAATATATATATATATATATTATGAAATGAATGGATTACGATGATTGTTGATGTGTTTAGCAAAGCATACATGATGTTGATATGCATATACACATAATTTCAATTGTATTCATATCATCATTTGAAATGTATAACTCACTCTCCCATGTGGTCTACTTTTTAGTATTAATGCAGGAATATCATGGGATGAGGATTTTTATAAAGTAAAGCTCTGGAAGGTAAATAGTGGTAATAGAATGCCTTGGCCGGTAGCGGTTGTAAATATTGTATTGTGAAATAAAATGTGTATCATAGTGATAATAATTAATGATATTGATGGATGTATTGTAAATGATAATATAAGTAGGTGATATATTGATATTTGGGGTATTGGGATTCATACCCATTTGATGAATATAGTGACATTGGACATGTAGCCCATTTTGGGAATGTATAAGTGTTGACGATACATGTTATTGAGATAGAATTGAATATGGTCAACTATAGATTATGAATATTGGAGATGTATGATGCATGACCATATAGATATGTATATACATATATCTTAGGCATTGCATGTGCATGAATTTATGTGAAAAGACAATGGTTTCCTATTAGGCTTATGATATGCCTATGCATGCTTTACCGAGCTTTTTTCCATATCTTCATATATGGGACTAAGCTCGGTATACACATTCTTTCTGTTGTAAACTCTGTTATTTCTGTATACCATTATAGGCAAACTATTTACTGATCCAGTTATTGATTATCAAATCTCACCCTTTGGTTTTGTGTGGTTCGAGCCTTGATGTAATCATGGTGGTGTTTTGAAATTATTTCGAACGTGAAAAATTTATTCATATTTTTTATTGTTTAATTATTTAGATTACATCAGGATTCGAGTCCAGAAAATTGGGGTGTTACAACCTGGTATCAGAGCGTATTTTACTCTAAATTAGATCTATTAATTAACATCAGAGCTTGGTTGCTCTGTAATGAATTGGCATTATGGATGATTGGAGCACGATTGCTCAATAGTGAGACATTTATGGCGATCTTTGGAGCGTGTTGCTCATTGTTGGAATGTGGTTACTATGTAAAGACTTAAGGATGATAATTATCTATAGGATGATGATATGTTAAGTGTTGATTGCCCTATATGGATTGGTGAAGGACAAATCATCTAAGAATTGTGAATTGATTATAGGGGCATTGTTGTTTCTTGAGGATTCTTTGAGAATCATTAATGTTGAATTATAATTGTTGTTTATGGGAGTATGATCATTGTCATTGAGATTATGTGATGCATAAAAGGGAGCATAGTTGCTCATTGTTAATTATGGTTAACTCATGAGGATTGAATATATATATATATATATATATGAATAAATTCCTCAATGTGATTGATATGGTTGTTTGTGTAAGTCCAGCCAAGTTCCTTACACTATTTCCTTCGAATGACGAATACATTGATATTATGCATTTGAATATTGATATATTAAGTATGATTTGAATTGATGATGAATTTGTACCATGTGTGATCATGGATATAATATATTGAATATGAATTGATTTGATGATGAACCTATGCCGTATGTTGATCACGGATAGGAGATATTAGATGTGAATGGTTCATGTGTTAAAGTTGATTGAATAACTAATAGTGAAGGAATTCCCTAATGTGGATATTCATAAATTAAGATGATTGATGGTGCTATTTTGAATTATGGATTTCATATCCTTCAGCACGAGAATCTTGTATCATATGATGCAAGTGATTTTTTGTATCTCTTTAGATAGAGAACATGAATGAGTGGTAGATTGGTGACACGTGAGCTTTGTGTGCACCTGATTGAGGTTATGCCTCGGTTTTATGATTATGAACTGAGTGAATGGTTAACTTAGTTGTGACCCACTAAGTGTGGTAATCCCGGATGACTTGATATGATCTTGTATGAGCCATGTTTATTGATTTATGTGTTATGGAAGTATTCCACAGTGGGTGCTAGGTAACCCCTACACTTTCTAAGTCTAATGATAGTTTGAATCTCATAAACGATTGAGCCATAGTGAAATAACTGTAGAATGAGTTGTTGAGGCTAGAGCCATGTATGATTGGATTAGAAATATAAATGTATATCCCTAAGTAGTTGGTGAATAATGATGTTGAATTTGGGGTATGACTTAGCATTGGCCATGATGAAAAATTTTATGGTATGACTTTGGGCTAAATTGTGTGCCCTTGACGTTCGATTATTAGATCAATTATGGATTATGATGTGATGTAAAGGTAATATATGTGAACATGAGTTGGTAAATGAAGTTTAATCCTGTAGATACCTCACTTTTGTTTTGAGAAAAAATTATATTGGTGATAGAAACCACATACCGATGTGACACAATATGAATCGTATGTCCAGTATACGGACTTTGGCTATGATAAATGTGGAAATCCACTAATGCAGAGAATTATTATATGATTGTGGACCTTATTTAGACCTTAGGAGTGTATACTTGATGTGAGTTTGGTGATTCATTTAGGCTTGAATCGAATTATAGCCGACAATGTTCGAATTAGACAAATGATTTTTAAGTTATTTGACTATGACTTCGGGATGGATGAAGTCCAATGGTGGTGTGATTACCCTATGATAATTGGAAATCTATGGTTGATAGGTTAATATATGGTTGTGGTGGCTAACAATTGATGAATTATATGGCATGATTTACGCCGGATCATGAATAAATGATAGTATGATGTGAGTGTATTGCTTATGGACTTGTGTGACTTCTTACGAAGTCTCGTATGTGAAGAGACATTATTTGGACTGATATGGATAATGTAAGCAATAAGACATGAAGGTACTCATCCTGATATGTCTCTACATGCCATAGGCATTATGGCAACGTACACTCATGCGCCGACCTTATGTGTTTGTGGTAACCACCACGGGATTAGGACGCCTTCCTGTATGTCGGATGCAACAAGACATGGATCGGGCAAGTGTAATGTTGTAACTGCTTACGGTGAATGTATTGAACCTATCCGGTGGTACTGGATAAGAATGTGATAGTTGTGATGAATAAACTGAGGATTGATGAGTGGTGACTTCATGATGTCATTGGACTCTAATGGTGCGTGGCCAAAGTGTTGCCTTACGATATATGCTGATGTTAAACTTCAAGGATGAAGTTTCTTTTTGGTGGGGTGGATTATAACACCCTAAATTTTAAAGAAAACAATTTATGGAATAATGGTAATTAATTATTTATGGTCCAATAATTATGGGAGAATTAATTTTACATTAGAGGTGAATTATCGGTAAATTAAGATTTACCAGAGTTGGATGATTTAACATATGATGTGGGACCCACTTGGTCGAATTAAATAATTAATGGGTCTAGAATGTTTAGAAAATTATTGTGGTTAGGGTGGTAGTTTTTAGTGTTAAGGAAATAATTAATCAGACTCGATATATGTTGTTTAACGGGGAAAATACGAGCCAAAATGGAATTACAAGAAAATGAAAACTCCCATTTTCCTTTCCCTCTCAGCCGTGATCTCTTTTCTCTCTCCCATTTTGCTTTTCATGCTATTACACAATGGTTAATGGGGTTTTATGATCCAATGGACAAATGGCAAAATACATGGTTTTACCCATTGGACAATGTCCAATTTTAACTCAAACTTGCCCTCTCCTTCTCTTATTTATCAGTGGAACCCTTCCTCCCACCATTCTTTATATTTTCTTCTTCATCTTCTCCTCCCTCCAACTCCAAAACCGTGTCACCTCTTCTCTTCCTTTCTCTTGCCAAAATTTAAGCTAATCTTGGAAATGTGAAACATTTATAGAGCTTGGAAGCTTTGTCGGATCATCTTCCTTCTTCCTCTTCTTTATTTTTGTTTTAGCTTGGCTTGGGTGGTGAGGTAAGACTTTGAACCCCTCTTCCTCCATTGGTGATTTTCATGTTATTTAAACTTGGAAATGGTAGTGTTAGAGGTTTTGGGTGTTGAAGGAAATGTGGAAAACCTAGGCATGCGGACATGAGAAATGATTTTATTTACGGTTTTGTGTTGAGAATGGATGAGAAATTGTTTTATTCATAAGGATGTAGCAAAATGGATGGGAGTTTATCATTGTTGGAAAGTCTAGAGAAAAACCCTAAGTATGATAAATTGGGGGTTTTGGCTAAATAAGTAATTTTGATGATTTTTGATGCCTTAGAATGATTTTATATGAGGAGATGAATGTTTGAAGCATTGGTGTTGAATATTGAGGTCTGGGAGATGAGTGCATGTGAGTATGTATGTGATTAGAGGAAATTGATTTTGATTGTTGATATTTATGATGATGTTAATAATAGGTTGAAGACCATTGATAGTGGATTGAGGAAATGGATACTTGAGTTGTTGAGTAAGTAGGCCTTGATATATGCCATTGAGGTTGTTGATGGATGATGGTCTTAAATGGAACCAAGAGGCTTATATTGGGCATGAATGATAATAATGATAGTTGAATGACCCATAAGATGGTTTGGAAGACTTTTGGATAAGAGTTTAGACAAGTCTAGGATTTGATTATGAATTTTAAAAAAATGATGCCTTATGATGGCTTATTGATTTCATATACAAATATGTGTTTGTTGATAGGATTGTGTTTCGGACGATGACGCAGAATAATCGGAGCACTTGAATTGTGGTTCTTCTCTCGAGGTAGGAGAAGAGTTTACATTTCAAATTGCATGAGTAAATGATTGTTAATTATGTATATGTATGAACTCATGCAATGCCTTGCCATGAATGTGTTAAATGTTTGAATTGATAATGTAATGAATGATGACTTGGCTTATGTTGAATGTTATAAAATATATATATATATATATATATGATGATAAGTGTTGGGTTGTCATTTTGTTGGACATAAATGATTTGTTAGTGAAAATCTATGAATAGATGAATTACTTGAGTTATGAGGTAGTTTTTATGACAATTGTGCACATTGATACGTGTGGCTGTGAAATAAGAATGGTTAGAAACCCCTCTTATGTAGTTTATGAATTCGAAAATGAAATAGAGAAGTATAACTTGGGGGATTAGGCCTAAGAGTTTGAATTGTTCTATGTATGATGATGAGATTAGGTAAATTTTACATGGGGAGGATATCGGCATGTGTAAGGCGTGGAAAACTTGAGCCTTTAGGCGTGTGCTGATTATCTCGCTCAAGCGAGATAGATTCTCGCTCAAGCGAGAGTCCCCTGTATCAGGGGAGTGGCCTCGGGCCCAATCTCGCTCATACAAGAGGTGGTCTCGCTCTAGCGAGACGTATGTGGAATAGGTGAATGAACTACTAGGTGAATCTCCCTTAAGCGGGTGTGGCCACGCTTGAGCGAGCGAGATGGAAAAATGGTTCTGGATAGTTCTCGCTTAAGTGAATGGTGAGGCAAATGGAATCTTGCTCAAGCGAGCGAGCCTTGAATGAGGTAGTGGATGATTTTCGCCCTAGCGAGCATGAGTCGCTTGAGCACGCTCAAGGGTTTGATGCTGAGATTCCATTCGCTCAGGCGAGTGGCCAAGTGAAGGAGTTTTCGCTCAAGCGAGCGAGCATGGAAACTTACTGGGGGAATTTCGCTCACGCGAGAGGGCTCGCCTTTGTTGATCTCGCTCAAGCGAAGGTGAATCTCGCTTGAGCGAGTTGCCCATAATTGAAATTTATTTCATTTTCTTTGTGTTGGGCTTATGTTAGACCCCTTCCTTTGTGATATGAGATGATTGAGGGGATGTATGAAGGGTACATAGTGATGATATAACATGGTGGTGTTGATATAGATTAATACATTAGGATAATTCATTTATGCTCATAATATGTGATGAAAAACAAAAATGTTTACCACCTAAAATGGAATAATGAAAGAAGGATAATGAGAATATGATGATGGGGCTATGAGATGCACCCTAGTGTGATTATGAAACCGATGAATCGGAGATGATATTAGTATCGTGTGATAATAAATGATGTTGTGATCATTCCTTGAATAAAGGGGTGAATGTTATGATTGATGAATTGTAAAATGCCATTGTATTTTATACAAGTGTGATTTTGTATGTGTGGTTTGAATTATATTAATGAATTATTGTGAATACCACACCAATATATATATATATATATATATATATATATATGAGACAATGGTGATGAATAATGAGATGAAAATCCACTAAAAGATTATGTAGTGGTATTGATGAAAGATATTTGAATGTTAAAGATGATTATGATGTTATAATGCCATTATGGCTGATTGCAAGTATTGACTTGCATGTATGATATGAAATATATGTGAAATATGTTGAGATGTAATGCCACGTTTAAAACTTGAAAATAATGGATAAAACCAACAATGATAAAATCCACTAAGGTGTGTATGGTGGTGTTGGTGATTGTGATGATAATGATTGATGAGTGGCATTTAGGATGCATAGTGTGAGAAATGCATTTGATTTAGATTGAATTGCATCCATGGCATATCGTACGTTGTATATGTGGAATGTTAGGGGGTTCTACAAGAGGGGCCTAGTGGGAGGGTGGCTCGGTGCACAAGCATTCTTGTTGTTTCCCCTGTGACTCGGTGTGTGAGTCACGAAGCTGCCCATAGTTGGTGACGGGACACCCTATGTGGCAGGCTAGTGGGGGGGCGGCTTTGTGATGAGCACGTACCTCGGTGTCTAACGGGGCACGGCTCTCTCGATGTGTGCTCGGAAGGGGTGTAACACCCCTTATATACATGAGACATATATCTATTCTTCTTACTTTTTTTTAGAAAGATATACATATTTATCACTTCCTATCTCGTGTATGCAAGGACGTATATAGATCTGATTTTCTTTGAATTTTGAAAGTAAAAAGTTTCAAATTATTCATAATGATAAAATGAACTTTTAGAAAATATAAGTGATCAAAGATTACAGTATCATATCCAAAGAATAAGGTTTATTAAAGTTTAACCTTTACCTTGAATTATAATCATCCAACTTAATATTGTATTAAGGTAAACTAAAATTAAAGATTTAATACCTCTACTTCAATTGTAACCAATCATTTCCTTATCTTTAAACCATGTGATTTTGAATCCTATTCTTGTCACATCTCTTCTCCTATCCGATTAAGGATGAGACCAATTTACCCTCTTGTAATTTCATCCTTTCATCTTGAACTGCTAGCTATATATCATATAACATATATTTTGGTCACAAAATTCAAACAAGAAGGAGTGAGAAACAGAATATAATACTTTACAGATAAGACATAAGCATAAGGGTTTTCACAATCTAATATAATAATTTCAATCACAATCATATACATAATCAATTATGAACGTAGAGTTTTCATAACATAACAATTATATTTTCATTCACAACCACCCACATAAAATGTCACAATCACATGAATGTCATGCAATGTTTTTAATACTATCATCTCATTCATTCTATGCATGTGGGCCCTTAAAGTTTTAGTTTGCACTGGGTCAACCAGGAGTTTACACTGTTCCATAATTCCGGATAATAATAACATAAATGCCTTCATGGCATATGAACAGCTCAACTGGCGTGGAAACACTTAGAGACTAGTCAGACTGAGAAAGTTTTTATTGTGAAAGTACCCGACACTAGGGAGCGACCCCAGGTCACCTGAAGCACCCTTTCACACCCTCTCATCCCAAGGCTCACAATTAAGCCTCCTCTAATGTATCCTCGATTTCTATAATCCGTCCCCAGGCAATATCACATCTCATTTCTCTTTAATGATTCATGATGCATTAACTACTCGCATATTTAGTTGGTTAAGACTTTTAGAAACTCAATTATTAAATACCATAAAGGTTCACAAAATCATCTCAATAAACTATATATTCCCATAAGTTCTTCTTTGAACTTCTGTTATACAGAAACAAATTTAGTACAGTCTTCAAATTCAGATTTCACCAAAATTGAGTTTTCAAGCCTTAAATATCTCAAAACTTTCTCTTAAAAAATTCACATATTTACATAATCTTTCCAAATTTGAATCTTAACTAGATTGAGTTTAGAAATCTCGACTATAACAAAATATCCTTTAGTTATTTTATTAGGGAAAACCAATTTAAATTTCTGATTACTAAAAGAAAATATATATTTTTTTTTAAATCATTAACTAAGAATACTTAAAACTATAAAAATTTTCTTTAATTCAAAAATTAATTATCTCAACCTCTGATTTTCATAAAATAGCTTCTTTCTAATACTAGATTTTATTATAGAGATTAAAAATAAAGTTAATGAAAGTTATTTCTAAGAAGAAATGAAAGACTAAAATAATGATAAAATACTTTCTCTTAGAATAAAAATTTAAAGAGTAAGGTAAGAAAATTTTTACTGAGTTTTAACTTTCCGTCATGCTTGCTATATGCTTAAACTCCATATCATAAGGTCATCAATCATTCATCAATCACCATCAAGTATTGTAATATCATCAATCACAATCAAATATCATCAAATCACAAATATTATTAATCACAGTCTAGTATTATAAATCACAATATCAATAATCAAAATAAAATATTATTAATTATAATCAAATCAAATCAACTAAGTATCAGTCATAAATATGATTTAAATTTTATTAGTTATTTAGATTAATAAGATTAATTTTAAGTCTTTATAGTCCATTTCTCGCATAGGTCTATGTAGGTCCATATAGTCCAATCCTCGCATAGGTATAATTTAGTCCATACAGGTCATAATAGTCTAAGTCTTTGCATAGGTTCAGTCCAGTTCGCATAGGTTATCCAGGTATTTGCATAGGTATTCAGATCAAGTTACATAAGATACTCAATTTAAAATTTATTATAAATTTTTAAGTTAAATAGTTATTATTTTAAAATAATATTATTAAATTTTAAAAGAGTAGGGGACTCCTACCATTATTCTTATGTCTTTTCATATTATATTCCTATCCCACTCCCCCTTACCTCTTGTATCTTGGTTCGTTATGGAAAGTCCATACGCGCCTTGTCTCCGAGTTCTAAAATATACCAATTTCACTTTAATATAGTTATAAAATGAAAATTAAGATACCTACTTAAAAATAGAAATGGTAAATTTTGAATAGTGAATAGTAAATCGTGAATAGTAATAGTAAATAGTAAAACATGAATAGTAATGGCAAATAGTAAATCGTGAATAGTAACGGTAAATAGTAAATCTTGAATAGTAATGGTAAATAGTAAAACATGAATAGTAATGGTAAATAGTAATAGTAAATAGTAATTTACTATTTGAATAGTAATTTACTATTGAAATAGTAATTTACTATTGCAATAGTATTTTACTATTCAGAATAGTAACTTAAAATAATATTATTTCCAGTATAATAATAGATTTCTAAAAACAATATCAAAATAACCCTAAAAAATATAAAAGAGAGGTATTCCTACCTTGCGATTTTAGCAGAACCTTCTTCCAAAAAAATTTATTTATCTCTCTTACTTCCACCACTATCTCACTAGCACTACTATATTAAAAAAACTTAATCTGAAAGTGTGAATTCTAAAGAAGAATTTCTTTGGTATTTATAGGAAGGAAAATTACTATGTATTCCATTATTTTAATATAAAAGTACTGTGCATTTTTTGAAAATTCAATCCTTGTTACTGTGTATCTTTTGAATATTTCGTACATGCACAGTATTTTGTATACTAAATGTCGGCTGAATTATTAAGCCAAATAGTAACATTTCACTCGGTATATTTTAAATATTCAAAATCAGTCCTTTTTGAAATTTAGCGATATTATATCAGTCCTCACTAATTTTATAATAAGTAATATAAAGTTTAAATTTTAAAAATCTAAAGTTTTCTATTAATAAAAAATTATTGGTACGTTTTTTATTTTTTTACGATTGGTAACAATCAAGATTTTACTCAAACTGATAATTTTTAGATAAGTCTACTTAAAAAGGATTTTAGAAAATTTTCTTATAATTTAAATTCACTTTCTTGTAAATATTTTTAATTTTAAGTAACTTTATATGAATTTAAAATTATTTAAAATATTATTTTATTAAAATATTTCAAAAAAATTCATATAAATTCCAGAAATCATAAATATTATGTAGATCAAAAAGTTATAAAGAACCGTAGTCTAATTCCTTCAAAATTGTATTTTAAAATTCTAATAAAAGTTAAATCACAAATATGTAAAAACATAAATATAAAAATATAAAATAAAAGTTGTGAATAATAAATATATTTAAAATTCTTAATATAATTTCATTAATCAATGAATAATTAAGTCATTTTAAAATTCTCATTCAAAATACATAAATATTATTATTATTATTATTATTATTATTATTATTTTATTTTAAAAAACAAATAATTAAATATAAATACCAAAATTTCATAAAAAATGATAATAATAAACTAACTAATAGTAAGTATTTCTCATTAAAGAGATATTAATATCTATTTTCTATTTGTGTTGAAAATGGGATGTTACAACTCTACTCCCCTAAAAGAAATTTCGTCCTCGAAATTTGATGAATATTGTTAAATCTTACCAAGGATAAACTAAGTGAACTATCCTAAAATGTTTTCTAATTTTATTGATAATTATGTATCCTTTCCTTGATGCTGCCACTTACTTCTTTTCAATCTTATCATGTAATTTCTCCTAAACTCAAAAATATCAACCTCTTAATTTTGTTAACCATACTCATCTTAAATTGATGATTAACTCTAAACACCTCAATAATTACATTTCTTAATCCATCAAAACATCACTTAATATAATTCGTAACATATATAAATTAAAATTCCTACTCGCAACATAGTAAAATAGACTGCTAAGAATTAATTACAGGACAACTAGCCGTTAGTAACTAGCCGTTGGACTAGCCGTTACGACCGTTGCATCACTCTCCTTTGCTTGCTTATAAATTTCCAATCCATTCTCATTTCCTATCATAACTTCAAGGTCTCCTAGTTTCTCTCTTCTATCTAATTTCTTCAATCTTTTCCCTCAAGTAATATTGTACTACTCGATGGCCAACCTCCCTAGAAGTGATGAAGAACGAAGGTGAGATGGACCAGAGTTTGTGGTAACAAGTGCTTCACTTCTTATAATCATTATGGTGATTTCTCTAGTTTGGATATTTTTTGTATTGCCAAGACTCTTAGACCTCTATCTATGATGTACTAGATGTTCTACTTTATTTTCCTTAATGTAATTATGTATAATAAATTATCCTAGTGAGAAAGGATAAATGTGTCTTAGTCCATGTTGTACTTGTTTATCTAGTCAAATCCTTGTGTTCTTTGCTTCATGATAATTCAGGGTATGTAATCATTTCTTATTGTCCTCTATAATGAATTTAATATTCCTTAACTAAGTGGTTGCTCTTTCCATCATAATTGACTACAACCATTACATAGATTTGATAAATTCTCTAATCTTAAATGATCACAAATCACTACTTTGACTTAGAAATACTCACTTAAATTTTTGTTATGGATAGCTAAGATTTATGTAACCCACTTTATAGGAACTATGCTAAATTAATAAGAAAGGGTTCATATCTATTTACCCACGGTTCACTAACATATTTCTTTATTTTAAGTCTATCATTACATAACAATTATTTATATAGGGTATATGTATATTCACTTTACAAAATTGATGACTAAAAGAAAATAACTTGATAAACATGTATCAAATTGTTAGGAATCCAAAGAAAATATTTTATGGCATAATTTCTCAATATTAAACCAATATCGATATCTCCCAAAGATCTATGATACTTATTTTTGATCATTTATTGACATATTTATCACAATGAAGTACTAAAAAATTCAAAAATATATGGTTAATTACATTCGATGTCACAACCATAAAAGTTTCATTAATTCATATATATATATAATCATCATATATTATTCAATCGAAGGCATCATAAAGGAAAACTTCATTAAATTAAACAACAATTAACATATCTTATATGTTATACAAAAGAAGAATCAATATAAACAGTCAAAAATATAATTCCTAGTACGATTACTTGTCATACCAAACAAGTTAGTGAACAAACTACCATATTTCTTTCATAAACATACATTCATATTTTTTTTCTTTTTTTAGATTCAAAATATATCATCAAAGGAAAAATATGATCCTATCTTATACAATTTGTTGTATTAGTTTTGGATTACAACAATTATCTACCCATTAAAATTCACATAAGTATCTATACGAACTCAAGGACATGGCAAGGAATATCCTAATAGGGTTTTTTGAGTTTGTCTCCACTTCTCCACATACCACATTAAGCTAGGGTTAAATTCGTTGATCTTAACATCCTTCATTTGACATGTCTTTCACTACTTAGTGAAAATCATTTGGGGTGATCAGTCTCGATAATTTATAGCTAACTGATTAAAGTCATGACAACTCCAGTCTAAAATCCATATCAAAATATTCCTAAGACTTTTTCCTAAAGCTTAACTTTGAATTCTTATATGAAAATATTAGTTATTAAAGATCTTTTATTGTCTTATCTTCCTTATTGTCCCATACCATATTATAAAAGAGGAAAATGTTAAAATATTTCATTATTACATATTAATTAGAGAATCAAACACCATACAATACATTTGGAATAAAAGGAAATAACTGCATTAGTTAATTTACCTTATTATTCCATCATACATTAACGCCTGTACTTAAACAATGTCAAGAAAGACTTCAGAATGGCCAGTTTCTATTAATCCCTGCAATAACATTTTTCAAGTAACAGGCTATAGAGTTCTAACTTATATTTCTTAAAATTAGTTCCTTCTTTCTATATTCCTAATTTTTCTTCACTTACTTATTATCATCTACTCCAATAAAATTTCCTCCTTTGTCAACCATAAAATCTCTTGTCTAACTTAACTATCAGAGTACACTAACACGCTAGCAAGACTATACCCCAAGCCGATTTGGATTGAACTACTCTAATACCACTTTGTAACACCCCCTTATATACACGAGACATATATTTATTCTTCTTGCTTTTTTTTACAAAGATATACATATTATCACTTCCTATCTCGTTTATACAAGGACGTATATATATCTGATTTTCTTTGAATTTTGAAAGTAAAAAGTTTCAAATTATTCATAATGATAAAATGAACTTTCAGAAAATCATAAGTGATCAAAGATTACAGTATCATATCCAAAGAATAAGGTTTATTAAAGTTTAACCTTTACCTTGAATTACAATCATCCAACTTAATATTGTATTAAGGTAAACTAAAACTAAAGATTTAATACCTCTACTTCGACTGTAACCAATCATTTCCTTATCTTCAAACCATGTGATTTTGAATCTTATTCTTGTCACATCTCTTCTCCTATCCGATTAAGGATGAGACCAATTTACCCTCTTGTAATTTCATCCTTTCATCTTGAACTGCTAGCTATATATCATATAACATATATTTTGGTCACAAAATTCAAACAAGAAGGAGTGAGAAACAGAATATAATACTTTATAGATAAGACATAAGCATAAGGGTTTTCACAATCTAATATAATAATTTCAATCACAATCATATACATAATCAATTATGAATGTAGAGTTTTCATAACATAACAATTATATTTTCATTCACAACCACCCACATAGAATGTCACAATCACATGAATGTCATGCAATGTTTTTAATACTATCATCTCATTCATTCTATGCATGTAAGCCCTTAAAGTTTTAGTTTACACTGTTCTATAATTCTGGATAATAATAACATAAATGCCTTCATGGCATATAAACAGCTCAACTGGCGTGGAAACACTTAAAGACTAGTCAGACTGAGAAAGTTTTTATTGTGAAAGTACCCGACACTAGGGAGCGACCCCAGGTCACCTGAAGCACCCTTTCACACCCTCTCATCCCAAGGCTCGCAATTAAGCCTCCTTTAATGTATCCTCGGTTTCTATAATCCGTCCCCAGGCAATATCAAATCTCATTTTCTTTAATGATTCATGATGCATGAACTACTCGCATATTTAGTTGGTTAAGACTTTTATAAACTCAATTATTAAATACCATAAAGGTTCACAAAATCATCTCAATAAACTGTACATTCCCGTAAGTTCTTCTTTGAACTTCTGTTATACAGAAACAAATTTAGTATAGTCTTCATATTCAGATCTCACCAAAATTGAGTTTTCAAGCCTTAAATATCTCAAAACTTTCTCTTAAAAAAATTCACATAGTTACATAATCTTTCCAAATTTAAATCTTAACTAGATTGAGTTTAGAAATCTCGACTATAACAAAATATCCTTTAATTATTTCATTAGGGAAAATCAATTTAAATTTCTAATTACTAAAAGAAAATATATATATATATATTTTTAAATTATTAACTAAGAATACTTAAAACTATAAAAAATTTCTTTAATTCAAGAATTAATTATCTCAACCTCTGATTTTCATAAAATAGCTTCTTTCTAATACTAGATTTTATTCTAGAGATTAAAAATAAAGTTAATGAAAATTATTTCTAAGAAGAAATGAAATACTAAAATAATGATAAAATACTTTCTCTTAGAATAAAAATTTAAAGAGTAAGGTAAGAAAATTCTTACTGAGTTTTAACTTTCTATCATGCTTGCTATATGCTTAAACTCCATATCATAAGGTCATCAATCATTCATCAATCATAATCATGTATTGTAATATCATCAATCACAATCAAATATCATCAAATCATAAATATTATTAATCACAGTCTAGTATTATAAATCACAATATCATTAATCAAAATCAAATATTATTAATTATAATCAAATCAAATCAACTAAATATGAGTCATAAATATAATTTAAATTTTATTAGTTCTTTAGATTAATAAGATTAATTTTAAGTCTTTATAGTCCATTCCTCGCATAGGTCTATGTAGGTCCATATAGTCCAATCCTCGCATAGGTATAATTCAGTCCATACAGGTCATAATAGTCCAAGTCTTTGCATAGGTTCAGTCCAGTTCGCATAGGTTATCCAGGTATTTGCATAGGTATTCAGATCAAGTTACATAAGATACTCAATTTAAAATTTATTATAAATTTTTATGTTAAATAGTTATTGATCCGGTCCTAACACCGGCCCCCAAGAGCATGGCTTTAATGCCTTGCCAGATCAGCATTTTGAAGAAAGAGAAATACTCTTTAAATACACTACAAATACTATACGGAGTGCACGCCGCCAAGGCTCATAACTCCGCCCAGGCACGTTACCCCGCCAAGGAATGTAACTCCGTCCAGGCATGTTACTCCGCCAAGGAATGTAACCCCGCCAAAGTTGTTACTCCGCCAAGCCATAGGCTCAATATTGGCGGAATATCGAATTTCCCATACTGCGTAGCGAGCCCATACTCACAACCCCGGCACGAGATTGACTCTGTCTTGAGAGGTTAATAATGGGAATCACGCTGTCACGCATAAAAGGAAATAACAATAAAATATTAAAGCACTAACGCTTTCCAGACAAGTGGTGATACCTACTACAATAATGGTGCATGTAAACGGCGCAGGGACCCACTACCTTTTCAGCATTATGCCTGAAGACAAGGAGCGGGTCCTACCAATAATGGAGCACCAGTAACAGGTATATAAACCTCTCTTGAAAAGGTATAAGGGATCTTTTCCCATTCTCTGAACCTTACACTCTCTTACTTGCATAATTCTCTCTGACTGTCTTTCTAAGTCTCTAAGTATTCTGAAATACTGACTTGAGCGTCGGAGAACGATTGCAGGTACCACCCCCAATCGGGTCAAGGCAACGAAGATCCCGTCAGGCGGACTGTGACACCGCCCAAGAGTACATTGCACTCCGCCTCAGCATACAAAGACTCACCGTATTTACATTTATACGCACATTGCTTTGTATCAAAGACATATTTATATGTATATTTTGAGTTGTTCTACAAGCATATTTCTACACCCCCTGTAAAGAACAGTTCATTGGCACGCCCAGTGGGACCTGTAAACTTGGTAATCCCACAATCTTTGATCAATCTTCATCATCAATGGAGAGACAAGGACCAGAGATGCAGAACGAGGATTCTCCTCCACGCAATCCCAGACGTCTTAACTTCGATGATGGTGCTCAGAAAAAAGCAACGCAAGCTGATTCTCTAGATCCAAGAGATGACATGATTCGAATGTTGAGAGAAGAACTTGCGGAACTTCGTCATGAAAAAGCAAACCCAGTGCATGAGAAAGCTGGTCCCGCAAGACAGACATATCATGAACCACACATGCAGGAGGAATCAAGCACTCCTCACTACTCTCGTATTCCTACATACATGGAGGAGCAACGAAGCCTCCCACTGGTGAATGCTCAGCATCAAGAAGGAAGGAGAGCAGGCTCAAACGCATCCCCCTTAGGATATAAGATGAGCATCCCATTTTCTAAAAGGCTCATGAATGCACATGTACCCAGACATTTGCAAACTATGCAGCCCATTTCTATAGGGAAATATACTGGGGAAACAGATCCCTCTAAGCATTTAGATGCTTATATCTACGAGGCCATGTTTCTAGGAGCTGAGGAGGATGTCATGTGCAGAATGTTCCCCAGAACCCTTACAGGTGAAGCTCTTAGTTGGTTCAAGAGCTTACCTTCAGGTTCCATTGATTCGTGGGAGGAGCTGGCCTCAGCTTTTGGAAGCCACTTCGTGATCTCCAGGGATGCACCCAGAACCTCTCATACCTTGGCTCAGATCAAACAAGGCGACAAAGAATCTCTGAAGGATTTCCTTAAGAGATTTTAAAAGGAGGCAGCCATGGTCCCTGATCTGACAGAGGCAATGCAGTTGCATATTCTCATAGAAGCTATGCAACCAAAGTCACCTTTCGCTTTGTCGTTGGCAAAGGGACCTCCAACCACGATGGAGGAATTTCGCAGGAAGGCGTCCAAGTATGTGGGTATCGAGATGCATTTGGAAGCCACTGCATCTCGCAGTAAACCACCCCCTGCAACTCCACCTCACGACAAAGGGAAAGAGAAGTCGTTGAAGAACGACAAGTCCCACCAAAGGGACAAAGTAGGGAACCAACCTTTCAAACAGCAAGACAGACGCGTGTTCAATTTTGCTCATTATGCACCACTCAACACAACTTGCGAGCAAATCTTGCGTGAAATAGGATGGACCACCCTCAATGTTTATGGAATTCAACGTCCACCCCCAATCAGGCGCGGTGGAAACCCGAAGAAATATTGTGAATTCCATGAGTCAGTTGGCCACACCACAGAAGAATGTAAGCAACTCAAAAATACCATTGAGGTGCTCATTCGTGAAGGTAAACTGAAACATTACCTGTTCAAAGGCAAATCTCATGATGAGCCTGAAAAATTTGAAAAGCGACATCGTGATCGTTCTCCAGATCCTGATAGTACTCAGGAACCAAAACGTACGGTGGTGTCAGAGAAACAAAAAGGCATTGTTCTGGAGTCCGCCCAACGAGAACCGAGCCCTGAACCTAGATCACGAGGTAAAAGGCAGGTGGTGGACATGATTGCTGGAGGCTTCGCAGGAGGCGGACCCTCAAACACCGCCCGGAAAAATCATCATCGAATGATTTTATCTGTGCAGGGCAAGAACAAAGAATATCGCCCATTCAGGGACGGAATTCAGACTCCGCCTATAACTTTCACAGATGATGATTTTGGCCCAACCATTCCTGAGGGAGATGATGCGGTAGTGATCATTGCGGTGATCGCTAATATGGATGTAAAACGCATCCTAGTTGATCAGGGAAGTTCCTGCGACGTTATTTTTTATGACTGTTTTAAACGCATGGGACTGACTGATGCTGATTTGCAGCCTTATACACAGGACCTTACAGCTTTTAATGGTGCCAAACAGCCTACTAAAGGCTACTTGGACACAAGGATTACCTTCAATGGTGAACCTGGAGCAAGGACTGTGAAATCCAGGGTTCTTGTCATTGATGTTAAATCCCCATACAATGGCATCATTGGGCGACCTACTCTGAATGCCATGGAAGCCATCGTTTCAACCCCCCACTTGTTAATCAAGTTCATTGATAAAGATAATCAAGTCTCATCCGTCAGGGGTGACCAGGAGATGGCTCGTTACTGTTACAATTTAAGTCTTAACATGGTGAAGCTTGAAACCATGTCTAAGAAAAGGAAATTGAACGAAGGAAACAGTGCGGCGGCATCCGTCAACCTGGTGGATCTTGATCCCAGGGCGGAGTCTTCTATAGACCCACTAAATCCTTCGAAACCAACTCCTGATGGTGGTTCCAAGTCTATTGTTTTGGGCAGCACCCCGGAGCAATTTACCAACATCAATGACAAGCTAGAGCCTAACATGGAAGCAAGACTGATTGCACTCCTCCATGAATACAAGGAAATTTTTGCCTGGACAGCCGCAGACATGCCTGGTATGGATCCTAACTTCTGTTGCCACCGCCTGGCGGTGTATCCTGAAACTAAGCCAGTGGCACAAAAGAAACGGCGTATGGGTCCTGCTAAGCAAAATGCTGCTTGCGAACAAACCGAAGAACTCCTTAAGGCGGGGTTCATCAGGGAACTCCGTTACTCTTCTTGGCTGTCCAACGTGGTTATGGTGCAGAAAGCCAATGGCAAATGGCGCATGTGCATAGACTACGTTGATTTGAATAAATGTTGTCCCAAAGATCCTTATCCTCTCCCCAACATTGACAGACTGGTTGACGATTCATCAGGATACAAGTATCTATCCTTCATGGATGCTTACTCCGGATACAACCAAATTCCAATGTGTGAGGATGATCAGGAGAAAACAGCATTTATCAATGACAGAGGGGTCTTTTGCTACAATGTCATGCCATTTGGGCTGAAGAACGCTGGGGCCACCTACCAGCGCATGATCAACAAAGTCTTTGAGGGCATGCACACAAAGCTGGTGGAGGTTTATATTGATGATATCATCGCCAAAACCCTAGAAGGAGGAGACCATGTTGAAGACCTACGCCTCATTTTTCAACGCCTACGGCAATACAACATGAGACTCAACCCACTGAAATGTACATTTGCTGTGCCTGGGGGGAGATTTTTGGGTTTCATGTTAACACAAAGAGGCATAGAAGCTAATCCTGACAAGTGTCGTGTGATACAAGAGTTGCAGAGCCCCAAAACACTGAAAGAGGTACAATCCCTCAATGGCAAAATCGCTGCTCTAGCACGATTCATGCCAAAAATGGCTCATCGCTCTCTCCCCTTATACAAGATACTGAAGAAGGATAAGAAATTCAATTGGGGCCCAGGGCAAGAGGCGGCCTTCCAGAGCTTGAAAAATGTCTTAGCCAGCCCTCCAATCCTGGTAAAACCAAGCCCAAGTGAGCAACTCATCGTTGATTTGTCTGTTTCAGATGAAGCGCTGGCAGTGGCCCTGGTCAAAGAAACAGTCAAAGGCCAACGACCGGTGTACTTCACTGGTAAAACATTGCATGGTGCAGAGTGTCGTTATCAGAAGATTGAAAAGGCAGCACTTGCAGTTGTTTGGGCCTCACGACGTCTAAGACCATATTTCCATGCACATCCCATCCTGATTCGCACAGACTTGCCACTCCGTACTATATTGTTCAAGCCAGACTTGGCAGGAAGGATGATCAAATGGGCCATAGAGCTCTCTGAATTCGACATATCCTACGAACCAAGAACTGCTATTAAGGCACAAGTCCTAGCAGATTTCGTAGTCGAATTAACAGGATCCAGCCCGGATGCAGATCATTCACACTGGACAGTATACGTCGATGGGTCTTCAAACAGCAAAGGATGTGGAGCAGGAATCGTTATAGAAAGTGATGACGGGGTACATCTTGAAATTTCATTGCACTTTACCTTCACTACGTCTAACAATCAGGCGGAGTATGAAGCCTGCTTAGCCGGACTCAGAGCAGCACAAGATATTGGGGCCAAAACTGTCACCCTATGCAGTGATTCTCAACTAGTCATCTCACAAATTCTTGGCGAGTATCAGGCTAAAGAACCTCTACTGCAACAATATCTGGACTGCGTCAATGAGTTGAAACAACGCTTCGATGAAGTAACTTTCAAGCATGTACCTCGCAAAGAAAATACACGTGCTGATATCCTGTCCAGGTTAGCCAGCACAAAGAAGGTGGGATGCACAACCACGGTTGTACAGAGTACTCTGGCGGAGCCAAGTATTTCCTTTCCCTCTTCAATTCATATGATTAAAAGCCGCCCCGTTGATGACAACTCCTGGGTAACACCAATAGTTCGTTATCTTGTTAATGGACAATTACCCACGGATGATCTTGAGCGAAAGAAGCTAAGGAAGGAGGCACCCTATTATACACTCCTGGATGGGCAACTATACCGCCGAGGAATTTCTGTCCCATACTTAATTTGCATAAATGAAAACGAGGTGCCAGCTGTTTTGGAAGAAGTCCATGAAGGGCAATGTGGACATCATCCAGGGGCACGGAGTCTAGTGAGAAAAATCCTCAGGGCGGGGTATTGGTGGCCCACTATGAAACAAGACGCTGCCTCATATGTTCAAAAATGCGATCAATGTCAACGATTCGCGAATTTTCACCATACTCCAGCCGAGGAAATGTCATCATCAATAACGCCCTGGTCTTTCTATCAATGGGGCATGGATATTCTAGGTCCATTCCCAACTACGCCCGGCGGTATCAAATACTTGATAGTTGGTGTTGATTATTTCACCAAATGGATTGAGGCAGAGGCAATGGTGCACATAACGTCAGCCAGGACCCGAAGATTCGTTTATGAGAATATCATTGCACGTTTCGGAGTCCCAGAACGCATAGTCACTGATAATGGCACCCAGTTCACAGATCGCAAGTTCACTGAACTCCTAGAAAATCTCAGCATCATGCAGATTTTCTCTTCTGTGGAACACCCTCAAACCAATGGACAAGCAGAGGTCGCCAACAGAGAAATCTTGAAGGGCCTCAAGAAACGCCTTAGTGAGGCAAAGGGAGATTGGGCAAATCAGTTATGCCATGTTTTATGGGCATATAGAACTACCCCACACTCCACCACGAATGAATCTCCGTATCGGCTGACATATGGAGTCGAGGCTGTCATTCCCATTGAATTAACAGCCCCTTCAGCTCGAGTCCTCCATTTCAATGAGGAAGCCAATCAACAGAACCTCGCACACGAATTGGAGGTTTTGGCGGAGTTGAGAGAGGAAGCCTTTGTGAGAGATCAAGCTGTCAAAGCAAAGGCCGCCAAACGGTATAATGCACGCATGTGCGAACGCCGTTTCAAAGAGGGAGATTTGGTCCTGAGAAGGGCCAACATTGGCAACAAATTTGCGCACCAAGGCAAATTGGCACCAAATTGGGAAGGTCCATACCGAGTCATCGAGGTTTTGGGCAAGGGTACATACCGCCTAGAAAACTTGGATGGCACTCCGGTCAGAAATAAATGGAACATTTTAAATTTACGCATATATTACAGTTAATTGGGTAATACGGTATGATCTTTTCTTCCTAACTCAAGGATCTTCCTCTGTATGCTTTCCTTGAAAAGGTTTCAAAAAGATATATCCCAACTCAATCCTTTATGTAGTTCCATTCTCAATGAAATGCCTTCCTGCACTTAATCTTCACTCTAACTTTGAATTGATTATCCATGGCAGAATTTGTTCCCATGCAGATAAAACAACGACTCTAAAACTGAAGCACAAACGCATAACTCTTTATTCCATAAAGATCAACCAACATGCAACGCCGCTTCACAAACGGAGTCAACAAAAACTCCTTGGGGAATTGGTGTTTCAGCTATATGCTGCACCATACTGACCCTAAGGTACAGAAAACTCCTTGGGGGGAAAGGATTGGTGTCTCAGCTATATGCTACACCATACCGACCCTAAGGTACAGAAAACTCCTTGGGGGGAAAGGATTGGTGTCTCAGCTATATGCTGCACCATACCGACCCTAAGGTACAGAAAACTCCTTGGGGGGAAAGGATTGGTGTCTCAGCTATATGCTGCACCATACCGACCCTAAGGTCCTACAGGCCGCCTATGGAAAGAACTAGTGTCACAGCTATATGCTGCACTAATTCGCCCCCAAGGTCCTGCAGGCTTCTTGTGGGAAGAGCTGGTGTCACAGCTATATGCTGCACCACGCTAACCCCAAAACCTAACCAAATTCTTGCAGGATGAATTGGTGTCACAGCTACATGTTGCACCATACCGCCTCGAAGGTTTAACCAATTTCTTGCAGGATGAATTGGTGTCACAGCTATATGCTGCACCATACCGCCTCGAAGGTTTAACCAAATTCTTGCAGGATGAATTGGTGTCACAGCTATATGCTGCACCACTCCGCCTCGAAGGTTTAACCAAATTCTTGCAGGATGAATTGGTGTCACAGCTACATGCTGCACCATACCGCCTCAAAGGTTTAACCAATTTCTTGCAGGATAAATTAGTGTCACAGCTATATGTTGCACCATAGCAATCCGGACTTGATAATTTTCATTCGATCAGGAGTCGCACTCCAATCAAAATGCAAAAGGATGAACATTCCATCCAAAACTTGACTCTGCCTAACTCCCAACGTTTTACGGAGTACATGAGCAACAAACTCAAGCACTACCCAACAAGTTCAAGTAAGTTCAATACTTGTAAAATTGCGCTTCATCAAAATTCCTAAGAGGCTACTCAGCCTTATTACGGAATCCAGCTTCATTAAAGTTCCTAAGGGGCTACTCCGCCTTCTTACGGAATCCAATTCCTTAGAAATTCCTAAGGGGCTACTCCGCCTTCTTACGGAATCCAATTCCTTTGAAATTCCTAAGAGGCCACTCCGCCTTCTTACGGAATCCAATTCCTTTGAAATTCCTAAGAGGCCACTCCGCCTTCTTACGGAATCCAATTCCTTTGAAATTCCTAAGAGGCCACTCCGCCTTCTTACGGAATCCAGTTCCTTGGAAATTCTTAAGAGGCTACTCCGCCTCCTTACGGAATCCAACTTCTTTGAAATTCCTAAGAGGCCACTCTGCCTTCTTACGGAATCTGTTTCATCAAAGTTCCTAAGAGGCTACTCCGCCTTCTTACGGAATCCAGTTCCTTGGAAATTCCTAAGAGGCTACTCCGCCTCCTTACGGAATCCAACTTCTTTGAAATTCCTAAGAGGCCACTCTGCCTTCTTACGGAATCTGTTTTATCAAAGTTCCTAATAGGCTACTCCGCCTTCTTACGGAATCTAGTTCCTTGGAAATTCCTAAGAGGCTACTCCGCCTTCTTACGGCATCCAACTTTATTAAATTCCTAAGAGGCTATTCCGCCTTCTTACGGAATCCAACTCTATTAAAATCATTTCAAAGAAATTCTCAAGAGGTTACTACGCCTCATTATTGAATTTTACTTCACCAGAATTGCAAAAAGGCTATTCCGCCTCGTTATACTTAGTCATATTTCATTAAGTCCTCAGATGAATATTCCACCTGTGTTGAGCCTATGGCTTGACAGAGTAATATTCCGCCTTCTCAATATCATTTTACAAGGCATAAATACGACGGACTTAAACACTACTTCTATGAACAAGTATACATTTGCAGAAAATATGTTTTATTGAATATTGCCAATATTAATAAAAATCCAGAGCCTATCCTGGAACAAGGCGATATCATTAAAATGCTAACAAAAACAAAACTTGCAAAGAGATTGAGGAGGAGACTGAGAAGCTGATCTTTAAGGGTCAGACGGCTTCCCTTCTTGCTGAGTGGAGGTGAGCTGACTTTCTCCTAGCCTGGTCAAACTTTGGGAAGGAGGCAAGTCCGCCAAGACATATTCATCATTGGGTGCAGGCATATGACCTCCTTGCACAGGCACCATCAATTCTCCATTGATGAATTCGTAATAGGGATGAATTCCTGTGGTGGAGAGAGCAACACCTGGGTTGCGATAGCGGAGTTGGCGAACAGCCATGCTGAAAGCATCATCAATCGCTGCCTCAGCTGCATCCAAGGCAGATTGTAATTCCTTGTCGAGCCTCTCACTGGTGGCGTCCAAGGCAGTCTTCTCAGCTTCCAACTCTTGAACCCGCACTTCAAGATTTTCATATGCGGTTGTTGCTTCGCCTAACTCCGCTGCCCAGGCATCTTCAGCTATGGTTTTATTTATTTCTATAGAGACCAGGCTCTGCTGAAGAATGCTCACGTCCCCGCCCAAAATTTGGTTCTGCTGATTTAAATTTGAAACTTGTTGTTTCAGCAGAACATTATCAGCCTTGACCTGGGAAAGCCCACTCACCTCCTCGCCCAGCTTTTTATTCTGTTGTTCTAGCTGGACTTTCTCAGCCTTCACCTTAGCCAACTCCTCCGTCAACTTCTTGATGTTGGAGTCGGCGGTGTCAAGATGTTTGTCCTTGGCCTTGATCACCTCGGACAGCTGCTCATTGTCATGTTCCAAGCTACGAATCTTTTCCACAGACTCGTGGTAAGACGCCTGAAACATGTTTGCCTCAGCAGCAACGTCAGCTATCCAGGGGACAGAGGCCAAGAAACCATCTAACTCAGCAAGGTGCCACCTCGCAGCTGCAGCAGCCTCCGGAATCTCCTCAAAGTCGATGTTGGGGCGGAGAATGAATTCTGGATCACGCCTCTCTGACTGGCGGGATCCCGTATTTGCAAAGTATAGAAAGGGATTCAAGCGAGACCCCGCCTCAGGCAAAGAGATAAACCGCCTGGATGATTCCCCTGGCACATCAATGGGAAAAACGGTTGTCCCTCGAGTGGTCAAGCTCAGGGCGGGATCCTCAGACGGGCGGACTGGGGAAACTTGAACTTTCCCTGCCTCGTCCCCCGTATCTTGGTCAGAAGAGGCTTGGAATCCCTCCGCTTGCTCCCCCGCAACATCTTCTTCATGGATGCCTTCAACACCGCCCATATCAGCAGAAGTACCCATAACAGGTACCTCCTGAGTCTCCTCCAAATCAATGGCAACATCGATTGATGTCCCTTCCTCAGCCCTCTTCCTGCCCTTAGTCCTCCTCCTTTGCAAAGGATGAAGATCTACTTCCTCTTCTTCCTCTTCAGCAGCTTCTGGTTCTTGACGTTTTTTAGAACGCCTCTCAACAGCAGCTGCTGAAGATCCTGCACCACATTCAAAATTTACTATGTTGGTGGATGCAGGGAAGGGGAGAGTTTTTGTCAGGGCAGCAGTCAGATTCCTCCTGGGCTGCACATTATTCTCCGCGTTTATTTCCCTGCGGCTTATTTGGATCTGCTTGATACGCTCCATCCCAGGGAACTCAGCGATTTCTCCTGCGAAATAACAATATGAGGATACGGTTAGAAAATGCAAGATAGAGGTAATACTCAATCACATTGCAATTGTTCGTAATATTACTCAAGTATCCTTGAGCATCCCGCCCAAGCAGCCTTCGACAAAGAATCAGCTTGTGGACGGAGTTGTACTCCTTCAACATTCGGAGTACTTCCACAGACGCCGCCGATAGAGCACCCTCTTCAACTTCATACGCTCGTTTGGTTAAGAGAAAGTGCTCATGCGTCCATGCCACTGGAAATCTATCAACACCCTCTTTATTCCGCCAAAAAACAGGTTTGTCCTTCCTGACGGATACCTTCACAAAACTCATCCTGAAGTGAAGTCCGCCTTCCTTGGCGGAATCAGCAAACGCCTTAAAGTTTAAAATCTTTGGCTCCGCCCGGAGAGTCACAAAACCCATGCCGCCGGTTTTCATATTTACTCTCCTCATAATGCGGCAGAAAGCGAAAAACAACGCCACTGTAGGCGTAAACCCCAAATGTTCAGCCATCACCTCAAAGCTGCGAACTATTCCCCAACCATTAGGATGCAGCTGAGAAGGGGCACAGTCCAAGAACCTAAGCACACCCATCTGGAATTTATTCAATGGGAAGCGCACCCCTAACTGGGTAAATAGAATATCGTACATATATATGGTACGCTCATTCTGAGGACGATGGCAAACCCGTTCATACGTCTTGGGTGAATGGACGATGAACCTATCCTCATACCTCTCATCCTTCCAAACCGGAACAGGCAACTCCACTACCCCTCCACTTATTGTCGCATGTCGAGAGGAAGCATCCTTGACATCTTCCTCAACCCAACAGTAGGGGTCACTCTCGAGTGTCTTCTCCCAATCCAGTCCATGCAACACAACATTTCGACACTCTGCCATAGTTAGCACTTGTGTATGGGAAACACCTCCTGACACAAATGAATGTACAGCATTACTAAAGTACTCCACGCTGCTATAAAACGTCGAGTCCCTCCCAGTATAAAAAGCCTCATCTCCACTCTCAATGTCAGAAAACATGGGACGAACAGAAACCCTAGAACGTGACTCTGACCTCTTTCCTCTCATCTTCCTTTTTACGAACACACAATAAGGGAAAACAAAGCTAACCCAATGGAAATGAAGAAGCAAAGAAGAGGAAGAAGCAAGTACCTTAAGCTTCTGAAAAGATAGAAGAATTCCAAACACCAATAAACTCGCAAGAGAGTAGCAAAAACTCTTTCAGCAAACAAATACGAAGTGAGAGATGAAGCAAAAGATTTCCCTTCTGAAAGTTCACCTATTTATAGGCATGGCTTGGGGGGAAATAAGCGAATCATCAGAAATCTCGAAGATGTGTTTGCAGCCGTTAGATAAATCTCATCAATGGTTCTAAAATTGAAATATGCGTTTACAACCGTTGGATTTGTCTCACTGACGGTTCCTTTTTTGCTGAAACCAATAGATATATCTAAGGGCAGATATTTCATGGGCCACGTTTTCAAAATCCAAGGCCCACGGTAATAACCTCGAAAACGGTTCTCAATTGCCATCACGCGCATTTATGTCCCATCATTGGAATGGCAATCGTTACGAGGGCATACGTGGCAATGGGAGACTGAAGTATAAAAAACGTGGTTTCGAGGTGCATTAATGACAGGCGTGTCAAGTGATGACAGCTAATAAATGCATGAAAGCACTTGTCCACAAATGCTGAACTAGCAAATGCCGCCTAAACCCATGCCTACAAAAGCTAAACTTAAGTGTTATAGCTTATTAAAGTGACTCCGCCAGTCACTATAACAAGCTAGGGGGCATATGATCCGGTCCTAACACCGGCCCCCAAGAGCATGGCTTTAATGCCTTGCCAGATCAGCATTTTGAAGAAAGAGAAGTACTCTTTAAATACACTACAAATACTATACGGAGTGCACGCCGCCAAGGCTCATAACTCCGCCCAGGCACGTTACCCCGCCAAGGAATGTAACTCCGTCCAGGCATGTTACTCCGCCAAGGAATGTAACCCCGCCAAAGTTGTTACTCCGCCAAGCCATAGGCTCAATATTGGCGGAATATCGAATTTCCCATACTGCGTAGCGAGCCCATACTCACAACCCCGGCACGAGATTGACTCTGTCTTGAGAGGTTAATAATGGGAATCACGCTGTCACGCATAAAGGGAAATAACAATAAAATATTAAAGCACTAACGCTTTCCAGACAAGTGGTGATACCTACTACAATAATGGTGCATGTAAACGGCGCAGGGACCCACTACCTTTTCAGCATTATGCCTGAAGACAAGGAGCGGGTCCTACCAATAATGGAGCACCAGTAACAGGTATATAAACCTCTCTTGAAAAGGTATAAGGGATCTTTTCCCATTCTCTGAACCTTACACTCTCTTACTTGCGTAATTCTCTCTGACTGTCTTTCTAAGTCTCTAAGTATTCTGAAATACTGACTTGAGCGTCGGAGAACGATTGCAGGTACCACCCCCAATCGGGTCAAGGCAACGAAGATCCCGTCAGGCGGACTGTGACACCGCCCAAGAGTACATTGCACTCCGCCTCAGCATACAAAGACTCACCGTATTTACATTTATACGCACATTGCTTTGTATCAAAGACATATTTATATGTATATTTTGAGTTGTTCTACAAGCATATTTCTACACCCCCTGTAAAGAACAGTTCAGTTATTATTTTAAATTAATATTATTAAATTTTAAAAGAGTAGGGGACTCCTTCCATTATTCTTATGTCTTTTCATATTATATTCCTATCCCACCCCCCTTACCTCTTGTATCTTGGTTCGTTATGGAAAGTCTATGCGCGCCTCATCTCCGAGTTCTAAAATATACCAATTTCACTTTAATATAGTTATAAGATGAAAATTAAGATTTCTACTTAAAACATAAATGATAAATTTTGAATAGTGAATAATAAATAGTAAATTGTAAATAGTAACAGTAAATAGTAAAACGTGAATAGTAATGGCAAATAGTAAAACGTGAATAGTAACAGTAAATAGTAAATCATGAATAATAACGGTAAATAGTAAAACATGAATAGTAATAGTAAATAGTAACAGTAAATAGTAATTTACTATTTGAATAGTAATTTACTATTGAAATAGTATTTTACTATTCAGAATAGTAACTTAAAATAATATTATTTCCAGTATAATAATAGATTTCTAAAAACGATATGAAAATAACCCTAAAAAATATAAAAGAGGGGTATTCTTACCTTAGGATTTTAGCAGAACCTTCTTTCAAAAAAATTTATTTCTCTCTCTTACTTCCACCACTATCTCACTAGCACTACTATATTAAAAAAACTTAATCTGAAAGTGTGAATTCTAAAGAAGAATTTCTTCGGTATTTATAGGAAGAAAAATTACTATGCATTCCATTATTTTAATATAAAAGTACTATGCATTTTTTGAAAATTCAATCCTGGTTACTGTAATCTTTTGAAAATTTCGTACATGCACAGTGTTTTACATAGTAAATATCGGCTGAATTATTAAGCCAAATAGTAACCTTTCACTCGGTATATTTTAAATATTCAAAATCAGTCCTTTTTGAAATTTAGCGATATTATATCAGTCCTCACTAATTTTATAATAAGTAATATAAAGTCTAAATTTTAAAAATCTAAAGTTTTCTATTAATAAAAATTTATTGGTACGTTTTCGACTTTTTACGATTGGTAAAAATCAAGATTTTACTCAAACTGATAATTTTTAGATAAGTCTACTTGAAATGGATTTTAGAAAATTTTCTTATAATTTAAATTCCCTTTCTTGTAAATATTTTTAATTTTAAGTAACTTTATATGAATTTAAAATTATTAAAAATATTATTTTATTAAAATATTTCAAAAAAATTCATAAAAATTCCATAAAATCATAAATAGTATGTAGATCAAAAATTTCTAAAGAACTATAGTCTAATTCCTTCAAAATTGTATTTTAAAATTTTAATAAGAGTTAAATCACAAATATTTAAAAACATAAATATAAAAACATAAAATAAAAGTTATGAATAATAAATATATTTAAAATTCTTAATTTAATTTCATTAATCAATGAATAATTAAGTCATTTTAAAATTCTCATTCAAAATACATAAATATTATTATTACTATTATTATTATTTTATTTTTAAAAAACAAATAATTAAATATAAATACCAAAATTTCATAAAAAATGATAATAATAAACTAACTAATAGTAAGTATTTCTCATTAAAGATATATTAATATCTATTTTCTATTTGTGTTGAAAATGAGATGTTACAAGGGGCCCGTAGCACTTTTGGGAAGTAAGGCCATGTTGATCCGCAAGTCACGGGGTGACTAGTGCTACAGATAGGCGACAGAGGTTTGGTACCAGTAAAATATGTTGTTGAGTATGTATGAAATAAGATATATGTGTACACATTTTTCTACTGCAGTAGGGGCATAGTAGCACACCTATGCTCGTCCCACAATTTGGTGTTTATTCCCACAGTCAGATCCACATTTGTTGTCTATTCCATTGTGCATATGCATTAGCTATAAAAGCATTTGCATATAGCATAGAGATATACCAGATGATAATGATGATTGATGATGATTGAGATTATGGTATAGTGTTAGTGAGATGGGTAATTGAGTACCTAAAACACCACATAAAATTAATAAAAGATATGATTACACTAAAACGATATTGAATATGACGATATGTATGTTTGGCCCAATGTAATGAAGGGCATAATTATTATGATCGATGATAATGATGATAGCCCATGGTGGCTTTGAGAAAAGACCTAAATGGTCAATATTAATGACGTTGGCCCATTGTGACGTTGTGATAAATATGTATATGCTTGCTTTGCTATGAATTGATGCGTGAATACATGATATATATATATATATTGTGAAATGAATAGATTACGATGATTGTTGATGTGTTTAGCAAAGCATACATGATGTTGATATGCATATGCACATAATTTCAATTGTATTTATATCGTCATTTGAAATGTACAACTCACTATCCCATGTGGTCTACTTTTTAGTATTGATGCAGGAATATCATGGGATGAGGATTTTTATAAAGTAAAGCTCTGGGAAAGTAAATAGTGGTAACAGAATGCCTTGGCCAGCAGCAGTTGTAAATATTGTATTGTGAAATAAAATGTGTATCATAGTGATGATAATTAATGATATTGATGGATGTATTGTAAATGATAATATAAGTAGGCAATATATTGATATTTGGGGTATTGGGATTCATACCCATTTGATGAATATAGTGACATTGGACATGTAGCCCATCTTGGGAATGTATAAGTGTTGATAATACATGATATTGAGATAGAATTGAATATGGTAAATTATAGATTATGAATATTGGAGATGTATGATGCATGACCATATAGATATGTACATACATATATATTAGGCATTGCATGTGCATGAATTTATGTGAAAAGACAATGGTTTCCTATTAGGCTTTTAATATGCCTTTGCATGCTTTACCGAGCCTTTTTCCATATCTTTATATATGGGACTAGGCGTATGCCCGGTATACACATTCTTTCCACTGTAAACTCTAATAGGCAAACTATTTATCGATCCAGTTATTGATTATCAAATCTCACCCTTTGGTTTTTTATGGTTCGAGTCTTGATGTAATCGTGGTGGTGTTTTGAAATTATTTCGAACTTAAAAAATTTATTTGTATTTTTTATTGTTTAGTTATTTAGATTACATCGGGATTCGAGTCCACAAAATCGGGGTGTTGCAAGATGGAGGAAAGCTTCAAGCCAACCTATCTCCTTCAAGCACCATGGGACAAACAAAAATGGAGGAAGGAAGAAGGCACACCATCACACTTAGGGTTTGAGAAGAAGAAGAAGGGAGATGGAGAAATAAGAAAAGAGGGAGCAATGTCATTTCCTTGGTGGAGGAAAACCATCATGAAAATGGGAGAGGGGGAAAGAGTTTTTCATTTAACATTTAGCCTCTCATTAATAACTTCTCTGTTTTACAATAAACAGGATCTCTGTTTGGGCTCAATACTTTATCTAAAAATTATTCTGAATATATATTCGGATTCCCAATAACATTCTTAACAGCCCTGGCCAACAGTACCTCAATCGGAGATACTTGGTCTGACACTCATATTTCAACCAGGTATAATTTCATCTCCTTAAATCTTATTAAATTATGAATATCCATAACAAATCCAAATTTAATTATTTCCAAATTTTTGGGACATGAATCAACTCACACATAATTATTTATTATTTATTCCTCTTAATTAACCATTTTCATAAATTTTGGGATGTTACAGTAAGGATGACTTAATTCCTTAGTTAATAATTGTATCAGAAATAATCTTTTGTAAGAAAATTCTTTTGGCCAAATGTGCCTATTGATAGTTTTTATTATAGAACAAATTAATTGATTGATAGTTGGGTAGTATATATATTGATCTGGTCTGGATACCGGTCCCTAAAGTTATGACGTCAGAGTGACCTCTTAAAGGAGCATCCGGTATCACAGGAAGACAATGCCATAACGGACATCCGTTGTCACCGTATCCATCCTCGCGTCATTAAATGATTCTTCCATCCTCTATACGACGGATATCTTATCCGTTCTCATTTCCACGACGTGTATAACTGTTTGCCTCAGGATCACTATGAGATAAGAGTTCCTTATAACTTATCAGCGAAGATACCCTGCATAGCGGAATGTGTCTATGTCAATTATCTCATAGAGTAAGTACAATTGTCAGCGAAATATACAGAAAGGTGATTATCCTCCATCCCTATCACAGGATCGTACTCTGATAATTGACCTACCCACCTGACACACTCTGAGCACCGAGTCACCTTGATTGACACACTCTACACGCTATCAGAACCAAGGGGCCCACTTGCATCCAACGATTCATTTCCTACGTTCAACTATAAATAGCATGTTCCAACACACATGCAAGGTTGCGTTGTTCTATCTCATATTCCTACTATTGTATTGCTTAAGTATTCATTGAGTTCATACACTATTCTAACTTGAGCGTCGGAGAATCTTCGCAGGTGGCACTACCTTTTGCCCTCTCTCAATGTGAAACGTTGGTGTGAAGGATCTCTAGGACAACAAGACCGGTTTCTCCCACTGAGAGACCGGATTACAATACCGGATACCCACTGTACCGGTGTACAAACCCTACAACACCTGTATTCTTATGGCTGGTCCCACACCGGATCCTAGACCCCGATTCAGACCAGTTCATTGGCACACCCGGTGGGACTCGTTAGAGTTATTCCCATATTTTGTAGAAGTTTGGTTGTCAGAATGGAAGGTGATGGACGTGATTTTGTTGATGGTCACCAGCAGACTGGGAGGAGACTCGTCTTTGAATCTCCTGCTACCAACACTCGAAGGATGGTACCAGTGGCAACCCCTGACCCTCGTGATGAGGTTATTAGGCAGCTTAGGGAGGAGTTGTTGGAGTTGAAGCGGGAGAAGAGAGGAGCTGGGGACAGGGTAACGTCCCATGCAGAAGAGGCTCACCATGCATCTGTGAGGGAAAGATCTACGACCCTCTAGTACTCGAAAATCCCTACGTACGAGGAGAGGGAACAGACCCAAGACTCTGGTGATAGAGTCAGTTCCAGGAGAAGGGAGCAAGCAGTGGTGACCTCCGAAGCTTACAGACTCAGTGTTCCTTTCTCGAGGAGACTTATGAGTATTGTCATCCCTAAGCATTTGCAGACGACTCAACCACTGTCGATAGGGAAGTACAATGGAGAAATTGATCCCACTAAGCACCTAGATGCTTATGTTTATGAAGCTATGTATTTGGGAGCTAATGAAGACGTCATGTGTAGGATGTTCCCAAGAACACTAACGGAGGAGGCTCTCAGCTAGTTCAAGAGCCTGCCCTCAGGATCTATAGATTCCTGGGAAGAAATGGCAGCTGCGTTTGAAAGTCATTTTGTCATTTCCAGGGATATCCTAAGAACCTCCCACACCTTAGCCCAGATAAGGCAAGGAGAGACTGAAACTCTGAAGGAGTTTTTGAAGAGATTCTACAAGAAGGCTGCGTTGGTCCCCAACCTCACGGAGGCCATACAGCTCCATATTGTAGTGGAAGCTTTGCAACCTGGATCTGCTTTTGCCTTATCTTTGGCAAAGAGCCCCCAACAACCTTCGAGGAGTTTCGAAGGAAAGCTTCCAAGTACGTGGGTATAGAAATGCATCTGGAGGCTACAGCGGCTAGAATGAAGCCCCCAGTACCCCCTCAGCAGCCACGAAGAGAGAAGGAGAGGGTGAGACCAGAAAAGCATGTCTTTGAGAGGACTTTGCAAGCGCTCGACGTCATCAACGAGACAGGCGCGTCTCGTCTTTCAGCAACTATGCTCCTCTAAACACCAGGCACTCCCAAATCTTGAGAGAAGTTGGCTGGCCATCGTTCAGTGTTTTTGGTATAAGAAAGCCACCCCCAGTCAAAAGACCTGGAAACCCACGAAAATATTACGCCTTTCATGAACAGGCGGGTTACCACACAAACGAGTGTAAAGCGTTGACGAATATTGTAGAGACCTTATCAGAGAGGGAAAGCTGAAGCAATATCTGTTCAGAGAAAAATCCTTGGACGAGCCTGACAGGATGGACAAGAGGGGGAGAGATCTGGATGATGAGGGCGATAATAGTCGTAACCCCGTTAGAAGGTTTAATGGGGTGAAAAGTAAAAAGGAGTGGTGATCGCTGGAAGAGCCCAGCAAGACAACATGCCTCAGCAGCAGAGGCAAGGTAGGCGTGAGGTGATTGAGATGATAGCTGGAGGGTTCGTAGGAGGAGGAGCATCAATCACAGCTAGGAAAAATCACCACCGGATGATTTTGTCTGTACAGGGCAAACCTAGAGATAACCGCTCTTTCAGGGACGGTGTGGCAGCCCCAGCGGTGTCATTTACTGATGATGACTTCGGCCCTACGATCCCAGGAGGAGATAACGCAGTGGTGATCATTGCTGTCATTGCTAACAAAGATGTGAAGAGGATCCTCGTCGATCAGGGAAGTTCTTGCGATGTAATTTTTTATAACTGTTTCAAAAGAATAGGTTTTAATGATGCAGATCTGCAGCCGTACACGCAGGAACTCACGACTTTTAATGGGGCGAAGCAGCCTACCAAAGGGTACCTTGATACCCTCATTTCTTTTGAAGGAGAACCGGGCGCAAGAACGGTGAAATCGAGAATCCTAGTGATCGATGTGGAATCTCCCTACAACGGGATCATAGGCCGCCTTACCTTGAATGCAATGGAAGCAATTGTGTCCACTCCCTACCTCTTAATCAAATTCATTGACAAGGATAATGGTGTATCCTCCCTCCGTGGAGATCAGGAGATGGCTCAATACTGTTATAACTTCAGCCTCAACATGGTCAAGTTAGAAACATTTAATAAGAAGAGGAAGCTAAATGACGGAGGAACAGCGGCTGGGTCTGTCAGTCTGATTGACTTGGACCCCAGGGTGGAATTGAAGATTGACCCTCTTAACCCCTCGAAGCCCACACCGGATGGTGGTTCCAGGGATATCATCTTAGGGGATTCCCCAGAGAAGGTCACGCACATTAACGATAATCTGGAGGCAGGCATGGAGCAACATTTGTTGGCTCTCTTGTAGGAGTTTAAAGACCTTTTTGCATGGACTGTAGCAGATATACCCGGGATGGACCCTGATTTCTGTTGGCACAAACTCACTGTTTACCTAGAAACGAGACCGGTGGCCCAAAAGAAGAGGAGGTTGGGACCAGAGAAGCAAAAGGCAGCGTGTGAGCAAACAGAGGAATTGTTTAAAGCTGGTTTTATAAAGGAGATTCGTTATTCATCTTGGCTTTCCAACGTGGTGATGGTGCAGAAAGCCAATGGCAAGTGGAGGATGTGCACAGATTACGTAGATCTCAACCGATGTTGCCCCAAAGATCCGTACCCCCTCCCAAACATTGATCGTATGGTAGACGACTCATCTAGTTATCAGTACCTCAGTTTCATGGATGCTTATTCGGGGTACAATCAGATTCTGATGTGGGAAGGAGATCAAGAGAAGACGACCTTTGTCAATAACCATGGTGTCTTTTGCTACACCGTCATGCTGTTTGGACTAAAGAACGCCAGTGCTACCTACCAGCGTATGATCAACAAAGTATTCGAAGGCATGCACACCAAGCTGGTAGAGGTGTATATCGATGATATCATCGCAAAAACTCCCACTGGAGGAGACCACATCGAAGATTTACGCCAAGTATTTACTCGGCTTCGGCAGTACAACATGAGGTTGAAGCCACTTAAGTGCACTTTCGCTATCCCAGCAGGGAAGTTTTTGGGTTTCATGTTGACCCAGCGGGGTATTGAGGCCAACCCTAGAAAATGTCAGGTAATACTAGATATGCAGAGCCCTAAGAGTCTAAGGGAGGTACAATCGTTGAATGGGAAAGTGGCCATTCTGGCTCGATTCATGCCCAAGATGGCACACAGATCTCTCCCCCTGTATAAGGCGTTGAATAAGCACAAGAGTTTCAAATGGGGAGAAGAGCAAGAACAACCTTTCCAGCAGCTTAAGGTCGTGCTTTCAAGTCCACCAATATTGGTAAAGCCTGACCCTGGTGAGACTCTGATTTTATATTTGGCGATTTCTGATGAAGCCCTAGGCGTGGCTCTGGTTAAAGAAACTCCAGAGGGGCAGAGGCCAGTGTACTTCACCAGCAAGACATTCCAGGGGGCTAAAGGTAGATATCAAAAGATTGAGAAGGCCGCTCTAGCAGTTGTGTGGGCTTCACGACGGTTGAGGCCATATTTTCATGCACATCCAGTACTGGTGAGAATAGATCTGCCACCCCGTTCAGTGCTTAGTAAACCAGATCTTGCTGGAAGGATGATCAAATGGTCTATCGAGCTTTCTGAGTTTAAAATTTCTTATGAGCCTCGAGGAGCTATTAAAGCTCAAGTTCTGGTAGATTTTATGGTGGAAATGACAGGGTCGGATCCAGCCACACCTCGAGCGCATTGGACCATTTATGTTGATGGGTCGTCAAACAGTAAAGGCTATGGAGCCGGTGTCATGGTGGAGAGTGATGACAACGTACACTTGGAGATTTCCCTCCGGTTCAATTTCAAAACCTCCAATAATCAAGCTGAGTATGAAGCACGCCTGGCCGGCCTCCGAGCAGCAATTGACATCGGAGCATTAGAGGTAACATTGTGTAGCGATTCACAGTTGGTGATTTCGTAAATCCAGGGGGAATATCAGGTCAGAGAGCCACAACTTCAACTATACTTGAACCGTGTGAATGAATTGAAGGGGAGATTCGAAGTGTTGGAATTTAAGCATGTGCCAAGAGAGGAGAACACCAGAGCGGATATCTTATCAAGGCTTGCAAGCATAAAACAGCCTGGCAGTACCACGACTGTGGTTCAGAGCACGCTGACATCACCTAGCATTCCTCTGTTCCCATCTCTAAATGCTATAATGGTCAATTACCCTTATGAGAATTCTTGGGTCATCCCCTACATCCGTTATCTGGCAGACGGACAACTCCCTACTGATGAGAAGGAGAGGAGACGAGTGAAAAGGGAGCTACCGTACTTCACCATGGTCGATGGTGTTCTTTACAAAAGGGGATTCTCAGTCCCATACCTCCTTTGTTTGAGAGAAGATGAGGTGCAAGAAGTATTGGAGGAAGTACACGAGGGGCAATGTGGGCACCATGCTGGGGGTCGTAGCTTAATGAGAAAGGTCCTTAGGGCTGGATATTGGTGGCCCACAGTGAAGCAAGACTTAGCTGATTTTATGAAGAAGTATGATGCTTGTCAAAGATTTTCCAATCTCCATCACACACCGGCCCAAGAACTTTCTTCATCTGTTGTGCCTTGGCCGTTCTACCAGTGGGCCTTGATATTCTGGGCCCGTTCCCCACCGCTCCAGGAGGTATTAAATATTTGATTGTGGGGGTAGACTACTTCACTAAGTGGATCGAGGCTGAGCCAGTAGTGCATATCACTTCTACGCGGACAAGGCGTTTTGTATATGAAAACATCATAGCTCGATTCGGTGTCCCAGGACGGATTGTAACTGATAATGGCACTCAGTTCACGGATAAGAAGTTCACAGACTTGCTTGAAGGACTGGGAATAGTCCAAATATTTTCATCTGTTGAGCACCCCCAGATAAATGGTCAAGCGGAAGTAGCCAATCGAGAGGTGCTGAAGGGGTTCAAGAAGCGTCTTGGAGAAGCGAAGGGTGGTTGGACTGATCAGCTATGCCATGTTCTGTGGGCATATCGTACTACACCACACTCTTCAACTAATGAATCCCTATATCGGTTAACTTACGGGGTCGAGGCGATGATCCCAGTAGAGCTACAAACCAGATCAGCCCGAGTGGAATATTTTTCAGCGGAAGATAATAATGCTAATCTGGCATCAGAGTTGGACATTCTCCATGAGCTGAGAGAGGGAGCCTTTATCAGAGATCAAGCAATAAAAGCGAAGGCAGCTCTCCGGTACAACAAGCGTGTCCAATATAAAGCGTTTAACACTCGAGATCTTGTTTTGAGAAAGGCGAGTGTGGGTAATAAATTCGCTTATTAAGGGAAGCTAGCACCGACATGGGAAGGCCCTTACAGAGTTTCTGAAGTGACAGGAAAGGGGTCATACCGGCTCGAGGAGCTCGATGGAACCCCAATTCGCAACAAGTGGAACACTCAGAACTTACGTATTTATTACAGCTAGTTGGTAAGACGACATGTACTCTTTTTCCTTACTTGAGTTTTTTCCCATTGGGTTTTCTCAAGAAGGTTTTAACGAGGCATGACCCAAACTACGCTCCCTTTGTAATATATATTCAACTTAATGAGAATGCAATTTATGACTATATCAATCTCACTCTCTCATTTGTATGTTACAATTTATAGCTATAAGCTGTCACGTTTAAAGACCCTCAGGACGGATGATCTCAACTACCTATTCTGTAGTTGACGATGTAACTCCTTGAGGGATGAGATAAAGACCCTCAGGATGGATGATCTCAACTACCCATTCTATAGTTGACGATGTAACTCCTTGAGGGATGAGACAAAGACCCCTCAGGACGGATGATCTCAACTACCTATTTTGTAGTTGACGATGTAACTCCTTGAGGGATGGAACGAAGTCCCTCAGGACGGATGATCTCAATCACCTATTCTGTGTATTGACGATGTAACTCCTCGAGGGGGAAATAGGTTGTAGGATTAAACCGAATCCCATTTAAAGGCCTAAATTATAGGAATTAAACCAAACTCTGGGAACGATTAGTAAGTTAGGCTGAACACCGTCTGAAGGCTTGAGTTGTAGGATTAAACCGAACCTCAAGAGACAGGTGTAGGATTTAACCTTTTTCAAGGTCATACCGAACCCCACATTAAAACTTGGATGGTAGGACCGAACCGAAATCCAAGTATAATTGTCGTCCTCATCTTTGAAGCACTCATCACAGGACGGTCGAATGCGAATATTGTTATTCCACATCTTCGAGATCGAATGAACTTTTCTAATTTCCAAGAAGTTAAAGGTAAGATTTTACAACAGATATTCCCTTCCCAAAATACTTATACTTGGGGACAGGGCATACTTTGACAATAAGTGTTGCATATCTATTACGATTTTTATTATTTTACTCCGAGGTGGGAAATACGCTTTAAACGACAATACGGTTAAACAAAGCAGACTTGCAAAGTATTAAAAAGGTAAAGTATTGCGTATACGCCTAAGATTATTTGGTAGCCATACACTTGTCACAAACAATAGAAGAAAAACGAAGCAAACTTTATTTCTATGAAGAAAAATTTTATATAAGCATCAAAACTGGAGCTGATCCCAGTACACAGCTACAAATAAAATCACAAGAATTAAAGAGCAGGTGGTTGGTCCTCCGGTATGAGCACGTCCGTTCTCCCCTCGTCAGCCCCATCAGTTTGAACCTTATCTCCTCCGGTCTCTAGGCCAGCTTGAGCATCCCCTCGTGTCTCACCTTCGGGGCCAGAAGTAGTCAATACTGGTTCCATGCTTTGACCCTCCAGAAGTGGAGGCAGTTCATAAAGAGCGTCGGGAGGATCTGGTGCGAGCCGTCACCTTTCACTTCGACAAGTTTCCCTCCGTGGAATTCATAGAACGGATCCAGTCCGTATAAATTAAGCTTCACGTCGGGGTTACGATAAAATACTTGATGAAGTGCCGGGCCGAAGGATTCGAAAGCCACTTTCTTGCATATCTCCAAGGCTTTGGCAGCCTTGGCCTTAGCAGCAGATAATTTCTTTTGAAGCTTAGCAAAATCCTCCTCCGATGGCCCAGTGCTCATACTACCCTTCCTCAGCTCTTCAATCTGAGCCTGCATCTCCTTTCGAAGGGCCTCCCACTCTCCAAGGCTTTTATTATGATCGGCCTCTGTTGCTGCAAGATTGTCAGCTAGCTTGGCTGATTTCTTCTTCTCCAACTGAAGCTCTTCTTTAAGGAGGGGGATGGATTTATTTTGCTGCCGAAGTTTAGTAACCTGCCGCTCTAAAGATTTATTGGTGAAATGGAGCTAGCTTATTTCTTTGGTTTTCTTCTGCAGCGTCTCCTTGGCCTTAGTTAATTCTGCCTCCACCCCTATATGAGTCTCAGCTTACTTGGCCGCCCAGGCCTCCTTTATAGCGATGTCGGCCTCAAGTTTTTCAACCTGTTCCATGTAATCTACCTTGTCGCTTAAGGACTCCAAGAGGCCGGATAGTTTATCCAGCTGCCAGCGTCCGACCTTACACGCGCCTCGAACTTCAGCAGCATCGAGGGAGGGGCGGAGACAGTACCTCGCCTTTGGAAGAGTGGGGGACGTAGACCCTTGGAACCAGAGATAAGGTGAGAGAAAGGATTCGCCTGGAGGATCAAACACTGGAGGAGGACCGCTCTCAGAGTCTGGTCCAGACGTGGCCTGTGAAGGAGGGGCGGAGGAGTCAAGGACAGGCTTCTTCCCCTTGTCTTTTTTCAACCCAGATTCCTCAAGGGTCTTCTGGCGTTTCTTTGCAGGGTCACCAGAGGAAGGCTTCTCCACATTCGTCGCCTTAACCAGATGCCTCTTTTTCTGTTTCTTCTCTAGGGTGGCCTTTTCATTTCCTTGCCCCGCAGCCTCTGTTTGTCCCTCAGGTTCCTACTCATTAAAAAGAGGGACCTCGTCCCCCATAGCAGAGTAAGAGGAATTATTGGAGCTACCGCCTTAGTGGAGTTCCTCTTAGCCTGAATCTCATTCTCTTCAGAGGAAGAGTCACCATCTGCCAGCATGGATTTCAAGGACAACATCTCAGGAGATACTTTTTCAATTTGTTCTATAAAATAAGGAAAATTGAGTTAACACATGGGAGGAAAAACAATAAAAGCAGAATAAATATGTAATATAATCATAGTTCAAGAGCGGCCATTACGGAGATAGGTGTCCCAGACATCGGCACTTCCCAAGAGAAGCCGGCAAGAGAACCCCTTGAGTGTTTTTGAGGCCGATTTCATGGCACTCAATACTTCAACGGAATGAGAGGAGAGTTCGCTCTCCTCAGTATAGTAAGCACGGCTCAGTAGCAGAAAGTGCTCGTGAGACCAGCTGATAGGGAATTTGGTGAACCCTTCTTTGTTGAGCCAGAAGATTGGCTTATTGGATTGAACTCGGACCCGCGTGTAGTAATGTTTGAAGGAGCGTCCATCCACCTTAGCGGATTCGGTGTGGGACTTGAAGTTCACTAACCTTGAGTCACAACGGAGTGTTATGAACCCAAGGGCGCCCTTCTTGTTGGCACGGCGAACCACTTGGCAGTAGTAAAATAATTTGGCCACAGTGGCGGTGAAATTCAAGTGCTCTCCAAGAACTTTGAGAGCGCGCACAAAGCCTCAGCCGTTGGGATGCAGTTGAGTAGGGGCGTAGTCGAGGAAGCATAGGATGGCCATCTGAAACTCCATCATGGGAAAGCGGACCCCCAAGTTTTGAAAGACGAAGTCGTACATATAGACCGACCTCTCGTCTAGGACGCGGTGGCAGACCCTCTCAGTTGGACGGGGGGCAAGGACGAGAAAGCGTCCCTTGTACTTCTTGTCAGAGTAAATCTTGCAGTGGAGAGTGACTGGGTTTCCTTCTTTGTTTACATGATGTGAGGGGATTTCCAAGAATTCCTCCTCAACCCAGTAGTACGGCTTCTCCCTGTTCAGCTTTTCCCAGTTCAGCCGGTGTGCCACGACGTTGACACACCCTTCAGTAGTTCGCAGAATTAAGGTTTTGCCAGACCCTGAAATCTCCATAGTAGCTAATGCACGATGGAACGCGTGTATGCTATGGTAGAAGGCAACATCGTCAAAGAGATAGCCTTCATCACTTGACCCATCATTAGAGCACCTGGTGGCCCTCGAGTCAAGGGGATCCTTAGGGCGGCGCCGGACAACTGGCACTCACGAAGAGGAAGTTTCAACTCTCTCTGAGCGACGAGGTCCAGCCACAGGAAGATTCACTAGAATCCTTCCACCACAGTGGCTAGAGGGGGCACGAGAGCTCAGACTCCCCCTGGATGAGGTACCAGCATTGCCTGTTCTAGGGCGCATGGTTGAAGCAGAATGAATAAAAATGATATGGAGGTAAAGGATAGGGAGGTTACCTAAAAGAAGGAAGAACTTGGTGAAGAGGAAAGGCAGCAAGGAAATCTTCAGAAATTTGAGCAGAGGTTCACTAAGCTTGATAACAGAGATGAATTCCAAAATTCGTTAAGTGTCCCTTTTATAGGTAACGAAGAAGCACAGTGTTCTGCTAAAAGCTACGACGTTTGTTTCAAAACACAACCTTTTGAATTCAAATGACTTCATCATTTCGTCACTTAAAGCGCGAAAGTGGTAATGTTTCAGTAAAGGTTTTTACGAAACTGGCCTGTGGAAATTGAAATTCAGGCCCAATAAGCCCAATCGACGGTTACACTCTTGGGTAATGATGGTTCACATGTTAAAAAGGACATTTAATATCCAATCATTTCGGACGCATTTAATGCACCCCAACCACTCTTCGAATACCAAGAGTCTTGATTTCCAAAAACTCTTGGGATTTCCCTCGCTGCGAATACTTGTCTGATCCGTTGTGAATGGCATCATAAGAGCGGTTACTTAATTTACAAAGCGGTTGTGCTGGTAAGAAACCAAACACGCATATGTCAAAGAGTTTCTAGAAGGAATTTCTAGAGCGTTCCACCGGCATCCAGACTTCTTAAAGGATGTATAGCACATGTAAGCAACCTAACAGTCCCTCACATAAGCTAGGGGACAAATGATCCGGTCTGGATACCGGTCCCTAAAGTTATGACGTCATAGTGACCTCTTAAAGGAGTATCTGGTATCACAGGAAGACAATGCCATAACGGACATCCGTTGTCACCGTATCTGTCCTCGCGTCATTAAATGATTCTTCCATCCTTTATACGACGGATATCTTATCCGTTCTCATTTCCACAACGTGTATAACTGTTTGCCTCAGGATCACTATAAGATAAGAGTACCTTATAACTTATCAGCGAAGATACCCTGCATAGCGGAATGTGTTTATGTCAATTATCTCATAGAGTAAGTACAATTATCAGTGAAATATACGAAAAGGTGATTATCCTCCATCCCTATCACAGGATCGTGCTCTGATAATTGACCTACCCACTTGACACACTCTGAGCACTGAGTCACCTTGATTGACACACTCTACACATTATCAGAACCAAGGGGCCCACTTGTATCCAACGATTCATTTCCTACGTTCAACTATAAATAGCATGTTCCAACACACATGCAAGGTTACGTTGTTCTATCTCATATTCCTACTATTATATTGCTTAAGTATTCATTGAGTTCATACACTCTTCTAACTTGAGCGTCGAAGAATCTTCGCAGGTGGCACCACCTTTTGCCCTCTCTCAACGCGAAACGTTGATGTGAAGGATCTCTAGGACAACAAGACCGGTTTCTCCCACTGAGAGACCAGATTACAATACCGGATACCCACTGTACCAGTGTACAAACCCTACAACACCTGCATTCTTGTGGCTGGTCCCACACCGGATCCTAGACCCCGGTTCAGACCAGTTCATATATGTTATTTTTATAGTATACAAAATCAAATTCTATTTTGAAGTGGTTACTCTATGGTGATGTGTTTGGTTCTTTTTTTTTCTAGTTTAGGGTTATTACATAAAATTTATTTTATACTTATTGTAACATCCCAATTTTAAAGCTAAATGCCGACTGAAAAATAAACCATTAAGATTTTGATTCAAAAGTAAGAAGTTAATTGTTAATTATAATCAGATTAGCTTAAGGAATAATGACAAGTTAATTAAGGCTGAGTTGGTGAAAGATGGCTGTTTGTGATTGGCGAGTTACGTGAGTGGGCTGCGACTCACGTTTTCCCATCCCACTTCCTTCCCTTCGCATGCATATATATGCCCTGTACCACCGTGAATACTCATCCTTTTTCCCACTACTTCACTCTCTCTTTTCTTCTTCGCCTCTATCCTCTTTTCTCTTCTTGCCCTTCGCTTCCGGAGACAACGACGACGGTGCTGGAGGAAGGTCAGAGCCCCTCCAACTGGTGAAGGACGATCGTTGAGGCAGAGGAAGAACAACGCTCCATTCCCGAACCGAGTACAGAGTACGACGGAGTGAAAGAAGACCGAACGAATCAAAAGAAGGGCGTCAGACCCAACGTCGAGAGCAGAAAAGGTTCTTGAGTTCCTTCTGTAGGTAGGGGGCGCTTGTATGTCAAATGCATGGTCCATGAACGGTACCGGATGAATATACTGCTTGAGTATGTGTGTATGTGTTTATAACGACTGGATCTTATGCATGATTGATGATTCTGGATTCTGTGTGTATTACAGTGGTTATACAACAATTGCATGTAATCAAGATGGTAGTAGTGTAGTCTGTCGGCCTTGGGTAATGACGAATGAAATGTATGGTTTTATCTCTGTTAACACTGTGAGAATATGAATGTGTACTCGATAGTTGATTTGTCAGATGCTATTACTTGATTGTCCGATTGTTGTACATATTGGTGTGACTGATAAAACAAATATAAAGACTGTGTTGAATCTGTTCTTACTTAATGGTTGCGAAGGAGGTATCGGTTGTGTGATGATGCTTGCTAGTAAACGCATTAGCTGCATGTGTAAGAATGGGGTGACCCGTGGAAGGTCAAAAGCCCCGAGGGAATGACTTCCAGCTATAGACCTTGGCTAGATCCTGAAGGGGCTCGTGGTAGCCGTAGGAGCTAGAGAGGAGTCTCGAGACGCCAATGGGAGGCCAGTACCACGCGGGAAGAGCTAAAGGACGAGGGGCCAGTAAGGGGGGAACTGTAACTGAAAGTCATCACTCGAGTCGGATCCGCAGGCATGCATGTAGATATGAAGTTAATTAGGGTAGTACACATAGTATATGTTGGGTGTTATGAATGATTTCCGAGTGTGTGGATGCATGTGTATGTATGTATGAAGATGAACTAGACGTAGTATGTATGTTATAGATGTTATTCTGACTGGCATGGCCTTAGTTAACCTGAAAACGATTGAATGAAAGTAAGCGTGCGTACTGACACTGATACCGAGTCCTTGATTGTCATTTTACATGTAAAAAGCTCACCCCTGCAGTGGCTACATTTTTCAGTGAACATCTCTCGGAATGAAGCATGAAGGAGGAGCTGAGTGCAGAACGAAACAGCCGAGTGCTTTTGAATATATGTGTATATGTATATACTGTGTGTAAGGTCCTGTTAAGCCTTGGCCGGCTCATATTTTGGTTTTAGCTTTTACGATTAGAACTTGAACACCTTCGGGTGACAGAAGACATGATGAAACTCTTGTAATTATTTAAATGCTTCCCTATATATATATGTCGTGTGTTCTTCTATACTGTAGGTGACGCCCGAGCGGTAAATATGGATGTATGAGTATACCTTACGAGCGTAGGAGGTTAGTGTGTCTGTGGGCAGTAGCGGAGCTGAGTTGTTGCTGGGGAAAGGGAGGATAATAATTTATTCCAAGTGTTGAGAGGCTGAAATGGCTGAGTGGTTCCGAGTGAGTTAGTTACTACTCCCCGAGTGAATATAAGTCTGAGTATTCCCAAGTAAAAGTAGGTATAAAAGTCGAGCGAGATTCATTTGTATGAGTTCCTTCCGAGAGAAGAACACTTAGACGAACTCTTAGGGGAGTTCCCTTCGAGACATTCTGGCGAGTAACTTAGTGGAAAGATTCCCGAGCGCATAGGCTTAACGGATTCCGAGTGAAAACATGTATAAGTTACGAGGGGGAAATATTTCGAGTGAGAGTTTATAGAATCCGAGTGAAATAACCCTCCTTTACCGGGTGAATCAGGTGTGTACCTTGGTGGATAAATATAAGAGACTATGTTATAGAATGTAGGTGTGTTGGGGTCGTTTCCCGAGTGTTGGAACCCCTTATACCGAGTGGCCTTAGGAATGGATCCCGAGTGGACTTAGTCGTTTACCAAGTGTATGGATGTCTCGATGTCGAGTGGTGGTTTTGCCGAGTGAGGCTTCTCGCTTCAGCGAATGGAGGACTCGCTCCAGCGAATGTGTATTGCTGGAAGGCGTTTGTCGTGGTATCGCCCAAGCGATTGTGTGCTCGTCCGAGCGAGTTGGGTGTCTCGCCCAGGTGGATTTGTGTCTCACTTGAGCGAGTGTACGCTATATGGTGGTTCGCTCAGGCGGTGTCGGTGCTTCCGTGTGAATAGTTTTAATTCCCTTGCCTTCCTTTTCTTTTTCTTTTGGGCCATAGGGCCAGCTCTCATATCTTCATATAAGGGAGTGTTTTTATTATGGATCCAGGTTATTTTCTAATTAATTCATGAAAAATTTTCCCCCTAAAAATTAGGATGTTTCATTTTGGTATCAGAGCAGACCGAAAGGTCCAAGGCCAAGGTATGCTTACCGAGAGTAAGCGGTTGTGTGCTTTCTGACTGAGTGATCATCATGATTGTGATACAAGTTGAACCTGATTGATATTGACTTGTGGATAGGAGGTTGTTCCCCTCCTGGTCTGATTGATTGTATAACATATAGAAATAGTATGATGTGTTAAGATGCTGAACATTAGGCTGAAATCCGATTGATAATGAGTGGCTCGGTATACTTATCCTTGAATGTTAATTTCAGAGATAAGGGATGACGCATCGCCAAAGCATGGAGGCTATAGCCACAGCATTCCAACGCTTTACGGACGTGTTTGAGAGGCAGGGCCAGACTCGAGCTGAGGATGGCCACGTGCTGGACCGCTTCCTGAAGAGGAAGCCGAGTGAGTTTCAGGGAGGACGTAACCCGGAGGCAACTTTTAAATAGACTCAGGAGCTGGAAAGAATTTTTGGGGGTCTTCGTTGTACCAAGGCCCAAAAGGTGGAATGTACAGTGTATATGCTGCGAGATAAAGCGGAGAATTGGTAGACGATAGCCAGAAACTGATTCCCTGATGATGATGCTCAGATGACATGGAACGATTTCAAGACATGCTTCTTAGAGAAGTATTTCCCCGACACAGTAAGGAGTCGGAAGGAGTTGGAGTTTATGGAGTTGAAGCAGGGCTCCATGACTATGGAAGAGTATGCGACTAGGTTCGAAGAGCTGTGCCTATTCTACCCACCTTTCCAACAACCAGGGACGGAGAGCTCCAAGTGCCTTAAATTTGAAAATGGGTTGAGATCAGATATTAAGAGGGCCTGCAGATATCAAAAGATCAGGAGTTTTCTTGCATTGGTGAACAAATGTAGGATATTTGAAGAAGATGACAAAGCCCATTCGGGCCAGAGCAGCAGAGCCAACCATTACTTGAGGCCTCAGCAGTCACGTTTCAAGAGGCCAGGAAACGTAGGAAGAAATGGACCCTTTACCAGATATCAAGATCGCAGTAACCAAGGGAGACAAATGAGTGGACGACCAAGGTATGGCAAGTGTTTTAAATGTGGGGGTGACCACTTTGCTCAGAATTGCAATGGTACAGAGGTCAAGTGCTTTCATTGCCAGGAGAAGGGACACATTCGCCCCGACTGCCCCCAACTTCATCAAGCAAACCCCAATGCACGTCATGGAGGTTTCCAAGAGAGAAACCGAGGGAACGATAACCAAGGACCGAGCGGCAGAGGCAGCAGAGCCAGAGGGAATATGATGTTTGCCCCAAATAACCGGAAGAGAGATGCCGATCAACCAACTGCTGGAAGAGTTTACACAATCAATGCGGAAGATGCGGCACAGGCGAATGACTTGGTACAGAGTAAGTGCCTACTTGGTAAATATACACTTAATGTAATTTTTGATTTTGGAGCCACCCACTCCTTCGTAGCTGATGAGTGTGTGAGATGACTACGATTACCGACTGTGGATATGGATCGGATTTTGGAAGTAACCAACCCGACTGGCCCTAAGGTGTTGACATCAACAATGTGTAAGGATATAACGTTTGTGTTGGACTATCGGAGTTTTACCTTCGATCTTGTGTGTGTGCCTTTGAAGGGCCTTGATATCGTGCTCGGCATAGATTGGCTTTCAGCCAACAAGGTGTTAGTGGATTGTAGAAACCGAAGGATAATCTTCCCGAGACAGCACAATGAGGACGACACGGCACAAGGTATAGCTCAACTATTTATGATGCTTTATTTAACCGAGGGTGAAAGCAAAACCCGAGTGAACGAAATCCCAACTGTCTGTGAATTCCCAGAAGTGTTTCCCGAGGACGTACCGAGTGTCCCTCCCAATAGAGAAGTTGAATTCTCTATAGACTTGATTCCTGGAGCCGAGCCAGTCTCTAGTGCACCTTATAGAATGTCCCCAACTGAATTGGCTGAGCTGAAGAAGCAAGTAGATGAGTTACTCAGAAAACAATTCATTAGACTGAGCGTATCACCATGGGGTGCACCTGTGCTGCTTGTTAAGAAGAAGGATGGCAGCATGAGACTCTGTATAGATTACCGACAGCTAAACAAACTCACGATTAAGAACCGATACCCATTGCCCCGAATTGATGACTTGATCGACCAACTGCGTGGAGCCTCAGTCTTCTCAAAGATCGACCTGCAATCGGGATACCACCAAATCCGAGTGAAGGACTCGGATATCCCAAAGACTGCCTTTAGGACTCGGTATGGTCACTACGAGTATGTAGTGATGCCGTTCGGTGTGACAAACGCCCCTGCTGTCTTCATGAATTACATGAACAGCATATTCCACCCATATCTAGACCGATTCATAGTAATCTTCATCGATGATATCTTAGTTTACTCGAAGACTCCTGAGGAGCATAAAGGACACCTCCGAGTGGTACTCCAAGTGTTAAAGGAGAAGCAGCTGTTTGCAAAGCTTTCAAAGTGCGATTTCTGGATGGATAAAATCCATTTCCTCGGACATGTGATTTCCGAGGAAGGTGTCTCGGTGGACCCTGCGAAGGTGACAGCTATAATGGCATGGGAGAGACCCAAGTCGGTCTCGGAGATAAGGAGCTTTATGGGCCTGGCAGGTTACTATAGGAGGTTCATTGAGGGTTTTTCTAAGTTGGCTTTGCCACTAACTAAGTTGACTCGGAAAAACATTCCCTTCTTATGGAGTTTCGAGTGCGAAAGCAGTTTCCGAGGGCTGAAAGACAAGTTGACGACTGCCCCAGTGTTGGCATTACCTAACTTACAAAAGAGCTTCGTGGTTTATTGTGATGCATCAGGACTCGGATTAGGATGCGTGCTAATGCAGAAAGACCGGGTGATAGCGTATGCCTCTCGGCAATTGAGACCTCACAAGCAGCATTATCCGACCCACGACTTGGAATTGGCAGTTGTGGTGTTCGTGTTAAAAAACTGGAGGCATTATTTGTTCGGGTCCAGATTTGAAGTATACAGTGATCACAAGAGCCTCAAATACTTATTCGACCAGAAGGAGCTGAACATGAGGCAGAGGAGATGGATGGAATTTCTAAAGGATTATGATTTCGAGCTAAAGTACCACCCGGGCAAGGCAAATGTTGTTGCCGACGCATTGAGTCGGAAATCCCTTCATGTAGCAGTGATGATGGTGAAGGAGGTAGAACTATTAGAACAGTTTCGAGACATGAACTTACATGTTGACATCCCCTCCTCTCGGAAAATGACGATCGGCACGCTGAGGATTGCCAATGACTTCTTGAAATCTGTGTACGAGCAGCAGCAGTCGGATTCCTACTTGGCCGAGATGAAGGAGACTCAGACCAAAGTTAAGGATTTGTCCTTGACCGAGGGAACGAATGGAATCTTCCGAGTAAGAAACAGAATATACGTGCCGGGTGGAGGAGAATTGAGGAGAATTATGCTTGATGAGGCTCACAAGAGCTTGTTAAGTATCCACCCGGGTACCACGAAGATGTACCATGACCTGAGAACGTAGTTCTGGTGGCCCGGACTAAAGAGGGATGTGGCAGAATACGTGGCTCGGTGTATTACCTGTCAAAAGTCGAAGGTCGAGCACCAGAAGCCGCATGGTGCATTGCAGCCCCTGGAGATTCCCGTGTGGAAATGGGACTCAATTGCTATGGACTTCATCATGGGGTTGCCAAGAAACCGAGCGGGCCATGATGCAATTTGGGTCATTATTGACCAACTGACGAAGAGTGCACACTTCCTGCCTGTGAACATGAAGTACCCGATGCATAGGTTAGCATGGATTTACATTCAAGAAATTGTCCGACTGTATGGTATACCGACTTCTATCGTATCAGATAGGGATCCTAGGTTCACGTCCCAGTTTTGGACCAGCCTGCACCAGGAAATGGGCACGAGACTTTGGCTTAGTTCCGCTTACCACCCTCAATCGGATGGACAATCCGAGCGAACGATTCAAAGCTTGGAAGACCTACTAAGGGCGTGTGTGTTGGAGCACGGTGGAGATTGGGAACAGTACCTTCCCTTGATTGAGTTTACATACAATAACAGTCACCACAACAGTATTGGTATGGCACCCTACGAAGCACTATATGGACGAAGATGCCAAACCCCACTTTGTTGGTCGGAGACGGGTGAGAGTCTGCTATTGGGACCCGAAATTGTAAAGCAAACATCAGAACAGATCCGGGTGATAAAGAAAAGAATGAAGGCGTCTCAGGACAGGCAGAAGAGCTACCATGACAAACGAACCAGACCATTAGAGTTTTCAGTCGGAGACAAGGTATTTTTAAGGACTTCACCGAGTAAAGGAGTCGGGCGAGCCTTGAAAAGCAGAAAGTTGAGCCCTCGATACATTGGGGCTTATGAGGTGTTAGAACGAGTCGGCTCCATGGCATATCGTATAGCACTACCGACCCACTTATCCCAATTGCACAACGTGTTTCATGTGTCTCAACTAAAGAAGTGTCTGCATGACCCCAACCACATAATGCCTGATGACGAAGTGGAAATCAAGGAGGACCTGACCACTATGACTATACCGATCAGAATCGTGGACCGATCGGTAAAGCGGTTGAGGAGCAAGAACGTACAACTGGTTGAAGTAGAGTGGCAGCAAGGCAGGACTACCTCTTGTACCTGGGAACGCGAAGACGCCATGAGACAGCAGTACCCCGAGTTGTTTACTAAGGTGAGTTACCGACTGAATTTCGTGTGAGTTACCGACTGAATTTCGAGGACGAAATTCTTTTTGAGTGGGGGAGAACTGTAACATCCCAATTTTAAAGCTAAATTCCGAATGAAAAATAAACCATTAAGATTTTGATTCAAAAGTAAGAAGTTAATTGTTAATTATAATCAGATTAGCTTAAGGAATAATGACAAGTTAATTAAGGCTGAGTTGGTGAAAAATGGCTGTTTGTGATTAGCGAGTTACGTGAGTGGGCTGCGACTCACGTTTTCCCATCCCACTTCCTTCCCTTCGCATGCATATATATGCCCTGTACCACCGTGAATACTCATCCTTTTTCCCACTACTTCATTCTCTCTTTTCTTCTTTGCCTCCATCCTCTTTTCTGTTCTTGCCCTTCGCTTCTAGAGATCACGACGACGGTGCTGGAGGAAGGTCAGAGCCCCTCTAACTGGTGAAGGACGATCGTTGAGGCAGAGGAAGAACAACGCTCCATTCCCGAACTGAGTGCAGAGTACGACAGAGCGAAGGAAGACTGAACGAATCAGAAGAAGGGCGTCAGACCCAACGTCGAGAGCAGAAAAGCTTCTTGAGTTCCTTCTGTAGGTAGGGGGCGCTTGTATGTCAAATGCATGGTCCACGAACGGTACCGGATGAATGTACTGCTTGAGTGTGTGTGTATGTGTTTATAACGACTGGATCTTATGCATGATTGATGATTCTGGATTCTGTGTGTATTACAGTGGTTATACAACAATTGCATATAATCAAGATGGTAGTAGTGTAGTCTGTCAGCCTTGGGTAATGACGAATGAAATGCATGGTTTTATCTCTGTTAACACTGTGAGAATATGAATGTGTACTCGAAAGTTGATTTGTCAGATGCTATTACTTGATTGTCCGATTGTTGTACATATTGGTGTGACTGATAAAACAAATATAAAGACTGTGTTGAATCTGTTCTTACTTAATGGTTGCGAAGGAGGTATCGGTTGTGTGATGATGCTTACTAGTAAACGCATTAGCTGCATGTGTAAGAATGGGGTGACCCGTGGAAGGTCAAAAGCCCCGAGGGAATGACTTCCAGCTACAGACCTTGGGTAGATCCTGAAGGGGCTCGTGGTAGCCGTAAGAGCTAGAGAGGAGTCTCGAGACGCCAATGGGAGGCCGGTACCACGCGGGAAGAGCTAAAGGACGAGGGGCCAGTAAGGGGGGAACTGTAACTGAAAGTCATCACTCGAGTCGGATCCGCAGGCATGCATGTAGATGTGAGGTTGATTAAGGTAGTACGTATAGTATGTGTTGGGTGTTATGAATGATTTCCGAGTGTGTGGATGCATGTGTATGTATGTATGAAGATGAACTAGACGTAGTATGTATGTTATAGATGTTATTCTGACTGGCATGGCCTTAGTTAACCTGAAAACGATTGAATGAAAGTAAGCGTGCGTACTGACACTGATACCGAGTCCTTGATTGTCATTTTACATGTAAAAAGCTCACCCCTGCAGTGGCTACATTTTTCAGTGAACATCTCTCGGAATGAAGCATGAAGGAGGAGCTGAGTGCAGAACGAAACAGCCGAGTGCTTTTGAATATATGTGTATATGTATATACTGTGTGTAAGGTTCTGTTAAGCCTTGGCCGGCTCATATTTTGGTTTTAGCTTTTACGATTAGAACTTGAACACCTTCGGGTGACAGAAGACATGATGAAACTCTTGTAATTATTTAAATGCTTCCCTATATATATATGTCGTGTGTTCTTCTATACTGTAGGTGACGCCCAAGTGGTAAATATGGATGTATGAGTATACCTTACAAGCGTAGGAGGTTAGTGTGTCTGTGGGCAGTAGCGGAGCTGAGTGGTTGCTGGGGAAAGGGAGGATAATAATTTATTCCAAGTGTTGAGAGGCTGAAATGGCTGAGTGGTTCTGAGTGAGTTAGTTACTACTCCCCGAGTGAATATAAGTCTGAGTATTCCTGAGTAAAAGTAGGTATAAAAGTCGAGCGAGATTCATTTGTATGAGTTCCTTCCGAGAGAAGAACACTTAGACGAACTCTTAGGGGAGTTCCCTTCGAGACATTCTGGTGAGTAACTTAGTGGAACGATTCCCGAGCGCATAGGCTTAACGGATTCCGAGTGAAAACATGTATAAGTTCCGAGGGGGAAATATTCCGAGTGAGAGTTTATAGAATCCGAGTGAAATAACCCTCCTTTACCGGGTGAATCAGGTGTGTACCTTGGTGGATAAATATAAGAGACTATGTTATAGAATGTAGGTATGTTGGGGTCGTTTCCCGAGTGTTGGAACCCCTTATACCGAGTGGCCTTAGGAATGGATCCCGAGTGGACTTAGTCGTTTACCAAGTGTATGGATGTCTCGATGCCGAGTGGTGGTTTTGCCGAGTGAGGCTTCTCGCTTCAGCGAATGGAGGACTCGCTCCAGCGAATGTGTATTGCTGGAAGGCGTTTGTCGTGGTATCGCCCAAGCGATTGTGTGCTCGTCTGAGCGAGTTAGGCGTCTCACCCAGGAGGATTTGTGTCTCGCTTGAGCGAGTGTACGCTGTATGGTGGTTCGCTCAGGCGCTGTCGGTGCTTTCATGTGAATGGTTTTAATTCCCTTGCCTTCCTTTTCTTTTTCTTCTTGGCCATGGGGCCAGCTCTCATATCTTCATATAAGGGAGTTTTTTTATTATGGATCCAGGTTATTTTCTAATTAATTCGCGAAAAATTTTCCCCCTAAAAATTAGGATGTTTCACTTATTTTTAAAATTCATTCTAGTTATTATGTTAATTATTTAAGAAAAACTTCTTATTCCATTATCATTTAGTTTTCTTGCATATTAGAAATTTATCTTCAAATTATGACTTTTATATTAGAAATGTCAGTACAACCTTTTTCAAAATTTAATATTATTTTCATTTTTTATTGCAAGTAGTAATTCTTTGTGATTTGAAGTATATCTATTGTTCATTCAAAGTAGTGCAACTGTGAAAAGTTTATCTATCTATTTTGGTGACACGTTAGGTAAGCTATTTATTCATTTTATTTTATTTTTTACTTTTTTGGTGTAAACTTCACCCACTTCCTATATCAATATGGATGCTTGGTTTAGTCAGCATTATATGTAGGAATAAAAATGTTCACTTTATGTTTACAATTTGTAATTTATCAATTACATTAATTAATATTTCAATGAAATGTCTTACTATATATGTTTTGCTTATTTTAATATACTTGGGATAATGGACAAGACTTGGACAAATTTACCAAGATATTGTGATGACTACATCAATGGTGTTAACTCATTCTTAGATTTTGCCTTTACTAGAGGAAAATCTTAAGGAGGAGAAATATTATGCCTTTATAGTAAGTGTAACAATTGTAGTTGGGAATGTAGGGACGTGGTGTTTGATCATCTCATAAGCAAAGGGTTCCAAACAGGCTATACTATTTGGGTTAATCATGGAGAAGGGATCACTCCTATGGACCTCATCGATGATCAACATGAAAGTAGGGATGACATTGATGGATTATTGTAAGACGTGATTAGAGAAGGAATTCATGAAGGACCAAATGAAGATGCAAATAAGTTCTATAGGTTGATTGAGGAGGCAAAAGAAGAACTGTATCCAGGTTGTAAAAAGTTTTCTACATTGTCATTCATGCTTCGAATGTATATGTTGAAGTGTCTACATGATTGGAGCAATGCATCATTTACCGCTTTACTTGAGCTGCTAAAGGAAGTTATGCCTCATTTATATGTTCTCAAGTCTTACAATAAGACAAAAACCATGATAAAAGACTTAGGCCTTAATTATGAAAAGATTCATGCTTGCCCTTGCGATTGCATTCTTTATCACGGTAAATATAAAAATGAGGAGTTTTGCCCCATTTGTAAGAAAGCAAGATATATTGAAAATCCTCAACTAGACCCAGAGGGCATAGAAACAAAGAAAAAATATGTTCCTGTAAAAGTTTTGAGACATTTTCTGTTAATTCCAAGGCTTCAAAGGTTGTTCATGTGCTCAATAACAGTAGAATCATTGAGGTGGCATGAAGAAGGATGCTCAAAAGATGGGAAGTTAAGGCATCCAGTTGATGGTCAATCATGGAAAGACTTTGATCTACGTCATTCTGAATTTTCTAGTGATTGTCGTAACATCAGACTTGGACTAGCCAATGACGGGTTCAACCCTTTTAGGACAATGAATATATCCTATAGTACTTGGCCAGTAGTTTTGGTTGCATATAATTTCCCACCCTGGTTGTGCATGAAGCTGGAGTATTGTATGTTATCATTACTAATTCCTGGACCAAGTTCTCCTAAAAATGATATCGATGTGTATCTCCAACCTTTAGTTGATGAGTTGAAGGTGTTATGGGAGGAAAGAGTAGAAACATATGATGCATCAATGAATCAAACATTGCAATTATGTGGTGCTCTTTTATGGACCAGTCATGATTTTCCAGGATATGCTATGTTATTGGGTTGAAGCACAAAAGGAGAGCTTGCTTGCCCTTGTTGTAACTATGAAACTTGTTAAGTATATTTATATCATAGTCGTGCCTTTTTGGTTATGGATCACCCTTATAGGTTGGATAAAAGTTCTTTCAATGGTGAGGAAGATTTCAGGTCTACACCGTGTGCATTGGATGGGGTATAGATATTTGAACACTTGAAGAATTTTATCAATAGGTTTGGAAAGAAGCAAAAGAAGAACAACAACAAACCTTGGAGAAAAGATTTATTTTCTTTGAGTTTCCATATTGGAAGTATAACACATTGCGCCACAATCTTGATGTTATACACATAGAAAAAAACATATGTGATAGCATTATTGGAACTCTATTGGATATTGTAGGGAAGACAAAGGACCATTTGAATGCTCGTTATGATTTGGAAGATATGGGTATTAGAAAGAACCTTCAGCCAAAGGAAATAGAAGGGGGTAAAAAGGCAATATTTCTAAAAGCCTATTTTTCCTTAACTACAGAAGAGAAATCTATTTTTTATGGAATTTTAAAGGCTGTAAAACTACCAACTAGCAGTGTTTCAAATATTTCTCGATGTGTTCAAGTTGCTAAAAGGAAAATATCGGATATAAAAGTCATGATGCTTATTTCATGTTACACTATTTATTGCAAGTAGCAATCAAAAGTACAATGAGTTATTAAGTGACTAGTCCCTTGATTTGTCTCAGTTCTTTCTTTCATACTTTGTGCCAAAAAGTTATTGAAGTGAGTGATCTAGATAATTTAGAAGATGATATAGCTGAAATTTTATGCCAATTGGAACGAGTTTTCCCTCTTTCATTCTTTGACATAGTGGTGCATTTGCCTATCCATTTAGCGAATGAGGTGAGATTAGGTAGTCTGGTCCAATTTCGATGGATGTACCCCATTAAAAGATATTTATACAGATTAAAGTCTTATGTTTGTAATAAGAGTCATCCAGAAGGCTCAATTGCTGAAGGATACTTGGTGGAGGAATGTTTGACATTTTGCTCAAGATATTTGAATCCTAGCAGTTGGGCCATCTAGTTATTTTTCAAGCTTAGGTCAACCAATGGGTGGAAAGAAGAAAGGCCAAGCATTTTCTCTAGATGATGTCTCAATGATGCAAGCTTATTCATATATCTTGTTCAACTGTGAAGAAATTAAAGAATACATTAGGTGTTCTTCCAACTCTCTTTCACAACATATTTGAAATTCTACAATATAATTAGAATCTTAATTGAAAGATATTTTTTCTTTGTAGAGAGCATGAGGACTATGTTAATAATCATGCCAAAGGAAGAAAATGGAGCAAAGCTAAAAATTCAAAGCCAAGATTTTAGTCATTGGTTTAAAGCCCGTGCCAAGGATGGAAACATGACAAAGAAACAAATAGAATTGTCTAAAGGGCCAAATTCTGTGGCAAAATGATTTTCAGGATATATGGTCAATGGATATACATTTCATACTAGGAAACATGATGTAAGACACACAACTCAAAATAGTGGTGTGACATTGGTGTGTGAAACTGCAAGTTTCGCTAGCTCCAAGGATGAAAATCCAAAGACAAAAGTTGTTACTTACTATAGAATAATAAATGATATTATTGAGTTAGATTATTATTCTCATTTTAAGTTTATCCTTTTTAAGTGCGATTGGTTTGAATTTGAGGAAGAGGAGTATGGGTTGACTTGTGTTAACTTTAATAAAAGATGCTACAAGGATAATCCTTTTCTGATTGCTTCTCAAGTCCTCCAATGCTTCTATATCCAAAACCCATTTAATGCAAATAAGCATTATGCCATGAAAACAATACCTATGGACTTCTTAAATATAAAGGATGAAACTGATTTTGATGCTTAAGAATCTTATGAAAATGAACCAGTTGAGCATGTAAATGTTTTAAGTGTACCAAGAGATGGTTATGAAATTCAATGGGTTAGGGAAGATATTCCAAATACAATTGCTGAAAAACCTGTACTTGTGCCACCCTAAAATGAAGATGAAGAAGATTCTGAGTTTGAATAAACTGTGAATCCATGGAGTAATTCTTTTGTGTTTCATAATATACTTTAGACTATTCAGATCACTTCTTGATCTACTTTTGGTTTTGTTTTTTTTTGTCAATATCTTTAAGATTGTATGGTTGAAATAGCTTAAGTTAATGTTTATGCTAATATCATATTTTTTCACAAAAAATACAGAGGGTTCAAAGTTCCAATGAAGGATTTCATTATCATTTCCCAAAAAATGCAATGTCAAGTGTTGAGTTACTTTTAATGTTTAACAAAGTCAAACGTGAAAAGATGGTGGGATCTAGAGAAAGAATTCATGAAGTTGATGAACATGTTCAACAATAAGATCCAAGGAAGAAAGAAAGAACTAGCCTATCATTAACAAAAGCTGCCAATAACCAACAAGATCCAAGCAAGGTCAAAAGCACTAGCCTACCAATAACCAAAGTTGTCACCCAAGCAAAAGGTTCCAATCCAAAACAAAGGAAGGAACCAACTGTTCAAGCCAAAGGCTGCAATTTAAATCAAAGGAAGGAAACTATGACTAACATGGCCACTCAATCTAAGAAATCTACAACTTTAACTCAAAACAAGCTGCCCAAGACTCAAAGTGTAACTCATGTTGAAGAATCTTATAAGAAGGCTAAACTAAAGAGGAAGTTTAGTGTTGCAGTAACACTTGGTGACGAAGGATCGAGTGACAAGAAAAAAGTCTCCTAAAAAGAAAAAAGAAAACTGCAAAGTTCCCTTCCATGTCTATTAATGAATTTCTTGAATTAAACCAAGAACAAAATAAAGACTAAATGGAGGATGATGAAGCTGATAATGGTATTGGGTAGCAACTAGAAGGAGATATTAGTCCAAGTGAAGCTAATGAGCAAGCCAACAATGATGAGATAGAAGGTAGTCATTTTTTTTCTTATTCACTTAACAGCCTTTGTTTATAAACTTACATAGCTTTTATATATTCCATACCTATATATAACAGGGAAAAAAGTCAAAAGACACAAGGAAAAACACCATGTATAAAAATTCAAGCAAGGTCAAAAGAAGAACAACAAAATGTCACCCTAGATGATCAAGGGGAGGTAATTGGGCCAAATGAGAAAGTAGTATCAAACTTAGGTTACTTTGTGGGCACAATAGCTAGAAATTCAAATTTTTGTCCCTTAAATTACACAAATTGGAAATTGGTTCCAAATAATGATGATATATGGGAATATGTCAATGTAAGAATACTAAACCTACTTCAGTTTTATTAATTTATAGTTGCTCGACTTGTTTATGTTGATGGTTAGTGATGATTTATGTATAATGCTAGATATTTAGTTGTCTTATTTGTTAATAACATCATTTTATGTTTGATGCAGTCTAAATTTGACATTCCAATTGAAGGAAAAAAATGTTACTTGCTCTTGCCAATGATGCTTGGAGACGCCACAAACACAATATTTAGAAGGAACATTTTGAAAAGTATAAAAGTACAACTGAAAGGTTGAAACTTCATCCCAAAAAGATTCTAGAAGCATATTTTAAAGAATTAATGAAATATTGGAGGAATGAAGATGTTAAAGTAAGATTTCCAAAACTAATGATGATAGATTCTTACTTTTATGTTTTAATATTTTGTTAAAAAAATGTTGGACAATGTAGGCAATGTGCCAACAAAATGCAAGGAACAGAGCTAAACAAAAGTTTAGGCATCGGATGGGACCTATCAAATTTGCTAGAATACGTGCAAGATTGGTAAAATATTTAAATATAAATAGTAATTATTATGTTTTTGTGTGTGAGTATGGACATTTATGTGAGTGCTTTCAATTTTATGTTACTAACTCTTGTTTAAAATGATTGTTGGATATGATTTAGTATGCTAAGAACAATGAACAACCCAACCAAGCTGAGATGTTCATTGAAACTTGTCAAAGTACGAAGGGAAAGCCATTAGATAAGGACACCTAAGATGCTATTGTATGTTTCCTTTTAGCTCTAAAAATGTTTTGGATGATATATATTTATGTGTTATTTAGATTCTAATGAACATTATATTTATTTATATAAGGCTACTCTTCAAAATGAAATTCAGAACTCTAGTGAATCTGCCATAAAAGCCTTCTAATACTTGTTTGGAAAGAAAAAATTAGGAATGTATGTTGTATGGGTAAAGGTATCACACCAACTATTTTAAAGAAAAATAAAGAAATTACAGCAATTAAGAAAAAACATGATGGTGAAATATCTTGTTTACAAGCTAAAGTTCAAGGTATGGAACAAGAAATGGATGGGTTAAAGACTCTTGTGAAATGTTTTTTGCTACAAAACAACCCGGGAATGGACTTGGAGTCTTTGGCAGCAAAATTAGGATGCAGTTTAGGTGATGCTAGCAGTGCACCTAATTTTTCAAGCCATGAAGAGGTATACTTTTCACTTCTAATTAATTATTCTAGTGTTGAAATCAACTTATTTGCTCTTAAAGCATTATTTAACAAAATAGATTTCTTAGTTGTCCAAAGATTGCTTTTGTCAAGATGTTTTCTTGTAGTTTTATCATGTTATACTAAGTGCTAAATTGTTTTCAATGTCTTGAAGTAGTTTTTGGGTGGCTAGTTTGGTCCATTACAAGAATTACTTAATAGTATTAGGAATATGTCATGTTTATGTTAGTTGATGAGTATCTCATGTTCATATATGCCCTTGGAAATATGTGTTTGTTGTATGATGGATGGATGTCTATATATTTTGTGCAGGGGGACTTTGTGTAATCTTTATGTGCTTTTGGATTTTAATATAGATGTATAGTCATTTCATGGTTTATTTGGCCTTTTGAAAAAATTATTGGTGGGGTATATAAATAAATATATATTTATATATATACACTTTATATCTTATATTTAATCTAATAATTGTGATATCTTGCAGGAAAATGATGTTGAACAAGAAGACTAGTAAGATCTAGTGGGACTCAAGAAGAATGATTTAATGTTCTAGAAATGTTTTGTTTTTAGGGACATTTTTTGTCATGGGAAGAAAGTACTAGTGCATTGTAATTAAGGGGAATTTTATTTTGATTTAGTGAAGTAACATTTTAGATTTACCACTACTACACTTTGATATTATTATAAGGCCTCTTTTGATGTATAAGCATTTTAATTAAGGTCTAATATTAGATAGAGTTTCATATTTTTAATGTATTTAAATGATGTTAAATTTATAATTATATTTATGAATTAAGGCGTAATATATATAATGATTAGGTCATACAAAAAATGAGCCAATTTTATTATCTATAACCACTTACTATAGATAATTTTTGCAAACTTAATATTTCTTATGTTAAGAAATGAAATGGTTTTTCTGTCCAGAAAAATGTTTTATAAAAGAAGGTAATACACTTAAAATGTTCCAATACTAATAGCCAACGATTGTATAGTTGTTTCCTAAACCATCAGGTAACGGTTTTGAAACTGTTCTAAATAAAAGATGCTACAGTTGACTAAACATTGTAATTACTGATGCAATGACAAATAAGTGTTCCATTTATTATATCATTTGCTACATGTGACTACCGTTGCATATAGATTACAAAATTGAAAAAACCATTGCATTTGTTTTCACTAAAACCATTGTTTTTTCTAGTAAAAAAGCAACAGTTTTTTACTATCGTAGCCCTTAATCAAAAAAACAATTGCCTATACCTATGGTAACGTTCAACAAAAGCACAGTTGGGGAACTGTTGCTTTAACTTTAAGGAACGCTTTTTTTACTTTCTCCAACTGTTTTCAACCGTTGCTGAAGAACAAAAATGTTGTAGTGGACCATCAGTACACTCACACACTAGTCTTAATGTATTTACATGTTCCCACGTAAATACTTGACTAGGGATAGTTTAAGAATAACTCTTATATGACCTATTACTCATACGATAAATAAAGGCTGTTAAACTATTTAACAAAAAAATACCTTATGCAAAATGATGCGTCTTATATAGGTTCTTAGTGCATATTTCCAACAAATCTTAAATTCCACAAATTCTAAATCACTACATTTTGTTCACTTTTAAACACAACTTCATCAATGAGGACAATTATCACAACAGACCATTTTCATTTTCTTTCTTAAACCTGGGCAAGGACCACACCTCAATTTCTCATTCTCAATGGGTACTAATTCAATAACAACATCTAGCCCAAGATAAATTCACCTGAAGTCCACAATCCATAATTCTTAATTCATAATTCACAATTCACAATTCACAATTCATATATTCTCAAACTAAGGTTCTCGCCGACACTCAAACTTTTAATTTCTTTTCAAACAGCTAATACACTTACTTTCTCATCATTCAACAACTACAACAACCATGGTTTAGTCATTACTCAAGATTAATCATCAAGATTCACCCACACAATTAAAACATTTAATCTTTGTATAACTAAGCACTTCAAACAAACAATTCCAGGCAAATGCTCACAATCCACACATTATCCTTTTTGTAACCTTGCTTATATTTATTTTCAATACTCAAGAAACATTATTTATTCAAGAAAAGTTTATATACTCTTCGTCGTTACCATTTAACCACAACACCACCAACCACTCAAATATCATTAAAAATTTATTTTACCAAGCATAACAACTTCAATACACCTCACGGTCATGCATAATGATATAACTGAAATTTTCAAAACCAATCCAAGTAACATTGCCAACATTTCACATGTCATCACTATTCAGCTTTTTCACATCAAATTAACCAAGACTAATTTTCAGCACCATCGAGATTTAATATTACATTTTTATATTGAATAGAAATCACAATTTTCTCACGGTTAAGGGGGTTGCAAAATAGCAATTAACAACTTCTTTTAAAACCATTTCTAAACTTAAAAATTTGTTTCAAAAATCAAGGGAAATATCTTGCATTGCACATGGTCAAGGAACAACAAGAGAAACCAAAACTTTGCTAACAATTAATCGCATGCATGTACATTTTACAAGTACCATCATCACATAACACACCATCACAACACATGCATCAATTTTTCTTCATCCAAGGCTGAAACCAAACTCAAAAATTGAAAGGAAATAAACATCACCATTCGGCCAAGGGAGGTTCCAAAACATCCTTTATCATCTTCATAAATTTTCAGCCTTAGCATGTTATTTTCAAAAACAATTTCAACCCTTAAACCCTTAAATCAAGGCTGTTTGGAACTTCCACATGGTGAGAACCTTAGGGGATTCTCACCAACCTAATGCATGTGATATCTAGAGAAAAATAAGAGAGTATACTCCCCCTACCTCATGATAGCTTCACGGAAATGAGAAAGCAAAAATAACTTCAGTTTTTTGCCTTTTTCCACCTGCGGGTTTAACATGTGAGAAGAAAGAGATTGGTGTTATTTTATGCTTAAAGTAATGGGAATGAGGAGAAGAAGAACAATGGTGGTTTTGGGTGGAAGAATCAAGAGAAATTTATGGATTTCCTTACGAAATGGCAAGAAATCTCTTAAAGAGAAAGAGAGCAATGTCATGGCTGGAAGGGAAAAATGAAAAGAGTGAAAAACTTGTTTTCCAAGATGTTCATAATGTTGAAGAGATAGTGGAACTCGGTCCAATTAGAGAGGAACAAACGGCGCCATGTGTCAAAAGCCAATTAGACCATGTTTTAGTGGAATGATGATGTGGCACGATTTAGAAAGCTGGAACTTGCTAAATTTTTTAAATTATGTTGCGGCTAAAATTTGATAAAACTCACAACATGAAAGTTATAGATATTTGTTTCCTCTTCAAAATGAGTTGAAGTACGCAAAAATTCGATATAAAAAGTGAGAGATATGCCTGAGTACTGAAACTATTCCAAATAGTAACTAATTATTGGTCAGTACACTTAGAAAAACTGCAGGTAAAATGTGTAGAGAATTAGCTTTTGGACTCTTCATCAAAGTTGTAGAATACAAGTTTAGGAATTATAAAAAAAGGAATCATTCGATTTCGAGGTCATACAAAAGAGAAAGGCTGAAAACACTGAAGATGGGTCAACTGAATCAAGGAATTCCAGGATCAATGTACTATTTTAAAATCTGGTATTGATTGAGTAAGAACTGGATTTTGAGGTCAACATAAGAGTTATAGGAAATTTTGGTACAAAAAATTAAGGACAAGAATCATTCAATTCCGATAACCGTATAACCGTAGAGAGAGATAGACCAAAAATACTAAAGGGTGTGCAAAAGCAAAACAAGTTATCAAACTTTAATTCTCAAAGATGTTCCAGGGATCAAATCATTTGGAATCGAACCTCAGGTCCTTTACGAAAAATGTCACATTTTTCATTATTGACACTCAAAAATAAGAATGACTCAGATAAGGCACTTGTGGCACTCGTTTGGCCAGAACCAGTGAAACATGCTGACATATAATTTACAAAGGGGTAAGAAATTTATTCTAATTTCAACAAAGGTACCACTCGAGTGTTCAAAACTTGCCAAGGTCACCACTAAACCTCATTCCATCTCTTACATAGGGTAAAGACAGCCTCTGCCTTTATACTGAACCATCAATGCATACTCTGACCAACCACACAACTCACAACATTTGTTTTCACATATAACAATATTTTCTTTTGCACCTACTTATTAATTAAACAAGCTTTTGATACACATACCCACACATGTGTGTATATATATATCAAATAAATTCGGTCGAAGCCCAAATATTCATATCATAGCACATATACATACCATTATTAGGTCTTTAGTCCAAGGACCAATAACAAACAAACGAGGGATATTACACTAAGAACTCGATTGGTTTCTAGATTCTTCTTTAGAATTGTGCATAAATTATACCCTTTTTTAATGTTCCTTTGTTAATAGATAATTTTTAAAATAACCGAAAACTAATTGTTAATTCGTTAGCATTTTAGTTGTTAAAAGAAAAATTAAATCTGTGACAAATAGTCTCATATATTTTACTTTAAAGGAAGAGGAGATATACTCTATTCCCATACACTTACTAGCATGCAAATTGGTTTTTTACCAAGAGTTCCATTCCTTCGAGTTATATGTTTTTTGAGTGATTTAATTATTTTTAAAAATATATTAATTGTCGATATAAAAGCATGTCATCGATTAGTTGGTTTGAATGAAGTTGAAGGGTATAGAGTTTCCATTTACATGACATACACATGTGGTAGTAAACTGGCAATTGTCCATAACGCCCAATTCATCATGATACATTTCTTCCTATAGTGGAGGAATTCAAGTTTTCCATCAACCTAAACCAGCTCACGTGAGGTCCACACCACACTCAAAGGGTTTTCTGTTTTTAAATCATAATGCGCAATGGCCTTATATATCTATTCATAATATTAAGACATTATAAATATATTAATTTATTTTTAATATACTATTTTATTAAAACATAAATATTTAATTATACCAGTTAGACCATTAACTATTCAACTACGGCTGAATCAATAATCTATGAACTAATACTTCTCTATTGAACTTGACCTTACACTAAGATTTAACCGCCATTACTTTAAGACTTTTGATTTGAGAAAAAAAAGAAAAAAGTTTTTTACCCTTATATTTGTATTAACCAAAAGTTTTACATTTCCAGTTATGTAATATTATTTTTTTAAAATACTTTTACCTTCGATTATGTAATATCATATATTTCCTAGCTTATATAGGACAAACAATCATTTCTCATTAACAATGCATTTTGTAATTGGGAAAGAAAATAATTAATATAGATAGTAAATAAGTATTGTTTAAGGTATTTTACAAAAATTAACACTCAATCAATAAACATACTTATTTTAAAATGGAGGGATGCATTATTGCTAACTTAGTTTCTTTCTAAAAAGTTGGAAACAAAGTAGAAAAAGAATTATTTTTAATATCCCCATAAACTTTTAGAATAAAAAATAATGTCATAAATCATTTGAAGGTGGAATAAAAAATAAAATAAATAATATTCACGGCAAGAAAACTGTATTTTTCCTTGAGGATATTGCATGTGATGTCCTCCCATACTGATCTTTGTGTTAGATTAAGTGGCTGCATGTGTTTAAAAAAATCAAAACGCACACTGACTTTTGTTGTTGCGTGAGAGGGGCCTCACGCCCAAAAATGAATACCCCAGATTTTGTATGTTAGTGATGTTGGTGTGACGAGTTATTAAATTTTTTTATTATATCATTTTATTTTTATCAATAAATTAAGTTTATTCAGTTTTTAAAAGTTGTTTAAAATTTTTTTTATTTTCGGAATGGTAGATCATATGAAAATTATTCATAAATTGTCTCTAGTCAAATATTTATATGGGGACATGTAAATACGTTAACATGTGATTGTATTGATGATTTGAATCATAAATATGGATGATATTAAGTCTTCATATGAGTATACGTTAAGAGTAGTGGTTTACTGGACGGATGTACCATGAAAACATGGATCATTACATGACCCATAAGCGATTCTCAATGTGATAATGGTATATGTAGTTTTTCGACCTTAAATTGATGCAATTTAATTTCTACATGTGAAGTTGGTGTTTTAATACATTCAAACATCATTTGAAATAAGATGGTCATAAAGGTGGTAATTGGACAGTGAACAAATTATGCAAAGACATATGAGTAATGTAAATAAGATTTGTCTCTCATAAGTAACGAGAATGGTATCTATAAACCATTTGATAGGGTGAGACTTAAAGAAATGCATGGTCATACTAGAAAAATAAATATTGGATATTCATTTGTGTAAAGTCTACTCCAATATCAAGTAAAACAAATTGAACCATACAAGGATGACATCAATGACCATTCCTTGATCCCAAACAAATATCATGACATGAGGAACAAACATATAAAATGGTTATCATTTATAGGTTATGTCAAAATAATATTTGGATATAATGATGTGTTGGTAAATGTTACTCTTATTTTATATTAATAATAGAATATTTATTATTAATATAACCAAATATTTTTCCCATAGAGTCACATCCATAGAGTAAGTCAACCAAAGAATAATTTTATCTATGGTTGGACTAAATTAAAATTATTGGGCCTAACTCATTCATATTGAATCGGGACTTAATCACTAATGAGTGTTGATCATGTCAAATCTAAGCCTATATAATAGAGCATGAGATGCTCATAGATGAACATTCCTATGACATTAAATTTTTGTAAAAGTTGTAAAGACTATGCTCTAACCAACTAGCATTCAAAAGTACGGATTTTGGTAAGAGTGCTTGTGGCAACTCTTTAAGGATGATGCTACAATTGTTTCAATCGACCATCTTGTGTTGTAGTTACCAGCAGGGGTGGCAAAATAATTCGTACTTGCGGATACCCGCAGATGTACCTATAACAAGTACCCGTAAATTCTCTAAACGGGCAAGTATGAGTATTATACTACCCGCCCCGCGTATAATTGCAAAAGTATATATACTTAGTTTATATTAAATATATTCAAATATAAAGGAATTTTATTATTGTAAAATGAGATAAAAAAATTAATATTACACAATTATAATATTTTTAATGCCTAAAGTTGTAATTACATTATACAATATTAATTTATATCATATATTATAAGGAAATAAGATTATATTTAGTATATGTTCTTTACTATTATTGTTGTTTTTATGTTAAAAATAAATAAATGTTTGCGGGTTCATGTTCCCTTACCCGTGGACAGGTGTACAGGTACCATACTACCCGTAGCCGCCCCCGTTGACATCCCTAGCTACAAGAGGTAATTTTAAAGGTAATTTTAATTATATATCAATGCTTTGAAACATGAATTTTGCAACACTTCAGGGGAATCCTTGTATCTTGATGCCTACCTTTTAGGATTCCCTAACAAGTGATAAATGAAAGGGCTAGTATTTTAAATTTTTATCCAAGAATGGATACATAAACACTTGCCCTTTCACATTCTCTCACCTATTTCTAAAATATTTTCTCATATTCTCTCAATCTCTCATATTTTAATTGTTTGATTCATAGTGTAAAGGAACCATTTAATACTATATTGGTCTTTATGTGTATTTGACGCTAAAAGGAAAATTTTTAAATGATTAGAATTTTCTTTTGTTAAGTCTAAATATCTAAGAACCCTATGATCTAAATTATTTGATAACACTTTACCCTAAAAATAATTCAAGCATTCTAAAGTGATCTAACAAGTTTATTTAAGTATGAAATAAAAGTAAATAAACTAAATGCAAAACTATGAATTATTCTTAAATGAAGTTAGAATATAAGATGACTGACTAATAGCCAACTGAAAGCGCATGGGGTATCCCGTAATAAAAAGTTATCGTTCCCACAAGGATTGTGCCCAAGTACCAGTGATTTAACTATCTAGACAATTCATTTCAAAGTAAAAGGTGAAGTAAAATTAACCAAGAACTAAAGACTATTGGTAGAAAACTAAAATCGAGATCCTTCTTTTGAAATCAAGATGAAAAAGGCTCTTGGGAATCAGTAGGTTCCTATGCCATGTACCAAATCTAACATTATCCTTTTTCTTTGTTATTCAATTTATGTTCCTAAGGCAGATTTCCCCTAGCTAATTAGTGAATTCCTCTCGAAACCTCACTAATGTACCTATTTATCAAAGAACCGCGTTCAATTTGTTAATTAGGTCCTTTAGGCTCTATGAAAATCCCATTATTCCTCAAAGAGCTTTGCTTACTTTCGTAACCCAAATCCCTAAGTTCAATTTCATGCGTTCTAACGATATGCCAATCTCTCAATCATCCATATTGTTTAATTTCATCTAACCTTATTTCTAAGCCATTAGAAGCATTAAGATCCCATGAAATTGAATAGAAAACAGAAATCCAATAACAAAAGAAAATAGAGTAAGCTAATTTGATACACACATATTTTCCCCCAAATCCCAAGAATAATAAATTAGTTCCTCATGGAAGAGGTTACCAATCCATAAATTACAAGAGTTTGTCCCATCATTCAGAAAATAAGGATTACAAAAAACAAAGGATTAAAGGTAGAAGAGGAGTTCTCACTAATCTTCCAATCTCTTGCCCCAAGCTTGAACCCTTGATCTTCCTTCTTGTTTCTTTTCTCAAGATCTTCAGGAAGAATCCTTAAATTTTTGCCCAAAAATTATCTTATCTCTATTCTCTGTCTATTCTCTCTCTTTTACCCACTTTCTCCATTTAAAATTTGGTGAAAACTGAAAGTAACTGCTGCAACTGGTGAAATCCACTAGCAGTGGGAAAATCCACTGGCATGGATGGCTTTGTGTTACACCCGAACGAAATTAATTAAGAAAAGTGGGCAGAAACCACTGGCAGTGGGAAAATCCACGGCCAGTCGGTTTTTTGATAGTGTAATCAATGGCCAGTGTTTTTTCCCACTGGCAGTGGTTTTCTCTGGCCCAATTTTTCTTCTTCTCTTAGTGTATTCCACGGCCAGTAGGAATTTCCATTGGCAGTGGATTTCTCTGTGTGTTGGCAAACATGCAATTTTAGGGTGTCTTTGGGTTCTGGAGTACTTCCTTTGGTACATTCTTCTTCCAGTGTTGGCCTAACTTCAATCTTGGATCTTGGACAAGCTCAAACTCTTCTCAGTTGCATCATCCCATTCAAAGTCTTCCAAATCCTTTGCTAGTAGACTTATTCAATGAAGGTTTCTACAAAAATAACTACGCAAGTAACATGTGTGGAAGTAAAAGAATAACCATGGCAACTAGGGAAAAATAAGGTAAAAATAAACTAAAATTAAAACTAAATGGACCCTAAAACTAATGCAAACGAAACTCATATCAAAATACCCCAAACTAAAACATTGCTTGTCCTCAAGCAATCACTGTATCCATACAACATAAAATGAAAAATTAGCAGACCCAAACAAACTTGAGGAACCTTGTGTTTATTTATGTATTTATAAGTTATTATTCTTCAGAAAAATTTTGTTGATTGCAGAAACTACCAAAATACACCACAACAACCAATCAAACTATGTAAACTGAGATTTGACTAAAGTTACTCTTTCTCCCTGTTCACTCAGTGTTTGTGTTTCAATCACTTAAATCACTACATTATAAACACTACCATTAGCTTAGCAAATGACCACAAACTCCACAATTATCAAGAAAACATGCATTAGTCAAAAGGTCTTTCATGTGGTTGTAACGTGGCCAGGGGGTTTATAGCATGGGAATGGAAACCAAGAAAAGGACATTACAAAGGGTTAATAACAAATAAGGAGTAATGGTGTAAGAAGGCAAACCCCAAGTCAATAACTCTTTTCAAATTCAAACTATAAGGAGTATGGTTCATGTATTTTTCATTTTCATTTTCCAAACTCAACTCTTTTTTTCTTTTTCCCTTTTTTTATTTTACTTTTGAATATCAAACCCCAAACTATCATAATTTTTCTCAAACCTCCTTTAGTTTGCCTTACCTCTTTTCCTCTTATATATTTTAATGAGAAACATTATATCAAAGGCTTTGAAAGAACATTTCATTTCATGGCTCAAAAGAGGCAACTAGTGGATAATACATTTAATAAATTCTGAGGTTAAAGAAATAAAACCTAAATTGCCTTTTTCATCCCAAGCATGCATTCATAAACCATTTTGAATTGGTCAAAAGCCAAGTTCTAGAGTGCTATCAAATGTGTGAACCACTCAAAGTAAGAAACATGGGTAAGTAAAATTATATGCACTGAGTACCCTATTGGCTCAAAAGCTCACATTGGTCACTTAGTTGAATCAGAGAAAACATAGCATCATGAAGAGAGTGAATATTCTGGCAGCAATAACAATCAAAAACCCTTTTTTATGTTATTTAATTGTTTTTTTATTACAAAAAGGTTCACCCAAGCATGACTAATCTACACCACATGTCATACAGATAACAATAACTGCCATCAGCAATCAATGCTAGCTCAAGGCATATGTGCAGACATACAATCATGCAAATGAACTAGGAAATAAAGATAAATAAAAATAAAAAAGGATAAAATAAGAGTAAGCTGAACTTTTGTGTACCCATCATCCCAAACTAAAATTGGACATTGTCCCAAATGTCCATATCAAGGGGACCAAAGAGGCCCGTAATTGAGGAACCAGGGGTAAAAGGACACAAAAGTTCAACTGATACCTGTCAAGGAGAAAGAGGTAGGAAGTGGCCCTACTGGGAGTGCCAATTATACATGGCATCAACTCAGTAGGAGATATGGGTGAGGTGGGCTCCTTGCCTCTCATGCTCTCTAGACATGGACTCCATCTGTAGGGACATGGAGTCCATGCGACTGCTCATGCCCTCCATCAGAGAGTACATACACTTCATGGAGAAACTAGAGCCAGAAGTAGATTAGGATGAGCCAGCAAAATACTCCAGGGGATGTGGCATATCAGTATCCACATGGTCTTCCTCAACATCACTTGGATCTGTAAACAGAAAAGTACTTTTGCCCTCCAAGCTAGTAAGGTTGGGGTCAGGCAAGGGGTGAGGTGTAGATAATCTAGGAATAATTAAACTATAAATACCCTGGTGCAGTACTATCATACCCATGTTAATCATTTTATCCATGTCTACCCGTTTGGGTTGACAAAACAGGGTATCCTGATCTAAGTCAATGACAACATAGCGGGCAAGTGGGTTGATATACCCGGCTATAACTATCCTACCAGAGGTGGCTCGACCCACTCGAGTAAATTGGCTTAAAAGCCATTTAGTTGAGGGATCGGTATTTGATGCATCATCGCATAAAGAAAGTATAGCTCAACAGCCCAAATGGTACCCGGACTGTCGAATCGCCTAAAGATGGAACGGGCCATGAACCTCTGGAGGTATTTAAAAACAGGATGATGTATAGAAAAGGCTTTGGTGGATGATGGATCGTAGTTTTCTCTAGCCCCAGAAATTTGGGACAAAAAAGATTGACCCTGAAAGTCTCTTGGAATACGGGCAGTATTTCGCACGAGCTAAAGGGGTACTAGTCATTGAGGGAAAACCATAAATTATATCTACATCCGCCAAATCCATTCTGTAATCATTATTGTTTAGCTAAAGGTAATCTCCCAACCCGAGTCATTTGCACAAGGTTTGATATCTATTGAGCTTAAGAACTCTAAAGTAGTGCGTTCATAGCAAGGTTCATATAACTCAATGAAATCACCCCACCCCACATTGTTGCATAGTTTTAAGGTATCATGGTAAAGGCCAAGTTCAAGCAAGGAGTCTTTGTAGAAAAATCAGGAGGGAATAATATCCCTCGCGGTCAAAGAAGCAAGTCGCATTCTCTGCTCATCCGAGGTGCATTCAATGTCATCAATATCAGCATAATTAGATGACTTACCTTTTGTTTTGCGCTTCTTGCCCACTGTCTTTTTTCTTCCGGAAGACATGTTTCCTTCCTGACAAACATAAGGTGGATAAAAAGTAAGGCACACAAAAGATGTAAGGAGTGTATAAGTTCATGAATTTAACAAAAAATTCACCCACAATGAAAGAAAGAATGCCTAGGTGTGGAAAAGTGTCTATGAAGGCATGTATCTTGTATCTAAGGAATAAATTCCATACACTATAGTAAGAAACAATTCCAAGAAAAATGAAGTGAACATGTTCTAGGCATTTTTACAAACACTTGGTGGGCATATAGTTTAGCAACGAGAGATTCATGAACAATCTTAACAAAAGGACTCCAAATCAATCCATATTTTAGGCACCACAAACTATAATTTTCAATACCCCTTATGATTAGCCATGTAGGATTATCAAAGTATTTTAACACCTTGAAACATAATTCAAATCAATCTTGGTGAACTACTCCTAGAGGCAAAAGACATTTCAAACACATTACATGTACCCATTCCATTTTAACTCATTAACACTAATAATACCATCATGTACAAGGGCAATAGGAAATAAGTAACAATACCATGAAGGGGTAGTTATTCATGATTAATGACCACGAACCCAAGAACAACTTACACCATGAACCAAGGTTAAGAACAACAAAAAAATTTATGTTTGAGCATTCTAGCAAACACTTGGTGGGCATATAGTTTGAACTTTAAAATTCATGAGCATGCAACACAAAGTCTTCCACTTTCGTAATATGCACACTACACATAATAATCATGAATCAAATTTATCATATATGCTTCATGGAGTGTAAGTCATGAAAAATAACCATATGGGTTTTTGGAAAAAATGAAGAACATGATGAACATTGCTATCTTGAATTAAAGGTGCTATATAATACCCACAAGAATTTTGAATCACCCCAATCAAATAATAACACACAATCCTTCACCCATAATCAATTAAAACAAAACCCCAAACTAGTGAAAGAAATGGAATGAGAGACTTACTTGATGAAAAAGAAAGAATAAAGTGATGTTGGTAAGCTTATGGGTGAAGGAGATGAGAGGATTGGAATGAGTTTCAAGAAGGTTTTGTAATGAGGGAAAATATTTAAAGAGTGAAGGATGTGTATCATGAGAAAGAGTGTGGGTGAAAGAATGGAAAAACATGGGCGTGTGTGGTGCGTTAAATAAAGAAAAGAAATTAGCATGCCTATCACGATCCACGGCCAGTGGGAATTCCCACGACCCGTGGATCTTGCTGGCCCTGGCTTAATTTTTTCTATTCCATTTAACGTGTGGCACCTGATGAGAACCCACGGCCAATGGGAAATCCCATGACCCGTGGAGTTCTCTGCCCCTTGAAGTTTAAAATTTCACATTCCTTACCTGTTGAGAAACCACGGCCAGTGGGGATTCCCACGGCCTATCGAGTTCTCTGATTTGGGTCCCTAGAAATGATGCCTTGTACCTATTGGAAACCCACTAACAGTGGGAAAAAACACTGCCAGTGGATCTTGCTATCTTCCTCCTCCAAAATCCTACAAAATTAAATCCAGAAAGGAGTTAGAAGAACCCACGGCCAGTGGGAAAAAAACACTGCCCTTGGTTTTTGCTGTTTCGCACCAAGAATTGCTCTTTTATTTTAAGTCAGAGGATTCCACTGCCAGTGGGAAAAAACACTGGCAATGGATCTCACTATTTTCATCATTGTAACCCTTCAAATATGCATAAACACTTGCCTTTATTTATGCAACTTACCAATGGAAATACATGTATACACCCAACATTGACCAATTAAAAGGAGAAATATGCAACAAAACAAAATAAGAACAATTATGCAATGCATTATGATTATTCATCTTTATTTAGAAATGGAAAATAAACATGCAACAAACCAAATTAGACTTATTTGAATGAAACAAACAAACTTAATTTGAATGATAAGAAAAGTACTTAAGAAATAAGAAATGGGGTTACCTCCCCACTAGTGCTAATTTTAACGTCTTCAGCCGGACGCTTGGCACCAATTTGGTTTAGGAGACCGATACATCAAACAAGTCTAAGACACTTGCTTGTTGTATTGGTTCTCCTGTCAGGTAGTGCTTAAGTCTTTGTCTGTTTACCTTAAACGGACCAGACTTCTCACTACATACCTCAACGGTTCCAAATGGGAAAACCTTTATTACCTTAAAGGGTCTCGCCCACCGGGACCTTAGCTTACCAGAGAAAAGCTTCAACCTGGAGTTGAAAAGTAGGACCATGTCACCTGGTTGGAATGACCTCCTAAGGATGTGTCGATCATGCCATTTCTTGGTTTTTTCTTTATATATACAGGCATTCTCATAGACATCCAACCGGAGCTCTTCTAGCTTGTTTAATTCTAATAACTTACGCTCACCTGCAGCCTTATGATCAAGATTAAGACTTTTAACTGCCCAAAAGGATTTATACTCAAGCTCTACAGGTAAATGGCAAGGCTTCCCATACACTAGTTTAAAAGGTGTGGTTCCAATGGGAGTTTTATAAGCGGTTCGATACGCCCATAGAGAATTGTCTAATTTAATAGACCAATCCTGACGGGATGTATTAACCACTTTTTGAAGAATATTTTTGATCTCCCTATTGGATACCTCAACTTGACCACTAGTTTGAGGGTGATAAGGTGTAGAAACCTTATGCCTAACCCATACTTTTTCAAGAGGGTCTGAAAAGCTTTCTTAATAAAATGAGACCCTCCATCACTTATTATGCATTTAGGGACCCCAAACCTCAGAAAAAAAATCTTTTTAAAAAGCTTGATAACAGTCTTAGCATCCGAATGAGGGGAAGCAATAGCTTTCACCCATTTAGACATGTAATCAACTGCTACCAGGATAAATTGATTTCTAAAAGAAAAGGGAAAGGGTCCTATGAAGTCAACACCCCACACATCAAATAACTCAACCTCTAAAATGCTATTAAGTGGCATTTCATGCCTCTTACCAATATTACCGGCCCTTTGGCAAGCATCACAAGTGAGGACATACTTACGCACATCCTTGAAAATATGTGGCCAATAGAACCCTGTTTGTAGCACTTTCGAGGCGGTCTTAGATGTACTCATATGGCCTCCATAGGAAAGAGAATGGCAATGGTCTAGGATGGCTCAAACTTCAGTCTCAGGAACACATCTCCTAATCAGTCCATCTGCACATTACTTGAATAAGAGGGGCTTATCCCAATAGTAGTGCTTGACATCTGCAAAAAACTTCTTTTTCTGCTGAAAACCAAGGTCAGGAGGTACAATGCCACATGCAAGAAAATTGACAAAATCAGCAATACCAAGGGACTTGTTGAATACTAAGACTTAAGAGTTGTTCATTTGGAAAAAAATCATTGATGGGAACAACATCGCCCATCCCCTCTTTTTCAGATGGCAACCTAGACAAATGGTCAGCAACAAGGTTCTCGGTACCCTTTTTATCCTTTATCTTTAAATTAAATTCTTGTAGAATTAAGATCCACCTAATTAGCCTAGGTTTTGCTTCCTTTTTATTTAAAAGATACTTGATGGCAGAATGGTCAGTATATACAGTAACATGTGAACCTACCAAGTATGATCTAAACTTATCAAAAGCAAAGACAATGGCCAAAAATTCCTTTTCGGTGGTTGCATAGTTTACCTGAGCCTCATCAAGAATACGGCTAGCATAATGGATCACATGCACTTTTTTATCCTTCTACTGCCCAAGCACAGCCCCCACTGCGTGATTACTAGCATCACACATCAATTCGAAAGCGAGTTCCTAATCGGGGGGTTGTACCACAGGAGTAGAAATCAAAGCTTGTTTAATCCTACAAAAAGCCTCAAGATAAGATGAGTTAAAAATAAAAGGAACATCCTTACACAAAAGATTAGTTAGAGGCTTGGTGATCTTGCTGAAGTCTTTAATGAACCGCCGGTAAAACCCGGTATGCCCAAGGAAGCTTCTAATGCCCTTCACATTGGATGGTGGAGGTAATTTTTCAATCACCTTCACTCTAGCTCTATCAACCTCGATTCCTCTCTCGGACACCATGTGCCCAAGAACTATGCCTTCTCATACCATGAAATGACACATCTCCCAGTTTAAGACCAAGTTAGTCTCCTTACAGCGCTGTAAAACTTGGCACAAATTTGTCAAGCAATTAAATCAGAAAAAATGGCCTGCATACACCTTTGAAAGGTCGTAGGTGCGTTACATAAGCCAAATGGCATCCTTCTATACACATATGTCCCATAGGGACAAGTGAAAGTGGTTTTCTCTTGATCAGATGGATGGATGAGAATTTGATGAAAACCAGAGTACCCATCCAAATAATAGAAATAAGAATGCTTATCAAGTCTCTTAAGCATCTGATCAATGAAAGGAAGAGGGAAATGGTCCTTCTTAGTGGCGCTATTCAATTTTCTATAGTCAATACACATACGCCACCGAGAAACTATCCTAGTTGGAATCAATTGTTATTTTTTATTTTTCACAACCGTTATTCCCCCCTTTTTAGGCATTACGTGTACTGGACTTACCCACTTGCTACTAGCAATGGGATATATGACACCAGTATCTAACAATTTCAAAATCTCTTTCCTAACCACTTCTTGCATTTTTAGATTTAGTCTCCTAAGTGGTTCTACTGTTGGCCTACTCTCATCCTCTACAGTGATCCTATGCATGCAAAATGAAGGGCTAATCCCCTTAATATCATCCATGGTATACCCAATAACCTTCCTATACAACCTAATCTATTTTAGGAGTTTTTTAGTTTCCACAGCATTCAGTTCAGCACTCATAATCACAGGATATGTAGAGTTCGGGCCAAGGAATTCATACCTCGATGAAGCCGGTAAAGGCTTCAATTCTACTTAGGGGCCACAATTTTATCATGCATGACCTCAATATCATGCCTAGGTGGGGCTTCTCCTTCAGAGCAACTTGATGTTCCTGCAGGCTCAATCAAGAAAACCGATACAAGTGGCTCATTAGGAAGGGTTTGTTCCTTCACCACTTGGTCAACAAAATCCACACTACAGCAAACATCATCGTTAAAAGGTTTCTTTAAAACATTTTTCAAGTTAAAATCAACCTTTTGGTCTTCCATAGTCAGAGACAACCTCCCATTCTTGACATCTATTACCGCATCCGCGGTTGCCAAAAATGGCCCGCCTAAGATAATGAGGATCATCAAATCCTCATCCATTTCAAGGACCACAAAATCGGCAAGTATAAAAAACTTTCCTACTTTTATTAGGACATCTTCTAAAATGCCTATAGGGTATTTAACAGACCTATCAGCAAGTTGCAAAGACATCCTAGTAGGCTTTAGTTCACCTAATCCTAATTTCTCAGAAATAGATAATGGAATTAGACTAACGCTAGCTCCTAAGTCACATAGTGCTCTATCAATGGCCATGTTACCAATCACACAAGGGATAGAAAAACTACCTGGATCCTAAAGCTTCGATGGTAGCTTCTTTTAGATCAGTGCACTGCACTCCTCAGTTAGTACTACAGTTCCATCCTCCTCTAATTTCCTCTTATTGGATAAAATGTCCTTCAAGAACTTTGCGTAAGTGGGCATCTGCTGTAAAGCATCAGTGAAAGGAACATTAATGTATAGTTTTTTCAGAACCTCAATGAACTTACCGAACTGTTTTCCAACTTGGCCTTATCCAAGCAGTGAGGGAATGGAACGGGAGGCTGATAAGGTTTCACCTCCTCCTTCTTTTCACTCTGCTTTTCCTTCTCTATTACCAGATGAGAAGAAGACTCTTCCCCTTTCTTCTCTTTCTTGGCCTCCCCTTTAGTCATCCCAACCGGACCATCATACAATGTACCACTCCAAAGAGTGATAGCCATGGTGTGATTGGATGGTCCTGATTTGGGCTTTCCAGAAATGTTCCGGGCATTCATATTGAAGATGAGGCCTGTTGAGCAATTTGATTCTCTAACATCTTGTTATGAGTGGCAAGAGAGTCCACCTTGGAGGTTAACTTCTTGATAGCTTTGGAGAACTCATCATTTTGATTAATTTGAGTGGTCACAAATGTCTCCATCAAGGACTCCAATTTTGATTTCTGTGGAGTATAGGGTCCTTGTTGTGACCTGAAGTTATTCTAGTTGCCTTGATTTCCTTGGAATGGTGGAGGTCTATATTGAAATCCTAGTGGGCCTTGTTGTCTGTAATTATTCCCAAAATTTTCATCATAGCTCCCAATAGCATCCACTTGTTACATTTCGGCCTCGGGGCCTTGGGATACACCAAGCTGATAACCTGTTGTGCTATGACCTGTAACTCCACACAATTCACACACCACGTTAGAAGCACCTGTTCCTAACTTATCAAATTTAACAGACAGAGCTTCTACCTTAGCAGTAAGAAGGGAAATAACATCTAAAGAATACTTACCTGGAGTTTTTGATGGTAAACGCCTTTCAGATGACCACTGGTAGATGTTTTGTGCCACCTCTTCTATAAGATTGTACCCCTCCTCCATATTCTTGCTCATAAAAGCACTGCCAGCTGCGGCATCTAATGTAACCCTTTGGTTCAGGGTCAAACCATTATAGAAGATGTGGACCATCAACCATCTTTCCACTCCATGGTGTGGGCATTCTTGAAGTAACTCTTTATACCTTTCCCATGCATAATACAATGTCTTATCATCTTTCTGGGTGAAAGTGACGATCTACTTCCTTAATTGGTCAGTTTTGCTTCATGGATAATATTTATTAAGGAAGGCATGAGATAGCTGCTCCCAAGTAGTGATCGATCCCTTCGGGAGTGAATACAACCATGCTCTAGCCTTATCCCTCAAAGAGAATGGGAAAAGTCAGAGCTAGATTGCATCACTTGAGACACCATTCACCTTGAGTGTATCACAGTACTGAAGGAAAATTTGGAGGTGTAGATTCAGATCCTCAGATGGTAACCCTCCAAATTCGTTTTGTTGGACCATTGAGAGCAAGAAGGGCTTCAATTCAAAGTTGTTAGCCTCAATGGTTAGCCTTGTGATGCTAGGTCTCCTACCCATTGCATTGTGTGCTGCAAAATCATGAAGGGCTCAGTTATCAGGATTGTGCATTGGCTTTTCAGTATTCGAACTTGAAGCTTGTTGCTTGCTTTGTTCAAGGTGCTTCCGAAGTGCTCTAATCTTATAGAGGGCCTTTTAATTTCTGGATCAAAAATATGCTCAAAACTGTGACTCCTTCGCATAAATGGACCTGCATAATCCACAAAAACACAACGAAACCCAAGTGTAATTCTGTAGAAAAATAGTAACCAAAAACAAAAAATTAAGCAAAAAAATAAATTAAAATAAATAAATAAAAATCTAGTCTAATCAAAAACACCGCTTAGAAAATATTGAGGGAAACACAATCCCCGGCAACGGCGCCAAAAACTTGATAGCCAACCGCAAGTGTACGGGGTATCGCGTAATAAAAAGTTATCGTTCCCACAAGGATTGTGCCCAAGTACTAGCTCACAGTGATTTAATTATCTAGACAATTCATTTCAAAGTAAAAGGTGCAGTAAAATTAACCAAGAACTAAAGACTATTGGTAGAAAACTAAAATCGAAATCCTTCTTTTGAAATCAAGATGAAAAAGGCTCATGGGAATCGGTAGGTTCCTATGCCATGTACCAAATCTAAAATTACCCCTTTTCTTTGTTATTCAATTTCTGTTCCTAAGGCGGATTTCTCCTAGCTAATTAGTGAATTCCTCTCGAAACCTCACTAACGTACATAATTATCAAAGAACCGCGTTCAATTTATTAATTAGGTCCTTTAGGCTCTATGAAAATCCCATGATTCCTCAAAGAGTTTTGCTTACTTTCGTAACCCAAATCCCTAGGTTCAATTTCATGTATTCTAACGATATGCCAATATCTCAATTATCCATATTGTTTAAATTCATCTAACCTTATTTATAAGCCATTAGAAGCATTAAGATCTCATAAAATTAAATAGAAAATAGAAATCCAATAACAAAAGAAAATAGAGTAAGCTAACTTGATACACACATATTTTCCCCCAAATCCCAAGAATAAGAAATTAGTTCCTCATGGAAGAGGTTACCAATCCACAAATTACAAGAGTCGGTCCTCTCATTCAGAAAATAAGGATTACAAAAAACAAAGGATTAAAGGTAGAAGAGAAGTTCTCACTAATCTTCCATTCTCTTGCCCCAAGCTTGAACCCTTGATCTTCCTTCTTGTTTCCTTTCTCAAGATCTTCAAGAAGAATCCTAAAATTTTTGCCCAAAAACTGTCTTGTCTCTATTCTCTCTCTTTTGCCCATTTTCTCCATTTAAAATTTGGCGAAAACAAAAAGTAGCTGTTGCAGCGGGTGAAATCCACTGGCAGTGGATCGCACTGTGTTACTCCCGAACGAAATTAATTAAGAAAACTGGGCAGAAACCACTGGCAGTGGGAAAATCCACGGCCAGTGGGTTTTTTGGTAGTGTAATCCACAGCTAGTGTTTTTTCCCACTGGCAGTGGTTTTCTCTGGCCCAATTTTTCTTCTTCTCCCAGTGTATTCCATGGCTAGTAGGAATTCCCACTGGCAGTGGATTTCTCTATGTGTTGGTAAACATGCAATTTTAGGGTGTCTTTGGGTTCTTAAGCACTTCCTTTGGTACATTCTTCTTCCATTATTGGCTTAACTTCAATCTTGGATCTTGGACAAGCTCTAACTCTTCTCAGTTGCATCATCCCATTCAAAATCTTTCAAATCCTTTGCTAGTAGACTTATTCAATGAAGGTTTTTGCAAAAACAACTAGCCAAGTAACATGTGTGGAAGTAAAGGAATAACCATGGCAACTAGGGAAAAATAAGGTGAAAATAAACTAAAATTAAAACTAAATGGACCCTAAAACTAATGCAAACTAAACTCATATCAATGACTTAAAGTGCTTGTTCAAGAATAAAAATCATAGACTAGAATCAAAAGAAATAGTAAGTAATTAAATAGAAGAACAAGCATAAAATGTTTTTTCTAAAAGACTAACATTGTGACCTAAAAATAGGATCCACATCAACGTTCTTAGAATGAGAATTTCATCATAGAACTTCAACAACATATCAAGGAAAATTTCAAAAGGAAAATTTCAGAAGATAAAATTAGAATTGAATACTTACCCTCTATTTCTAGAAAATTGAAGACTTAGGTCAAATGACCTAATTCCTTGAAGAATCATAAGAAACAAAGAATTAGTGGATGACTAAGCCTAAAAATATCAACATAAAAGTTTAATGACAAAGATTTAACATATTTTAAGTTAAATCTTTTCAAAAACTCTGTTGTTGAAGCTTATAAAAAAAACTAGAGGAGTTCAATTTTCAGAAACTAAGCTACCTAACTAAGCTCAAACCATGTTAAGGAAATCATCTTAATCAATTAGAGAGGAAGAAGCCAAGTTTACCTTAAAATATGGAAATCCTTAGGATTAGAGTTTCTATTTTTGAACCCTTTTTAAAACTAGATTAAGGGTATTTCTCAACTTTCCAAAACCAAGGGTTTCCTTATTCAAGATCCATGCCAATCCTACTTTTTGACCAAAAGAAAAGATAAGCTTCTAGTAATTATTATTCTACATCCTTTCATATCTAAGGATTGAATAACTATGAATAAAGCAGAGAAGAATTAATCAAAAAGAGACATCTCCTCGAACAAGCTAGAGCAAAAAAGCATGCTTTGTTTTTCTTGCACACTGTAAAATAGATTTTATTCATTGTAATCATCCAAGGGACTTCTTATTTTCTCTTTTTATAAAAGCCTAGCTCTTATTAATTAAATGTTTAGACTGGGTAAGATTAAAGTTTTTATTTGTTTAGCATACTTTATTTTCATGCAAAACTATGGAGACTCAAAATAACTCATAACAAATCATCTTCTGTCTAGAGGTGTTTGCTTACTTGCTAGTCATATAGAATAACTTATGAGTGTGTACACAACTTCCAAGTGCAAGGTTGTGTTTTGAAGTTGTAAAGGATTTAGAGAAATAGTATTCGTGTCAGATCCTGAAGAGGCTTGGCAAGAAAGAATATTTGTATTTAAGGTTGAATAATGAAAGAAATCTGATTGATGTACGTATTGCATGTAATCTCAAGTATTGGTGAAAGGTGAACTAGTATAAATTGATGTGTGTGAATCTCCTTATCATTCTCTCTTACTTTACTTTTGTATAGATTAACTTAAATATGCATATAGTTAGAATAAAGGTTTTGAAAACCTTTATAAAGTTAAAACCTTGTAAAAACTACAAGGAATTCCATTAAAGTGTTTTTTTTCTAAAAGGAAGATTTTATTCAGAAGCAATAAAACCTTTTTCTAAAGAAAACCTTGTGGTTTTCAAATTCTACTTCTAAATACTAAATTTTCTTCAAAAATTAAGATACATATTTTAAAAATACTTCAAATAATATATCTATGTATCTAACCTTGGTACTAACTTTATCTAAGTCTCAAAAGACTTCAGAGTAAAAAGTTATGTTTTGTAGTAAAAGCCATAGTTTTTAAGTGTCATAATTCAACCTTCCCCTTCTTGTGACTTTCTTGAGTGTCACAAAATTTACATTGTCAACACACCATTAAATTACAACGCGTGTATTATTCAAAATTACACATCAAACCTAAATTAATTTTATAAAAATTTACTACATATTTAATTTACATATATTTCTAAATTTTTTAATTTCTAAATGCGAAAGTGAAATTTTGAAATTTATTATTTTCTAAATTATAACTTCAATTTTTTTGATTTTCTAAATACTAATTTGATGCTTTTTGTAACATTCTGAATTTAATTATTGGTTGACTTTATTGACTAAATAATTAAATTAAGAGCGTTAAATTGAATTGAGGCGTTTATGGTAATTTATAAAATTTATCTAGGTAGGTTTCGGTAACTAGAAGTTACCTAGTTAGTTTCAGAAATTAACCGAACGTGGAAAAGGGCTAAAACGCCCCTAAAATCTAATTACCAATCCATTGCATTGCAAATTCATTTTTTGATTTTCTCTCTCCTATGCATGTGGTTCCATTGATTATTAAGGTGAGCTTGAATCCCACTTCAGTTTTGGTTCCCTTCTCCTACCTCTACTTCTAATGTTTTGTAACCCCATGAATTTAAGGTTGTTTTAGGTGCCATTGTTGTGCGGGCAACGATTATGAGCATGGGGTTTCTTGATTTTACGTTATTAGTAAGTATCAACGATGACCCATTGTCCCTTTTTGGTTCTATTTAGTGGCGTTGGCCTATAATCGTGTACTTTCTAAGGCTTAGGAACCATTTCATAGCTAATTTAAACATTAGGCAGCTTTGGGATTTTTGAAATCAAGTATCAGAATAACGTTGGCGTTAATCGGTAAGCTGAAATCCTTTGAATTGGTAGTTTTAGCAACACAATGTAATTTTGATAGTGTATCAAGTATTGAAATAATTGTTAATTTTTATGAAATTATCGGTTTGATAAATTAGTAAACGAAGATGAATTCAAGGTGTTTGGAAAGTATTTTGGGAATTAGGAATTGTGGATTCCAGGTAGAGAAAGCATTTATATTTTAAATGTATAGATTATGGACGGATAGGGGTATATATGCATGTTTATGTTTGATTGATTATGATGCCTTTATGGGAATTGATGATGTTAATGATGACGTGATTGGCAATATACCACATTTTGATGTTGTCATTCTAATTGATAAATTCTTGATGAATGTTGATTCCATTCATATGTATTTGTGATATTGATTGCATGAGGTTGCAATGGTTAATTGTATTGAGTTAATGATAAACCTAGTTGTACCAATTTCATAAGCTTCAGGTAACTTAGTTGATAATGTCATCTGATTTAATTAATTGTTGCACGCTATGCATATTGATGAAATTGAATTGAGAACCCTTGGTGATGGTAACCAAGTGGTGTCCCCTAATGATGGTAATTAGGTGGTTCATGATGATTGTTATAGCATTGCATCAAAAGACACACACGGGACTGCAGGTGCCTGTGATGCCGGCCTAGATAGGAGTATGGCGTTTGGATAGGCACAGACCCTGTGGTGGTTTCCTTTAGAATTCCACAGCCACCTTGGATTGGGTTCAAGGCCAGCCTGCAACACCTAATTGAGTTGTCGTTGTCACTAAAAGTGACTAATGTTACGTTATGAGTGAATGGTTCTGTCCTAGTAAAAATATTTGATTATATATTGTAAAAAATTTATACACTACAGTGTAATTCCCATCATTGGAGTTAGACCTATATACATATGCATTTTCATATAGATGTTGAGGTATAGAGGCTGTTGGACACCTTATAATATGTATTGATGTGTTTGAATGCATTTAAGGTAATGCAATTGTGTTAAATAGAAGTACCTGTGGTGACGATTATGATGAATTGTTGAATGGTGTGTGGAACTAGATGTTTAATAGATATGTTATGGTTCAATCTAGTTCAATACTTGTCATTTAACATATATATGTTCACCCCTAAGTTTGTGGTCGTTTTTCAATGGATCTAGATTGAGGCGATGCATGATGATTTCTTGGTGAGAGATATTGTGGTCATGGGACCGCTAGTATATATATGTATATATAGCCTTTTATTATTATTTCCTTGGACGACTTGTATATAACTAATCTAGGTAGTTGATGACCTCACTAGAGGTCTATAGTTATTTTGGGTACTGTAGACTTGATTTTTTATGTGTAAATTAAGAATTGCAGTGATAATGTTGATATATGATGATGCCATAGATTTATGAACTATGGAATGGATTTATGATGATTATATTGACTTGTGATATGCCTAAGAACTATATATATTGCATATTATGTTGAATGGAAATTATGGGTAAGGAATTATGCATATTATATTGCATTTAGAATGTTGATTTGATGGGTTTTGTTTAGTACCATTGGAGTTGAATTTGGTAATTGAATTATTGGAATTTATGCATAATTAGGAACTAGGCATGTCAAAATGAGATCCGTGAGGTTTTGGGATCTTTGTATAGACTCAATAGCATATACTTGGTGTTTTGAGTTTGTAAGAATTGGAATGGGCCAATTCTTATAAGATTTGGTTAGTTAGATTGCTTATTGAAGGCCTAAATTGGCCAAAACGCATTATTGCAAATGATGTTTGGGGATTTTGGGAATTTTGAGGTGTGGCCAGTTTCCACACGTTATAAATGATGTTTCTAGGTTGTGTCAAACATTTATGATGATTAGATATCATTTGAGGAAGTTAAAGTGTGTAGAAGTTGGATTGGAAGCCATTTCCCTGCATCTTTCTGAGATTACAGAGCTGGTGTAATCGTTTACTAGGGATCTAAGATGTAGGATTGCGCAAGAGGCCCTCAGGTAATTGATTACGTAATCGATTACCAGATGGGGCCTTTTGAAAACCTGCACGGGCCTTTGCGGGTAATCAATTACACTAATGGCTTAATTAATTACCACCCTGTCAAGACACCCTAAATTCATTTTGTTAGTCATGTAATGATGGGATTCGTATACTAAGCCTAGGACATGTATTTATAAATACGTGGAGTCGTGTGGATACGTCCTAGGGCGGGTGTGGAATTTAGGGAAAACTTTTCCCTTGGTTTTTAATTATTTGAGCATTAGGTGCTTACATATTTATTTTCAAAGTTCTAATATGAAATTTCTAAATTTATTACTTTTCTAAATTCTAATTAGAAATTTCTAACTTTTTATTTTCTGAATTCTAATTTAAAATTTCTAAATTTATTATCATTCTAAATTCTAATTTAAAATTTATATTTCAGATTTTTATTTTAAAATTTGTAAAGTTCTAAAATTTTAAGGCTCTAAATTTTTGTTTTAAGATTTGATGTGTGAAATACACTCTAATAAGAAAACTCTATAATAAATAAACAATCTTATAGTTCAGATGTCAAAATGTCTAAAACATTATAGTGTATATCATCTATTCTAAAATTTATAATTATCCTGATGAATCCCAAAACATAAAACTAAAGAAACCAAACACACTACTAACCAAATACAATTATCCTTTATAACTTTCTTTTTTGTATCACAAACACAATGAAACCAACAAGAGAACAAACAATTCCCTTGACTCTAAATCAACCAAATGAACTTGTGTGAAAAATTGGGAAAAACTTTAAAAAGTATTGTGAAAAATGTAAAGGGATGTGCTATTTGGGAGTGCATATATTTGGTTTTTTCTTGGGATTCCCTTCCCATACAACTACTGACACAATAAAAAAAACCAAGTTAAAGACAAAACAAATTTGTCTTTAAAACTACACAATCCATCATTAACCAAGACAACGACGAACTTTTTTACAAGCCTCTTCTTGTCTCTAACCCAAATATCACTAAACTGTTTAGCGACATCAAATCAGATCCCGTGACAAATAGCCCCAGATAAAGAGTGTAATATACACAACATTTGTCACTGACGTCTTCACCTACTTGTGATTTACTTTGAAAAGGTGATGTGTTTGGCGATGAATGTGCTTGTAGAAAATCTCATCGCTAATGTTTATAACTAAATTATGTCAGCGATGGGCCTATACCTGTCGCTAAAGATTTAGGATTCCAAGATCATCGCTAACGTGGTAACCAATATTTTCTTGGAGTAAGTGAGAAACATTTTAGTGACGGGTCGATGTCATCGCTAAATTATTTTTCTTGTGCATGGTTACTAAAATTAACAATAATACATATTTGGCCATTGCCAATTGTGTCACCAATGTGTGATACTTCATCACATTAGCGACAGGTTGGTGCTGTCATTGAAGGTGATACCTGTAACATCCCTGTTTTTAGTAGCAGTCTTATTTGGTAAAAATTGAAGTTTAGAAGGTCTGTAAGTGGTAATAAGTGAATATACACCCCGTTGATAGTCTGTGGTATCTCAGAAATGTTATTTTTGTACATAATAATAGAATTTATATGGACCATTAGTGAAATTATGCAAATTCCGAGTGAAATAGGCTCTGATCCGAGTGACAGAGTGAAATTCCGAGTGAAGGATTAGAGATTCCGAGTGAAGGATGAAATTCTGAGTGTAAGGTTATGTTATCCGAGTAATATATGACCAAGAAGGTTACTACCGAGTGGATTCTTGATCACAGAGACAGCTGGAGTGAAGTGGGTTCAAGAAAACCACTTCTAGGTAAAAATTCCGAGTCAAAACACCCTTGATTCATTGTTTCTGAGTCAAACCTTGCTGAGTACTTCCATTTCCGAGCAAAACCTCTCTGAAATATGGAATTCCGAGTGGAATATAGGAATGAGAACCCAATCCGAGTGGAATATATAAGGTTTAGAGCCATTATTGAGTGAGGCTATGTTTATGATTCTTTTTCCGAGTGATAAAGACCTTAAAGGATTCCGATCGAAACACATTTTGAGGAAGGATAGTGTATGTGTACCTAAAAGATGAGTATCCGAGTGAAAAATGAGTGAGGAAGGACTTAAATGCTCCTGAAAGGTAAAATCCGAGTGAACCTCTTCTGAGGGAAGAGTTGTTATAATGGTTTGGATTGGAAATATATTCTAAGTGTATGATATATATATATATATATATAAACCGAGTGAATGAATACATGTAAGTGTTTTATGTTGATTTGATGCTTCTTACCGACTGGAACGTGTTATAGAAGTATTTGGGGAAGATTCCGAATGGTTTCGTAAGAGTATGATTAGTAAACCGAGTGGCAAAAAGTGGAAGGAGCCATTCCGAGAGAGATATAGAGAGGATGAACCAATTCCGAGTAAGACTTGTATGTGTAAGTCTTTTCCGAGAAGTGAGGGCCTTAATATGTTCTGATTGGAATTGTAGTTGAAGAATTTGGTTAAAACCGAGAGAGAAATATGAGTAAACCGAGTGAGTAAAGTTTGGGTATTTCTGAGTGGTAAATCCGATCGATTCCTTTCTAAGATATGAATTGTTATTGGAATATATTCTAAGTGATTAGAGTTTGAATAATTCTGAGTGATTGACTAATTAGGAGAGAGAGTCGGGTTCTAGAAGAAACACTTCCGAGTGAGAAATGTAAGTCTAGGCCGAGTGATAAATGTGAAGTACGTTCCCGATTGTGTTGAAGTTAAATACACCGAGTGGTATGGAAAGTAGTATTCCGAGTAAGAGGATGACTTTTACCGAGTGGAACAGTGTATGTACAGATTTGGATTTGGAATAAAAACTTCGAGTAGAAGAAAGATAGGAAAAGAATGCGAGGGAGTCAGTTTTTGAAGGACATTACCGAGTGATAAAGGACTAGGCTTGGAATTATTTAACCGAGTAAGAACCATCAGAAATGACCCGGATTTGGGATATAATACCGAGTGAAAGGCCAAGCAAATTAGGAGTCGGTGTGGGGGTGAATTACCGAGTGAATATGGGAAAGATGAGTCGGTTTCATGGGAATGCCGAGTGAGGATTGGCTGATTCGCTCAAGCGAGCAAGCCACGCTCAAGCGAGCCTTGCAATTGTTGACTCAGAAGTAGGAATTCCAGTCGGAATAGTTGTTAACCGAGTGTAATTTCACTCGGTATTCACTGACAGAAGTGCGTATTGACTTCAATTTTGTCTTTTCATAATTATTTAAATTCAATCGTGCGCATTATGGATAGTGGACGACCAGAAATGGGCACTGACTCAGCATATCACTTTATTTAATCTCCACTGACCCTTCCATTATCGCTCCACTAACAACCACTCAGAAAAGTTGTCCCCCACTTGTTTTTCCACTCACTTTCTCCCTATTTAAACCAATGCCAGGACCCTTAAGAAACCACACACACGACACAAACATCCTTCATCATTTTCCTTCCCAACAAGCTTCTTTCTCTCTTTTCCCTTCTGTTTCACTCAGAACTGGTGCAGGACAGTGAAGGGGACTCTTTCTTTTCCATCCAGGAGCTTCATAAAGGTAAGGGGGTATATTCTTGTGTGCCTTGTGGGAAAACCGAGTGGAGGACAGATTCAGTGTGTATGAATTAAATGCTTTAAATTGTTATCTATATATGCATGTATATATATATATATATCTGTTACCGAGTGTATATAATCAGTGATGAATTGTGAAATGATATGTACTTATTGGACTAAAAATACTAAGAATCATGGGTACCGTGTGATTTCCAGTGAAAATTATGAATAGAAGATGGATTTAATGATAACAGGTTCTGTTTTATGTTATTCCGACCGGTTTTACACCTATAACAACTCGGTTTTGCTTAGTTTCAATCGGATTCAACCTTAATTGAATGTATTTCAGTTTGATAGAACAATTTTTCACTCGGTAAACAACCTAATTTCACTCAGAGAACTTTTTCTAGTTTATTTCCACTCGGATAGCATCTTCTCAGTTGATTTCACTCGGAAAACATCATATTGCACACGGAAAACATTCTATTTCTCTCGAACAGCATCTCCCAAGTCTTATTTTACTCGAAAATCTCTTTCTTAAATTATTTCACTCGGAACTTGTCTCAATTTCACTCAGAAAATACATTTATCTTTTACTCAGAACCCTTTTTCAGTAAATTCACTCGGAAAACGCTCTATTGCTCTCGGACAGTAGCTTCCCAGTCTTATTTCACTCGGCAAACACTTTATTTTACTCAGCAAGCAGTTATTTTACTCGGATTTGTTTTATTGCATTCAGACAGAACTCTTTTCATACTTGATTTCACTCAGAAACTCATTTTCACTCAGAAATTAAGTAGCTTCACTCATGAAAACCTTTTCCAGTAATTTTAACTCGGAAAACAACCTTATTTCACTTAGAGAATATTTCCTAATTTATTTTTTACTCGGACAACATCTTTCCAGTTGATTTCACTCGGAAAACACCTTATTTCACTCAGAAATCATTTTATTCTCACTCAAAAAACCCGTTGAGTGATTTTACTCGGAAAATAATTCATTTTACTTAGCAAACAGTTATTTTCACTCGGAGAACTCCTTTTAATTTAATTTCACTCAGAATAAGTAGTTAATTTCACTCAGAAAACTTGTATCAACCTGATTCCACTCGGAATCAGGAATTATTTCACTCGGATTTACTTTACTCGAAGGTATTCTAGTCAGCAATGATTTTCACTCGGATTTGCAAACAATGCTACTCAGGGAACCATTTTCCTACTGACTTCACACGGATTCCTGTTTTAATTCACTCAGAAATTTATTTCACTCAGAATTTAGGATATTTAATTAAGAAAAAATCATTTTGGTTTCTGTTTCACTCGGAATATATATTAAATTCATTTAAGAAAAACTCTGCCCAACTTTATTTCACTCGGATTCAAGCTATTCTAGTCGGAAAACAGCATTCCAGTTCATTTTCACTCGGACCTAAACTTATTTCAGTCGGAAAATAACTTACCAGTGTCATTTCACTCGGATTTTTATTCAGAACGTTTGGAGAACCCTTCTAAGTATGATTCCACTCGGAATCATACATATTTCACTCGGATTTGCCCCTGTTTCACTCGGAAAACTCTATTTTTAATGGTTTTCGCTTGGATTTTCATTTAGAAACTACTTCTTAATACTTTTTAAATTAATGAGAAGTTATAATTATTATTATTATCCTTATTCTATTATTATCCTAATTATTATTAATCTAAATATTATTATTATCAGTAGTTTTCTTGTTATAAACCTTGTTAACATTTTAATTATGCGTAATTATATAAAGAATAAATTATTTTACTCCTTAAGGAAAATACTATATATAATAGATATACTTAGAATGTTTAAATAATTGATAGAATCCAAAGAACTTGGAAATGATATGATGAGACTGGAAATACATAAGATACCCAAGGGATCAATTGATAAGATAAATGCATTTCGCATCATGAAAATATTTTTGAAGAAGAAAAACCTCTAGAGCATACACTTGGTACAGTGGAGGACACTCACGTTCGATCTCCATGAAGAATCTTGGGAGTACAACTGGAACGGCAACCCCATGGCATCAGAGTCGCGCCCTGATAGCCGGGTGAGACGAATAATTCTGGTGTACTTTGACTAAATGACGGAGTGTAACTATGATCGTAGGGATCCAAGTCTCAAATATATATATATAAATTAATGATGAGAACCAATGAGTTCATTTGTACCAGAGCTTGGGCGGACCCTGATCGCTCTAGAGAATTGGAATGGTGATATTCCATAAAAGAAGAAATAATTTCTTGGGCCCACATGCATCATGAGACTTAAATAAAGATAAATCATAATAAATTTGACTCATGCATTTCATGATCATATGCTTGAGTGTTATGATTGTGAATATGCTAATTGTACGATTTATATGATAACAACATGCTTGATTGCTATGATTATGAATAGGCTAATTGTATAATTTATGTGATAATAACATGCTTGATTGATATAATTGTGAATGTATGATCTATGTGACATTGTTTGTTAACTGGATTATGTCCGCATCGGATTAACCAATCAGGGTCTTGGGTTATACTCACCCTTACTGTTGACCATTTTTCAGAGGAATTAGAAACTCAAGAACCCGAGTGTGAAGATCAGCAATACGCTGAACCCATTGAGAACAGTCATTAAGGATAGAATATTTGTTATTAATAATCAGACACCAGATGACTGTATAATATTTAAGGGTGCCCGCGTGCCCCATTCTATTAAGAGTACAATTACTTACAGTTTGTGAATGACTATGTGATAAATACATTATTGCTTCCACTGATCTGCCATTTATTATTTAAAAAAAAATATATATTCACTTTTTCTTAAAACTGTTAACACTCTCAGTTAAATAGGATGAACCTACAGAAGGATTTGTCTTATCTAACCGAGGGTGTTACAAGGTGGTATCAGAGCATAGTCGATTCATTAAGCTTGGGGAGTGGACCATTAGGTTTCCACGTACTCTGATAGAAATATTAAACAGTCCATAAAACACCTAAGACTAGATTTCCTATATGGAATACTCCACATAACATATACCCAGAACTTCTTTGTTGATATTCCATCAACAATTTCCTAATGACTCACCGAAACAATGATCACGAAATGGAAGAATTTCTTACTCAAATCGTGGAGATGATAGAACAACAAGAATTACCCCATATCTCTACTAGGCAGAGCCAAGGACTAGCTAACTTTCAGCAGAACGATCTTACGAAATTCAAAGAAGGGTTACGACAGAAAATCCGTTAAGTATTATTAGACCATAAGAGTTAAAATAAGAACCGATTAGAAATCTGAGTCTAGGACTAAGTATCTCTGATTGAGATACCATTGGTCAGGGCTATTAAGGAAATTAGTGAAATTTTTGAAGTTAGTATTAAGCCCAAACTGAGATCCTGTTCGTTGTAAAACGGGAAACAAGATATGACCTATTTCCTTATTCTTTCTTCCTTTTATGTGCATACTAGGGCTTGGGATAGCTCGGAGCGTAAGGTAAAATTCTCTAATCTTTGTTTCTAGGTTTTGAATTTCTATGTGATTAAGGGAATGCCTTGTGAATGGGTTTTAGGAATAGAAACCATTTTCATGCAAAACCCAAAGGTAGAATACACTTATGTGTGTTTCAGGATGGATGTGAAGTGGTATACAAAAATTTCAAGATTTGAGACAGAAGATGATGGTTGTTAATGGCGATTGTTTGATTCTAGTGGAACCCTAACTTAGGATTTAAGGGAAGTAAATAATAATGTCATGAGAGATAATTTTTAGCAAAAACCCACGATAATGTGTATGTAGGTGTTGTTAATGGAAATTGATGATTATTAGAAATGATCATTGAATTTTGATAAAAAACCCTAAGTGTAGTGATTTGAGGATTTTAACTAAGTTGATGATCTTGATGGCTTTAAACACTCTAGAATGATTACATATAAGGAAATGAATATCTGAGGCATTAGGTGTTGATTATTGAGGATTGGTAAAGGAGTATACATAAGTAAGTATGTAATTGAAGTAATTAATTTAGACTATTGATGTTATGATAGTAGATTAAGAAAACAATTGATAGTGGATTAAGATATTTGAAATGATAAATAGGCATGTCATTTTGAAATAAGATGAATTGGTGATGATCTTAGATGAAACCAAGAGACTTATAATGAGTTTGACTAAATTTTAGTCATGATTAAATGATTCATGTGATGATTTGGAAGTCTTAAGGCTAAGGAATCATAGTATTGTTATTGTTAGGTGTGGTTAGCATTTTAAGATTTCAAGAATCTTGGTTTTGGGAGAAGAATTCCCGAAGTCTAATAAAAACGTGTAAATTGGATTTAGACAAGTCTAGGACTTGACAACGAGTTATGAGGGAATAATGCCTTATAATGGTATATTAGTAGCAAGTATTTCTCAAGTTACCCCTACCATTGGAATAGAAAGAGCTATAAAGACCAAGAAGTTAAGTCTCAGATACATAGAACCTATCAAATTCTGCAAAAGATAGGAACCAATGTGTGACGTATAGCCATTCCAGACCTTCATGATGTCCACACATATGTACTAGGCCCTGATCATGTTCAGAGTCCCGATCAATTTGTTCTGAAAAGAAAACCTTACCTTTGAAGCATCACCGATTAAGATTGTTAATTGATGTCGAAAATAGTTAAGGGGAAAGGAAATCTCTTTGGTCAAAGTAATTGGAGTCAGTTGAATGATAGAGACGCTACTTGGAAAGTTAAGGAAAAGATTAGAGGATTGTACTCTCAATTATTCCAACCATGAATTTCGGGATGAAATTCCTAAAAGGGGAGGAGAATGTAACATCCCTATTTTTAGTAGCAGTCTTATTTGGTAAAAATTGAAGTTTAGAAGGTCTGTAAGTGGTAATAAGTGAATATACACCCCGTTGATAGTCTGTGGTATCTCAGAAATGTTATTTTTGTACATAATAATGGAATTTATATGGACCATTAGTGAAATTATGCAAATTCCGAGTGAAATAGGCTCTGATCCGAGTGACAGAGTGAAATTCTGAGTGAAGGATTAGAGATTCCGAGTGAAGGATGAAATTCCGAGTGTAAGGTTATGTTATCCGAGTAATATATGACCAAGAAGGTTACTACCGAGTGGATTCTTGATCACAGAGACAGCTGGAGTGAAGTGGGTTCAAGAAAACCACTTCTAGGTGAAAATTCTGAGTCAAAACACCCTTGATTCATTGTTTCTGAGTCAAACCTTGCTGAGTACTTCCATTTCCGAGCAAAACCTCTCTGAAATATGGAATTCCGAGTGGAATATAGGAATGAGAACCCAATCCGAGTGGAATATATAAGGTTTAGAGCCATTATTGAGTGAGGCTATGTTTATGATTCTTTTTCCGAGTGATAAAGACCTTAAAGGATTCCGATCGAAACACATTTTGAGGAAGGATAGTGTATGTGTACCTAAAAGATGAGTATCCGAGTGAAAAATGAGTGAGGAAGGACTTAAATGCTCCTGAAAGGTAAAATCCGAGTGAACCTCTTCTGAGGGAAGAGTTGTTATAATGGTTTGGATTGGAAATATATTCTAAGTGTATGATATATATATATATATATAAACCGAGTGAATGAATACATGTAAGTGTTTTATGTTGATTTGATGCTTCTTACCGACTGGAACATGTTATAGAAGTATTTGGGGAAGATTCCGAATGGTTTCGTAAGAGTATGATTAGTAAACCGAGTGGCAAAAAGTGGAAGGAGCCATTCCGAGAGAGATATAGAGAGGATGAACCAATTCCGAGTAAGACTTGTATGTGTAAGTCTTTTCCGAGAAGTGAGGGCCTTAATATGTTCTGATTGGAATTGTAGTTGAAGAATTTGGTTAAAACCGAGAGAGAAATATGAGTAAACCGAGTGAGTAAAGTTTGGGTATTTCTGAGTGGTAAATCCGATCGATTCCTTTCTAAGATATGAATTGTTATTGGAATATATTCTAAGTGATTAGAGTTTGAATAATTCTGAGTGATTGACTAATTAGGAGAGAGAGTCGGGTTCTAGAAGAAACACTTCCGAGTGAGAAATGTAAGTCTAGGCCGAGTGATAAATGTGAAGTACGTTCCCGATTGTGTTGAAGTTAAATACACCGAGTGGTATGGAAAGTAGTATTCCGAGTAAGAGGATGACTTTTACCGAGTGGAACAGTGTATGTAGAGATTTGGATTTGGAATAAAAACTTCGAGTAGAAGAAAGATAGGAAAAGAATGCGAGGGAGTCGATTTTTGAAGGACATTATCGAGTGATAAAGGACTAGGCTTGGAATTATTTAACCGAGTAAGAACCATCAGAAATGACCCGGATTTGGGATATAATACCGAGTGAAAGGCCAAGCAAATTAGGAGTCGGTGTGGGGGTGAATTACCGAGTGAATATGGGAAAGATGAGTCGGTTTCATGGGAATGCCGAGTGAGGATTGGCTGATTCGCTCAAGCGAGCAAGCCACGCTCAAGCGAGCCTTGCAATTATTGACTCGGAAGTAGGAATTCCAGTCGGAATAGTTGTTAACCGAGTGTAATTTCACTCGGTATTCACTGACAGAAGTGCGTATTGACTTCAATTTTGTCTTTTCATAATTATTTAAATTCAATCGTGCGCATTATGGATAGTGGACGACCAGAAATGGGCACTGACTCAGCATATCACTTTATTTAATCTCCACTGACCCTTCCATTATCGCTCCACTAACAACCACTCAGAAAAGCTGTCCCCCACTTGTTTTTCCACTCACTTTCTCCCTATTTAAACCAATGCCAGGACCCTTAAGAAACCACACACACGACACAAACATCCTTCATCATTTTCCTTCCCAACAAGCTTCTTTCTCTCTTTTCCCTTCTGTTTCACTCAGAACTGGTGCAGGACAGTGAAGGGGACTCTTTCTTTTCCATCCAGGAGCTTCATAAAGGTAAGGGGGTATATTCTTGGGTGCCTTGTGGGAAAACTGAGTGGAGGACAGATTCAGTGTGTATGAATTAAATGCTTTAAATTGTTATCTATATATGCATGTATATATATATATATATATCTGTTACTGAGTGTATATAATCAGTGATGAATTGTGAAATGATATGTACTTATTGGACTGAAAATACTAAGAATCATGGGTACCGTGTGATTTCCAGTGAAAATTATGAATAGAAGATGAATTTAATGATAACAGGTTCTGTTTTATGTTATTCCGACCGGTTTTACACCTATAACAACTCGGTTTTGCTTAGTTTCAATCGGATTCAACCTTAATTGAATGTATTTCAGTTTGATAGAACAATTTTTCACTCGGTAAACAACCTAATTTCACTCAGAGAACTTTTTCTAGTTTATTTCCACTCGGACAGCATCTTCTCAGTTGATTTCACTCGGAAAACATCATATTGCCCTCGGAAAACATTCTATTTCTCTCGAACAGCATCTCCCAAGTCTTATTTTACTCGGAAATCTCTTTCTTAAATTATTTCACTCGGAACTTGTCTCAATTTCACTCAGAAAATACATTTATCTTTTACTCAGAACCCTTTTTCAGTAAATTCACTCGGAAAACGCTCTATTGCTCTCGGACAGTAGCTTCCCAGTCTTATTTCACTCGGCAAACACTTTATTTTACTCAGCAAGCAGTTATTTTACTCGGATTTGTTTTATTGCATTCAGACAGAACTCTTTTCATACTTGATTTCACTCAGAAACTCATTTTCACTCAGAAATTAAGTAGCTTCACTCATGAAAACCTTTTCCAGTAATTTTAACTCGGAAAACAACCTTATTTCACTTAGAGAATATTTCCTAATTTATTTTTTACTCGGACAACATCTTTCCAGTTGATTTCACTCGGAAAACACCTTATTTCACTCAGAAATCATTTTATTCTCACTCAAAAAACCCGTTGAGTGATTTTACTCGGAAAATAATTCATTTTACTTAGCAAACAGTTATTTTCACTCGGAGAACTCCTTTTAATTTAATTTCACTCAGAATAAGTAGTTAATTTCACTCAGAAAACTTGTATCAACCTGATTCCACTCGGAATCAGGAATTATTTCACTCGGATTTACTTTACTCGAAGGTATTCTAGTCAGCAATGATTTTCACTCGGATTTGCAAACAATGCTACTCAGGGAACCATTTTCCTACTGACTTCACACGGATTCCTGTTTTAATTCACTCAGAAATTTATTTCACTCAGAATTTAGGATATTTAATTAAGAAAAAATCATTTTGGTTTCTGTTTCACTCGGAATATATATTAAATTCATTTAAGAAAAACTCTGCCCAACTTTATTTCACTCGGATTCAAGCTATTCTAGTCGGAAAACAGCATTCCAGTTCATTTTCACTCGGACCTAAACTTATTTCAGTCGGAAAATAACTTACCAGTGTCATTTCACTCGGATTTTTATTCAGAACGTTTGGAGAACCCTTCTAAGTATGATTCCACTCGGAATCATACATATTTCACTCGGATTTGCCCCTATTTCACTCGGAAAACTCTATTTTTAATGGTTTTCGCTTGGATTTTCATTTAGAAACTACTTCTTAATACTTTTTAAATTAATGAGAAGTTATAATTATTATTATTATCCTTATTCTATTATTATCCTAATTATTATTAATCTAAATATTATTATTATCAGTAGTTTTCTTGTTATAAACCTTGTTAACATTTTAATTATGCGTAATTATATAAAGAATAAATTATTTTACTCCTTAAGGAAAATACTATATATAATAGATATACTTAGAATGTTTAAATAATTGATAGAATCCAAAGAACTTGGAAATGATATGATGAGACTGGAAATACATAAGATACCCAAGGGATCAATTGATAAGATAAATGCATTTCGCATCATGAAAATATTTTTGAAGAAGAAAAACCTCTAGAGCATACACTTGGTACAGTGGAGGACACTCACGTTCGATCTCCATGAAGAATCTTGGGAGTACAACTGGAACGGCAACCCTATGGCATCAGAGTCGCGCCCTGATAGCCGGGTGAGACGAATAATTCTGGTGTACTTTGACTAAATGACGGAGTGTAACTATGATCGTAGGGATCCAAGTCTCAAATATATATATATAAATTAATGATGAGAACCAATGAGTTCATTTGTACCAGAGCTTGGGCGGACCCTGATCGCTCTAGAGAATTGGAATGGTGATATTCCATAAAAGAAGAAATAATTTCTTGGGCCCACATGCATCATGAGACTTAAATAAAGATAAATCATAATAAATTTGACTCATGCATTTCATGATCATATGCTTGAGTGTTATGATTGTGAATATGCTAATTGTACGATTTATATGATAACAACATGCTTGATTGCTATGATTATGAATAGGCTAATTGTATAATTTATGTGATAATAACATGCTTGATTGATATAATTGTGAATGTATGATCTATGTGACATTGTTTGTTAACTGGATTATGTCCGCATCGGATTAACCAATCAGGGTCTTGGGTTATACTCACCCTTACTGTTGACCATTTTTCAGAGGAATTAGAAACTCAAGAACCCGAGTGTGAAGATCAGCAATACGCTGAACCCATTGAGAACAGTCATTAAGGATAGAATATTTGTTATTAATAATCAGACACCAGATGACTGTATAATATTTAAGGGTGCCCGCGTGCCCCATTCTATTAAGAGTACAATTACTTACAGTTTGTGAATGACTATGTGATAAATACATTATTGCTTCCACTGATCTGCCATTTATTATTTAAAAAAAAATATATATTCACTTTTTCTTAAAACTGTTAACACTCTCAGTTAAATAGGATGAACCTACAGAAGGATTTGTCTTATCTAACCGAGGGTGTTACAAGGTGGTATCAGAGCATAGTCGATTCATTAAGCTTGGGGAGTGGACCATTAGGTTTCCACGTACTCTGATAGAAATATTAAACAGTCCATAAAACACCTAAGACTAGATTTCCTATGTGGAATACTCCACATAACATATACCCAGAACTTCTTTGTTGATATTCCATCAACAATTTCCTAATGACTCACCGAAACAATGATCACGAAATGGAAGAATTTCTTACTCAAATCGTGGAGATGATAGAACAACAAGAATTACCCCATATCTCTACTAGGCAGAGCCAAGGACTAGCTAACTTTCAGCAGAACGATCTTACGAAATTCAAAGAAGGGTTACGACAGAAAATCCGTTAAGTATTATTAGACCATAAGAGTTAAAATAAGAACCGATTAGAAATCTGAGTCTAGGACCAAGTATCTCTGATTGAGATACCATTGGTCAGGGCTATTAAGGAAATTAGTGAAATTTTTGAAGTTAGTATTAAGCCCAAACTGAGATCCTGTTCGTTGTAAAACGGGAAACAAGATATGACCTATTTCCTTATTCTTTCTTCCTTTTATGTGCATACTAGGGCTTGGGATAGCTCGGAGCGTAAGGTAAAATTCTCTAATCTTTGTTTCTAGGTTTTGAATTTCTATGTGATTAAGGGAATGCCTTGTGAATGGGTTTTAGGAATAGAAACCATTTTCATGCAAAACCCAAAGGTAGAATACACTTATGTGTGTTTCAGGATGGATGTAAAGTGGTATACAAAAATTTCAAGATTTGAGACAGAAGATGATGGTTGTTAATGGCGATTGTTTGATTCTAGTGGAACCCTAACTTAGGATTTAAGGGAAGTAAATAATAATGTCATGAGAGATGATTTTTAGCAAAAACCCACGATAATGTGTATGTAGGTGTTGTTAATGGAAATTGGTGATTATTAGAAATGATCATTGAATTTTGATGAAAAACCCTAAGTGTAGTGATTTGAGGATTTTAACTAAGTTGATGATCTTGATGGCTTTAAACACTCTAGAATGATTACATATAAGGAAATGAATATCTGAGGCATTAGGTGTTGATTATTGAGGATTGGTAAAGGAGTATACATAAGTAAGTATGTAATTGAAGTAATTAATTTAGACTATTGATGTTATGATAGTAGATTAAGAAAACAATTGATAGTGGATTAAGATATTTGAAATGATAAATAGGCATGTCATTTTGAAATAAGATGAATTGGTGATGATCTTAGATGAAACCAAGAGACTTATAATGAGTTTGACTAAATTTTAGTCATGATTAAATGATTCATGTGATGATTTGGAAGTCTTAAGGCTAAGGAATCATAGTATTGTTATTGTTAGGTGTGGTTAGCATTTTAAGATTTCAAGAATCTTGGTTTTGGGAGAAGAATTCCCGAAGTCTAATAAAAACATGTAAATTGGATTTAGACAAGTCTAGGACTTGACAACGAGTTATGAGGGAATAATGCCTTATAATGGTATATTAGTAGCAAGTATTTCTCAAGTTACCCCTACCATTGGAATAGAAAGAGCTATAAAGACCAAGAAGTTAAGTCTCAGATACATAGAACCTATCAAATTCTGCAAAAGATAGGAACCAATGTGTGACGTATAGCCATTCCATACCTTCATGATGTCCACACATATGTACTAGGCCCTGATCATGTTCAGAGTCCCGATCAATTTGTTCTGAAAAGAAAACCTTACCTTTGAAGCATCACCGATTAAGATTGTTAATTGATGTCGAAAATAGTTAAGAGGAAAGGAAATCTCTTTGGTCAAAGTAATTGGAGTCAGTTGAATGATAGAGACGCTACTTGGAAAGTTAAGGAAAAGATTAGAGGATTGTACTCTCAATTATTCCAACCATGAATTTTGGGATGAAATTCCTAAAAGGGGAGGAGAATGTAACATCCCTGTTTTTAGTAGCAGTCTTATTTGGTAAAAATTGAAGTTTAGAAGGTCTGTAAGTGGTAATAAGTGAATATACACCCCGTTGATAGTCTGTGGTATCTCAGAAATGTTATTTTTGTACATAATAATGGAATTTATATGGACCATTAGTGAAATTATGCAAATTCCGAGTGAAATAGGCTCTGATCCGAGTGACAGAGTGAAATTCCGAGTGAAGGATTAGAGATTCCGAGTGAAGGATGAAATTCCGAGTGTAAGGATTAACCTACAGAAGGATTTGTCTTATCTAACCGAGGGTGTTACAATACCTTATTAGGAATTGCCAACCCTATTGTTGATATGTCATATGTTATCACATTAGCGACAAGCTTTTTCTGCTGCTAATGTATGTTTAATTTACTTTTGTTATTTTATCCTATTTTTTAAGACTTATTAATAGAACTTAAACTCATTAAAGCGCCTGATAGACAATAATTATAATTATTTAACTACTTCAATCATTCAATATTTGTGAATCAAATTAACCATTTCTTAACACATAATGATCAAATTAATAATTAAATTAATCAAACTTACAACATAAATAATGTCTAACATATACAATGTGCAAAAACAAAATACAATGTCAGGAAAAAGGGAGGCGGTAAAGGAGGAGGGGGAAAGTAAGGTTGTTGTCAGTCCTGCTCTTATTGTTGAGAAAACGTATATGACTAGTGTGGAGTGCTCTACACCTAAAGCTCAATCCTTTTCTTAGCCTTTTGGAGAAATGTAATCCTGGTGGCCTTCTTAACTAGCTCTTTGCTCAGGTATGAAATAACCTGAAGATACCAATGTTGAAGTAGAGGAGCCAGAGTGTTAGGTAAATAAGGTGAACTCCTTGGTAAGGTGTCCAAGGCCAAACATATTCCCTTTATTGTTCTTACCTCTAATAACCTCTATATAAAGAATGTTGTCTTCAACAAAAGGAAAGGTGGCTCCTTGTCCACCTCATCCTCTGTCTGTGTAGTGAGCTCTACCTCATACTCAACCATCTTTGCCTGTTAGGTCTCCTAAACAATTGAAAATAGTAAATGCTTCAGATAAACATTATTAAAATGTTTAATTCAAGTTAATAAGAAAAATCAAGTAACTTAGAATTTAACTTACAATAATAGCATGCATTTTCTCATTCACCAACTAGATAGCCTTGTTTTTATTTATGTTATGCATTATATCATAGGTTATAGGGGAGGTCTATTTGTCGAGCTTACAAAACATAAAAGATTCTTTATTAACAGTTCATTGAAGTTACTAATGACTAACAATTTAAAACAAAATTACAGAAGACTTACCATTTTATCTCTATGTGAAACTACAAAGATAGACTCTCTAGTGTAGATAGAGACATCAACATCAATCATTATGTTGGCCCTGTTCCCCTTGCTCTTCTTCAAGAATATTTCATCAACCTATTTCTTCTGCACCCCTTCTAGATAGCTTTACCAATCCACTTGAGCTTCTTCTCGCCTTTATGAATCTTATACATGTGACTCTTTAACAGGTTAGAGACTTTGTGGTCGTACACCTTCCTTAACTAATCTGTGTGCTTCAGCAACCACCTATACTTCCCCTAAAACATTAAGAGACATTATATAACTTATTAACATTATATAACCATAAATTTAATGAACATTAATAGAACATGAAACTTACTATAAATGTATTAAACTAGTTACTTCTGACATCATTAATGGAATCCTAGTATGTGATCCATAGACCATCAAACTTTCCTTTCAAGATCTTACTAGTCTTGCATGACAAGCAATTACCATTAATTAAGTTGTTATAACAAATTTATTTAATTAAAATAAATCAAAACAAAGTAACAAAAGTTAATTAGAGTTATAGAGTAAACAAACTTAGACAAGTCAGTCCTCTAAGGGTCATATCATAGTTAGATATGGAGATACGGATGTGGGAGTGACGAGTCATCATCCATACATCAAAATGAGCAATAGGCTATTTTACCACCAACCCAATGGTGGGTAAACAAACCCCATTGCCTATCTTCCTTCTATGACCACGACCATCACCAAGACGACCATATTGTGTATCATGTATAGTCATCTATTGATACAATAAAGTACAAACAATGATTCTGATGGTTTAGAGTCAGACTTAGAAGGGGGTTGAATAAGTCTCAGACTCTTTTTGAAAAAATTTCAAACCAAAAACAAATATAAAAAATCAAATGGTAAAGAAAGGGATAGAGTAAACACACAGAGTTTATACTAGTTCACTTCCAACACAGAAGCTACGTCCAGTCCCTTCCAACTTGAAGGATTTCCACTATTGTAAAATCTCCTTTACAATATCAGTACTAGACTCATGCTCCAAGTATTCTTTCAACAAGCCACTCCTGGCTCTACCCAAGTATTCTTTCGAAAGCCTCTTCAGGCCAAAGTATTTCCCAATACATAAACTAGTCCTGGTAACTCACCAGACTTAAGCAAACAGTAAGAATGAAAATGTTCTAGGAACTTAGTGTACAAGAATGATAGGCAAATTTTGAGATCAAACACTAAGTATCTTTGACACAAGACCTGAGTCTGTTGGGAGCAGAGTTACTGAGTAGTGAGGGTCTATGTCTTTTTACAAGAAATTAAACTAAGATTGAATGATGACTTGATGAGCTTTCTTTTTAGATGTTTCTCTTTGTCTTGAATGTTTAAACTTTCTCGGTATTTATAGTGACTTGAAAGATATAACTGTTATCACTTCTTGAATGAAGATATAGATGTTGGAAATCCTTTGAAGCTGTTTTGCCATAGGCTTCTTGAGATGATTTCTGGGTTAAGAGAGGTCTGAATCATATTTCAGAATTTTCATGAGAATAGTTTCTCATCCATTTCCATGCACAAATCCTTTTGTGAACTTATTCTTGATTAACCGAGAAGTTGCTATCAGAGATGTCCTAATGAGTTTTTTGACTTAGGATCAGAGTTTGTAGAGGTAGGTACACTGACAGCTGCTGCTCAAGTTGATCTTGTTCTTTTTGTTCTTTGATGATAAGCACAAAAATATGGTATGATCATTTTTCCTGAAGCATCACCAAAATCAAACGTTGACGAGGATTTCTTTATTCAAGATGTTTCTATCAGACTTTTTTTATTCTGCCAGACTTTTAGAACATACGCTCCCCCTATGTTTTTATAACTTGATCTTCATATCCTAGAAATACTTTTACACTTAAAAGAAAATGTTATAAGCAATTCAAACTTTATTCTTTTAATGAAAATACTTGACGAGTGGTATAAACAAATTCAAGGATTATAAAGTCTGGGGTCTGGTCCAAAAGGACTTGAAACTTATATTTTTTACTAGACTTTTTCTTAACAATCTCCCCTATTTGTTGATAACAAATGTCAAGTCTTTTCGTGGATAAAGTCTGAGATCAGAATATCACAGAATTAACATTGAGATGATAAGTTAATAGGATAGGATCAGGATAAACTGATTTTTCATAGATCAAAATAGTGCATATAATATGTATTATTTCATGACATTACATTGATCCTCAAAAGAAAAGACTTCTACACAACTCTACTTTTTGTAATCAACAAAGGAGTGACTATTAGTGAGACTAAAAAGCAAATCATGAGTAATGCTTGAAGTGGAAAGAGGGAAAGCAGCAAAGAAAACAATAGTAAAGAAGCGAGTTTGAAAAATAAAGATATATGGAGAAGTAAAAGTGACCAGAGAAGGGCGATAAAGAAAAATAAGATTAGAGGATAAAGAAGAAAATGAGCAGGAAGGTTCTTCCTATAGATTCTAAAGGTAATGGCACCATAAGGCATCAGCGTGAGCTTCAGTAGGGTTAGGCGCGGTCTAGAGACTCTTGAGTGTTGCTTCAAGGAGACGCTTAGGCTGAAATGGACCCTTGTAGAGACGTTTAGGTTTAGGAGGCATGGGTTTCTTGAGTCATCCCAAAGAAATCCATTTCACTGGCAGAGAGGGACGGGGAACCATAAACAGAATCTTCTTCCAAGAAGTGGTGACTGGGCAGTTCTTGATGGAGACATCATCAAGAGTGATGAAGCCATGCTTAAGATCACGAGCGACAGAGGCTTATTCGGCTTAAGGCACATGGAACATCCCAGGTCATCATTTGAGAACAAGCCTGGGAACCAAGGAGTCTTTCAATGGGAAGAAGAGGATACTATTTAGGAGCAAATAGTTGAATGTAAAGCTGGTAAGGATTAAAAGAAGGATTATTCATAATGGCTTGATTCTAAGGGCTATAATAACCAAGGTCAGAGGTGTCAAGCACCGGTTTGTAATCAAAATATTAGGGTAATGTGGGATAGTGTTTGAGAATAGGGGGAGGCGAGACTTATGTATAACAGTGGAGATGAGAGGACAAGGAACAATGGCAAAGGAAAAGGGTATGTGAGACAAAGTTGGAGGCAAAATGGCAAGAGGAATAGGTAGAGGAGAGGAGGGAGCAGAGTTTAGGGAAGATAGGGGTTCAAACCTTGGCTGTTTGAGGGATACCTCAGGAGAAGGAGACCTCTTCTGCTTGAGTGATGCTTTAAATGCACTTGTATCGCTTCTATAAAGAGCAACAGTGACATAAAACTTGTTGAGCTAGTCAAGGTGTTCCCGTTGCAGACTTCAGAAAGTAGATGATGCCTTAAATAGCAATGAATGAAGCACAAGTAGTGGTTGTATATCGGATACCCACCACATTCTTGTAAGGTGTTATGATTTTTAGCCATGACTCTCTAATAGTCATTACGAAGCTCAGTGAACTTTGAATTCCAGGTTGAAGAATCCTATTCTGATACAAAGATGTCTGGATTCAAAGTAGTGAAGATAGAGGCAAATAAGTCCAACACTTTATCATCAGAAAGTGGCTTTAAATTAGACTCAAAAGATGGTCGAAACAGAGGTATATAAGTCTGTGGGGCTTTGGCTATAGAAACCTTGATTCGCTTACCAAGACCAGACTTCTTCTTGCTAGAACGTTGTTGTAATTTTCCAATAGGAAGATGATCATCAGGGTCTGGAGAACCCTTAGGTGATGTGGGAGTTGCAATCTGAGAGGAGAAGGGTGCCTGAGAAGGTGGTGAGTCTGGGTTTTCTGAGGGGGCATCAGCCTCTTCAAGAACCAATTCCCTGAGCTTCTTAGTGCAACAAGTACTTAGAGTACAGGATGGAGCAAACTTTCTTTTCTTTGAAGGTACAGACTTTTTCTTCTTCTTTTGGAGGGACAAAACAATACTTGAAGGTGAAGTAGATGCATGAGAGAAAGTAGGTAATTTACTAACCATCATGGAAGGGGTAACAAAGTCCGATACTGAAGGGGGTTGCATATTCTCAAGTGCAAAGACATTCATAAGGACGGTCGGATAAGGAATCTTGTTCTGTTTCTTCCCTATGGATAAGATTAAATATGTCATGATGATGTTAGACAAGCTAACCTTCTCCTTGTAGAGCATGTGATACATGCAAAAATGATCAAGCTTGCTGACAGTATCTTCTGTATTTTTTCTAAGGCAACAGATTTATTTCATCACAAGGTGCAACATTTTGGCCTTTGGGAGAAGAAACCCTAATGCAAACTTGATTGGATGTTGATTTCCATACAACATTTCATTTATCTCTAGTGAAGAAACCACATTGAACTCGAAGAGTTCATCGTACACCTCCCCCTCGTTGGGCATCCAGTAGCAGTAGCGATGAGGTCCGTAGAGATTTCTATGGACTTCCCGTGAAGAGAACCAAGAATGAAAAACTTTGACTTGTCCACCAAGACTGAATTCCAGAAGCTGGGAACCACTAATGGAGAATAAGGAGTTTGGTTGAGACAGAACTACGTCCATCCAATGTCGTTCAGCTCTTTAGAGATATCGTGCCCTTCAAGTTTATGCTGCCTGAGGTTAAAGACTAAGGATTCAACAATGTCGGATGCCTTGAATGCCATTTCTTTGGGGAGAGGAGAAGAGGGTTTTTAGAAGAGAAAAGAAGTTTTTCGAAAGAGAAGTTGAAGAGGGAAGAGAAAGGTATGATGAAAAATGGTGGGAAAGTGTGAAAGTAAGGGGACGTTTATAAAAAATTTATAATAAACGAGAGAGAGAGAGAGAGAGAAAATGTATACAGAGAGTGGTTATACTAAAATATGATAACTGCTGCCACGTTTTAAAAAGAAGAAACTGAAAATTATTTAATATAGTAAGTCTCTCAGAGTGCGAAGTCAAACAAGGCAAGGTATATCAGACTGATACATAGAGCATACTATTTGGGCAATAATTTTTAAATTTAAATTATGCTTTATAAAATTAAACCTGGCCTCTGTCAGAGGCTTAGTGAAGATGTCTGTACATTGATGGTTTGTGTCCATGAATTTTAGATCTAAGGTTCCCTTTTGGACATAGTCACGAATGAAGTGATATTTTACTTCAATATGCTTTGCTTTAGAGTGCTGAATAGGATTCTTGGAGAGGTTTATTTCACTTGTATTATCATAGAAGACTGGGATTCCTCCTTCTTTGATTGAATAATCTTTAAGTTGATATTTGATCCAAAGAAGTTGAGAGCAACAACTAGCGACAGACATATATTTTGCTTCAATAGTTGATAATGCAATGGAACTTTGCTTTTTACTACTCCAAGAAACTAGGTTGCTTCCCAGGAAGTGACATCCACCACTGGTACTTTTGCTATCAACTCTATCTCCAACAAAGTCTGTATCATAAAATCCAGAAAGAGAGAAAGAGTCTGTTCATTTGTAGAACAACCAAAGATTAGTTGTTCCAACAAGGTATCTGAGAATCCTCTTCACTGTAGACAAGTGTGATTCTCTGGGATCTGATTGATATCTTGTACATATGCAAACGCTAAGCATTATGTCAGGTCTGCAGGATGTAAGATACAAGAGTGAGCCAGTCATTCCTCGATATAAGGTTTGATCCACTGATGTATCAGACTTATCTTTATTAATGGTACAATTGGGATGCATAGGAGTACTCATGGCTTTAACATCAGTCATTTTAAAATTTTTGAGTAGCTACTTGGTGTACGTTTGTTGATGAATATAAATTCCATCACTAGTCTATTGAATTTGCAAGCCTAAGAAAAATTTTAGTTCACCCATCATACTCATTTCAAACTGTGCTTGTATCATATTTGAAAAATCTTTACACAGACTATCATTAGTAGCACCAAAAACAATATCATCCACATAAATTTGTACAATAATAAAGTGTTTCTTAGAGCTTTTTCTAAAAAGAGTTGTGTCAACTTGACCTCTTGTAAAGCCTTTTGAAATAAGAAATGTACTGAGTCTGTCGTACCATGCTCTGGGAGCCTATTTCAAACCATACAGTGCTTTACTTAATTTAAAAACATGATTGGGAAGAGACACATCCTTAAAACTAGGAGACTGTTTTACATAAACTTCTTCAATAAAACCATTCAAAAAAGCACTCTTTACATCCATCTGATATAATGTAATGCCTTTAAAGGCTACAAATGCAAGAAGTATCCTGATTGCCTTAAGTCTGGCTACAACAACAAAGGTTTTAGTGAAATCTATACCTTCTAGTTGATTATATCCTTGAGCAAACAATCTTGCTTTATTTCGAATTACCTTTCCATTTTCATCTACCTTGTTTCTGAATACCCACTTGGTACCAATTACACCTTTATCTTAAGGTCTGGGAACAAGTGTCCATATTTTGCTTCTTTCAAATTGGTTTAGTTCCTCTTGCATGGGAAGAATCCAATCTATATCCTTTAGTGCATCCTGAATATTCCTTGGCTCTACTTCTGAGATAAAAGCAATTATTGATTGATTGTGAAGACTGGATCTAGTTTTTACTCTAGCAGCTTGATCTCCAATGATAAGATCTAAAGGATGATCAACTTTGAACTTCCAATCTTTTGGTTTTTCTAGTTTAGGCAGTTGATCTTGTTCAGTCTTTTCAGAATTTATTGACTTCGATTGGCCATTTTTAGTTGATTCGTCTATTGACTATTATTCTTCTTGTTGTATTCCTACATCATCAGTATCTAGATCTGTCAGTTTCCTATCAGTCTTTTGAAGGTCATCAAATCCTACATGCATAGATTCTTCTATGGTTTGAGTTCGAGTGTTGAACACTATAAGATTTTAATGTGGTAGAGTATCCTATGAATATTCCTTTGTCACATTTTGAATCAAATTTTCCAAGATAATTATTGGTATTCGGAATGTAACAGGTCCATCCAAAAGGATGAAAATATGAGATGTTAGGTTTTCTACCTTCCACAATTTATAGGGAGTCTTATTCAGTATTGGTCTAATAAAAACTCTGTTTTGAATATAACAAGAAGTACTCACAGCTTCTGCCCAGAAATATTTTAGAAGACCATTTTCATAAAGCATGGTTCTGGCCATTTCTTGCAAAGACCTGTTTTTCCTTTCCACAACTCCATTTTGTTATGAAGTTCTTGGTAAGGAAAAACTGAGTTATTCCAAACTCATTACAAAATTTTTAAAAGATTTCATTTTTAAATTCTCTGTCATGATCACTTCTTATTGTACCAATACAGTATCCTTTCTCATTCTGAACTTTCTTGCAAAAGATTTTAAATACTTTCACAGACTCATCCTTGTGGGCTAGGAATTATACCCATGTTAATCTGGTGTAGTCATCAATGATAACAAATCCATATTTCTTTCCTGCGAGACTTTGTACTTGAGAGAGACCAAATAGATCTACATGTAGCAATTCTAGAGATCTGGACTTAGAAATAACATCTTTGTTTTTAAAAGAGGTTTTGTGTTGTTTCCCACTTTGGCATGCTTCACATGGAAGAGTACTGTTAAAGGAAATTTTTGGCAATCCTTTGACTAAATCCTTTCTGTGAAGCTTTGAGATAAGTTTAAGACTTACATGCCCAAGCTTTTTTGTGCCAAATCCATCTTTCCTTAGAGTTTGAAAATAGACATTTTACATTTTGATCATTTAGTTTATTCAAATCTACTTTATAGAGGTTATTATATTTGTTAGCTGTAAAAAGTATGGTTCCATCATGATTAATGATTGTACACTTATTTTTGTCAAATGAAACTTGATACCCACTGTCAAAAAATTTACTAATACTCAGTAGGTTATGTTTTAGACCTTCAACAAGAAATATGTTTTCAATAACATGTGAGGGAAATTTACCCACTTTACCAGACCCAATGATTCTTCCAGTCTAGTTCCCTCCAAATGTGACAAATCCTTCTTTAAATTTCTCCAGGTCTAGGAACATAGACCTTTTTCCTGTCATGTGATGCAAGCATCCATTGTCTAAATACTATTGCAGGGTTTTTGTTTTTGATTTCAAGCATATCTGCAAAAGGAATGATTAATGATTTTGGTACTCATATTCCTTTGGGTCCTAGATTATTAGTGTTTTTTTCATTCCTCCGCTTTCTTTTCCTGCATTCATCTATAGAATCACCATGATTTTTACAATAGTTGCATTTAATAATTTTTAGTTTTTCTGGAACAAAAGTAGAAAAGTTAGGCTGCTTAAAAAATTTTGATTTCAGATCATTTTTCTTGTTTACAAAACCTAGACCAAGTCTTTTTTGATTTCCTTTGGATGTTCCTAGTAAAGCATTCAAGCTTTTAGTACTAGTAACAAACTTATTTAGATCTAAGGTGGTGTTTGGTACGAGGGATCTTTTTAAGTGAGATTCCAGGGAATGTATTTCCCGGGAATGCGTTTCCTGGGTAACTTATTTCCCATGTTTGGTATTAAAAAAACTTATCTGGAATCTTTTTATTTTCTCTCATTCCCATGTTTGGTATTAAAAAAACTTACCCCAGGAGTCTTTTTGTTTTATAAGGATTTAGGAAGAAAATGGGGGCATTTTTGTCTTAAAATTTTTTATTCCTGGGAATGTATAGGATACCCACATATTGAAATGGGAAAATAAAGTTTTTAATTCTTTCATAATTAAGTTTCCTGGGAATCTCATATTCCTAGGAATATTTTTTTTATCTCATATCAAACATGGGTAAGGAAATATTTTAAGTAGCATTCCCAGGAAAGTTCAAAGATCCCCCGTACCAAACACCATCTAAGGTAAGAAAGTTAACAAGATTTTTTAGTTTAACAATTTCTTTTTCTTGAAATTTACAGCGGTTTTGAGATTTGTCAAAATCCTTTTTCAAAGAAGTATTTTCTTTTCTTATTTTACTTAACTCATCAAGATTTACTTCTTTTTCTTCTAAAGTATTTATGCTGCATTTTTCTTCTTTTAACAATAAGATTTGATTTTCAAAATTAGTGATCATATCAATATGCTTTAATTTTAGTTTTTTGAAATTCTTTAACAATTTAGAGAAATCATCAAATAGCAAGTCATAGTTCTGTTTAAGTTCTGAGTAACTTACTTCTTCAGAGTCTAAGTTGCTGAAGCTAGCGTCTGAGTCTGTTTCTTTACTCGCCATGAGACAAATATGAGCTGACTCACTTTCTTCATTAGATTCTTCTAAGCTGGATGATCCTTCATCATCCCAAGTAATCAGATATTTTTATTTCTTTGGAAACTTCCTTCTTTCCCTTTTGTCCTTTCTTTCTTTGTGTAGAAGAGGACATTCTACTTTTATGTACCGTGGCTTTCTGCAATTGAAACATTCTAGGACATATTTGTCAGTTTTAAACTTAAATTGACTTTTACCTTTGAAGTCTTTCTTTTGGAAAGTTTCTAGTCTGAACTTCTTCTTCCTTAGTAGCTTATGAAACCTTTTGGTTACAAGAGCCAACTCTTTATCAGTGTCATCCTCTGATTCACCATAGTTTAGTTCAGAACTAGACAACTCTTCTGCTTTTAGACCCTTCCTTTTTCTCATTTCATCAGATTTCAAGGTAATGCTCTTAGTGGAAGCAGATTTGTTGGTTTCTTTTTACTTCAGCACTCTAAGCAACTCATCCAGAGAGAAGGTGCTTAGATCCTTATCTTATTCTAGAGCAGATCATTTTGCGTCAAATCTTTTAGGCAAGCATCTGAGAAGCTTGACATTTATATATTTTATGGAGGGAGTGGGCCAAAGATTTTTTAAGCCATTTAGAAGTGTTTGGAATCTTCCAAACATTTGATCTACTGACTCATGCTCCTCTATTTTGAAGTTGTCATATTGTTTTGTTAACAATATCTTCTTTGATCTTTTGACATTTGAAGTTCCTTCATAATTACGTTGTAGAGCATCCCAGACTTCTTTCGGTATTTTATAGCTGAATACTTGTATTCAGACTTACTGAGAGCGCATGTGAGAAGAAATCTGGCTTTGGCATTGATCTCTATTTTTTTATTTCATCAGAGCTCCATTTGCTTTCAGCTTTAGGTTGTCCTTCACTATTCATAGGAGAGACATAATTACCATTGATGATGACCACCCAAAGATTATATTGAGTGGATTTTATGAACATTTCCATCCTGTCCTTCCAGTATGGATAATTGTTAACCCAACGATAGCATCAGATCCATTCGTTTCCACCACCGGGTTGTTAATTGGCAAGCGCACCAATCGTTTGTAGTTTTCAAAATTTAGATATCGTTCCACTGGGATTGAAAGTCCAATAACAATAGTAATTTTCTATTTACTATGGTAAATGTGAAGAAAATTATAGACAAAAGAATGATTTATATACAATTTATACAATATTCACAAGATAGCATGGTTGAGTTGTTCATGAGATAAAAATAAATAAAAATCTATCTAAAAAGTTGAGTTGCAATCTAGAATAGGTAAGATACTTGAGATAAACACAGATAAACAAATTATGTTAGAAATTGGATCCCTAATCCAGAATAACAATGAGGAACTCAAGACATGCATATTTAATCATCAAGTTTCATGTCATTGCGGCTTAAAATCATTATAACCGATCCCTCGTGAAATAAATTCTAAGAATTCACCGTAAAGTTCGATCCCTCGTGAGCTTTCTCAGTAAAAACTTGCATTAAGACATGGCCTTATGGCAACAATGGTTAACAACCCCTATAGAATTGAGATACCAAGGGTATTCTAACTTTTACTTTCGTCAAAACAAGTTTCAATACGGCATGAATAATCATTCTCCCGTTTGACATTCATACTAATAAAACAAGTTTCAATACACATGAAAATCATTCTCCCGTTTGACGTTCATATTAATAAAAGATTGAAATACTAACATGGACTTGAATCATAAACATGCAGAGGTTGAATTCACAACATTATACTCAATAGATTAGTTTACCAATTCCAACATAAACAAATTAGTTACACATGGTGAAAGTAAAAACAACACTTACAGAGTTTGACATTACGAAGACGATGAGAACTTCACGATACAATGATCACAATACACCAAAACACACTCAAGTATCTAGAAAACTATTCTAGAACTACAACTCACAAAAGAAGTACTCAAAGTCGAGCACGAAGAGAAGTGAATGAGAATGGGATGGGGATGGGATGCCCTGGAATGGTGTTGGATGGCTCTATTTATAGGGCTGAGCAAGGGTGCTGACTATACGCGTCATACCCCTGACTCAGCCTCCATTAAACACTTGATAATAGTCACTTCAAATTATTAAATTTGATCATGCCTGGCCACATGAACATGTTTCCACCGAGTTTTGGCCTTTCATGCTGAGTGGGGTGGCCCTTGGTGCTGAGTGGAGTGCCCATTATTGGGTCTAAGTGGAGTCGTTGGCCAAAGTGGAGGTGGAGACCACGCAGCACTGATGCTACGCATGGGATAAGGCTACGCGTCAGCTCCTCCAGTGTAATTTTCTCTTGATTTCTTAACTTTTTCACTGCAAAACTAGAGAAAATTGATCAAGGGCAGATTATTTCCAACAACATCCATTTATTAAATTTAAAGCCTAATTTTCTAACAAATTAACCAAATTTTTATTATTTTTGTGAAATTTTTATTAAAGGATTTATTGTAAATTTAAGGACTAACAAATACCCCCAACTTGAGACATTGCTCGTCCTCGAGCAAGAGAGAAAAATAAAAAATAAAAATTTGAAATCAAATTTTTGAGTTAGTCTGAGAATTTACCACAAAAAGTAATTACACAATTTACCATTTTGAAATAATCAATTATAGACATCTAATATAACAAAGGTTTAATGATAAAATTCTTTACAATATTGTATTAACATACCAAGCATAATTTCAGGCTTACCTCTCCAAGTGTTTATCTCAATGCAATTGGTAACCTGTTTTACTCAATCAATCATAAAATCAAATAAATTTAATTTTGATTTTCATCTAATCAATGGTTGGTTATACAGAGTTAATTTAGAAATCACAAAGTCTTTTCATGGGTTGTAATGAGGCTTGGCTTACAAGAATCAATGGTTTTTCTTGGAATTCAAAAACCTGAAATCATAAAAGAGCATTTTATAACTTTTAGGCTTTCTCTTGACCCAAACTTCTCATTTTCTTTTATTGATGAAAAATAACTACCCCCAACTTGATTCTTTTCACTATTTTTGACTTTTCTTTTTAATACTTTATTTTCTTTTGAAAAGAATCAAGTTGCTTATTTTCATTCCCCATTTTTGTAAGAACACTAAAGATATTTTTCATTTATTTCAACTGCTCTTTTAATTAATCAAGTATAGGGAACGGTTATAACAAATTTAGGTTTTAAAGGTACCAAAGAATTTATTTTAGGCTCAAATTGGCTTTCAAAGGATAAAATAATTTTTACCAAGGTAAGCTGTTTGGCCCAAGGTTTCTTTTCACCAATAAACGTGCCTTGATCATTTTCTTGAATTTTCTGTACAACAACACAAATCAAAGATTAAAGCAAAATCAATTTGAATGAAGTTATGTCGATTAAACCCTCAAGTGTTTAATAAGATCTCTCAACTCACCGGGTTTTTGAAATTTGCTTGATAGTTAATAAACTTATTGTAATTAAATTTATCAAAATCCCTAAGTTATAAAAGAATCAATAATTGATTTTACAAAATTAAGTATCATTGTGTAAAAACTTTAAGTGTATAAATTAACTTACTAACAAAAATTTGATTGATTTAAAAAGATAAATTTTATTTTTATTTTTTTATTTTTATTATTTTTATTTATTTTATTTTATTTTTATTTTTTTCAAATAATTTAAAATAAACAAATAACAAAATGGGTTTCCTCCCATTGAGCGCTAGATTTAATGTCTCCAGCCAGACATTACCTCTGATTAATCAGGTGGTCTCCCAATATTCGTTTAGGAATCACCTGTCTTTTTCTTCCTCCTTCTTCTTCTCTGATGCTTGATTACCTGTCTTTCATCATTCAAGACATCGGTTAATTTAAAACAATTTAATTGATTGGGAAGAGATATACCTGATTCGGTTGAAGGGTAAACTTTTTCCTCATCATTTATCCTAAGATGTTCATGAGCACTGAAGCTTACCTCTTCTTCATAAACCTTGACTGCAACCATACTTTGATCAACATCTACTCTGATCCTTGCAGTCTTCATGAAAGTCTTCCTAGGATTAGGGGGATCTCAGTATCCTCCTTCATATCTAGTACCACAAACTCAACCCTGAAGTGGTACTTATCAACCTTTACCAATACATCTTCCACAATCCTAAAAGGCTTCTTGACAGAGCGATCCGCAAACTGTAATTCTGTTTTTGCTTCTTTTAGCTCATATTCACCAATGCGCTTTATTAAATCTAAGGGCATCAAATTGATGTTAGCCCCTAAATCTAATAACGCATTCCTGATGTTGATATTTCCAATTGTTACAGGAATGGTGAAACTCCCCGGATCTTTACATTTTTTCGGGGTTATACAGTTTGTTTCTTGCTCTGTATTTACTTGCACACTTTTTTCTTTTTCATTTTTTTCATTTTTTTTCTATTTTTTCTCTTTCTTTCTCTTCTTCTTCTTTCTTTTTCTCACTCTTTTCTTTACAATCAATTTTTACAACATCAGAAGAAATAACATTACATTGTTCCCTTGGGTTTTGAGTGTTAGCAGTAAACCCAGAACTCTTTAATTCGGCTATTTCTTTTGCAAGCTGACCAATTTGTATGTCTGATGCTTTCCGGGCAGCTTCATTTGTTTCCACAAACTACAATAACTATTGATAGATTCCTCTATCCTTGTCAGTCTTGCATTGTCAGTTTGTTATTGCTTAAACTGATTGTTAGGAGGTCGGTTGGAAGGTCCAGTGTCCTGTCTCCAGGCAATATTCTGATTTTACCAACCCTGCAGGTAATTGTTAGGAAAAGAATTTCCATGATTGAAAAGAAAATTACCTAAGGGTGCTCTTTGATGGTTCATAAAATTGGCTTGCTCTTGCTCATTTCCACAGTAACCACATGGTTGTTCTCCCATGCAGTGCATACATTGTTTAAGTTGAGCAGGGGGTGGTGATGTTACTTGAGCAATTTGGAGTTTTTCTAATTGCTTGCTCATAACTTCAATTTGTTGGGTCAGTAATTTTTGTTGAGCCAACACCGCATCATTTACTCCCAATTCGAGCATTCCTGGCTTCCTTTGTACATTACCTATTTCATGCTTTGCTTGGCGGTCATTGATAGTCATTGATTCCAATATTTCTATGGCTTCCTCCACAGTCTTGTTCATTAAAGAACTACCTGCACAAGCATCTAACATCATCTTGAACTGAGGTAATAAACCATGGTAAACGATCCTTACCTTTTCGACATCATCCAAGTTGTGGTTTGGACACTTTCTCAATAGTGCCTTGAATCGTTCCCATGTCTCCCCTAATGATTCATCATTATTTTGAGAAAAAGAATGTATGGCTGTCATTGCTTCAAAATATCTTGAAGGAGAATAAAATCTTTTCAAAAATTTTCTTTCAACATCGGACCAGTTTGCAAAACTACCCGGTGGGCAAGATTTAAACCATTCTTTTGCTTTACCAATCAATGAAAAAGGAAAAAGTCTCATGTAAACAGACTCTTCTTGATTGGGTTCAAAACCAATTGTGTTGTATAACTCATAAAAAATAGTTAAATGTTCATATGGTTCTTCATGATTTAAACCAGCAAATTGATTGATTTGAATAATATTTAAAGTAGCAGGTTTAATCTCCACTGGTACAACAGGTCCTTGAAACATTCCTGAAACTCGGGGTGGACCATTAATAGCAGCAAACTGTCCCAATGTTCTCCTTTCAGCAGCCATATTTGAATTTTCAAAATTTTTGGAAGTAGAAGAAGATTTAGTTTGTGTTTTAGATTTCAAAGACTTGATTTTCTTTACAAACTTTTCTATCTCAGGATCAAAATAAATTTTACCTGCGGTAGATCGAGTTTGCATACACAAACTAGACAAAGAAAGTTAGTGTAACAATAAGTAAAAGTAAATAAAAAATTCTTAACTAAGGTAAAAAAAAATATATTTACCACGGTAATTGAAAATTTACTGTTTTACTGAAAATATTCAATCCCAGGCGACGGCGCCAGAAAACTTGTTAACCCGGCGATAGCGTTAGATCCGTTCGTTTCCACCACCGGGTTGTTAATTGGCAAGCGCACCAATCGTTTGTAGTTTTCAAAATTTTGATATCGTTCCACTGGGATTGAAAGTCCAATAACAACAGTAATTTTCTATTTACTATGGTAAATGTGAAGAAAATTATAGACAAAATAATGATTTATATACAATTTATACAATATTCACAAGATAGCATGGTTGAGTTGTTCATGAGATAAAAAGAAAATAAAAATCTATCTAAAAAGTTGAGTTGCAATCTAGAATAGGTAAGATACTTGAGATAAACACACATAAACAAATTATGTTGGAAATTGGATCCCTAGTCTAGAATAACAATGAGGAACTCAAGACATGCATATTTAATCATCAAGTTTCATGTCATTGCAGCTTAAAATCATTATAACCGATCCTCGTGAAATAAATTCTAAGAATTCACCGTAAAGTCCGATCCCTCGTGAGCTTTCTCAATAAAAACTTGCATTAAGACCTGGCCTTATGGCAACAATGGTTAACAACCCCTATAGAATTGAGATACCAAGGGTATTCCAACTTTTACTTTTGTCAAAACAAGTTTAAATACGGCATGAATAATCATTCTCCCGTTTGACATTCATACTAATAAAACAAGTTTCAATACACATGAAAATCATTCTCCCATTTGACGTTCATATTAATAAAATATTGAAATACTAACATGGACTTGAATCATACACATGCAGAGGTTGAATTCACAACATTATACTCAATAGATTAGTTTACCAATTCCAACATAAAAAAATTAGTTACACATGGTGAAAGTAAAAACAACACTTACAGAGTTTGACATTACGAAGACGATGAAAACTTCACGATACAACGATTTCAATACACCAAAACACACTCAAGTATCTAGAAAACTATTCTAGAACTACAACTCACAAAAGAAGTACTAAAAGTCGAGCACGAAGAGAAGTGAATAAGAATGGGATGGGGATGGGATGCCCTGGAATAGTGTTGGATGGCCCTAGGGTGCTGACGCTACACGTCAGTGTGACGCTACACGTCACACCCCTGACTCAGCCTCCATTAAACACTTGATAATGGTCAATTTAAATTATTAAATTTGATCATGCCTGGCCATATGAACATGTTTCCACCGAGTTTTGGCCTTTCATGCTGAGTGGGGTGGCCCTTGGTGCTGAGTGGAGTGCCCATTATTGGGTCTAAGGGGAGTGGTTGGCCAAAGTGGAGGTGGAGACCACATAGCATTGACGCTACGTGTGGATGTGACGCATAGCGTCAGAATCAAACATAGCTGTTGATGCTACGCGTGGGATGAGGCTACGCGTCAGCTCCTCCAGTGTAATTTTCTCTTGATTTCTTAACTTTTTCACTGTAAAACTAGAGAAAATTGATCAAGGGTAGATTCTTTCCAACAACATCCATTTATTAAATTTAAAGCCTAATTTTCTAACAAATTAACCAAATTTTTATTATTTTTGTGAAATTTTTATTAAAGGATTTATTATAAATTTGAGGACTAACAATAATCTTCCCTAAAGAAAGCTGGGGGTCTGTTGATGGAAGATCCTTCTGTGATCAATTGATTACTTTGAGAAACTTCCATAGATCTTGATCCTTTCCACTTGAGCGAGTGATCAACCCAAAAGACAAGCTCTGATACCAATTGATGGTTCAGAGTCAAACTTAGAAGGGGGTTGAATAAGTCTCAGACTCTTTTTGAGAAAATTTTGAACCACAAACAAATATAAGTAATCAAATGATAAAGAAGGGGATAGAGTAAACACATAGAGTTTATATTGGTTCACTTCCAACACAGAAGCTACGTCCAACCCCTTCCAACTTGAAGGATTTCCACTATTGTAAAATCTCCTTTATAATATCAACACTAAGCTCGTGCTGCAAGTATTCTTTCAACAAGCTACTTCTGGCTCAACCCAAGTATTCTTTCAACAAGCCACTCCTGACTCCACCCAAGTATTCTTTTGAAAGCCTCTTCAGGCCAAAGTGTTTCCCAATACAAAAACTAGTCCTGGTATTTCACCAGACTTATATAAACAGTAAGAATTAAAATGTTCTAGGAACTTAGTATACAAGAATGATAGGCAAATTTTGAGATCGAACACTAAGTATCTTTGACACAAGACCTGAGTCTGTTGGGAGCAGAGCTAGTAAGTAGTGAGGATCTTTGTCTTTTTATAAGAAATTGAACTAAGATTGAATGATGACTTGATGAGCTTTCTTTTTAGATGTTTCTCTCTGTCTTGAATGTTCAAACTTTCTTGGTATTTATAGTGACTTGAAAGGTATAACCATTATCACTTCTTGAATGAAGATATAGACGTTGGAAATCCTTTGAAGGTGTTTTTCCATAGGCTTCTTGAGATCAGACCTTGAGATAATTTCTGGCTTAAGAGAGGTCTAGTAATATTTCAGAATTTTCACGAGAATAGTTTCTCATCCATTTCCATGCACAAATCCTTTCGTGAACTTATTCCTGATTAAGCGAAAAGTTGCTATCAGAGATGTCCTGATGAGTTTTCTGACTTGGGATCAAAGTTCACAAAGATAGGTACACTGATAGTTGCTGCTCAAGTTGATCTTGTTCTTTTTGTTCTTTAATGATAAACACGCAAATATGGTACGATCATTTTTCCCGAAGCATCACCAAAATAGACTTTTGTTGTTATGTCAGACTTTTGGAAATATGCTCCCCCTATGTTTTTATAACTCAATCTTCATATCCTAGAAATACTTTTACACTTAAAAGAAAACGTTATAAGCAGTTCGGACTTTATTCTTTTAACGAAAATACTTGATGAGTGGTATAAACAAATTCAGGGATTATAAAGTCTAGGGTTTGGTCCAACAGGACTTGAAACTTATATTTTTTACCAGAATTTTTCTTAACAGATTCTTTTTACAAAGTGTGTATAAATAAGCCACCCTGAGGTCTCTATCATCCATGTAACTTGTTATGTGCTTACTGGAGGGGCGACCAGGATAGTTACATATTGAAATATATTGATTTGTAGTAGAACTTTCACTAACCTTAAGATTATAAAGGATTCTAGTCCTTCTTGTGTTTATCTTGGTTAGGAAGTAGAATCAAGCAAAAGTGGTCATTTCTTCAACTAAATATGCCTCATATATATAGACCTTTCAACATGTGCTTTGTTTTTTACTATGTCCATTAAAGAATGAGGAAATATGACATATAAATAATGACATCATTTTAGATTAAATGAATATTTAATCATAATTGAAGTAAAAGGTAAAGGAAATTAAAATCACCTCTCAAATGGATACATCTAGTGATATTGTACTTGATCACTAATTCTAGCCTCATAGAGCAAATAAATTGGTAAATGCTTCATTGAGGTCAAAAAAACTTAGAGGGAAAATTTGTTCCAACTTATAAAGCAACAGTGAAATGCTTTCCACAATCTTTACTAGTTTATACTTCTTTAAAGAAGTCGTTATCAACTATCTAAAGAAGTGACTCAACTTAACTAAGACTCCAAATTAGTTTCGACAATCCATCAAATACTTACAACAATAATTGTTGCATAAACACATAGAAATCATAACTTTCCATGCCAAACAACTTAATCTCTTTCATATTGACATATCTGCTCAAATTTGAAGCAAACCCATTAGGCGTTCACAAACCCTTCATCCATTCACAAAGAACAATCCTTTGCGATTTTTTCAAAGTGCATTTAGCATAAAATTTGAACATATTTTTGTATCCCACATCCTTTAAATCTAGTTCCATTCTAGAGTAAAAGATTGGCAAGTCTAAACAACTTTTGTTAGTGTTATTTTCATGTTTATGTTGTGTCTTAGCAATTAGTCCTTCCAATAAGGTAATTCCCAAAATATACACCTTTTGGTCCATTTATATTGTTTACTGTAACCATTAAACTTCTTAACCATTTTATCCTAAATCAAGGGATATTCAAATACTTTCTCCCATACTTGTTCACATGATAATCTAAAGACTGACAAATCATTAACAACCTTATTCTTCATTAAAAAAAGTTTTGCTTCTCCTGTATTAATGATTCCATAATAGGAATTTTCTATGATAGTAAAAAACTTGTCTTCCTACTTTTTCTAAAAGAATAACCCTCACAGTTTTCTATGCAAGTAGAGAACAAAGTTTCCCCATGGTCAACCACTTAGACAACATATATGGTAGGAAGAGAAGTCATTCAGAATCCAAATCAAATATGAATCTCCTAAGTTACTAGCCAGATATTAAAACTACATAAAATTAAGTTCCTAAGTTACCAACCAACGTCAAAACATAAACTATATGCTAAGTTATCAATAGAGAGTTTAATCAAATCAAAAGCAATATGGTTCCTAAGTTACCAACCAGAGGGTTTAATTATAAGTTTATACACTCTAAGTTACCAGACAGGTGGTATCTTATGTTATCAGATTGAGAGTTCAATTATAATTTAATATATACTCTAAGTTATCAGGTAAGTGGTTTATCAAGGATGATAAAGACTTATTAAGTAGATGATGAAATGAAAGAAATTTTGTAAAACATAAAGCAGATAAGAGCACTGGAAACAAGTTATAACAAATTTAAATTCATTAACACTTCAACATTTATATGGAATGGAATAAACTCAAACTTTTATTTATAATGACATCAATAAAGTATCATAAAAGTTTAGTACATGGTCAATGAAAATAATGAGAATATCTTACTCCATAATAATAAAGAATAATTAAAGTTTAATTTAGAAGGATCAAGATATAACGCTTTCATGTTTTAAGTCACATCCAACACGTATAAGCACAAACATACAAATAGCATAAACACCAAATGGAAGCTCCAATTTTGAAAGCCTTGTATGTATCAAATATCAAACATCTATGAACTACATGATCTATAAACTACACACATGCACACAACAACTACTACATTAATCATTTTCTCACATACACATAGCACATTCATAATATACAATTTCACACACTCATCATTTTATAAAGGGCATCACAACAACACAATGAAAGGGTTTTTTATTCTTTAAACCATAAAACTCATAAAAGAATAACAACAAAAAGGGAGTGGGAAAACCATTCATCATAAAAAAATACCAACAAAACCTTAAGCATATGCAATCAAATTAAGCTAGGAAAGAGGAAACAATACTCTCACTAGCACATAGATTCTTGAAGAAATAATTCACTCATAAAATTAGAATCCCTAAAACTCATCAACTTTAACTAATCTTCATCTTTATTAAGTTAGAGTACTATTACTTAGTAGTGGCATATTTTCTTATTAGACTTATCTTTAAAAAATGGCATGTTTCTTTGTTAACCAGTTACTCCCCATTCTTAAAAATCTTAAACATCTTCAATCAATTTATGTAGATCCTTATTTTGATTAATTTCAAACACATTCTTTTAAACTAGGTTTTCTTAAACTTTAAAGCTAAACTTAGAATGCTTTACTTTAACAAGACAAACAAACTTGAGAGGAAAAAAATGTAAACTATAATATCAAGAAGGAATAACTTATAAAGAAGTATCAGATATTTATAATGACATTGTCAAAGAAGTCACAGTCAAAGAGATGGTCCCAAATTTAACCAATCAATTCTAGTGAAATGACTTTTAACCATATTGTCATTTACCATTATTACTTAATTACATAGAACAAGCCATGCACCTTAAACTTCAAATAGATACTCTTGCAATATTCAATCAATGTAAGAGATCCATCATGCTTGCATTCTCCCATCAAGAGTTCAAGAAAGTTTCTCAAAGTCCCTATACACCATAACACACATTTAACCAAAGTTTCAATCTTTTACACCCAATCATATATGTATAGTAAATCAAAACTCGAGGCAAACATATTGGCTTTCAAGTTTTACATAGATTTTAAACACAAATTCAATTTTTATACATTGTATCATTTTTATTTTATGTCATACAACCAAGCCAAACACATCGATACAACCTTTATCAATCCTCATTTAAACTTAGCCTTGTCTTATAACAAACATACATGCAATGGTGAAACATAATTAAATAAAATAACATCCATAAATCATCCACCATTCACCAGATTTAATAAACAAATATGTATTATTATATATGTGTATAAAATACACTAATAATTAAAAGTAGCTATCTTACCTGGATCAATCTGAGACCAAGCTTTTTGAGTTTGAATTGTTCTAAATGTCTCTCTTTTATCTCTAAAAGAGATAAATCTATACAAATAATGCATTTTAAGTTTTGTATCATTAAATTAATACTAATTAACTAATAATTGTTATTTTAAAAATCATAATATTTAGAAATGAGTTACTTGGTTAATAGCTTTGATTTGATTCTCAGTATCTACTTCTAATCTGGTAATCACCTTTGTTGTACCATCTAGAGTTTCTTTGGCAACATCACTTCCATGCGAAACTCCGAATTGAAATTGAGGGTTGAGAAAATAACCTATGATTTTGAAAATTAAATTGAAACCATATCAATAATTAAATTTAAGAAATAACATGTGAAACGTAATTTAATATGTTTATGAACCTGCAGTATGCAAATCAGTATGCATGAAGAACCATCTTTTGTCAATGATTTCAGTGTATTAAGTATGGTAACGGCAATTCTTTTGAATGGCTTGCTTGGCTCTATCAATGGCTTCGTAAGCAAAGCCCATTATTGGTTTTTCATCACCATCCACCAATTTTAAAACCTTAACAAGTGGCTTAAATACCTTTATAATTTTAGCAGCTTTCTTCCAAAAATCTATGCTAAGGACAATCTTCTTTGCTTTAAAAGCAGGTTTTGTTTTCTCTTTTCCCCACTTGGACTTTCTGAATTCTTTAGAGTGAAACATATTTCTCAATGCATCGTTTTTCCTCATAATTGATTCAATTAGAAAAAATTATGTTGCAAAACATGTGGTGGTAGGGTGAATAATTTCTTTACCACCAGTATATTTTTTCATCAGATTTACTGTCCGAATGTGATTATAGATGAACAAAGTAACTTTTTTTACGTCATCTAACAATTTTTAGACATTAGACTTTTTCCCAATATCTTTTAAGCACAAATCCAAGCAATGAGTGCATAAGCTGACTAATAAATATGTAGTATTTTCTCCATTAATTTCAAACTAGTAACTTTTAAAGCCGCTTCATCATCAGTGACCACTTGAATAACATGTTCCTCTCTATCCTCTTCCATAATTTTATCAAGTAATTTAAAAAAATAATCAATATTTCTACTAGCAACACCAGATGCATAAATGGATTTTAGAAACACTGTACCTTGACTGTAATACACCAGAAAATTCATGATATACATGTGATTTATATTGTTTGTCCAACCATTGCACATTATAGTTACCCCTTTTTCCTTCCATATTGGCTTCAATTATTGTATCCATTTTTACAAAGATTGATATTCACTTTCCAGGTATACCTTTGCAGCAACACTTAACAAATTATGTAGCCATAGAGAATTGGATAGGTTCATAGGAAGACACTCATATATTATCAATTTAGACACTACTTCTTCTAACTTTTTCAAAGTGTTTTCATGAAGCCTATATTGATTTTTGTTTGTTTCATGCTTCTACTCCTGGCTAAATCAACATAAACAAATCTTAATCTTTGTTGAAGATCATTTGGACGATTATGACTAAAAGCTCTGTTAGGGTGAGAGCTACCTCCAACTTCATATAAGGAATCTATCCTTCCAGTTTGTTGTCTAAATTGATGCATGTTTTCCCATTGTCATTGTGACACTATGCTTTCTTGCATGGCTTGCCTCATGGCTACATCTTCATCAAGGACATCTACAGTATCTTCATCTTCATCACCTCTTTAATGTGAAAAATTCTTCTTCTCTTTTTTTGAGATCTCTTTTTTTATCTACTTTCCCACAACAACTTCATCATATTTTCTCTGATAGAGGTATTTACCTTACCACAACTTTTAACTTCTCCAGCCATATATGCTAGATGTTCTTTTAATCGAGTAATTCCACCGATTATTACATAAATTTTATAACATAAATTTCTTGAAATCTAATAATTATAATAATTTCAATTACTTTAACAATGTCTTGCAATCTAATAATTAATTAATTATCTTTCATTCTAAATTATCTAATAATATCTTGCAAATTGTAATCTAATAATTAACTATTTAATTATATCTTTCAATCTAAACTATCTAATAATGTCATGCAATCCAATAATTAATTAATTTTCAATCTAAATTATTTAGTAATATCTTGTAATTTAATAATAATTAAGGGTAATGTTATATAGTTCGAAAGAAATCTTACGAAATTTAGTATGAACTGTTAGAATGCATAAGGATGATACATGGTACTATTAGGTTCTATATTTATTCAAATTAAAGATAATAACATTTCCTTTTTTAATGTATTATAATCAATCATATTCTTTCATGCAAGCAATTATCTAATAATATCTTGCAATCTAATAATTATTTACTTATCTTTCAATCTAAATTATCTAATATTACAATCTAATAATTAATTAAGAGATTCTAATAATTAATTAATTATCTTTCATTCTAAATTATCTAATATCTTGCAATCTAATAATTAATTAATTATCTTTTAATATTAGTTATCTAATAATATGTTACAATTAATAATTAATTAAATATTTTTCAATTTAAATTATCCGATAATATTTTCCAATCAAATCATTAATTAATCATTTTCAAATTTTCCCCACTCCTATCAATATATTTTCCAATTCCCCCTCCCAAATTCTCTCTCTATTTTTCACATTTCAATCCCTCCCACCACTGTCCCACTTTCTCTTATTTTATTCATTATAATTAATTTCTTCTCTTATTTTATTCCCACTTTCACGCGTCTCTACCTTTTTATCTCTCTATCACGTGAGTCTCTCTCTATTTCACTTTCACAAGTTTGCATGCAGCATGGAAAGGCTCCCCACGCGGCCATGCCTCTTTGTCCCTATCTTCCACAAAACTCCACACGCTCTCTATCTCCCACAAAACTCTACACACTCTCTCTCAATTCGGACTACACCACTTCACACACTCATCTTTTCCCATTTCCATTTTAAAAGAAAAACACTGAACTTACCTACCGGAGTTTAAGATGTCAATGGAAATGGCAGTGGCGGTGATCGAAGTTGATGATGGTCATTGAATTGTCGAGGCTTCAACCAAATCAATGGAGATCAATGGTGATCAGAGTTGGTGATGATGTGGCAAATTACAAATCTGTGTTTTTTAAGATTCAAGAAGGTAAAGGAAGATACAGCGCAGAGGCACCATAGAAACATGTAAGCAATTTTTGGTTTTTTGGAAGTAAAATTAAAATGTACTAAGTTTTTATAAAGCAAAATGAATCAGGATCTGTCTTGTTCATCATGTAACATCCCAATTTTTATATAAATGTCCAAATAAGGGAAATAAATGACAATTATTTATATATGGAAAGATTAATGCCCCAAAAATATAGAAATAAATTAATTTGAGTTTAATATGATTTTTCATAAATTAGTAAGCTTCATGAACTAAAATTTATACCCGGTTAAAATATGGGTGTCAGATTAAGTATCTCTGATTGAGATGTCATTGGTCAGGGCTATAGAGAATATTATTAGGAATCTGAATATGTATTTAGAATAATTTTTAGATAATGTATTGAGCCCGAATAGGGATCCTGTTTATTGAAAAACGGAGGAGTTTTAATGATGGGTTAAATTAAAACTAAAAACCTCAACAATTCACTCTCATTTTCTCATGACCTCCCTCTCCCTTGGCAAAACACATTTCACTCTCTTTTCTCCTTGTTCCCATTCACTTTATCTTCTTCATTTTCTTCTTTTCCGAAAACCTAGACCAAGTTGGTGCCTCTTCCCCTCTTCTATTTCATTTTCCATTGTGCATGAAGGAGACTATGGAAACTTGAATTTGTTCCCTCTCTTCTTCCATTTTGGTCATCCCCTTTCTCTCCCTTGGCTCCCATTTTCGTTTCTTGGCTAAGGTAAGCTCTCCGTCATTTTAATGGTGTTTAATCCCTAGGTTATGGATTATTAAGGCTTGGGAGAGTATTAATTGTATATAGGTTGTTGGGAGAAGCTTTAGATATAAAAACCCTAAGGTGGGTGATCTGAATGTGAGTTTTTATGAGCCTTAAAGGGGGTACACAAAAATATGGGATGGAAGATAATGAACCATATGCATTTATGATGTTTGTTGGATTTTTAATAAAACCCTAACCTATAACTTTGGGGGAAATATGTAATGTGAATGAGAAAGGCATTAAATGGTGATAAGAATGTAATTAATGATAAGATATTGCTATAGATAATGACTTATGATGATGGTTGGGAAACATTAATAAGAAAAACCCACTTGAGGAGTTAGGTGTAGAAGTGATATGCAACACCCCGATTTTCCGGACTCGGATTCCGATGTAATCAAATAACTTAATAATAAAAATACGCGTAAATTTTTTTTTCGTATCTTAAAGTAAGTCCGTTAGCACTTCGAAACCCGAACCACAAAAGACCAAAGGTGAGACTTAATAATTTATAACTGGATCGATAGCTAACTTGCCCATAATGGTATACAAAAATAATAGAGTTTACAGCAGAAGAAGAATGTGTATACCGGGCAAACGCCTAGTCCCATATATGACGATATGAGAAAAGGCTCGGCAAAGCATGCAAATACCCGACATATACCTACGGAAACAAGCTCGTCTAATTCATTCACAACATACACATGCTTTGCCTAAGACACAATTATAAATATATACATATACATCCAGGGATCTTCTCCCAACTATCACAATCATCAATGTTCATCATTCAATTTCAATCCTTCTAGTACACATTAAATCATCTCTTACATACTACATCTATATTCACCATTCTTAAATATGAAGGATTATTTTATATATGACTAAATTCACAAAATCATCTATATCATCATAAACAACCTATTCATTACATAAGAACTCATAAATGATGCTGGCCAAGGCGCTTCCATTACCACTATTTACCTTTGCCAAAACTTTAATTCAAAGTCTCATCTCAACCCATGGCAACCTGCATCACAATGCTAAAAAGGAGACCACATGGGAGAGTGAGTTATACATTCAAAATGACGAATATAATATATATTGTGATCATGTGTATATGCATATAATCATCATGTGTGCTTTGCTATAAAACTATTAAATCATCATTCAATCATCATCTCATTATTACAATAGGCATACAAACATCCTAGATCTCAATTCACAACATAAGCAAGCATAAGCATATACACAATCACATTGCCACTTATCATCAAGGGCATTCATAATCATCATCATCATTTTATTAAATCTTTATTCACTTCCTCCTCGCAAGGGGTTTCTCTTCTCTCGTGGTCATCCCATCTCAAATGCCATGCATCTATGGCTAATGCATATGTCAACTGTTTAATGCATATGCAACGGATCCGATTTCATACCAACGGGTGATCGCAACCACCATAATCATTCATTCATATTCATGGGTTTCCGCCTCGCAAGGGGTACTCCCTCTAACAACCTCGCAAGGTGTTTTTTCGTGATCGCAACCACATTCAACAATTCTCATAGGTTTCCCACCTCGCAAGGGGTACTCCCGCCTCGTGATCGCAACCACGGGCATCATAGGTGCTCGCAAGCCCTTTATCATATCATATACCAAGTGATCACAACCACTAGCTCATCATCATACAATGGTCCCCGCAGGGCCTTTCACAATCCACAACCAGGTGATCGCAACCACCGGCTCAATATCATATCATCATCACATTGGTTTCCCACCTCGCAAGGGGTACTCCCTTCATAGAATCCCGCAAGATCTTTCATCATTGTGATCGCAACCACATTTCAATGTCATGCCATGCCATGAATGTAAAATGCAATAATGCATATGCCCAACAACCTCGCAAGGATATCTCACCCTCTCATTTAGGGGTATATTGTATATTTAGTCTTATTATCATTGACATACAATAATCACAAGGCCCCTCAAGGAACAACAATCATAGCCACATCAAACCACGCATGGTATTTAAAATCATACTAAACATCATAGCATTTATCTGCACATGTAACAACAAGGTGTTTTTAGAAAATATATATATAGCAATCATCATTGCCTCACACATATACAAGTCAATTACTTGTATCAACCATAATGGTGTCATAATATTTCATAATAATTATTAATGTCATTATACATTCGTTTGGTGGTTTTCAACCCATTATTCATCACCGTTGTCTCATATCTAGTATGGCAACACAACAATCCACCATTACAATTTTAGACCATACATACAAGATCATACTAGTATACACTACAGTGGTAATTCACCACTTCATCAACAATAACATTTTTCCTTTTTATTTGAGGAATGGACATAACATCATTTCTCACCACGTGATACCAATATCGACTCTTATTCATCGGTTTAGAACTAGTACCACATTATTTAACCATTCTCTCCTCAATCTCATAATCATTCTAGGGTATGTCTAATAACCTCATCATCAAACCCTATTTTTCATTCTCTTGTACTTTATCTTAGTAGTCAACAATTATGTTTCTTATTATATATTATGGGCATAAACAAGTTGTCCCAATGTTTTAGTCATTATCCAACACCACCATATCATGTCATAATTATATATATCCCTATACATCCCCTCAATCATCTTACGGTACAAAAGGAAGGGTTCAACACCATTAAATTAAGAAAAGGAAAATAAAATTTCCATCAGGGTTCACTCGCTCAAGTGAAACCCTTACTCACTTGAGCGAGACTTTTCCTTCTCGCTTAGGCACCTCGGCTCGCTCGGGCGTAATCACACCAGTGTCTACTCCATGCTTGCTCGCTTGAGCGAGACTCCTTCACACTCGGTTACTCGCTCGAGCGAGAATCATCCAGTATCTATTCCAAGGCTCGCTCGCTTGAGCGAGGCTCCCTACAACGAGCCACTCGCTTGAGTGAACAACATCCAGTATCAGACCCCCACACTCGCTCAAGCGTCTCACGCTCGCTTGAGCAAAAAAATCCAGTATCAATTCCTCTCTCGCTCGCTCAAGCGCGGCCACGCTCGCTTGAGCGAGATTCGTCCAGTGTCTCACCTGCTCACTTCACACTCGTCTCGCTTGAACGAGTAGTTCACTCGCCTGGGCGAGATTAGGCCAGAGACCATAATTCTGATACAAGGGATTCTCGCTTAAGGCAGAAAACAAAAATTCTCACAACTCATCTTATGAAATCTCATTCTAAGTCAAATTAACCACATCCAACACTTTATAAACATCACATGAGGCACATAAAACTTGCTCTAAGCATTCTTACTCAAAAATTCTCATCCCAACTTATTAATCACACCTTAAATTCATATTTATCATCCTCATATATATACATAACCATACAATCATCTCATTGTTACACATATAATCCGTAATAATCATTAGTTTTCCATTCATATTTTCTCAATAACTACATTAAAATTTAACTTATCATCATCACACATATAGGTTTACATTTCCATAACAATCATCACCTATTCTCATACATCATCCTCATAATCAACCATTTGCCATTCTTATTAATTCAATATATATATATATGGCAAGGCAAGCATGAGTATCAAACACATACAATAATCACTATCAATCTACTCATGCAATTTGAATGTTAACTCCTCTCCTACCTTGAGGGAAGAGCCGAAATCCGAATGCACGCTCCGAAAGCTCCGCCACATAATCCGGAATGCAATCTACATACCATATACATGTGCATTCACATAATCAATAACCATCATAATTCTAAACATTTGCTAGCTTATCATAAAGCTCAACATCAAGTCCTAAACTTGCTAAACATCAACTTATGCAATTGTGTTAGGCTTCGGGAATTCCTTTCCCAAAGCCAAGATCCTCTAGATCTTAAAGACAAACTAAATCCAACAACATCATCATCTTCTCTTCCATTGCATAAGGTAATCCCAAATCACCTCAATCCTTCAATATCCTCATTATCACTTAGAGTTCAACACAAGTTATCCTTGCTTATTTTATACCACTCTTAATTAACCAACTCTAATGACACAACCATGGTCTATCAATTCACCAACTAAAATGTATATCCCATTGATTCCACTATTAAGGGTTATCTACAATGTTCATCATTGTTCACCACTATAACTAACAACACACATATTAAATATCACCCATTCACTTCCAATTCAACCCAATAAGTCACAATATATACAATTCCCCAAATTCTTAAGGCAAGGGTTTTCATCAAAACCCAACAACTGTTACCAATACTCATTAATCACCATCAATGGCCATCTTTCATCATTAATATCATTCTCCATTATCATTAAACCTACATTCTACTCATATTTCACACTTTCCCCAATTTATTAAAGTTAGGGTTTCACTAGAACCCACCACCATCATAAATGCTTATTAATTTCTCATCACTTTTCAACATTAATCTTAAATACCACATTAAATGCTCATAAAAGCTTGCATTTAAGCCACCCCACCTTAGGGTTTTCTATATTAATGGCTTCATTCAATACCCCAATAATGTTTCTAACCTAGGGTTTGATTCCACATACTACCATTCATCAAAACAACATCTAACCTCCCATCATAACACTTCAATAACCCAAAACTATCAATAAAAATCATGGGTGGTCAAAAATCATACCTCTCCTCCAAGCTTAAGCTCCAAAACGAAAATAAAAGGGAGAGAAGAGGAGATGAGCCAAGCTTTGCCTCCTTGTCCATTACAAGCTTTATAAACCCAAGGAATCCTCTTGATTTTTGGGTGGAAATGGCCATGGGTAGTGTTGGTCACTTTTAACAAGAGAAGGGATGGAGAAGGAGAAGGAAATGAAACATTGAGAGGGAGAGAAGAGAAGCTGCCGAGAATGGGAGGGGAAAAGAAGGAGTTTGGGTTTTTAACTTAATCCCCTCATTAAGTTTTACCGTTTTATAACATACAGGGTCTCCATTCGGGCTCAATACTAACTCCCAAAATTATTCCAAAGGTATATTCGGATTCCCAATAATATTCTTAATAGCCCTGACCAATGGCATCTCAATCGAGGATACTTGGTCCGACACCTATATTTTAATCGGGTATAATTTTATCTCATATAGGCTCAATAAATTTTAAATATCCATAATAAATCCCAATTTAATTATTTTAATATTTTTGGGACACTCATTAACTCATTCATAATTATTTAATATTTGTTTATCATATTTAATCATTTTTATAAAATTTGGGATGTTACATGATATGTATGGGTAATTTATGTTGTGACCCTTTTTAGTCATAATGAGTCTTGATTTAAGGGAAGGAATTCCCGAAGCCTAATAAAGTAAAAGAATGAAGTTCATAAACAATTATTACATGATGAGAGTCACATGTGTATATACATGTATTTTATTATAAGAATTGAGAATAATGCTTGAGTAGATGATTGATGTGGTCCTACAATTGATTGATGTAGGATTTGATAACACTTGTGAGGCAGGATCATCGAATCCAGGAGAATACTTCTCTTAAGGTAGGAGAGAAGTGTATTTTCTAAATATATGATGCCTTATGTGATGATAATGTATGTATTGATGCATATTTACATGTTCTTTCTTGAATGGATGTAGTATCTTACGTGTGTGATATGAAATTGAGCATGGCTCTAGTGATGATTGATTGTAAAATGTGTGATAACATGATGTTGCTTCCATGTGTGGATGAACAATTATATGAGATTCTTGGCTAGAGAAGTTCATGAGTATTGTAAATGGTATGCCTTGGATGATAATATATATATATATGTGTGTGTGTGTGTGTGATTGTGTGTCACTAACTACGATCTAGAGTGTGAACTATACCCCTAATTGAGAGGGTGAGATATTCCTTGCAAGGTCAAAGCTTGCATGATCATTATTGGATACATAGCATGCATAGCATATCATTTAAATATGGTTGCGATCACAAAGAGAAATCTTGCGGGACTAATATGATGATATTGAAAAGTGGTTGCAATCACTTAGTACTTGGAAATGAAAAGAACCTGCGGGTTTATGTGAAATTGAGCCAGTGGTTGCAATCACCTAGCGGATGAAACGAAAGGCCCTACGGGACCATTGAAAATGAATATGTGTGGTTGTGATCACCAAGAGAAAATCCTACGGGAATTTATGAGAAGGGAGTACCCCATGCGTGGTGGGAAACCGATATGAATTGAAATGAAACGTGGTTGTGATCACGAACAAAGCCTTGCGGGGTTATGAGAAGGGAGTACCCCATGCATGGTGGGAAACCAATATGAATTGAATGATTATAGTGGTTACGATCACTTGATGAAATGGAAATCGGATCCATTGCATATGCATTTTAAACACGACATGTGCATTAGCCATAGGAACATGACATTTGAGTGAAGTAAACCGAGCAAGAGATACCCTATTGGGATTATTATGAGATAAATATGCAATCTACTTTGGTCACTAACTATGCTTATGTTGTTGATTGGTGTGACCCCTATGATATCATAAATTGGTGATATGGTCTTATTTGATATGTCCTTGATAATGGACTTACCACATATTTGTAAGTGAACATGTGTGTTCAATGGATTATATGGATTAGTTGGTTTCATTGTTAATTAAACTCCTTGATAGGAGAAGATGTTGATTTTTATTCATATTTATATTATCATAATTATTAGATTTTTCATCATTAAGAAAGTATACTCGCTCTCGATATGGTCTATCTTTTTAGCTTTTATGTTGCAGGGTATGACCATGGAGTGAGGCACTTCATGTAAGGAGAAGTTGTGTGAAGAAGGTTCTTTTTGGTAAAGATGCATTGGCTGGAATAGTTTGTATTTATGGCGTTATATATTCTTTTGAGATGTATATATGTTATTGCCTTGTATGGCCATAATACAATTTGAGTAACTTGTGTGAATGATGACACATGACTATTGATGATGGCTTGTTGATATTTGAGATCCTAGAATGGAAATGAATGCTATAGAATCTTTTGGATTTAGTAGACAACCATTTGGTAACCCATGGTATTGATCTTGATGTCCATATTGAAAGACTAATGGATTATGACCCTTGTTGAGTTTCCATTCGATGATTAATGCAAGATGATTGAGTCAAATTATATGTTAGAAGGATTGGTTATATAATGGAATCTATATAGGTTGAAATTTATGTGATTTTCATGCTTGAATGAGGAATTGATAGGATCAAGTAGAGATTTATGATGGTTGGATTGCATGAGACAATTTGAATGTCAACAATGCATGAATTGTGACTTGTAGAAACTAGAATGGGTCAATTCCACTAAGAATTGACCCTTGAATTGCACAAAAAAGCCTTAAAATAGGCTAGTCGCACTTATGCATATAAATCCATTATTTTAAGGAATTTTTGAGTGCAGCTAGTTGCTACGCGTCACAAATGGTGTATTTTAATTGGTGTTAAAATTTGGTAGTGATTGGACTTTATATGAAAAAGTTAGGGGGTTTGGAAGTTAAAAAATTGGGTTTTTCTGCATAATTACTGATGTGAATCGATTCAAAGCAGTGCATGAATCGATTCAAGCACTCATATGAATCGATTCAAAGCTCTCTGTTTTTACTGTTCATGATGTCTAGGATCGTTTAAATCGATTCATGCGATCTTGAATCGATTCAAAGGGTCCTGTTTTCACTATTTCAGTTCCAAAAATGTTTGAATCGATTCATACCCCTGTTTCTAAGAAAAATTTATATTTTTGGATGTTGTTGGGCATTAATGTGACATGGTACCCTTATGCAATTGATTTAAACATTCTTCTAACATAACTTAGCAATCTTTTATGCATCTTTGACACTTTTCTTTGATTAATTCATATCCTTGAATTAAAATACGCACTCCACCGTTCATTAAACCATATACCTTCTCATATCTTCATATATGAGTTAGGGTTTCGCATATGTCCGGGGTTAGTTATTTAAAAATATAATTATGGTGTTCTTTATCCCCGTTCATGTTTTAAAAAAAACGCGAAAAAGTTACCCTCACTTTTATTATCCTAATTATTAATATTTATAACTTATTTACTGGATTAAGGGCGCCACACATCATGTCTGCTTTCTCTGCTTTCTTTGTTCATGTCTTGTTCATGGTTGCGGAAATTGCAAAAAAAACATGTTTTCTAGTGCTATAACGTTAACTGTGGCCACAACAATGTTTTGTCATGGTTGTAATGTGTGATGTTTGTTCTCTTTTGTAATACGGGCTGATGCAGTTTCAGAAGCTTTTGAAACCATTTTGTAACGACTGCATTTTGTATTGTGGACCACAATTTAAAACCTTAGGAAGAACCACCTAGAGTGGCTTCAAGATCTTTACTGAAAAGTTTTACAAATGAAAACTTTTAAAAAAATCAACAAAGGTAAAGAGGAGATGAGGTAAGTAGAGAAGTGGCACTAGAAACGTTATTGTCATTGGACAGAAAGGAGAATAAGTGGTAAAGAGGGGAGCCTAGAGGAAGATATGAAAGGGATAAAGGGAAGAGTAAGTTTGAGTCGCTAGAGAAGTGCATATTATTAGAAAGTGAATGGAAGATGTTAGTCTTCGGAGAGGGAAATGAAGATATTGAGAGAAAAAAAGGGTTATAGTAAAGTGAAGGGGTGGTGGTTGATTTAGTGTTTTTAGTTAGTAAGAGAATCTTCTTCATTTCTCCATTAGTAGCTAATTTAAATAAACATGACATTTCACAAAAACTAACTATTAAGTTGGTCATGTGTTTCAGTATAGCGATAGACGAAAACATCATTGCAACTCTATAGTACTCTAGTGACGGTGTTAGTCAACCAAATCCTTGAGACTTCAATGAATAACTTTTCACGATACCGTGATAGGATACGTGAGCTTGGTAGCAACGTCATCAGCAATAGGATTCTTTTTAGATTCCCAATTTGTTGTAGCAACGGGCTCAACCATGGTTTATGCTAAAGACTATAGCAAAGGATCTTATTTCTTTCTTAAGCTTGCCAAACAGTAGCGACAAATATCCTTTTCAGATTCTTAATCTTTTATGGCCACAGTGTATGTTAAAGATAGGTTTGTGTTGAGTATGTTGAGATGTTGCTTTGTGTTGAGTATAGGTTCCATCGCTAACCTACGTCATAAACCACCTACACGGTAACTTGGGGTCGTTATTTTATGGCCACCACTAAGGGGTTGCAATTAGTGATGAACAGATTTTAGTGGCTAATGTTATAGCTAAAATAATGTTTTCTAGTAGTGTGAGACAACTAATTTTAAATTTAGGTCTTCCATTTATGATTTAGCAAAATACACCAAATTTGGGCCATTAATTGTTGCATGGGATGCCCTCTCCTATACAACAACCAAAATAAAGTGCGCCTTTTAAAGTTTTTATCATGAGATATTTTCTAGGCGCAATTATGTGAGACTTTGACTTCCACACAATATTCCCATACTAAGGTTGTGTTTCGTTACAAAAAATTATTCTAGTTTTCTGGAAAAAGTTTTCTATTTGTTTTCCAAAATTTTTATTTCCTGCAATAACTAGAAAAATTCTTAGAAAACTTTTCCACTTTTCAGTTTTCTTGAAAAACTCCTTTAAAGACTTCTGTTTTTCTTAAAAAAAAATAAAAAACTTGATTTTTAGTTTTCTATAAGTTTTCTTTGAATATTTTGTAAATAAACATATTTTCTATTTTTTCAACTTTTTCAAGAATAGTTTTTCATTTTTCTTAGAAAACTTGTTAACTAAACACTACCTAAAGGCCTCATTTTTTTAGTGTATATTTTGCATTTGACGTCAAGGACAATTCATGGTATGCATTTATTTAGTTTTATATAATTTTAATATTTATATGTTATGAACTACCCATGATAATTATTGTTATTAATTTTAAATATTTTATTAAATTATCTTCAATGATCCAAGGTCTTAGATTTACCAAGTTGTGTGGCTTAATATGAAAATTAAAAAATCTAATGGTTAATATTAATTTTTCATGTTATTTGATAAGAATAAATTTCTTTACAGTTATTATTTTTATTAATCTAACCTCAATTTATTTGATACAACAACTAATGAAAAATAACTAATTTTACTTAACAAACAATCGCACCAATAAACAGAATGCGGGGCGCTAATAAGGTAGGGCTAAAGGGCACTATATGTATGTATACCACCACCTTCTATTGTCTTTGTGTGGAACTTAAGCTCCACAATCACAATGATCCTGTAATAAAAGCAAGCATGTGGCGAGAAAAGACAAAAAAACGATTACGATAGATCGACGTCATGAGAGTTGAAAGTGGGTGATTTTGGTGAGAGAAGTCAGAAGAAAACTTGTTTAAAATTATATGCACGTTGGATAAACCAACATCATGTTGGGTTGATATTTATGAGACCAGGGGATGCTGTGAAATTCACTTATTTCCACTCTTTTTTTTTCGACAAACCACTTATTTTCACTCTTACATATGTGGTTAGCACTAAATTCATTTAATCAGTCGTGGAGTATTATGATAAATTTTGAAATGGTTAAAATGATTAAATATAATACTTAAATTTTAATATTATACATGTATTTTTAGAAACAAGAAAAAAAATAAGAGAAATTAATTTTGACCAAACAATTCATATATAAATTTAAATTATTATTTTAGTTTTATTTAGTTGATAATTTTATTCAATTTTAAGCCAAAAATTACTACTATGAAAGAGCGACAAAATTACTCTTATGAAATTTTACATTAACTACCTTTATAATACAAATACTCAATCATCAATATTATTTAATTACATATTTGAGATTTCCTCATCTGGAATATTTTTATACTTTCTTTTATAAAATCCACAACGTATATCAATATATAATATTGGTAAAACTAAATTATTATTATTATCATCAAATGATTTTTTTTATACGTATGTGTTATTGAAGATATCAATTATCGATTATGATGTGATTAATTCTTTTGATGGTTTGTTGTCATAATAAAATAAAATAAGATTTTTTATATCAGTTATTGAGAATTTTTTTACATTAATTTTAAAAGTAATGTAGATTTAGATGATGTAAAATCTAATTACTTTACACATTAATTTTGAAAGTGATGTAAAAAGCAAATTTTACATTAATATTTAAGTAAAAACCATTGTAGAATCTTATTTTCTACATCAGTGTTCTCCTTTATCTGATATAGAATACCTCATTTTACATAAGTTTTTAGGTATAATTAACGTACGGTCTAAACTTTTTCACATCGTTTTAAATTTTAACTGATGTATACTACACCAGCAATTGATTTTTAATGGGGTACTATTGTCTAGGAACCCAACTCCAATAACATTGATTATTGTGTGGATTTTTAGGTGTAGTGGGGGATATGCTTTTCTTGTAGTGTGACCTAAAACATTAGCATGTATATTGGTAAGTTTGGATTGCTTAATAATGTATATGCTAATGTTTGTGTTTTTTTTTTTTGTGTTATTGTAGACGAGATTTCCTCATAGATCCTTTGAAGGTGCTAAAGTTTGCTGGAAAGAATCAGCCTTATCCATTGTGGCCTCGCAGGGCTCATTTGTTTAAACTTATTTTAAAATTTGATGTATCTGTTTAAAGTTTTAAAAATAAGCAGAAGTTGAAAATAAACTTATTTTAATAAGCAACTACGATATGCTTATTAAAAAAGTGATTATAAATAAAGCACTTTTTTTAAAAACCACTTAAAAATAAATTTAAACAAACAGGCCCGTTGCTAAGTTGGCCATACGATGACATCCACAGCCACGTGGCAAACAAAGATCAATATTCCATCCTCCATAATGACTATTATGACTACAATTTTCTTTAAATAAATAAATAATATTATACATTACTAAAATGCTCATTTTAATTCTTTCCGCATATCACCAAAAAAATACTCATTTTAAAACTCAACCAAAAAAAACTCTTGTTAAAAATCAAATATGTATGATAAATCATAAATATATATAGAGAGAGAAAGTTTAATTTTAATGTAGATGGTAAAACATTGACTCTATCAACAAATTAAATAGAATGTTTTAATATGATTATTAAATAAATTATTAAAGGTCAAATAGTCTGCTGGCCATCTGTATTAACTTTTGTTAGTTTTATGTTAGTTTTTTTTATCTTTTAAATGTGTCTTTTTCTTTACCCTATTTTTTGGTTTCATTTTTATCCATCATCTTTCAAATATTTATTTTTTGTCCTATATCTATCATAATGAAATTCATAGTTTTTTATATTAGCTAGATACTACTAATACATACAGTTTTTTTTTTAAAGATAAAATGAAAATAGAAACAGTTTATACACACTTACACTAGTGGAAAAAGTAGATATAATCACGGTTAAAATTGGCCTTTAATCACGGTTAATGAACCGTGGTTGTTGCAGCCGTGATAGTAGATGAGGTACTTTAATCACGGTTCACAACCGTGGTTGTAAATCTTATTTAATCACGCTTGTTTGTAACCGTGATTAAATAGGTTCTTATTTAATCACGGTTCCAACAATAACTGTGATTACAAGTGGTCATAAAACGTGCATTTACAGACTATTTATAATCACGGTTATGGTAACAACCGTGAATAAAGATGGTCTATAATCACGATTATGGTAATAACCATGATTAAATATTGAGTTTTTTTAATGTGGGCTCTGTTTTATTGTTTTCCAAACCTGTAATCAGACAACCAGCACAATATACAGTATATCCCAGCATATCCAGTACCAATATATGAAAAAAATGGTATGTATATATATAACATTAATTTGGTATCAATTCATAACAACTGAGAAAATGAAACTATATACAATTAAGATGAATGTAACCTAATAAAATCTAAACCCTAAATCCTCTACTAGATACATATATAAGAGAATAAAAATCCTATATCTATCTAAGTCCTTTCCTCACTTCAATGAAGTATGCGGCCCATTGCTTTCTAACATTATCTACATGTGTCTTGGGGAAGTATGACCGGTCCTGAAAGTACTGCAAACAATGCATAAAATAATTAGAACAAAAGCTATATTTATTACATGAATTTGATGAAATTGGTAGAAAACTAGTTCAAGTGATGAGACTTACATCTGTCCATCCATTTACTAAATGTTCTTGGACGATGGTCAGCATGGTGTGCATGACGTAATAGCCACACTCGTAGCTACCCTCCTGCCTATAGACTACAATGGACATAAAATATAGAATAAGTGAATTCAAGTTTTCAAAAATATAATAAAGATTTGAATGAATTCGATTGACTTACTTTTGGGTGCACCCATACAAGTTTTCTTCCGGTGGACTTACTTCTATGCAGTCGACTGTATCCAACGACCGCCCTACGTCAAAATAAAACACAAGATAAGTTAGAATCGTATAAGACTAAAAATGATGTAATCGAATTTGTACTTATTTTTTAGGGATTAACTTACGCGTCTACTATGGTCCTGAGGTCTTGTGGAATAGTCCCGTGCACAGAATTAAAGTATAAAGCCATTGAATCCTGGGGACAGATCACCAAGAATGTCCAATGAGCGCTGCAGTTACCAGTGATAAGTGAGACTTCAAAATGCAAAAATTAGTGGATAATAATTATGGAATAGAATCTTACCCTTTATGATACGGGGCTAGGTATACACCCTTCCTAAACTCATACATCCAATTCTGGATGTATGCCTGAGTGTCCTCCTTGCTGTTTCCTTTCCTCTGTATGAAAGAGGGCTCTAAGAAACTATAAGTTTTATCGAAACCCAAGTCCATACAGATTTTATACAGAAACCTAAACAAGTTTAGACATGGTTAGCGACAAATAACTTGTATAATGAAATAATTGGACATAAAATGATATACTTACAGCTCCTACAGCTGAATGATAGATATGTACAGCATCGTCAACCCCATCATAATCTCACACAAGTCACTTCGTGTAATGTAAACTGGTAGTGAACTTGGACGGCCGAACACCAGTGGCTGCCATGGGACCTGAAGAGCGTCCTCTCCTAGCTCAGCCCCGACCTGCCATAGCATCTGGATCGGATTGTCGGCGGGGTCTGGCTTCTTCAATGCCAGTCCTGCTTCCTATTGAATAATTAAAACCATCACAGTTTATACCATAATTGACAATATAACAAAATCAGTTAGTGTTTCAGGTTTATACCTGTGTAGGAGAAACCGATAGGAGTCTGTTGGGCCACATAAGAAAGTGTCCCACCGCCTGACCGACGGTCTTGACCTCTGGAGTTGCCACTGGTACAACAGCATCCTCCTCGAGGATGAGCACAATAGAGACCCTGGACATACCATCAGGTAATGACTGATAGTGAACCATAGGGCCTAAGTTGTAGACCATGCTAGTGGCAACTAGCTCCTTCGACCCATTAATAAACAGGTCATATTGATGGATATCTGCAGCCTTGACCCCATCATCGTCAGGGTCAAGTGCAGCATACGACCCCTTAGTGCTAACCCCCCGTACCTATATATTTACACATCAAGCAGAAGTTATCCAACAATGAAAGAAACAAATTACAAACAACTTCTAGTTAAATACTATAAGGAATCCAAACTGTGGGTCGGCAGCTGGTGCAGTAGGCTCCTGGTGATGGCTGAGTGAGACCTTCATCTCCTCCTTGAATCGGGCCATCTCTTGTTGTAGCTTTTTAATCTTCTTCTGATACTCAACCTTCATAACAGCCACCCTCGACTCAACCTTCTGCTCTACCAACTCCTCAACAGAGGGCGAGGGTCAGGAGCACCATAACAGCTCCAGAGGCCTGTGAAATGTGAATGATTAAACTACAATTGATTAATAGAAAACAAAATGAAAGGATGGTGTCATTTCCAACTTACCGTGACCTCGACCAATAGCACGCACCCTTCCTGGGTGCTCTGGCCTGCCGATGGCGGTGGTCAAGATGCCCTGCCTACCATGGGCTACGAAAGAGCCTTGGGTTGATTGCTCAACCAAGGAATCCTAAAACCAAATAAGTTAATGTTTAAGGTTTCGTGTAAACCAAAAATCAAAAAATTTTATGTGGCGGATACTTACTATTTGTGAGACGACCTCCTGAGCGTGTGAGAAAGTGTAGTCCCTACTCTTCCTGACCCTGGCCCACTTCCATTTCTCATGGCATACAGGTAGGGAAGGGGGATCCATAACACCGGTGTCAGGTTGGCTAGCCTGACACTGACTGGCCTTCTCCTAGGCCATGTGCTCTTCCAATAGTTGGTAACCCCCACGCGACAATCTGTGGGGGCAGTCATTCAGCTTCTTGATGTGCTATGCCTTCTCTCGTACGTCCTGCAACAAGAAAGAAAATGTGTTAGAGTTACGTTTAAATTATAAATGATTTAATCATGCTAAATACCAACGTACCTTCCACTGGTCGCTATGCCTAGATGCAACGAAGGCATCCCAGGTCTCCCGATCAATGAAGGTATATTTCTCTTCGGGGAACTATCCTCCTTCCTCCCTAAATATATACCTACAATTCACAGTTAAAATAAGGTGAAGTAAAAATTAAGAATACAATAGGTAAACTGTTGATTAAGAATTTAAAGTCCTTACATACCTGCTGGTGAGTGAGGACTTGAATGACCTCCATCTCTCAGCAATAATACTGAGGATCTTCCTCCTTAGTATGTCATGTGTTGGTATATCCCAAGAGTCCTATAAGGGGGAAATAGTCAGTATATAAATTACATGAAACAATACATTAAAATAATTAATATAACATATTTAACTTACCAGAATATCACTCCAGATATGGTTCTTCACGACCTCCTCAACATTATCCCAGTCGGGTATAATAATGGGCACCTTCGTGCATGCCACGACTCCCAAGTAACTACTGAACTTTGAGCCATGTGGTCCACCAAATGGCGCCTGAGTGCAACTCCTGCATCTGAGTAACATCTCTACTCTTCGAAGTAGAGGAACCTGTGGCCTGTGAGTCGGACCTAACAGGTGGATCCTAGTCAGCCATGAGTATCTGTCTAAACAAGGAAAAACAAAATGTCAATACATAGTACTTGTAACATGATTAATACAATGAATAATTAATATAACATTTAATACAATGATTCATTAACATAACATTCAATACAATCATTCATACCCTATAAAGATGGTATATTTTCCCACAAGCCTTCATAGTGGTCATAACGACTGGCAACTACATCATCTATCACGATAGATGACGGAATACGTGTTGTGGCGGATGAAATTTCCCTAACATCAAGGCTGGGGTCTCCAATGTTGTGTCTACCTTGGATAACAATTGACCACCTTTTGTCAGCTGGGTCAGTAACATAAAAAACTTGCTTCACTTACGTTGCCATAATGAATGGTTCCTCCTTATGACCTATCCTGTTGAGGTCCACCGATGTAAATCCAAAATCATTAGTTTTGACACCGTTTTCATTGTCAACCCATTTGCATTTAAACATAGGAACGGTGAAAGGACCGTAATCGACTTCCCATATATCTTCAATCACACCAAAGTAACACTGGTCGGCCATGACAGGGTTGTTGTCCTTTGAAGTTGAGAAATGCAATGATTGAGCCACAACCATAACTCCACTATTTTGATTTGTACTCTTATCATCTTGTGTTCTTGTATAAAATGAATAATTATTTATGTCATACCCACAAAATGTGAAGACATCAAAGTTCGGGCCCTGTGCCAGTTGATGTAATGTTACAGAAGCAAATGTATCTTTCAAAACGGTCATTTGGAACCACTGCATGAATGTCTTGTTGTGTTCATTCAACACCTACTTTTCAGTCATTCTAGGGTTGTTTCTCTTGACTAGCTCTTTGTGAATGGTTAGATACAGTTGCATGTCATCCATGTTGTTCAAAATATACAAGTGCGCTTGGAGGACATCATCACGTGGCATGCTCTTCATTTTTTTACCAATCATACCTTTCCCATCCAATCGCCCATCATGACGAGTCTTCGGAATACCAATGCTTTCAGCATGTGACATATAATCAGTGTAAAACTTAATAGCTTCCTCTGCAATATACCTTTCCACAATTGAAGCTTCAGGACAACATTGATTCTTCATATACCCTTTCAATATCTTTATATATCGCTCAATAGGATACATCCACCGCAGGAAACTAGACCACACAAACGGACCTCTCTCACCAAATGGATGATTAAGTGGACCATTATGTCAAAAAAAGGCAGAAAATGCATTTCAAGCTGACTTGTATAAGTGATGTTTCCTGCTCCAACACATCCAATTCGTTAGGGATGATAACTTTACAACATATGGCATTGAAAAACAAACACAGTCTTGTTATGACATTTCTCACATTTTTAGGAAGAATGTCACGAATGACGATAAGTAGAAACTATTGCATCAACATATGACAATCGTGAGACTTCAACCCAACTAACTTCAAATCTTTCATGGAAACACAAGTGTTGATGTTTGAGTCATAACCAGACGGAACTTTCACACTATGTAACAATTCACACAGACTTTGCTTTTCTTTTCTGGACAACATATGACATGCTGGGGGAAAATATGTTCTTTTGCCCTTTGATTGTGGATGCAAATCCTGACATATACCCATCAACTCAAAGTCCATACGTGAATTTAGGCCATCCTTAGTCTTCCCGGGTATGTTTAAGAGTGTTCCAACCAAACTGTCGCACATATTTTTCTCCACGTGCATTACATCAATGCAGTGTCTTACATCAAGCTCCCTCTAACATAGTAGGATAAAAAATATTGACTTTTTCTTCTAGTGGTTTTATACGGTGGATTGTCTTTCACACTTTCCAAACACCATGTTGACGTCTTTCACCTTTTCATATGTCTGGCGACTAGATAGTGGTGAAGGAGTGTTAACCCGGCGATAGCATCTCAACAGTTCGTTTCCACCACCGGGTTTGTTAATTGGCAAGCGCACCAATCGTTTGTAGTTTTCAAAATTTAGATATCGTTCCACTGGGATTGAAAGTCCAATAACAACAGTAATTTTCTATTTACTATGGTAAATGTGAAGGAAGTTATAAACAAAGAATGATTTATATACAATTTATACAATATTCACAGGATAGCATAATTGAGTGGTTCATAAGATAAAAGAAAATAAAATCTATCTAAAAAGTCGAGTTGCAGTCTAGATAGGTAAGATACTTGAGATAAACACAGATAAATAAATTATGTTGGAAATTGGATCCCTAATCTAGAATAACAATGAGGAACTCAAGACATGCATATTTAATCATCAAGTTTCATGTCATTGTAGCTTAAAATCATTATAACCGATCCCTCGGGGTAAATATTACCAATGGGGTTGATCCTGGAAATATTTACATTTCTGGGGTCACTTTGTAGGAATTTACGTTGTCTGGGGCAGTATATGTGTCGTCCAAAATGTGACCGACACTAGTGTCTGCATCTCTGTTTCCGACACAGCAGGGTACTGCCACGTGGAGCTGTGCAGAAAAAGCAACCTGTGTCGGTAGGGTTTAATCCGACATAGCTAAAGTGGTGTCGCCACAATAAGGGCCGACACACACCTATTGGCTGTGTTGCGCGGTGATGTGACCAGGCAGCCCATTGTCGTTTGCTATTTATACGACATACTTTTCTTCTTCCCCGAAACACACTCCCAGTGCCATTTTGATCGGTGAAAAACGGTAGAAGAGGAAGAAAGCTTGGAGGGTTTTTGTTGGTGAAAAACGCTAGAAGAGGAAGGAAGCTTGGAGGGTTTTTGTTATTTTGCTGGAAAAGTGCACTGCAAAAGGTATGTCGAATAAACTTCTCCAGCCATAGCTTTATTTTTTAGTTTAAATATTTTTTTAAATAGTTAACATTTGTGTAGGAATTTATTATATATGAGTGTTTTGTGCTTAGGAAGTAGCATTATGAAATAATATAGTTATTACTTTGTTACTAATTAAAGAATGGCAAAGTATAAAATAATATATTTAAAAATAAATTTAGAAATTATGAAATTGATAAATAAAGTCTATTGTAATATAAATATTTGTAAACTTAATTTTTAAATAGATAAAGCTGTGAGTTTTGTCCAGAAAAATGAAATTCATAAAATGAAATTTAAGAATAATTTATGTTATGAATAATTACCCTTAGAAATTTAAATAAATAAAAATGAGAAAATAGGTAATTAGGAATTTAAAAATTAGAAAATAGGTAATGAGAAATTTAAAAATCAGAAAATAGGTAATTAGAAATTTAAAAATCAAAAAATAGGTAATTAGTAATTTAAAAAAAATGAGAAGATATGAATTTATGAATAAAATACATAAGAATTTTCAGAATTATAAAAATTAACAATTATAATTTAATACATTGAATTTTGGGTTTATACAAGTAATATTTAGAATATAATTTTCAATGTATTATTTGAACGTTATAAAATTGCATTATTTGTAAACTTGTTTTTCAAAATTTCAAGGATTGTTTAATATGTATTAAAAGTTTTTGATTTGGTAAATGTATAGTTATATTTGTTAACATTACAAGTTAACAAAAAATAGATTTGACAATATTTAATTTCATGTGTTTTAAATGTTTTAAGATATTTTATTAAAATAATCATTGAATGTATTATATATATAGTAATTTTTAAATGTAGACTTTTTATAATTTTGTATGAAAAGTTAAAATTGGAATTTGATAATGTGTTACTTTGTTTACACATGTTATACGCTATTTAAATATATTTACGAAATAGTATTTTTGTTGTACAAATTTAAATGCAGTATGGCCGAGGAGAGGAAGATCAATCCTGGTCCGTTAAACCCCCAACTATTAACATTACAAGAGAAGCATGTATCCACGCATGTTTGGAATGGAAAACCAGACCGGGTACTACGAATTAGAAAGGCACTTCGCCTTAGAAGTGATCAAATACCAGAGGAAATCATACCATATTTACGAAGAGCTGGTTTTTATCACTTTGCGAAGGTTGCACATTTACCGGTGTCTGCAGAGTTCATCACCGCAATGGTTGAAAGATGGAGGCCAGAGACACACACGTTCCATCTTCCTGTTGGAGAGTGCACCATCACGTTGCAGGATATTGCTATTTTGTTAGGACTCAACATAGATGGGATTGCAGTGGTGGCGATAGCTGGTTCACGTGATTGGCAGCAATATGTGGAAGCATAACTAGGAAGACGACCCCCTCGTAGTGCACTTCATGGTCAAAGTCTTAAGTTGACTTGGCTGCAGGAGAGTTTTGGTGACATTACACAGCATAATCAGGATGAGGTTAGCATTCAGAGATTTGCTCGGGCCTACATTTTACGATTGATTGGTGGGTGTATTTTCTCAGACCAGTCGTCTAGCAGGGTACCTCTCAGGTACCTGCAAATGTTGGAGAATTTTGATCTTTGTGGCGGTTATGCATGGGGCGCATCTGCGCTCGGATATCTTTACTGACAGCTATGTACCGCCACTGATTATGCTCAAAAGGATATGTGCGGCTTGACGTTGTTGGTTCAGGTGTGGGCGTGGGAGCGGATGCGACACCTAGCCCCGGCAGGACCTGCTGTAAGGGATGCTGAAAGCCCTTACGAAGGCAGATGGATACATCCAATGGGGAATAGGTATGCACAATATGATTTGCATCATTTCAGGACACAGCTGGACTTGTTGAGTAAGGATCAGGTACAATAGCACTACTTTTAAATATTTGAAGGTGTTATATGTTTACATGATAATATTATACTATTATTGGACACAACCTTGATGATTTCATTGCTTTATTGTTTTGTAGTTTATATGGGAGCCATATGGTGGGACAGCTACTAATGGCTTACCAGAGATTTGTCTTCGTGGCCAGGGGGCTTGGCGAGCAGTTGTTCCATTACTATGTTTTCAGATTGCAGAGTGGCACCAGCCTGACAGGGTAATGCGCCAATTTGGGATGGAGCAACACATACCCACCGTACCATCCTGGGTTGTCGCTACCAATAAAGTTCTGTGTCACATACAACCGCAAGTTCGAAATAAACCAACTCCAATCCTCCAAGGTTTCGCCAGCTACAATTGCGAATGCTAAAGGTAACACCGCACTATTTCCATCCTGGGTTGTCGCTACAAATAAAGTCCCTTTGTATTTTCCATACAAGTGTGTTCCATCAACTTGAATGATGGGCTTACAATAGCTAAACGCATCACAACAGGGCTTAAAAGTCCAAAACACCCGACGAAATTTACGATGCCTTTGATGCACTTGGTCTCCAATGACAATGCGGCTAGTTTGTAGTACACTAACAGATCCTACCATAACTTCCTTCATATGACTTAACCATCGGGGCAAGAAGGCATACGAATCTTCCCAATCTCCCCACACTTTTGCTATTGCTTTCTGCTTAGCCCTCCACGCTTTTTGGTACGAAACGGTAAATCCATATTCTCCTTTTACTCTCTCTTGAATTAATGATATAGGTACTGATGGCTCCTTCTTTATCATTCCTGTGAAAACATAAACATTTTAAATAAAAGGAAAAAATATCATTTGCAAACTCACATTGATTTACCTAAGATGACAGAGCAGATTAAGTCAGCATCTAGTTTCTTATGATCTTGTGATAAGAAACTGTTAACACAAGTGTGTGGGCCCTCATATTGTGATATAAGCCATTTGTGTGCTCTCTTAGACAGAATTGCACGCATCCTCCAACAACATACACTCACTTGATTAGGACACTTCACCACAAATTTAGTAGGCTTGGACTCCACAACAATATAACTTTGATGCACCTTCATGCACCATTGTTTTAATGCATTTTGAACATCAGATTTGCACCCAAATTTTAACCCAACGTAAAGCTCATCCCCAACATTCCAGTTAGCGTCATCAAATTCAATTTCTTGATCTGGATGCTCCATATTTATGTTTTGAAAGTGGGATGCTTCGTTCCAAAATGGAACTACACCAGTACCTACATAGATCCCAACAATTTTAAAATCTAATGTTTTCTGTTTTTTAAGTCAAAATCAACTAAAAATTACAGTATATAAGAAATTTTATGTCAAAAATTAATTAGTTTCAACATACAACATCATGTTACTCATTATTATAGAAACGAATGTTCATAAAGCCGTGTTATTTTTCTCTTTGAACACTTTTATTTTAAAATATTAAATCCTATTAATTTTTAACTAAAATATATTAACATTAACTAAATATTTTCCACATAAATCCTAAAATAACATAAATGTTTTTTTAATTATTAATCAACTGTATACATTATAAATAATACCACTGATCTAAACTTCCTAACAATTATATATTTATATATAAATGTAAAACCCAAAAATCATAAAATACAAATACCACCATGCAAATGTTGTTGTTGAAGAGGCTGAACTTGGATCTGGTTTGATGCATCAGAATTAAAAAACGCCTCTAACGCACCAACATCGTTATCATCATTATCAGAATCAACCATCAACATTTCATCATCCGCACAAGAGTCACTTAACACCTCATCTGATGGTATGCTATAATTGGTGGAATCATCATCCGACCAAATACTCATTCTAACTGAAGTTACTTACTTTACTAACAAATAATTACTAAAACTATCAGCAAAACTTCACTTACAAATCAAAAACACTTCACAATTCACAAGGACGACAAAAAAAATATATACTAAGGTGTGTCGTCGCATATGTATGCGACACATCTGTGTCGCCACATTTTTTACCGACACCAGTCCTGTGTCGTAGTCATTCTCACCGACACAGCTTGTGTCGCCTCTATTTCATCCGACACAGGCACGTGTCAATGCACCCATGAGTCGGCCTTTATTTTAGCGACTTATGTGTCGCTTTTTTTTCCTCCGACAACTTAAAAACTGCCCCAGACATGAAAATTGCCTACAAACAGCCTTATTTATGTAAATATTTCACTGAAACAGCTCCAGAAATAATTTTTTTCCCGATCCCTCGTGATATAAATTCTAAGAATTCACTGTAAAGTCCGATCCCTCGTGAGCTTTCTCAGTAAAAACTTGCATTAAGACCTGGCCTTATGGCAACAATGGTTAACAACCCCTATAGAATTGAGATACCAAGGGTATTCCAACTTTTTACTTTCGTCAAAACAAGTTTCAATACGGCATGAACAATCATTCTCCCGTTTGACATTCATACTAATAAAACAGGTTTCAATACACATGAAAATCATTCTCCCGTTTGACGTTCATATTAATAAAAGGTTGAAATACTAACATGGACTTGAATCATAAACATGCAGAGGTCGAATTCACAACATTATACTCAATAGATTAGTTCACCAATTCCAACATAAACAGATTAGTTACACATGGTGAAAGTAAAAACAACACTTACAGAGTTTGACATTACGAAGACGATGGAAACTTCACGATACAACGATCACAATACACCGAAACACACTCAAGTATCTAGAAAACTATTCTAGAACTACAACTCACAAAAGAAGTACTCAAAGTCGAGCACAAGAGAGAAAAGAAGATAATGAGATGCTATGGGATGGTTTAGAATGGTGTTAGATGGCCCTATTTATAGGGCTGAGCAAGGGTACTGACGCTACGTGTCAGGCCCCTGACTCAGCTTCCATTAAACAGCTGATAATGGCCACTTCAAATTATTAAAATTGATCATGCTTGGCCACTTGGACGTGTCTCCACTGTGTTTTGGCCATTTGTGTTGAGTGGGGTGGCCCTTGGTGCTGAGTGGGGTGGCCATTATTGGGTCAAAGCTGAGTGCTTGGCCAAGTTGGAAGTGGAGTCCACGCAGCACTGACGCTACGCGTGGCTGTGACGCGTAGCGTCAGCATCAAAAATAGCTGTTGATGCTACGCGTGGGGTGAGGCTATGCGTCAGCTCCTCCAGTGTAATTTTCTCTTGATTTCTTAACTTTTTCACTGCAAAACTTAGAGAAAATTGATCAAGGGCAGATTATTTCCAACAACATCCATTTATTGAATTCAAAGCCTAATTTTCTAACAAATTAAACTAATTTTTGTAATTTTTATGAAATTTTTATTAAAGTTTTTATTGAAAATTTGAGGACTAACAAATACCCCAACTTGAGACATTGCTCGTCCTCGAGCAAGAGAGAAAAATAAGAAAAATAAAAATTTGGAATCAAATTTTTGAGTTAGTCCGAGAATTTACAACAAAAAGTAATTTTCACAATTTAACTAACTTTGTACTAATCAAAAGTTGGTATCAAGTATAACAAAGGTTTAATGATAAAATTTTTACAATATTCTATTAATAATCAAGCAGAATTTCAGGCTTACCTCACAGGTGTTTATCTATATTAGGTAACCTGTTTCACTCAATCAATCATAAGATCAAACGAATTTAACTTTGTTTGTCATCTAATCAATGGTTATTTATACAGAATTAGTTCAGAAATCACAAGGTCTTTTCACGGGTTGTAATGAGGCTTGGCTTACAAGAATCAATGGTTTTTCTTGGAATTCAAAAACCTGAAATCATAAAAGAGCATTTTATAATTTTTAGGCTTTTTCTTGACCCAAACTCTCATTTCTTTTGTTGATGAAAAATAAATACCCCCAACTTAATTCTTTTCACTATTTTTGACTTTTCTTTTCCATATTTTATTTTTTTCTGAAAAGAATCAAGTTGCTTATTTTCACTCCCCATTTTTTGTGAGAACACTCAAAATATTTTTCATTTATTTCAACTGCTCTTTTATCAATCAAGTATAGGGAATGGTAAAAACAGATTTAAGTTTAAGGGTACCAAGGAATTTTATTTTTAGGCTCAAATTGGCTTGCAAAGGATAAAATAATTTTTACCAAGGTAAGCTGTTTAGCCCAAGGTTTTTTTTTTTTACCAAAAATGTGCCTTGATCATTTTCCTGAATTTTCTGTACAACAACACAAATCAGAGATTAAAGCAAAATCAATTCGAATTGAAAAAATGTCGATTAAACCCTCAAGTATATAAAAAGATATCTCTCTGCTCACCGGGCTATCGAAATTTGCTTGATGTTTAATAAACCTATTGTAATTAAATTTATCAAAATTCCTAAGTTAAAAAGAACCAATAATTGATTTTACAAACTTAAGTTTCATTGTGTAAAAACTCTAAGTGTATAAATTAACTTACTAACAAAAATTTGATTGATCTATTAAAAGATAAATTTTATTTTTGGATTATTTTTCGAATAAAATATGCAAAAACAAATAATTACGTAAAAATACACCACACAATAATAAAATACCATAATATAAAGTGTAAATGTAAATGTAAATATAAATTAAAAATAATTGTATTCAAAGTAAATGGAAGAAATAAGAAGATGGCATCATCAATCCTCCATTTGATCATCATCCTGCTCCTCCTCCTCATCATTGCCGTCAGAGTCAGCCTGTGCGCCAGACGATCAACCAGTCTCAGGGTAGGTAGGTAAATCACCGGGCCAAGCTACATGTGCTGCAAACTCAGCCGGGGTAACATAAGGTGCCCCCTCTCCCTGTAACCTGTACTGATAAAATTCATCGTGAAGATGAATATAAGCTCTATGAGTGGCAGCCATCATCTGCATCATATACTGATGCTCAAGTGATATCCGGGAAAAGCCCTGTGTGACAGCATCAGTAGATGGAGGTTGCACTGGTGGTCTCCTCCTCCTTGGTCTGGGCTGAGCCTCCTGCTCTAGTGGTGGAAGCTCTCACTGCTGAACGAAATATTCTCTGTTCACTAGAACTTTGGGGACTCTCCCTGAAGAACTAGTGAACTCAGGTGAAGGTACGATGACTCCCTGCCTCCTCAGTATGGCAGATATGATGAGAGGAAATAGAATGGGGCGGTTCATTTTATACCCAAGGGTATAAAAGTGAATCTGCTCAGATATAAGCTCAGCGATGTCAATGGTATGGCCCTGGAGGATAGAAAATAGAAGGCAACAACGCTCAACTGGAAGAGATGAAAGGTGGGTGACAGGAGTGATGTTATGAAGCATGAGGTAGGACCATTCCTGGGCTAGAGGGGTAAGCTGGGTTTTTAGGAGGTTAGATGGACTCCTTCCAACCCTACTCAGGTTGAAAAAGATCCCATCCTTGCTCAAGAAGTGAGCAACCTCCTCGAGGGAGTATCCTAACTCTCCCTCGGTAATAATCTTGTTTCTGTTTTCCTTCCAGAAACAAGTGTCATCCTCGGGAGTAGGCTCCCAAGGATTACCCAATAGGGTACTGATAGTATCCCGGTCATATGAAATATGCCGGCCCCTCACCCAACTCGTCCGTTGCTGTCCGATACTTGGTGCGTCCTGGCGAGTCCTGAAGGCATTTGCATAAAACTCCATCACTAAGATGGGATCCCCCTCAGTAGGTAGGGAGAATAGAGGTCCCCATCTCCTCCTCTGGATTCCATCCTGCAGCTCAGGATAATCTCCAGCACTGAGATTCAATACTCTCTCCCACATTAGCTTTTGACCTTTAATCTGATGAAAGCGGGCCCATTTCGCATCAGTGTGAAATCTCATAGGATCCCTCGGTCCTAACACCTCCTGTCCCTGAAGATCAGGATCCTCAGAGGTGGTGTTAGTATCCGTGGCCTTCCTCTGTCTTTTAGAGGGACCAGCAGTGGGAATGGATTTCCTTGGTGCCATCTGCAAAAAGTAAAAATTTTCAAAATTAAGCACACACTTAATAAATCACACATTATATATAATCAATCAAATATTTACAAATATAAATATTTACACATGTAATTCACACAATTCAAAACAATATATTTTTGTATTTTTGTGATTTATAAAGAAAGTTAATATGCATATTTTTGTATTTTTAATAAAAACAAAAATTCACACAAAATAATATGCATCAACAAATTTTTATATTTTTAATTTTTATTAATGCAAGAAAGTATAACAAATACTAAATAAGAAAATTTATTAAATTAAAAGAAAATACAAACAAACTTCAAAAATAGGCATACTGGACTGATTTATTAAAAACAAAAATAAATACATTCATGAAACAGTAACATCACTCAAAATTTTAACAAAATTCAAAACAGAGGCTGACGCTACGCGTGTTTGGGACGCTACGCGTCAGCCTGTTACTCCTACGCTACGCGTCGTGGGACGCTACGCGTGGGCTTGCAGTTCATCCTCACGCTACGCGTCAGTGGGACGCTACGCGTGAGCTGCGCAGAACAGAAAAAAACAGGGGTTGCACAGCAGCAACCCCTTTCCAAACCACATTATATCCATTCAATTCCTAATTCCTAACAGCAATCAATTCCAATGGTCTTCTAATCCTAATTCTAACCACATTTATTTCTAAAAATCAAAAATTAAAAACAAAACTAAAGAGAAAGGATTAGAACACTTACATGTGATTCCTTGAGCAAATAGGATTGAGAAGGTTTGGAAGAGAAAAGGAAGTTTCAAAAATTAGGTTTTGAAAACTTAAGTGAGGCAGAGAGGAGATCTTAGGTTTTAAATCCTAAGATGGGCCTCTCTGGTTCAGTTTTCAAAACTGAACGTGGGCTCTGACGCTACGCGTGGATTTAACGCTACGCGTCAGGTCCAAAATTCAAAGTCCATGCTACGCGTCACAGTGGCGCTACGCGTGGGCTTCTGTTTTTGATTTTTCAAAATTTTGATTTTCAAAAACCTTTTCTTTTGAATTTTAAACCCCTTTTCTTTAAAAAAACAAATTTTAAAATTTTTGTTTTTGGTTTTTTTTTATGTTTAAAAATATTTGAAAATAACAAGAAAAGAATGGGTTGCCTCCCATTGAGCGCTAGGTTTAATGTCTCCAGCCAAACATTACCTCTGATTAATCAGGTAGTCTCCCAATATTCGTTGAGGAATCACCTATCTTCTTCTTCCTTTTTCTTCTTCTCCGATGCTTAATTACCTGTTTTTCATCTTTCAAGGCATCGGTTAATTTAAAACAATTTAATTGATTGGGAAAAGATATACCTGGTTCGATTGAAGGGTAAACTTTTTTCTCATTACTTATCCTTAGATGTTCATGAGCACTAAAGTTTACCTCTTCTTCATAAACCTTGACTGCAACCATACTTTGATCAACATCTACTCTGATCTTTGCAGTCTTCATGAAAGGTCTTCCTAGAATCAGGGGGATCTCAGTATCCTCCTTCATATCCAGTACCACAAAATCAACTCTGAAGTGGTACTTATCAACCTTTACTAACACATCTTCCACAATCCCAAAAGGCTTCTTGACAGAGCGATCCGCAAACTGTAATTCTGTTTTTGCCTCTTTTAGCTCAAATTCACCAATGCGCTTTATTAAATCTAAGGGCATCAAGTTGATGTTAGCCCCTAAGTCTAATAACGCATTCCTGATGTTGATATTTCCAATTGTTACAGGAATGGTGAAACTCCCCGGATCTTTACATTTTTTTGGGGTTATACAGTTTGTTTCTTGCTCTGTATTTACTTGCACATTTTTTTCTTTTTCATTTTTTTTTATTTTTTCACTTTCTTTCTCTTCTTCTTCTTTCTTTTTCTCACTCTTTTCTTTACAATCAATTTTTACAACATTAGAAGAAACAGCATTACATTGTTCCCTTGGGTTTTGAGTGTTTGCAGAAAACTCAGAACTCTTTAATTCGGCTATTTCTTTTGCAAGCTGACCCATTTGTATGTCTGATGCTTTCCAGGCAGCTTTATTTGTCTCTACAAACTGCAATAACTGTTGAATAGATTCCTCTATTCTTGTGAATCTTGCATTGTCAGTTTGTTGTTGCTTAAATTGATTGTTAGGAGGTCGGTTGGAAGGTCCAGCATCCTGTCTCTAGCCAATATTTTGATTTTGCCAACCCTGCAGGTAATTGTTAGGAAAAGAATTTCCATGATTGAAAGGAAAATTACCTAAAGGTGCTCTTTGATGGTTCATGAAATTGGCTTGCTCTTGCTCATTTCCACAGTAACCACATGGTTGTTCTCCCATGCAGTGCATACATTATTTAAGTTGAGCAGGGGGTGGTGACGCTACTTGAGCAATTTGGAGTTTTTCCAACTGTTTGCTCATAACTTCAATTTGTTGGGTCAGTAATTTTTGCTGAGCCAACACCGCATCATTTACTCCCAATTCGAGCATTCCTGGCTTCCTTTGTACATTACCTCTTTCATGCTTTGCTTGGTGGTCACTGATAGCCATTGATTCTAATATTTCTATGGCTTCCTCCACAGTCTTGTTCATTAAAGAACCACCTGCACAAGCATCTAACATCATCTTGAACTGAGGCAATAAACCATGGTAAACGATTCTTACCTTTTCGGCATCATTTAGGTTGTGGTTTGGACACTTTCTCAAGAGTGCCTTGAATCGTTCCCATGTCTCTCCTAATGATTCATCATTATTTTGAGAAAAAAAGTGTATGGTTGTCATTGCTTCGAAATATTTTGAAGGAGAATAAAATCTTTCCAAAAATTTTCTTTCAACATCGGACCAGTTTGCAAAACTACCCGGTGGACAAGATTTAAACCATTCTTTTGTTTTACCAATCAATGAAAAAGGAAAAAGTCTCATATAAACAGACTCTTCTTGATTGGGTTCAAAACCAATTGTGCTGCATAACTCATAAAAAATAGTTAAATGTTCATATGGTTCTTCATGATTTAAACCAGCAAATTAATTGTTTTGAATAATATTTAAAGTGGCAGGTTTAATTTCCACTAGCAAAACTGGTCCTTGAAACATTCCCGAAACTCGGGGTGGACCATTAATAGCAGCAAACTGTCCCAATGTTCTCCTTTCAGCAGCCATATTTGAATTTTCAAAGTTTTGAGAAGTAGAAGAAGATTTAGTTTGTGTTTTAGATTTCAAAGACTTGATTTTCTTTACAAACTTTTCTATCTCAGGATCAAAATAAATTTTACCTACAGTAGATCGAGTTTGCATACACAAACTAGACAAAGAAAGTTAGTGTAACAATAAATAAAAATAAATAAATAAATTTTAACTAAGGTAAAAAAATTTACCACGGTAATTAAAAATTTACTGTTTTACTGAAACAATTCAATCCCCGGCGACGGCGCCAGAAAACTTGTTAACCCGGCGATAGCGTCTCAACAGTTCGTTTCCACCACCGGGTTTGTTAATTGGCAAGCGCACCAATCGTTTGTAGTTTTCAAAATTTAGATATCGTTCCACTGGGATTGAAAGTCCAATAACAACAGTAATTTTCTATTTACGATGGTAAATGTGAAGTAAGTTATAAACAAAGAATGATTTATATACAATTTATACAATATTCACAGGATAGCATGATTGAGTGGTTCATAAGATAGAAGAAAATAAAATCTATCTAAAAAGTCGAGTTGTAGTCTAGAATAGGTAAGATACTTGAGATAAACACAGATAAACAAATTATGTTGGAAATTGGATCCCTAATCTAGAATAACAATGAGGAACTCAAGACATGCATATTTAATCATCAAGTTTCATGTCATTGTAGCTTAAAATCATTATAACCGATCCCTCGTGATATAAATTCTAAGAATTCACCGTAAAGTTCGATCCCTCGGTTAACAACCCCTATAGAATTGAGATACCAAGGGTATTCCAACTTTTTACTTTCGTCAAAATAAGTTTCAATACGACATGAACAATCATTCTCCCGTTTGACATTCATACTAATAAAACAGGTTTCAATACACATGAAAATCATTCTCCCGTTTGACGTTCATATTAATAAAAGGTTGAAATACTAACATGGACTTGAATCATAAACATGCAGAGGTCGAATTCACAACATTATACTCAATAGATTAGTTTACCAATTCCAACATAAATAGATTAGTTACACATGGTGAAAGTAAAAACAACACTTACAGAGTTTGACATTACGAAGACGATGGAAACTTCACGATACAACGATCACAATACACCGAAACACACTCAAGTATCTAGAAAACTATTCTAGAACTACAACTCACAAAAGAAGTACTCAAAGTCGAGCACAAGATAGAAAAGAAGAGAATGAGATGCTATGGGATGGTTTAGAATGGTGTTGGATGGCCCTATTTATAGGGCTGAGCAAGGGTGCTGACGCTACGCGTCAGGCCCCTGACTCAGCTTCCATTAAACAGCTGATAATGGCCACTTCAAATTATTAAAATTGATCATGCTTGGTCACTTGGACGTGTGTCCACTGTGTTTTGGCCATTTGTGTTGAGTGGGCTGGCCCTTGGTGCTGAGTGGGGTGGCCATTATTGGGTCAAAGCTGAGTGCTTGGCCAAGTTGGAAGTGGAGTCCACGCAGCACTGACGCTACGCGTGGCTGTGACGCGTAGCGTCAGCATCAAAAATAGCTGTTGATGCTACGCGTGGGGTGAGGCTACGCGTCAGCTCCTCCAGCGTAATTTTCTCTTGATTTCTTAACTTTTTCACTGCAAAACTTAGAGAAAATTGATCAAGGGCAGATTATTTCCGACAACATCCATTTATTGAATTCAAAGCCTAATTTTCTAACAAATTAAACTAATTTTTGTAATTTTTATGAAATTTTTATTAAAGTTTTTATTGAAAATTTGAGGACTAACAAGGAGCCATTTCAAAATCTTACGCACCATTGAACGACTTCTTTAACCTACGAAATGGATTATTCGCTTTAAGAAACCTTCGATGTCGAAGATAAACATTTTTCCTACCATGGTGCAGCCGCACAGAACTAGTTCCCTCCTCACATACATGACAAGCTTTATAACCCTTCACGCTGTACCCGGATAAGTTACCATATGCTGGAAAGTCATTGATCGTGCAAAATAGCATGGCACGCAATTTGAATGATTGCCCCGCAAACCCATCAAACACATCAACCCTGTCTTCCCACAACACTTTAAGGACTTCAACTAATGGAGTCGGATATACATCAATGTCGTTCCTCGGTTGTCGTGGACCAAAAATCATCATTGATAACATAATATATTTCCGTTTCATGCATAGCCATGGCGGCAAATTGTAAACGAACAACAATACAGGCCATGAACTATGGTTTGTGCTCAGGTTCCCAAATGGGTTCATGCCGTCTATGGCTAATGCAAGCCTAACATTTCTTGGTTCATGGGCAAAATCTGGAAAAATCATATCCATTTTCTTCCACTGCGATCCATCGATAGGATGCCTAAGTAATCCGTCAACAACCCTTTCATCAGCATTCCATCTCATAGGTTTTGCATCATCTGCATTGACAAACAGACGCTTTAGTGTTGGAACTATGGACAGATACCACAAAACCTTTGCAGAAGACCCTTTAGTACAAACCTCATCAGAATCAGCCTCTTTCTTCTTATACTGTGACACCCTACACCTAGGACATCGGTGCAGCATTTCATACTCACCCCGGAATAATACACAATCATTTGGGCATGCATGTATTTTCTCATACTCTAAACCTATAGGACACAACACCTTTTTGGCCTCATATTTATAATTCGGCAAGGTGTTTCCAGCTGGGAGCATTTCTTTCAACAACTTCAATAAGTCAGTGAAACTTTTATCCGTCCACCTGTTTATGGCCTTCAAATTAAACAATCGCAAAACCGATGATAACCTCGTGAAATTGACGCAGTTTGGATACAACGGCCGCTCAGAATCCTCACATAGAGTCGTATATACATGAGCTTTCTTAAAACCTTCTACCCCCACATCACGGATCATATCCTTAAGTCGGTCATCCATGACGACATCGGTGTCATGCATCGAGCTTCGATTTTCAGTTTGAGAGCTGGAACTTTGCACCACCACATCTTCATCGTGCCATATCCAACGGGTATAATTACGAAGAAATCTATCACACAATAGATGTTCTCGCACCTCTTCCAAGTCTAGCCGATGCAGGTTCAAGCATTTAACACAAGGGCAAAAATACCTTCTATTCACCTCCTCAGCATTCCTCGCTACGAATTCTATAAATAATTCAACTCCACCCTCGTACTCTAGACTTATGCGTGATGCAGTTATCCAACTTCGATCCATACCAACTGTTTATAAGGTGTTATGATCAATCTCACTTTTCTTACAAAGGTGGTGGTCCTATACCCATTCAGGATGACAATTATTTTTATACGTCATTGATATATACAGGTTAGGAGTTATTTTAAAATTTGATCAAATTTCGATAGTATTTCACATTATCTAAGTACACAAAATGAGAGTGGTCAAATCAAATTCAACCACAACCAAATATGCACCCAGAGAAGAACACAAAATGAAAGTTATCGAAAGTTTATCAAATTTTAAAATAACTCCTAACTTGTACATACTAATGAGGTATAAAAAATAACTGTTCATCCTAAACTGTCCAAACGGACAATTCAAGATTCAACACAAACGATAAAATTAATTAATTTAATGATCATTTATGTCAAATCTCAAACGGGGAACTACGATTTTACTCATGCACAACAACTTTCATACTAGTTAACTAGTATGACCCTACGAGTTCACAAGATTGACAACCACACACATACAACAGCAACAAAAATAACATTATATGAGAGCAACCAACAACAACAGAAATAACATTATATACTATACAGTCAATGTAAATTTTGATTAAAAATAATACTTTATAATAGACAATAATTTAGTTAACTTTTCTCCTAAATTAGTATGATGTTTTTAATTTGTGTTATTTTGAAGTATAAGTATGGTGTTGGATTGGATTGTGAATTATGGATTATGGATTATAGATTATGGTGTTGGATTATAAGACTTTTAAAGTTTAGACTTTTATTTAGTAATTAGTAGGATGTTTTTAATTTGTTATTTTCATGTAGAACTATGGTGTTGGATGATGGATTATGGATTATGAGACTTTTGAAGTTTGAACTTTTATTTTATGGATTATGAAACTATATTTTCGGCCTTTGTTCCTCTTATTTTATGGATTAGAAAACTTTATGCTGTTATCATTTTCTCTTATTAGACAAACGTTAGCATATTGTCAAGAAGTGGCAGTGTGGAACTATTACCTTCTTTCTAATACGATATTTAACAACTTGTCAACAAACACCACTAAAAAATTGCTAACCTTTTCCATCCCCCTCAGGGCTATATGGTCTTTTCATGTTCAAATAATATACATACTAAAGGTTCATGATATAAATTAATTAAAGGAAATACAATAAAGGATATGCAGAAAGGAAATTGATGAGATTTTGGTCATGTAGAGTAATCCTTGTTAGTGAGTCTTCATTTTTTAAAATTTTCTTTTAACAATTACTTTCAAATCTTTAACAATCATTGGCAGTCATAACACTATTTTCTTTCAGTATAGGCAACTTGTAATGAACAACCATGATAATTGATATGCCAGCACACATGTTAGTTGCATAACCTTACACTCACACACTCCTTAATGCAAGTTATTATTGGATAATATCCTTGTCCCTACTGTATAACTTTTTTTGAATGGTTCAGATTACCTTACCTAGTTTATGCAAGTAACCTTTTTCCAAACACAACCTATATATCTTTTCTAACAGCTCCATACAGTTCAACAAACTAGTATCTTAGGCATTTCTAGTACATAATTAGCATGAAGAGTAAATAGTAGATCTTCCTTTTCCTTGAGATTACAGCTAAAGCTGTCATTACTAGGACGAAATAAACAACTAGTACCTAACCATACTAAATAAAATACTGAAATGGTTGTTGAACAAATAAATAGAGACAGAGACAAGTGAAAACACACACACACATAGACAAGCTTCGACAAGCCAAGTGGAAAAAAACACACACACAGAGAGATAAGCTTCCACAAACAGTGATATAGCATAAGCATCAGGGAGCACTTACAAGACAATGCTGCAAAGATGACGAAGGCAACGCAAAAGAAGGAAGGAGCAAGTGAACGAAGAAAACTACGACCAGCAAACAACACTAACTCGAGGCAAAGAGGAGGACGAGCATAAGAAGAAGACGACAACTAGCGCGAAAGAAGAAGGAGAAAGTGAAAAAAGCCCATTAGGCGCGGCTTTTGAAGTTTATGAAAACATATATAATCACGGATCCCATTACAACCATGACTATATTAACTCTATATCCACAATTACACCAATACCCCTGGTTAAATATTAACTCTATATCCACGGTTAACACCATAACCGTGATCGTATCTATCAATATATAATCACGGTTGTAGAGTCAACAGTGATTATATAGTCCTCAACGAATAAACCCTAAACCCTGAATTATATATCCACAGTTGGAAATACAACCATGATTATATATTTAAGTATACAATCACGGTTCTTATGTTATCCGTGATTATATAGTTACCCTTGAACCTACAATCACAGGTGGTGAACAACCGTGAATATATAGTTATCTTATAATTTCAAAAATGCCACCGTGTATTATTTTATCACTAATCCCCTCTAACCCGTGATTATATCCAGTTGTTATATCCACTTTTTGCACTAGTGTTAGGGGTAAAAATGGGTCGGGTCCGGCCGGGTTTTGAAAGTCACAAGCTTGACCTACTTTTAATTATCAAAGCCTGAGTCTGGTCTATTAGCCCGTGATACACTTTTTTAAGGTTTGACCTAACCTATTTGAAGGTGTAACTTGTTTAAAAGCTTATTTTAATTATCTGTTTATAATTAGGCTTTTAAAAGGTAAACAACCACCTAAAAATGTTGTCAAACTACATAGGCTGACACTATAAACAGGCTTGTCAATATAAACATAACTATCAATATAAATGAGGCAAATGCATATGATTTTAAATATAATAATATAAATACAACTTCTCATACAAAACAAAAGTAATTAAATCCAAAATAAAATTTATTTTATTCAAATTATAAAATAAAATTTTATATTATAAAAAATTATTATAACTATAATATTAATTTATATTATGTAAATATTAATTTATATTATGTAAATATGTAATATATATATATATATATATTATTTTTATGTTATAAATATATATATATATATAATTAATAGTTAAGCCAATTAGACAAGTCTATCTGTTAGGTTTAAAAAACTTTTAAAAAGCCTATGGCTTGATTTTTTTAAAAAAGACTTTTTTAAAACTTAGGTCTAACTTTTTACTCCAATAAGCTAAACTTATATAAGTTTGACGGACGGTTTAACTCATTTTCATCCTTATACACAATCTTAAAATGGTACTAACATAAAACCATAAGTTTGGTTAATTAAAATTTGATAACTCCAAAATCTTTCAATATTATTTTTATCGTGCGCGAGTTAGTCCCCGTAGGATCATAAATGCACATCCTTCATGGTGGTGCATGAAATTTCCTTTTGTTAGTATTTTTTTCGTTATATAAACCACGCTAGCCACTAAACTTATCAAATCATTAGGAACAAACTTCGTTAACAGTTAAAATTCTTCCTGTAATTAAGCGGGTTGAATTGTCTTTTATTTATAAATTTCTTATATGTTATCCAATATAAAGTTTGACTTTAGCATTAATATTTATAAAATTGGATTGGCGAGTAAATGTACCTGTTTAAGGTTGAATTATTCAATTGAGATCAAATCATAATCTGATAGGTGTTATATATATATATATATATATATATATATATATATATATATATATATATATATATAAGTTAAACATAATTTTAAGTTAACATAAATAAATTATATTACATGTTTAATGAGATGATAATTATAACAAAAAATAAATAATAATGACTCATACATATATTTTATATGTGAATTTTTATTTATTATAAGAATATTTGAGAATTTAAAATTTAAAATTTAAAAAAAAATGTTATAATATAAAACCAGTGCAGATCAGTTCTTAAGAATTGGGTTTTGTCCGATTTTCATGTATTTTAATTAGTTCAAAATTGATTTTACAAGTTTTTATTTCCCCAATTTTCTATATCTTTCAAAACGGTTACTGAACTAGTTCATAGAAGAAAAAACGGATTCGATTTTCGAAACACGGGTAAGTATCACCGTGAAAAGCAGTCTTCACTTTTATTGGAACAATGTTGACTTTATTGCACTCCACACAATAAACTAAATTAAAGGTATATATAAATATCCGCTTCACAAGTACTTTGGAACTTTTACAAACTTTATTTTTTTTAAAAGAAAAAGTAGTAAAACATAAGTAACTCTCTTCATTACTAAACCTTAGATTTGGTCTGTCAAATGTAGTGCATGAAGACAAAAGAATCCTTTTGTCCATCCTTAATTATGTAACCCAAACAAAGAGTAGTTATACTAATCAAACACAAGAAGCTTCCTCTTTCCTACTCCTCTATTAGCAGCATATTGCGGCAGGCCCGGCTCCTCAAAAGATGTTGGATGAGACAAGGTTAGGAGTGTCCAATTTTGACGTTATCTGTGCGAACCTGAGTTACCTAATTTTAAAGGTAAGAACGGGTCGGTTTGTAACGGGTTTTTGGGTAAAAACGGACATTTAAGTGGTTTATTGTGACTAAGAACGGGCGGGTTCGGGTTAAAAAAATTAAAAAACCCGAAGATACCCATGCCCGACCGACTGCTACTAGGAATATCATGCAGTTATTTCTCTTTACTGATTTCTAGATATATTGACAATACTTTCTTTAAGATTGGTTTTTGTGTGGTCAACCTGAAGTCATACATGAGTTTATCATCAAATCATCATATTCTAAATGCATGTGTTAGATTTGAACACTTAATAACTTTTAAGCTCTTTTCTGATACTAGTACAATCTATGATTACAAAAAAAAAATCTAATAGAATTAATTCCTACAGCTTTAATGTTATGTCACTTTCATATTCCATAAGGCGTTGGTTCTAAAACATGAAATACATCATTTTTATATGTAAGTTTTTGCTAAAATTATTTTATGCGTAAAAGGTGTTTGGCAAAAAATAAAAATTAAATTTTCCTTAGAAAGTTAACCGAAAAACCCGAGAACCGCAATTAACCGAACCCGACCAAACCGACCACAGTATTGGATGAAATGAGTTATTGTTTGTATTTTATAAATAACAACGGGTGGACTCAAAAGTAACCAAATCCGACTGATGGACACCCCTAGACAAGGCCATTGGAAAGCATATATAACTTATTTCGAAGTAAGAAGAAATTAAAGGAAAGAGGGGGGGAAATAGCTAACTATGAATTTAGCTAATTAAATGAGTTTAAAAAGTTAGAGTTCTAAATAAAACTTTTAAAATTATTTGTTGATTAAAGCAAAACAATTAAATAAGCTAATTAAACGATCCAAGTATTATTTTGGTTATTTTAAATGTTTTGTTTGAACGGAGAGAGAGATGGGAAGGGAGGGACACTAGATAGAAAATAAAGTCTTTTTTATTTGTTTGGGAGACAAAAAAAAAAGAGGGAGCATATAAAAAAAAAGGTAATGAGAGTTACCCAAAATAATTTTTTTCTTTAAGTGAAAGGAGATAAAATAAGGTGAGGTTTTTTATTTTTTATTTATTTCAAGATTTTATAATTAAATAAATATTATAAAAATTTTAAAACAATTTTTTAATATTTAAAATTTATTATAATAAAAATTCAATTTTTATATACAAATTTAGTTTATTTCTTATACAATTTATGTATTTATTTCTATCCATATTTTTTATCCATCCAAACAAGAAAAAAATATTCTTTACTTATTTCTCTTCTATATCTATCTAAACAACATATTTTTTCATCTTATTTATTTCCATATTCTTTTATCTCTCAATTTAAACAAATTCTACAAAATCAAAATTGAAATGCGCTATTAACATAAAGGTTTATTTGCATTCTCATTCTATCGAATTGTCAGTAAAATTTATTGACTTATTTATGAAATACTAAATACTGAAAATCATGTTTACCGTAATTTCTAAGTAGCCAGTGTAACGCCCCGGCCGCTTTTCAGGAATGAACAACGACTCGCCCCACAGACCAACACGAGACCTTTCCAATGTGCTTTTGTCCTCACTCACACATTTCTTGAGAACTTCCCAGGAGGTTACCCATCCCAGAATTACTCCAAGTTAAGCACGCTTAACTTTGGAGTTCTTAAGTGATAGGCTACCGAAATGGCTAATGCATTTGTTGGTATAGGTAGTACGAATTCATTCCTTTAAGCTATCCTCGACTGTATAGTCCCATACCTATACAGTCTTTGGATCCCTCTCATTATGGTATGTATTTAGTTCGTTCATGTGTCCCTCCCACTGGAAGCCTGCCAGGAGCCGCTCCTTGTCCGTGCCTATGCACCGGCGATCACTCCCCGCCCTCAACAGTGCCCGGGATGCCACATTCCCCGCTGGAAGCCTGCCAGGAGCCGCTCCTTGTCCGTGTCCATGCACCGGCGATCACTCCCCGCCCTCAACAGCACCAGGATGTCACAGCCAGGGTATAAAAACTTTTGCCATCACCATTATTATTATTATTGGAAAAGATAGACACTACCGTGTCAATCTGTCTTCATTTTTTATTCTTAAAAAATATTAAATTTAATATTTAATATTTATTATGTACCATTTCATTTTTCTTAATTCTTAACACATTTTTCAATTAATTTAATTTTTTCACATATTAAATTTTAATAATTTTATTTAAATTTTATATTTTATGTGAAATAACTACTAAAGGGATAAAATGAAACTTTAAATTAAAACGATAAGAAAATTAATATCAAGTTAAAAAAAATTAAAAGTAAGAGCTCATTAAAGAATAAAAAAGAATGTATGTCTCTATGATATTTGAAATGATTAATGCTTAATTACTTAAAATATAAGAATTGAAGAAAAATAAATTAAGAGGTTATTTGTAACACCCTTGGTTAATTAGGACAGACCCTTTTGCTGGGTCATCCTACTTAACTAAGAGGTCACAAAGTTTTAGAAAAAGTTGGGAAGTTTTTTTTTACAAGAAAAATGATGGCGGATCAGTGGAAGTAAGGATTAGATAATCACATAGCCGTTCACAAACTTAAGTAATTATACTCTTAACAGAATGAGGCATACAAAATCCCTATACAGTCACCCATTAATTAACTATATATATATATATCCTACATTATTTATGATTTCCGTAGTTGTGGATTCTTACTGCCGCTTAGTTGACTGGAACTATCTCACGATTGGTCTTCTGGGTTTAGCTAGCAGTTCTCTTGTTCTTCTGTTAATATTAAGCATAAGGGGTGAGCATACATCTATGTCCCTGAGGGTTACCGTTAAGGGTAACACTAAAATGGCAGTCATATGCAATAATACATACAAGAACAACACACAACATTTAATGATGCTATCATGATATGCATAAGTTAGGTTCATTATGAATTATCTAGAGGTTAGTTTTTTATGATGAATATGAGCCCAAGAAATCAGTCCATCATCACCATCATCATCATTACCACATTCATTGGAACCTGTCCTGCTCAGGCTGCCCCTAGGCATAACGTTTCCATATTTAGAGCAATCGAAGCTCACCAAGTCCCTCAACATCAATCATCACATTATAGGGTACGAAAAACTTACAAAGTCTTTAATCAACATGGATCCATCTTATCTCATCATTCATAATTATATCATCATGGGGCTTGGCTCTACACAATCATAGTTACACTTTGTCTTTAGTCAAAGTACACCGAATTTGCCACGGACTGTCCAGTCTCGGGGCTTGGTTCCCTACCATTGGATGCCCGACCCAGTTATACTCCCAAGATCTTCCTTGGGGATCGAACATGAATGTCCTCCGGTGTACCAGCTGTATGCTCTAGTTTTTCACCGTCAAAACATGTTCGTGATGCATTATGCTTTATTTTAACTTTATTATTACTTTTGACCACTGGGTGTTTGTGTTTCCTATCCCGTAATATTTGTCCTCAAGTTGTTAGGTCCCATATGTTTCTTGGACTTTGTAAAATATTTCTATTTATTAAGAAATATATGGGCTATATATTGGCTAAAATAACTTCTTTTTTGAAAAATAAATAATGTATATCTATTTTATAACTAATGAATGAAATAGCAGAAACGTAAATGATGTTAAATTCAAGAAGTGAAAGCATACTTAGTCATTCCCCTTATCAGTATACTCCTATTGAATTAAATTCATGGAGGCATTTAGGGATAAAGTGGCATTTGACACTTATTTATGAAATACAGATTTTTCTTAAAACATCATTGGTCATTACTCTTATTGGTATACCCAATTAAGTCTGGGAGACTTATAGGGTATTTGGGAATAAGATAGTATCTGACCATTTGTATGTTTGAGTAAATCTAAATAGATTTACCTTGTAACATATTATATTCGGGTTCTTTTACCGATTTAATAAAATAGGACTTAGCTGTGATTGTTAACTCCAAGTCTCATTTCGTTCAATTAGTAGAAATTATACTAAAAATATTTTAAGATATTTTTTATATCAATTCTTTAAGATAATGGAACACTACTAGAAAAATACCTTATAGCTACTCAAAGTTAGCGAAGGCTGTGTTCCGTCGCTAAATAGCGATTGCGTTAGTGACCGAGACGTGAAAAGGGACCCTACAAAGCCACATTTATGACCATATCAACGACCATATAATCCCGTTGCTACAATTTGCAAAACGTCATTGCTAATTCTGTCTCTAAGTTAGGTCCGTCACTGATTCGGTCGCTATAGTTTCCCTCTCTCTAATTTTGGGTTCCCTTCAATGTTTTTGTTAGCGCCAAACATTAGCGACAGTTGGATAACCGTTGCTAACGTTTAGCACCAACAAATACATTGGAGGGAACCCTAAAATTGGAAGGAGGTAAACGGTTGCGATGATGGCTTCCCATTGCTAGGTTACTTAAACCCAGTGACTGGGTTTTCATTCATCGCTATCTCAGGGTGAATAGAGGGAAACCATAAAATGATGGGAGGTAAAATATAGCGATGGTGCCTAGGCTATGAGATCCGTTGCTATATTTAGATATGTAGTGACGAACTAAGACCCTCGCTAAATTAAGGGGAATCCAAAAAGTTGGAGGGAATGTAGCGACAGCGTCCATCCGTGGCTAATGTTGATGAATTAGGGACGGACAGGTTTCCCATCGCAAATATGCTTTCATATTAGCGACCGCGGTAGCGACCATAATGTAAAATAGAACTTGCAGAAGAAAATTAGTTACTGGCATGTAATGACGGATATAGGCAACCATCGTTAGTTGGGGCACATTGGCGACCGCTATGTTTTTCTGTCGCTTTATCTGCCAGGTGGCCTGTTTGGTGATGTCGTTAGCGATGATTTTTTACCGTCGCTAAAGTTTTAATCTAATTTAGACAACCCCTATTCCCTAATCATTTGCCCTAACTCTTTCTTCCTCTCTCCCTCTGTTTCCCTGTATCTATCTCCCTACGACTCCCTCTCTCTCCCTCTAACTCCCTCCGTCAGTCTCCCTCCCTCACCGGTGATTCTCTCTGCCCCACATTCCCTAACTGAACCTCTACCTCGCTCTCTCCCACGACCTCCTTGAACCCCACCACTCTTCTTTCGATTTGGTCCTCCACGACATTCTCGTAGCTTACACCAATAGAATACAACAAATCGCTAACACTAATCATTGTATTCAATATGTTCAGGTTCGTTCTCTTCTAGTTTGGATAACATTTAAGTGTATATTTGTCGAATGCCTTTCAGTATGTGCCTAACATTTGTTTGATAATATTTACTAGTCTTTCTTAAACTTGTACTTGTATTAATTAGTGTACGCTTACTTAGATTATGTTATGTTTTTAAAGCACAAATGAACGCATTATTAGTGAACCTTTAATAATCTGATGCTATGAAAAGAGCATGGATTTCTAGTGCAAGCATGAAAACATCAAAGTTAAAAATATATGATATTATGCTGGATTCTTCTAAGCTCTTATATATAGGTTGTTGTTTCATCAATGCCTTCACTCTTTTCTATAATAGATTTTTAACCTACTATGGATTTAATAATTAACACACATACACAAGTTTCAATAGTGTTAACTCTTGGGTGTTGGGAATGCTTGACTTTTTATTTTTCTTGCTGAAACTGCATAGACCATTGGACATATGTAGCTGCCTTCTTAGTTATTAACAATTGAACTGTAGGTAAGTAAATTGGGAATGATTTTATGTTATATGGACTTGGTTAAGCGTTAACATTACTCACTTTATCAACATTTTGGTGAGCAATGTTACATTGATGAGATAGTCTTTCCCTGTAAGAAGACTATTTTAAAGGAATTGACCCTTAATTTCATATTAGGATTGTAATCATACTCATTTTTGGACTATAGTTAATTAGGATTTTAATTTTCTTTTTGAATCTTGCTAGAAATTAAGTAGCTAGATTTTCTAAAAGTTGCATGTTATCTGTTGGTTGCTTAATTATGTCATTTTTGATGTATTTGTGGATGGGTTTTTGGTACCCTATGTACGTAAAACATGGGACATGACTTACTTGCATCTATAATTACTTGATGATGTCAGAAATAAAGATGTGTGAGTTATGTACATAATGCCTAATAATGGTTATGTATATATGGTATGAACTTTATTTTGAATTACATATAGTTAAACTGTGTATACTGACATATTATTTTTTATAGATTGGATAATTGATTATCTCAAGAATATGAGGGTTTTTTTATCCCAAATGATGAAAATAATATTTAAACCTACTCTCTTTGTATACTTTTCTTTAAAAAGAAATTTAGTGTATTATAAGAGAAAACGAGCTACTAAAAAAAGTACCCCAAAAAGTATTTTTCATTACAAATAAGTTTTTAGCTATGAATGTTTAGTGGTTTTTTTAGCTAGTTTGAATATATCTTGATAAACAAGACAACTCGTCTAGATTTGAAAATATTTGAACTATCAACAATTAGTCAAAAAAGGATGAGTCGCTTCCACTTAACCTAGTGTACCCTTAAGTTGAATGTTCAATGTTATAGTCTCACAATGTGATTCAATTAGAAAATTTAAATTGTTTAGTGAATCCTGTATTGAATTATGAAATTAAAGGCATGCAAATGAAAATCTACTTGCATATATAAAAAGGATTTATCTAATTTATGTAATTTTGCATGGATAAAAAGATCAATAAAATAAAAAGTTTTTATTTAAAAATATTAATAATACTCATTCACATTAATTTCTAAAGAAATTCTTATATAAATTTTAATTAAACAAATCTATTTTTAACTTTTTATTTTATACAAGATTGCATTGATTAGAGAAAGTTATATTAAAATATAGGTGGTAAATGAAGAGTTTGGAGAGAATTATCGGTTGGCGGGCAATTAAAGGTAAAAAGAGTGAAAGATAAAAATAGAAAATAGCTTAGAAAATAGGATTAATAGGGGGAAAAAGGTGGCAACTACCAGGGCAATATTAAAAGCTTGCATTGAGAGATGGATGAAGGGTTCAATTTGAAGCAAGTCTACCCGCCCTCATTAAACCATCTTGATTAATGGCTTAAATGTAGACTTGAAATTAAAACAAGTCTATTTTTTCTTGGTCATCTTTCTTTCTTATTCTCAATGACAGGTTTCTTCAGTTAAATGGCCCCAACCCACCTTGCCTTCCCTTCATTTATGTTCCTCTCTTCTTTCCCGCACTTTCAAACAAGTCTGAAATTGTAGGCCTCTTACTTTTAGACCTAAGCATCTAATCCAATCCTAATTATTTTCTCACAATTTCCCTCATCTTGCACCTAGATTACATACATAGAACCAAACACAGAAATAGGGAACAAAAATGACCACTTTTGCTTCTTTCTATTTTCCAACGGAGATAGAAACTAGAATGAGTAGAATTCCCCGCAACCTTGGGGTGGCTACACATGCAGGGTTAGATGATCAAAGTTCAATTTTTAACTATCTCAGTCATCCTGGGGGCAAGGTCACAAAAGGTTACATTGATGAGAAAGATAAAAAGGTAGCTCACTTGTACATTCTTCTGAATTGCCCGAAAGTGGTGTTGGTATATGCACTATGAGCTTTTATGCTTTTTCCATTTGTATCATTTTTATGCTTATTAATAAAATACATATTTCAGTTTAAAATTTTTTTAAAACATATTTATCCATGGAGTAATAGGTCATATGAAAGTTATTCCTAAAAAGTCCCTAGTCAAGTATTTATGTAGGGACATGTAAATACATTAAGACGAGTGTGTGAATGTACTGATGACCTAATCTCACAGATCATAGATATAGATGATATCAAGTCTTCACACGAGTACACATTAAGAGTAATGATGTACTGGACATACCCACCATGAGAACGTTGCATGGATCGCTACATGAATGTCATAAACGATTCTCAATGTGATAATGGTATATGTAGTCCTTCGACCTGAAGTCACTACGATTCCTACATGAGGAGTTTGTTGTTTTAATACAGTCAAACATCTTCTGTAAAAAGAGGACTATAAAGGTTGTGATTAGGCAAGGAACAAATTATGCAGAGGGATGTGAGTGGTGTAGATGGAATTTGTCTCTCCTTTGTGACAAGAGTGATATATGTAGGCCACTTGATGGGGTGAGACTAAGAAAATGCATGGCCATATACTAGAAAGAATAAATATTAGATATTTATTTGAATCAAGTCTACTTTGGTTTCAAGTAAAATAAATTGGGCCATACAAGGATGACACGACCATGCCTTGGGCCCAATTAGGATATTGTAACAAAAGGAACAAACATATAAAATAATTATCAGTTATAGGTTATGTTGATATTAAATAATATTCAGACATAATGATGCATTACTAGATGCCGCTCTTATTTTATATTAATAGTAAAATAGTTTATTATTAATATGACCGAGTATTTTACCTATAGGGTCACACACAGAGAGTAAGCCTATCAGAAAATGTTTTGTTTTATTTTAGTTGGACTAAAATAAAGCTATTGGGCCTAACTCATTCAGAATAAGTAAGGAGCCCACTCCTTAGAGAGAACAAATTAGGTCAAACCTAAGCCTATAAATAGAGCATAAGATGCTCATAATCCATTCACCAAAAGAGACACAAAAATACACAAAAGTTGTAAGAGCTACACGCCGTCAAACTAGCAGTTAGCAGGTGTAGCAATTTTGGTGGGAGTGCTCGTGTGGACTCCTAAAGGATGAGGCTATGACTTCTTCGACATTCTTCAAGAGGTAATCCTAAAAACGTAATATTTTTTTGTATTTGTCTTATGCTTTGAAACATGGCGCTTTGCAAATCCTATGGGAATCCTTATATTTCCGCTGCTCATGTACTAGGGATTCCCTAACAAGTGGAACCTTATATTGAGTAAGTCACCAACTTATAGTTTGCATTCTAAAGCTAGATTTTATTATAGCTAAATTATTATTCTTTAAATAGCTTATATGCAGATATGTTGAAACTCAAGCAAAATGATATAACTGATGACCAAATTCATAGTGAGGTATCATCCAAATTCATTGGTTAGTTTGCACAACATGTAAGACCCGTATACTATCTATTTTTTTAGTTGAACTTTAAATTTTAGGTATCTAACGATGACCTATGTGTTATGCTGTAAATAGATTCAAGACTCTGATAACCATATTGAAGATCCCTTACTCCAAGCCCTTTCGTGGGGACTGGTGAAAACTGTTAAAAAATGGCTCATTTACTATGTAAACGGCTACAAGTTTAACATTTTCCAATGGAGTGAAGAGATCCGCACCCATAATACGGGGTTTGTGTTAAAGGCACAAACAGACAGTTAGAGGAAGACTTCTATGGAGTCTTGACAGAGATTATTGAAGTTTCTTTCTCCAGATGACTAAGAAGAGATATCGTTCTATTCAAGTATGATTGGTACGACAACACAATCGGTGTAGGAACAAAGGTTAACAAAAACTATGGTTTAGTTGAGGTCAAGAAAAATGGTAGATATAAAGGGTTTGATCCATTTATTTTTGCCCAACAAGCCAAGATGGTTTATTACACGTACTTCCCTAGAGGACATAGGGACTGGTACACAGTAATCAAGGCCAAGGTCCGAAGTCAGATCATTGATAATGTCTTTGATGAGGTTGAGGATGCTTATCAGCTTACTCCGAACGAGCTCAATGATAGTCATTTGTTATTCAACATTGATCCAGTGATAATGGATGAGACACTTAGCACTACAGAGGGTGAACACATTGACAAAAATGTTATCTCCCAATCAAAATGGTCTAGGGCCAATTTGGAGACTGGGGAACCTATTGAAACAGATAGCCATAGTGACACTAAAACTGAGGGAGAATTTCAAACTGAAACAGACATAGAGTATGCAGTTATTAAACATATATACATATCTTTATAGTCTGAGACTAACATTTGTTTACATGGTTTTATCCACAAATGACAGGACGTCGACTACCTTTCAGCCAGGGTGGTGGTTCGAGGACTCCGGGATCCCGTGTGGGCACACCATAACAGAGAACCACCCCACAGCAGGCCACCACACCACAACAGACCACCATCCCATAGTAAACCACCCCACAGTAGACCACCATAGCATAACAGACTCCTTCTCTCCCACAATACAGCAGACTCCTTCATCACCACAGACCACAACACAATAAATTCCTTCATCGCAGGGTTTGGATGACCCTGGCCTTGAGGCGACCCTACCTCAGGGATCCCCTACCCACTTTGGTCCCACTGCCGGGCAAAGACGAGTATGTATTACTATATAATTTGTTTTAAGTTTTACTTGGTACCTTGTTGGTTGCTTTGTAATTATAATTCATATAGTACCTAAATTGGTTTGTTGTATATTATTTATTTAGTACTTGTATACATTGAACTGTACTAGGAACTCTTCTATTTGTAACAGGGCAATTGTTCAAATTTGGAAATGTTACATTTACAGGGGAGACTCTGTCGAAATTTTGGTAGCCTCCCTATGTGTAAGTTATTTTATTTGTTTTTAACTATTGTTTATTAGAACTTTGTTGATAGTAGTCACACTACCAAAGAGATTACTAAGGTTCTGAAGGCCCAATGGGATGATCCATACATCTCTTGGACAAATGTTGGGAAGGCTATCCAGGATAGGTGGTTTGACACTTTCTCAGTAAGTTAATAGTTTCCTTTGTTGTGAATTTATGGCTAATTCATACACCTATTTTTAATATTGAAATCTCATTTCATGTAACAACATGAATATTAGTGGACAGAGGGTATAATTGATAAGATTAGGAGGGTCTTTGCCATAAAGACCTCCAAAATATCAAGAGTACCTTTTGGAATGTGATGGACAAGGGCGAGCACCTTCGTTGGATCCCGGAAGACCACTAGGACGGGATGGTCCAGAAATGAGGGGTGTCTTGTTCCAGCAGGTGAGTGCTCAGAACAAGGCAAACAGAGTGGCTGATGCTGCAGCCTCTATCTACACTAGGGGTAGCACTTCAGTCCTTAAGCATAAAAAGAGATTTGTAAGTATATTTTCTTAAACATTTTTTATGAATGACTTAATATGTTTTCTATTAACAATCTCAATATATTATGAACAACAAGAGTAGAAGGAGCACCGCGAGCCATCTTTGTATGAGGTCATACAAATGACCAAGAAAAACAAAACTGGTGCTTGGGTTAACCAAAAATTGACCAACATGGTGGTAATTTAATTTAACTTACATATGCTTAAACTTACAAATTATGTATTACTGAATATTAACATTATTTTACATTTACAAGAGGCGTAACTTGTCATGAGGGCTAAGAAGGAGGCTGAGTTGGTGGCTTCCACTCCTCAAGGGAGGTACCTCTCACCCTGTCTTGTTCCGACGACAACGCCATCTATATGGAGGGTGTTCAGCTTGGGAGGCGTGGGCATTCAACTTGTGAAAAAGGGGAAGACCTCTTCCTCTTCCTTTTCCTCCGGCCTTCCGATAGACGTTGTTCAGGTTATTGAGAATCTAAATAATGAGCTACAAGAGGAGAACGCCACAGACAGCTATTGGAAGAGCGGGCCAAGGAGGACCAACGAAGGGCCAACGAGGAATGAGCCGAGACTTGTCGATAGCTTGCGGCACAGTAGGAGATGCTTATGTAGTTGATGGCGAGGCTACCTCCCACTACTTGCCAGTCGCCGCCACCACCACCACAGGATCCACCTCCATCATGATTTTACTTTTTTATGCTTCATTTTTTGTATATTGTATACATTATATATATATATATATTTTATTTATAGTTCATATCATATTTCATATTTCAATATTTGTTTTATGTCATTCTCTTTTTATTGTTTTATGCCATTCAATATTCGATATTTATAGTTTAAAATTAAATGAAGAAAACCCTAAATCACAATATTATTGTAATTATTAACTAATAAGATTTAATCGATTCAAGTAAAAAATAATAAACAAAAATTAATGGGACCCCATTAATATAGGGATGGGGTATGTCACCAACATAGGACCCCATTAACGACGACGTGACCCCGTCAAAACCTCTACGACGGGGTGCTCTCTTCGCCGCTGTTGTGTCAGCGAGGATGGTGGTAGTGACGACATGTTGTCCGTCATAATTTCCATCGCTAATAGGTTTAACGACGGGAATTTCATGATTTAGCGACGAGTTTGGGTGGTCGTTAATAGGTTTTTCTAGTAGTAGAATAGAAATAATAATGTTAATAAGATTATCGATTACTAGTAATAATAATGGCAATTATAATAGTAATAACAAAAATCATAACAGTATAATAAATGATAATAATAATAATGATAATAATAATTTTTAATTTAATAATTTCTTGCACAAAAGAGCGAAGCAGTAGAGCCGACCATTATATTCGACATTATAGATAAATAGTAATTAGATAAAAGAAATGAATACTGAATAAGGTGGCAAAGCTGACCATTATATTCAATAATATAGATAAACAAAAATTAAATAAAGGAGAAAGAAATGCTGAGAATAAAGCAGTAGAGCTGACTAGTATATTCAATACTATAAAATGATAAAAATTAAATAAAGAAGAATGTTGAAACTAACAGCAGAGCCGACTATTATGCTCAATAGTAATAATAATAATAATAATAATAATAATAATAATAATAATAATACTAATAATAATAATAGCTATAATGATAATGGTAGCGGTAATAATATTTCCTTGATTTTATGTTCTTATTAAATATTATTGATGTCATGTATCGTAAGTTAATATATATATATATATATATATATATGACTTTTATAACAACTTTATTGGTGTAGTATATCCCACGACCTAAATAAAATTATTCATATGATTTTTTAGAGCAACTTTATTAATGTAATGTATCATACGACACCAATAAAGTTATTCATTAAATGTTTAAAGCAACTTTATTGATGTAATGTATCCCATTACACCAATAAAATTGTTTATGATTTTTAGAGTAACTTTATTAGTGTAATGTATCCCATAACACCAATAAAATCATTCATATAATTTTATTGATATAATATATTCCATGAGTAAAGTTGATGTAATGTATCCCATTACACTAATAAAATTGTTCATATAATTTTTTAGAGCAACTTTATACTATTAGTGTAATGTATCCCACTACACTCATTATAAATATACATATATGTAAATGTTATATCTTTACCCTTTTTAGGAAAAACAAAAAGCATTTTATGTAAATATACATGTTATATATGTAAACGTGTTATATATATATATATATATATATATATATATATATATATATATATATATATATATATAAACATCATAAGCCTTTTTTCTAACGAAGAAAAAAAACAAGGAAAAGGACAAAATTAAAAAAAAGGCTAAGTTTCCAATTTTAATCACGCGCAACAGTTATATTTTCTTAGAAACCCGGCATCATCTATATATATATATATATTAACTTAGCAAATGACGTTGGCCTATTAGAAAAAGAAAAATGGCGCCCCCGTGTCATTCATATAAACGCGTTTTGATTCATCATATCATGCCATTCATAAAGAAAGAGAAGGAAATGTAACAATTGTAATACAATAGTTGGAAAAAGAAGAAAGAAATAAAAAACAATCACACTCAGGCGAGAATCGAGAAAAGAGTGTACATTTTCTAAAGTAGAGTAAAATTCTCTTTCTTTTTTGGAATTCAATTAAGTGACTGTTAGAGTTTTTTAAAAAATTATGTGTATTATTTATAGGCAACAAGGAACCCATATGGCCCAATATTTTATTATAAAAGATAAAATATAATAACTGATATTTTTTTAAATATCTGATAACCAATTTTAGAATCTTATCTGGAAATTAAAATATCTAATAACCAAATTTGAATTTTAAATCTTATCTTTATTTTAAAATATCTAATAACCAACTTTGGAATCTTATCTTAACTTTTAATTAAATTTAAAATTTAAATTCTTTAACTTCTAAAAGATAAAAAAGAACATGTCTTTAATTATTTTTTAAAAAATTTAACTGACCCGAACAACATTAGGTAAAAACATCCCCCATCCTTCCCCTATCATTCTTTTCCATGTGAATTTTAATTTAATATTATTAATGTATTACTGAAAATTCAACGTAGGAAAATCCTAAATTACAATAATAATACGAATATAATTATTGTAATTTATTAAATGACATTTAATATTTAATTGATATAATTAAAAAATAATTTATCAACAAATATATAATCACCCCTCCAAAAAAAATTACCACCTACACGTTAGCCACGGAAAATGGACGGTCGCTATTAGGTATTATGTCAGCGACAGAAACGACATGGTCACTTTGAGGTTGTACTCAGCGACGGCTGCCTCAGTCGCTAGTAGGTTGTATGCAGCGACAACTACACTCGATCACTAGTAGGTTGTATGCAGCGATGGCTACCTCGGCCTCTAGAAGGTTGTATTCAGCGATGAGAGATGTGGTCGCTATATGATAAGACTATAGCGACGACAGATGTGGTCACTAAGAGGTTGTAGTGTAACGACGTTCCTGGTCGTTATTTATTAAGATACTAGCGACGGTGAAATCCCGTCGCTAATCTGTTACCTTAGCGACGGCCTGTGTGACCACCCATGAGACCAGATTAACGACGGTGTAAGGCTGTTAAAAAATTTACGACAGGGTGCTGTCCGTATCACTGTTGTATCAAAGGTGAAGGTCTAAGCGACGACCTTTTTTTGTCAAAAAGTTCGTCGCTAATACACTTAGCGACGACATTTAGATACTTTAGCGACGACTTAGGTTCGTCGCTGTTTGGTTTCTTTAATAGTGTCACCTTATTCTGTGACAACCAATCAACAAGACATATTGCAAACAATCCTATTTTATGAGAGAACCAAGCATATTAGGCTTGATCAAATCATAGCTGGCCATATTCACCTTCTTCCAATCAAATCTTAGGAACTAAGCCCCTCACTTTTGGTCCTTTCGGGTTTCTCATGGACAAGCTTAGAATGCTAGATATACACATTCAAGCTTGAGGGGGTTGTTAGTAGTAATTATTATGGGTTGGTAGGTTAGTTAGTTTTTCTACTAGAGTTAGTTATTTTTGTTTGCTTAGGACTAACCTAGTTAGTTAACTTAACTACTATAGTTAGCTTGTATATAAACTCTGGTTTTGCTTATTACTCAATTAATGAATGATATTTCTCATAACTGATTCTTCTCTCTTTCCAAAACTTCTTATCTGAGCTTGCATTGCTTCTCCATGCTTGAGCTCTCCTTAATCAGATTTTCTTTTGTGAGTTCATTCATGGATTTTAAGAATTCTAACATCATCCAATGAAAATAAAAATATTCTGCTACAACAGAATAATATACATGAACAAAAATGTATTACGGAGGTCACAATTCTTAGTTGATTTTGGAAATAGAAAATTAGATGGAAAGAAACTTGAGAGATAAAAAAAATTGAAATCAAATCAAAGAGAAAATGAAATATATATATTTTTAATTTTTTATTTTGAAAACTCAATATTATTGTTTTTCCCCTCTGTTTATTTAGATAGGAAAAAAAATTGTGAATTTTGGATAGAAATTAGTGGGTTGCCTTTTTGCCAAAAAAGATGGTGCATGTACATCAAGTTAAAATGTACTATACCACTGAAGAGCCATGTGCTGAATCCCTCATTTTAAAAAAATGGGGTTGAATTGTAATTTTGTACTAATTCCTTACAGGTAAGTTTTAGTTTGAGTGAAAATCTCTTTTTTTTAACCATTAATTTTACTTAATAGGTCAATTCGATTCATTCTCTAATCCACTTAAAGGGGTACCCAATGTTACGCATGTGGCATGATACACACTATAGACTCTATCGTTCAATGCATGACATATAACACCTTATTCATTTTCAACTAAAAATGGAAAATGTAGAAGATGGTAGTCAACCTATGTTTCTTTGGGACTAAATGAGACATACAACCACTAGGCCCAAAGAAATACGGGTTTGACTTTTACTTATTTTTATGATTTATATTTTTAGAGTTTAAGGTTTAAGATTTGTAATATGCAGATTAGTGTTGCACATTTAACAATTCATTGAATCTGAAATATGGATCATGTCACATGTGTGATGTGGACAACTCGATTAATGAAGTTTTAAAAAATTAACATAATAGACTAAACTGGACCGTGAAGTAAACTTAATAAACTAAAATCATTGACACTGAAATCTACCTGGAAAATTGAACGAAAATTAAAATTAAACGTTAGGAAAAACCACCACGCAGGTTGTTGCAGACAATTTTTAATGTATTCACAATGGTTTTTGAATTAAACATAATCAATCATCATTGTTTCCACACCCTCGACTTCCTTTAAACCCTCTTAAAATTGAAAATGGCCCAAAGTCATAAAGTTAACCTTACGACGCTTATTAGTATAAAAATAAAAGTATATAAAGAACCCACCCAATATAGGATATCGTTGATGTACATTCTTCTTACAAAATGATTTCCTTTTTTACCAGGTAATCAATGATAGCACGTGGCAACCCAGTAGTAACGCTGGAGGCAAGTGGGAATCAAACAAACTAGTGTCTTAATATTTTTTTCCAAAAATATTGTTTTACTAGTATCTGGATTTGATAGCAGAAAGCAATAAATCCACTTAAGTTTCATGAATAACCGTTTTGTTTCCCCTATTCTGTCGTACACTAATAGACTCATGCATGGATTTGTACAGGCATGCTATGTGGTCCAATATGCTAATGGACACACTCGCCATTACCTACGTGATATCGATAAGCCATACAGTTTGGTGTTATTAAATAAGGCACATTGTTAAGATAAAATCAAGATCTCTTTCAATGTGGGGTTTTCTGCTGTCTAAATTGGAGCTGGGAGAAAGAGACTGATATATATATACGTGGTTTGTGAGTAGGCAAGATAATTTTCCGTTTAGGATTGAAGAGTATTAAGTTGCGTAAATGTTCATCAAAGGCTCAGTTATAGGAAAACATAATCGTAAAAAATAAAAATAAAAAACAAAGGGAGAAAGGTGTTAATTTCCAAATATTAATTGTGAAGACACAAAGATATCAAAAACGTGGGAATCAATAATGCCAAACTATAGATTGTGCATTGTGACCACAGAATAACAGATACATAATCTGGTCCACATCCACACAAAAATAACCTAAATTAAAAGTTGTCCACTTGAGAATGATTTTTGCTTTTTTTTTTTTTTACGAAACAGATCGTGCCAATGGCGTGCATATATATTATTATGTCTCGCGCGCCTTGCGTACATGCTAAAGCTGCAAGTTCATCATATATATACACGTATGTATGTATATATTTGAAAAGTGTATATATATATATATATATATATGTAACGAACTTTGAGAAGTTGTTTGAACTGAATAAAACGTGCCGTTCAGAAGTTAAGCCTATATTCACATAACCAATGATACCCTGATTTGTAAAAGATTGATCCTTCTAGTTAAGATATAAGATCCGGTTAACAGGTTTAATCTTTGCGTGTTAATTTTACATTTAATTCAATTATGTTTTGAGATTTCATTTAATTATTCTTTACTTGAATTGAATTAGTATCTTCACATGGGATCATTAACCGAACACAAATGAGTTTTATCAACCTAAATTAACACCTTTTTCTAACAGTCTCTGGGAATGTATTGCCGGGGGATATACTGTCGAAGAGAGTGTAACGGGCAATGTGGAATGCTAAGAACTCAATTCCGGTATTATACTTAAAGTATACTGAGATTAATAGAAAACAAATTATTAATTTAACAAAAATTTAATTTTTTTAAATATGACGTATATAATTAATAATAATTATTAATTTTTTTATTTCCACGATTAATTAATAAAGGAACACCTACTCCCACTTGCATTTATCATGGCTTTAATGATTTCAATTACTATGGTACGGAAATTTAATTTAATTTAATTTATTGTGTTTTTACTCCTAGGTTTTGTTATACGCCCGTACCAGTTTTCTCTCCCACACAAAAATTGGTCATACGCAAGAGATCAATAGTGAGATATTCTTATTAAGAAAACTAGATTAGATTAGGAATTAAGGTATTGGTGCAGATAAGTGAAAAAGTTATGAGATTTTAATATCAATTAAAATCAGTTAAAATTGGTTAAAATTGATTAAAAATTAATATTAGGGTTGAGCAGGTTAAATTTAAAAAATTGTTTATCTTATAAAATATGAAATATGACTCTTAGTTTAATTTTTATTAATTTATTATTAATATATCATAAATTATATTATATTATAAATATAAATTTTATTATCTAGTTCAATTAAAGTTGAATCAATAATATGAAAACTAATATCTTCACCGATTAATCACCAATTTAATTTTTAAACCATTAGATATTAGGTGAGTCCTTCTTGGTAGCATAAATTGTGATCGACTACCTAAACATTTTCTCTACAACTATATTATTTATTTATATATATCTACTTTATAAAGTTCTAGAATGCAAATTGAATGATTTCTACCGGATATAAAATTACTCGTGCATTTGGAGATTGGAGATGTTTTGATGTTTGTGCTCGTATAGTCTTAGATAATTGATTTTAATTAATCATAAAAATCACTAGAAATAGAGTTAGCTAGTTTAAATTGACGGGCTGAAAATATAAGATAAAAATAATTAAAATATATTTTTAAAAATTATCTAAGTGTGTGAGAAAAAAAGTTTAATTTATTCAACATTATTAAGAGAATAGATAAATTTAATATTTTTAAGTATACTAATCATAATTCTAAATACTTATGAAGTTAGTTTTGGTTATCACATTCAACTCTAAAAGTATAATAAGAATTACTAACAACTCTAATTTTGAATTCCTATAAAGTTAGCTGATAAGATCTTATAAAAAAAATCTGATAAAGAGTATATTATTGTTAACTAATAACCAAAATATCTCATGTCACTACATATATAAAATATAAGTCAAAAGTTAAAACAATAAGAAGGAGAATAAAAAAAAGTATTGTATCTTTAAAGTTCAAGTCATGTAATAGGAACCTGATTTTTTTCCAACTTTTCCTCATTTTTTTTTTCATTTACAAGTAACGTAAGAAACGAACATATATCAATTTTTTTAAAAAATATTAAAGGACTATTCATATAAATGTATGTTTGTATGAAATGGAAACAAATTTAAATATATATTAGTATGAAGTGGGAAAGAAACCCCCTTTATCATATACGCGCCGCCCTGAAAATAACATGTGTTAATACAATTACTTATCGAATAGGATAGTAACTAATGTGATGATATTGCATCATATAATATTTTCTTCCATTATTCACTGTTGTACGCGTGGTACTAGTAGTTCTGCATATTGGACCATCAACACGTAATTATATTCATATGTCCATAGCATTAAAAATGAACCTTTTAATTTTTTTTATAATTTTTATCATTTTTTTCTTATCTATCATATATATCATTTATTTTCTCTCTTTCTTTTCTTTTCTTCCTCATAAAACAATGATGTACACGAGGTTAAGTGCGTGTTTCAGCTCTCCTCTGAGTCCATCGGTTGATGGAGCCATGGAGAGGCCTTTAATTTAAAATTTGGCCAATAAAGAGTAAAAATTTAGAGTTTAATATGGAAAAAGTTTTTACACAATAGATACGAAAATAATTTTTTTTTATGAAAAGGAATTAATTATTCTCCATGTTCCGAGTGCAGAAAAGAATTGATCTGGTAGGTAAAGCTAAAGAAGAGAGAAGCATGTAAAAAGAAGGAAGGAAAGCACACACAGATTCTATTCGAACTCTTTTTCTCACAAACAAGCATAGAAAATTTTGTTCATGGCCGGTGAATTAGGATCTTGCGCTCTCAGTGTGCTGCACTGATGGCCACTCGTTAAGTCAATTAATTGCACCATCCATATACCCAACCAACAACGAATTATGCTGTCATAATCAAATCAAATGTGTAATTATTTTACGTATATGTGTAAACCCTAAACCCCAAATTAAGTGTGTAATTTGTTTAGTTTCTCATATATTAATAATGACGTAGACCCCCCAAAATGGAGAGTACTAATGATCGATCCACTCCATTCTATATATCAATTATATTCATACAACAATAATATTACTTTTTCACCTTTTCTTTTACTCCAATACTGAGCGCATTAAAATGCTTTATTTAAGAAATAATTTCAAAATAGTCTTTGTTCATGCAAAGTCCAGCAATGTTACTGATTAAGATTAAGATGGGTCCCTCAATATCCATTTATTAATTATATATCTTTCACACACTTTGCACATTCCACACTCACTCACTCACTCACTCCATGCTCACTCGAACCTATATATATATGACTCCATTCTACCGTGAATTTCTCAACCCTCTCACTCTCCATTCCTTCTTTCTCTCAACAACCAGAGGGACTAAAGTATATTCATTTCAATTAAAAAGAAAAAGATAAAAATAACATGCACACCCTCTTTCTCTTCATCCTTCTCCTTTCAACACTCACTGTAAGTATATTCATTTTTCCTATTGAGTTTTCTCATTGCTTCATGATCATTGATCAATGATCACTAGTCTTTCTCGTTAAATTATACACCGTGACGTGTGTGTAAAAAATGCAGGTTGGTTACGCTGTACGCGATTTAGGGGATAAAAACCCGTTCACCCCGAAGGCTTACGTGGCACGCTACTGGGACAAACACGTCACCAACACCTTGCCAAAACCATCGTTCCTTCTTTCCAAGGCGTCCCCACTAAGCGCAACAGAAACAGCGTCGTTCACAAAGCTCGCCGCCAGCAACGCCCTCGAGACACGGCTGCCGGAGTTCTGCTCCGCCGCGCATCTCCTGTGCTTCCCGGAGGTCCGATCCAGCCTCGAGAAACACACCAGAGACGTCAATTTCAAAGGCTACCAGGATGGCCAGAACTTCACGACCTACGGCGAAGGCGGCGCTGGCGGAATCGACACGTTCAAGAACTACTCCAACGGCTTCGAGAGCATTCCGGTCAACGATTTCCGCGGATACAGCCGCGGTGCCGCCGGCCACGAGGAAAAATTCACCAGCTACGCCTCTGACACCAACGTCGCAGACCAGAGCTTCAACACCTACGGCACCAACGCCGCCGGAGGATCCGGCGAGTTCAAAAACTACTCCTCGAATACCAACGACCCCAACGTCCGATTCTCATCCTACTCAGACAACACCGCCGGAAGGACGCAGTCCTTCTCGAGCTACAGCGAGAACGGTAACTCCGGCCAGCAAACCTTCACGAGCTACGGCAAGAACTCCGCCGGCGCGGCCAACGACTTCAACAGCTACGGCACGAGCTCCAACGTCGTCGCCTCAAACTTCAACAACTACGGCCAGAAAGGTGTGGGTCCCAACAACACGTTCACCAACTACGGTGTTGACATGAACAACCCCCAAGAAACCTTCACAAGCTACGGCGACGGAACTGGCGGCGGCACCGCGAGTTTCTCGAACTACAGAGACAAAGCCAACGTTGGTGACACCTCGTTCAAATCGTATGCTAAGAACACGGATAACACCCAAGTGGATTTTAACAACTACGGAAATTCCTTCAACGAAGGCACCGACACTTTCAAAGGTTACACAAAGGGCGCACAAGGTGATCACAAGGTTGGCTTCAAAGGTTACGGCGTCAACACCACGTTTAAAGATTACTCAAAAGATGGCATTAAGTTCGCAAGTTACACCGCTAAAAAATCGTCCACCGTTAGTGAAAAGTTGGTTAAAAAATGGGTCGATCCGGGAAAGTTCTTTCGCGAGAAGATGCTGAAGCAAGGGACGGTTATGCCAATGCCTGATATAACAGATAAAATGCCTCAAAGGTCATTTTTGCCCCGCTCCATTTTGACCAAATTGCCCTTCCAGAGTTCAAAAATCGCGGAGCTTAAAAAAGTGTTCAAGGTGTCTGATAACTCGTCGATGGAGAAAATGATCGCGGACTCGTTGGGCGAGTGCGAGAGGAAACCCAGCATGGGCGAGACAAAGCGATGCGTGGGGTCCATTGAGGACATGATTGACTTTTCGACTTCCATTTTGGGCCGCAATGTGGCGGTTTGGACAACAGAAAACGTTAAGGGGTCGAAAAAGAATGTTATGGTGGGGAACGTGAAGGGGATGAACGGAGGGAAAGTAACGAAATCGGTGTCGTGTCATCAAAGTTTGTTCCCTTACTTGCTTTACTATTGTCACTCCGTGCCTAAGGTTCGGGTCTACGAAGCGGATCTGTTAGACCCGGAAACTAAGGGCAAGATTAACCACGGTGTTGCCATCTGTCACTTGGATACAACTGCTTGGAGCCCTACCCACGGTGCGTTTTTGGCTCTCGGGTCGGGTCCGGGTCGGATCGAGGTTTGTCACTGGATCTTCGAGAATGACTTGACTTGGACCGTTGCTGGTTAGAGCTGGGTGCCAATAAAATAGAAGCAGCCTCGGTGAAGACTTGTTTTCCTTTTTCTTGTTTTTGATTGAAATAAGGTGTTTTAAGTTGGATAATTATCAAACAATTATGAGCCTGCCTCTTGTATCTGTGTAACTATGTATCATATTCACATGGCTAATGCCCAATGGAAGCAGATCGATCAAGTGTCTATCATTTATGCCATTATTATTAGCGTTTGAACATGCATTGACTTATTGCACGTCTTGGGAAGAATTATTTTTTGGATTATAAAAGATTTTTGAAAATTATAATTATAATCATAACTTATTAGATTATTTTTATTTAAATTTTACTTTGTTATTTAACCCTATCGTTTAATTAATTTAAATGCATATCAACTACTATAAATAGTTTCATAATTTTAACAAAAAATAATTGCTTATTTAAAAACTATTTTTCATCTAACAATTTAAATATACACAATAATCAATTATAGATATAATAAATAAATAAAATAATTTCTAAAATTAAATTGTTCACTCAAAGAACCAAAACTTTAGAGATAATTCTAGAATTCAAGTTTCTCTTATTAGAACGTCATTTGAAAATACTACAGAGACATTTGAAGAACTATTTATACATGATGGCAAAACTTTAGTTTGGGCCTAACTAATTACGTCTATACAGTTATCCTAACCATATGGTATCTTTTTTTTTTTTATAATTATAGTTATCTTTGACTAATAAATTAAACACTAGGTGGGCCCTGAAATTGAGTTGATGAATTCTTGGACCGAGCAATAGAAATGGGTAGGTTGTGAGCCAAGCAAAAATACTAGAGGGAAGAGTCCCCGAGCCTTTAAGCCTAAGTTAGGTGATGTGTTGAGTGGAGATAATAGGATAGGCAAGGAGCCCCCAAGCCTTCTAGCTTAAGTTGGGTGAAGAAGGTTACAATGTGCTGAGTGGAAATACTAGGGGGAATGTGGAGCCCTTGAGCCTTCAAACCTGGTCGAAGTGAAGAAGGTTCTGATGTGCCAAGTGAGAGAGATTGGGAAGGGTCATAAACACCAGGTGCTAGCCCTTTGATGATAGGTTTGGCTAATGGTTTTGTTAATTTGTTCGGGAGGATTGTAAGTGTTGTGTCTTTTGGGATGAGTTTAGAAGTTGACTATTAATTGGTCCTTCATCGAAATGTGTCAGGCAAACAAAAAGTGGTGCCATTGGGTATTCTAATGGTGGTAGTGGCTTGGGACTACACATTCCACTACCCATCAATCATGTCACCATAAATGTCCAGAATGTTGGATGTGTGGGGTCTTGGGGTTGGCGATTCATGGTGCACCACTGCTTACGATGTTCCTTTGTTACCCACGACTTGAGTTGCATCCCTCACTGTTGTTTTAGGATGATGGAAGCTAACAAGAAAAAGAGTTCGTGTTTCATGCCCTTCCCTGTCGTCAATGGTGGGATCTTCTCCTCCTCGTGTCATGCTCCATCATGACTGACGTTCCAAATTTCAAAAACCCACCATTTTCTCTTCTCCATAACTTCCTCTCTACTTTGCATAACTCTTTCTCCTCTCTTGCGTTCTTTTTTCACTCTCCATTAATTTTTCTTCCGAATTCAGGCTCATTGTCACTCTTTGCTTGTCTTTTCACTAGTGCTTGGTGAGTGTGCCTTCTCTCTTCTGTGTTGCTTTGTTTCTTTGTAGGTTTTCATATTTTCAGTAAGTTTTCGTTTCTGCTTTTCCTATTCAACCTCTTTCATTTTTAATTTTGAAGAATACAATTTACAAAATGAATTAGTCAAGTTTCCTAACAATCCTAACCATTATTCTCAAGTGGTTAAGGGTTTGGATTTGACCTATAAAGATTCTCTAAAGGAGTGTTTAGTACACATATTTTTTTAGATTCTAGGAATTATGTTTCCCATGTTATAAACACTACAACAAAAATACTAAAAGGATGCACCAGTTTTGTCTGCCCTAAACCGGAACCGCTGAGAATACTTCATTATCACTTTAGTCTGCGGTTCTAAATAGAACCGCTGATATTAATTTATAAAGGAACCATTGGCATTGGCTTGGCAAACTTAAATCACAAAAAATGACGTGGTTTTTAAGTATTGGTTTTGTTTTTTCTTTCAAAACAGTATCAATGTTGTTCACTCTATTTCTCACTCTCGCTCACTTTCTTTCTCACGATGTTCCACCCAAGTCCCAACTTCAAAGCGTGCAACCAAACCCTTCACCCACACATTTACACACACACCCACCCACACCCTGTTTGTTTCCCAGGAAATCAAAATTGAAACGAGAATTTTCGGTGCGAGAAAATCTTGAATCCTCTGGGAACCCAGGCCGCGACAATGGTTTCCCGGGAAAACACCAATTTGTTTTTCGACTACGACTTGATCGACGATATTCCCGTTCATGATGCATCCTTCACTGTTCCTTTCTCTGGATTCACTTGGCCCTCTCAGCCCTTGAATTCTTCTTCTAATGTCGGGTACTCACAGATCCTTTCACCAATTTGCGTTTTCCCTTTATTTTGCTCTTGTTCATGCACTCTCTCATTTTGCCCCTTCTCAATTAGGGTTTTTATGTTCGCTGTGTGTGTTATGCTTCATTGTGCATTTTCTAAGATTTGTGTTTCGTTTATTAGTTCTGAACTTCCTAGGGTTGCAGAATTTTCTGTGTTCATGGAAGAAATGTAGTTTTTTGGAATTACAACAGTTGCAGGTATTGAAGAGTAAAATCATTTTATAATCTTTCTCGTACCACGGTGTGTCACTGGTTGGCTCCATCCCACATCCTTCTTCTCCTCCTCTATTGCACGACACACTCCTTCCAACCTTCATAAAAAATCGCAAGCATGCTGTCGTTTCTCATCTCCCCTCTTTAATACATTCCTTTTTCCCACTTAATACCAAAACCCCCATCTTTATTTCTAGGGATTTTGGGTCTTTTTATCGTGTTTACTTCTTGTGTGTGAAATTCAGGGTGGCTGTTAATTGCTCGACCTCAAAATGGGGCTTGTGTTGGTCGAAGATCAAAGAAGAAGGTATAGTGTTGAACCTGTACGGATTTTATTTTCTTTTACAGTATTATCAATATATTAAATTGAGTTTTGTTTTGGCTCGATTGTTGAATTTTGAATTTGTTGTTGCATCTCTAAGTATTTTTTAATTGATTAGCTTTTGTTTTGGCTTTGAACTCTTTCCAATAGTTATTGATGCAACTTTAAATTTATATAGATTTCATTTTACATGCTTGATTTGGTGCTCCTTTAATTGATTTTATTTTAATATTAAACCAAATTCTTGTAAATCTTGGACTAATGCACTAGTAACATTGAACCTTATCTTTAGTGTTGATACCTTATTTGTGATTTCAGTACATTCAAATAAAATAGTCTTATGTGGTAAACTTGATTGCTTTATTTGATCAATTTATTGGTTGGGCCTATTGGTAAGAATGCTGAATGAAAGTGGTTTCTTTTTTGTTGTGTCTAGGTGCCTGTTTATATAGCTGAAATTGCTCCTCAGAACCTGAGAGGTGGCCTTGGATCAGTGAACCAGGTTGAAATCTTATTGTTGCTTCTTAGTGTGAGTCTGTCTTTTTATTGACTGTTTTAGACTTTTAGTTGTGTTTGCAGTTTTTATTTATTCACTGTTATTTTTCTGCTCAGCTCTCTGTTACAATTGGAATTATGCTGGCTTATCTGTTAGGCCTTTTTGTCAACTGAAGAGTGCTTGCAATTCTAGTGAATTTCTAAATATTTATTTGGCTCTGATTTTCTGAATGGATAAATGGAACTCTTATAACTTAGGTCACAAATCAGTTTCATTAAATGTTTACATAAACAAATGCAAGGAACATATTTAGGTATGTGTGTGTACAGGGGAGGAGCCACTTTTATAAAGTAAATAATATAAGATCGACCATGGGGTAGAGGACTGAATTTGATTGGAGAATGGAGAATGAAAGGATGGATATTATGCAGGGATTTTTATAAAAAACTACACAGTTGTAAAGCAACATAGAAAATTTGCATAAAATGCAAATTTTAAATAAAAAGAGAGAATCAATGTTTAAAAAGGGAACATGAATTATTGTTGACACAGGAAATGGTATAACTTATATAATGGTTGTGATATTCCTATATGTATTGGTATAATATTTTTAAAAATAGATGTAAATAAATTGTAAAATGCAGTTAAGGGTATTCAAAGTGTCTAACTACATGTCTAACATGGATTAAGTATGACCCTGACATGACTACTAGTATTTTGAAATGTCTATGCTTCATGATGTTCTTAACAAGTGCTGGAAGGTTTTCAAAACAGTAATGTGTAGAGCATATCATTCCTTAGTTTCTGTAACCAAAATAATAACAACAAATATTTTCTGTTCTGCTGCAGGAATCTGGCCTTGTACAATGAAATTAAGGTATTTTCTTGGCTCATTTAAATTTTCCTAACCATTTCAAATTCATGGAAGTAAGCATATATGAAATGAAGTTAAGATTATAGTTTTAGAATATAGATTTTAGATACCTGCATTGCTAACTTCTATTTTTTCTAGAGATCTGTGGCTTCAACGGGAAAAAGTTACAATCTGATTTACAGATCTCAAGAGGAAAAGATATTGGTTCCCCTTAATGTTATTGAATATTTCTGTTTAAGTTCTGATTCCATACACCCTCTCTTCCCAAGCATGACCTTATAGTCATTACTCCAAAAGGTCAAGAATCTAAACTTTCCTAACTGTGTGAACCTGCAGATAGGGATTGGATTACTTGTTCTTCAGCAGCTGTCTCGTATCAATGGAGTTTTGTTCTATTCAACTACCATCTTTACAAATGTAGGTTTAGATCTACCTATCTGTTAAATTTAATTTTTCAATGTTTTGATGATTTTTTTGGGGTAGAGCAAGGTGGGGTTAGGGTACATGGGGGATTATAATCAGCTTTAATATAATGATAGTGAATTCAGTTCTTGTAACCAGCTTTCTTTTGCAGGTCATAGCAACCGGAATTGCTACTTGGTTGGTAGACAGAAGTGGCCGAAGGCTACTTCTAATAGTAAGTATGAGTGCTCTTATAATATATTAGTTTCAAATTTATTTCCAACAAAACTTTCTTATAATATATTAGTTTCAAATTTATTTCCAACAAATCTTTTTGTATTTTTATGGCAGAGCATCGCCATGTTGGACCTAACAAGTCAGGTGTGTAGACTATACTTGAATCGCCTCTGCTGCTTCTGAAGTTAAGTGAACATAACTTATAGTTTGTTTGGAAGTACAGATTACCTTTTAAGTGGTTTTGTTTTAACTTTTTAAATAGATTTACATTGTACTGAAAATGATAAAATAAGATAGTGAAACTATGAAATTTTGTTCCTGATCCCATCCTTCAAACAGTCAAATTCTCATCAACTGAATTTCTAAATCTACTAAATTAGAAGAGTTAATATATTTTGACAGATTGTAACTAGATTCAGAAAGAGTCTTTAGTAAAAGTAAAACTGAACATGACTGAGAAAGCATTTCCTTGATATATATGTGAAGATTATGGTTTCAAATTTACATGGGCTTTCAAATGGTAAACCAGTAGGAACAACTTTGATGCTAGAACCTAGACTGACGATGACATGAAATTCCTTTGTCTAGTTGAATTTTTAGTGGGCAAGTTCAACTCATGCCTAAATCAATCTTCTTTTTTGTATACCATTCAATATTTGCTTATCTATTGTATTTGTATACATACTTGCTAAATGAGTAGTTGGAAGAAGGTCAAGTGAAAATGCAATCAAGATTGGAAGAAGAGGAAGAAGCCAAAGCTGCTCTTATGAGTAGGATCCAGAGGCTAACCAAACTCATTCTGGTTTCCTTAAATAATACAAGTCATGGATATCTACCTGATGTTCCCAGCCACCAGCGAAGTGACTCTATTGGCGAAGATGATGTGGGCTCATCCTTCATTTAATTAGTGTAGATTGTGTTATTATCTTCTTTAGTTTTCATTCTGGAAGTGCTTGTACTTTTGAACTCCTTGCTTGACAAATTTAACTAGTGAATTTGTTCTTTTTTAATACTTAAACTTAAACGTATAGTATTTTTCTATTTTATGTTAATGTTAGAGTTGTATACCTGACTATTCCTTATAGGAAATTCTTCAAGTCCAAAGGGGCTTTCACTTGAACCAACCCTTGGTGCCCTTTTAACAATTTTAAGTTTTAGGTTGAGTTGGGTTTGAACAACTTAACTGTGATTTTAGAATGTACTGTTACTAATTAGACATCTTTTTTTTGGTTTATAATATATTTCATCAAAATCTACATTTCACTATATGATTTTTGTTACCAAGTTATGTAAAATGTGTCGGTTCATGAGTTGCTTGTGTGTAGGTTTAAAAAAAAACTAAACAAACTGAGATTTTAAAAAAAAACCAAACTATTGTCAGCGGTTTGCATCTACAAACGCAGACAATGTTTTAACTATTGTCAGCGGTTACACACTATAACCGCTGACATTGTTTGCCTATTGTTAGCGGTTCCAAAGTACAACCGCTGACATTGTTTGACTATTGTCAGTAGTAGCGGAACCGCTGATAATAGCCTTTTTTGTAGTAGTGAAATATGTTTGGTATGATTAAAATATTTTTAGGAAAATTACACATTTTTTAAAATTTGATCACTCATATATATCTAGGACATAATTGTATTTTTACATTATACAAAAACTTATGGACCAAAGAATTAGGATTCTCACCCTCTTTGATAGAAAAGTTTTGGTGGTAATTATAAATAAAAGTAAATTCCCAGGAATCCTAGTTTCTCAAGGATATTTTAAAGTAATTACACCAAATGTGGGAATTAAAAATTCTTAAGTTATGATTCCTGAGAATCAAAATAAGATCCTTATACCAAATACCTCCTAAAAAGGATAAGGAATTTCAAAGGTACAAATTTATGATGATATCCTTTCCCTATCCACAAGTCGAAGTACTCGAACAAGAGGTGCCATAACTTTAAGGGTAAAGACCATATTCTTCCAAAAATTAGGCATCAGAGCAATCTGTGTTTCTTGCTTCCCCTTGGCTTCCTTACTCAACTTGTTCTTCATCCATTCATCAGAGGTAAATATTTTCCTCATGTTCCCTTTTTGTTGGTGAAGCCTTTCTAATGAAAGAAAGGAGATGGCAAATCTAGTGATTGCATGTCTCACTAACTCTTTCCCTTCTGTGAAACGCCTTAATAAACTAAGGGTACTAGAATAGGCATAGATAAAACCAACAACAACTATTCCCCTTTGAATTGTCTTCTTGACCAATGGAAGCTTTCTAATATCTTCAAGCATCAAATCTATGCAGTGTACAACGCAAGGGGTCCAATAAAGGTGTGGCATCTTCTCTTGTAACTACTTCCCGGCTAAAACATAGTTTGAACCATTATCTGTGATTATTTGCACAACCTTGTTCTCTCCAATCTCCTCCACTATAGAGTCAAGCAACTCAAACAGTTTGTCGTCAGTCTTCACAAATGGTGATCCATCAACAGACTTCATAAACATAGTCCCAGCAGGTGAATTAACCAAAAAATTAATCAAATATCAGTCCATGCTTCTGACATTATAGAACAACCGTGCTTTGCCCATTGCTCCTTGTGGTCTTTTAAAAGATTATTGGTGTGCTCCAACTCTTTGTTTAACAATTTAACTCGCATGTCATGGTAACTAGGAGCTTTCAAATTTTTTCCATAAGTACCAACAACATCAAACATGTCTTGGAAGGATGAAGATTTGATTAGGTTGAATAACAACCCGGATGTGAACCAAAATTGGGCTATCATTTGGTGAACCCTTTCCTTCGCCTCCTTGTCACAATGATCTCAGATGCTAGCTTGTCTTAACCTCTCTTTCTTTCTCCTGTCAATGGCAAGTTCAGGTTTCCTACAAAACAGGTCCATTGGCCCCTTCTTAGCAATCTTCTTTGAAGCACTAGAAATGCCTGAAGAAGGGAGCAAATCTTGATTTTCCCCTTCATCCTCCCCACTTTCTGCATATCCTGTGTTCTCAAGATCTACATCTCTCACATTGAAACTTTCAATAGTTTCACCCCTAGCTTTTTCTTCTGCGTATTTAAGAAGTTCCTCTTTGACTTTCGGTGGACATTTTGTACAAGCCTTAACATTTCCCTTCTTTCTGGTTAGATGTTGCTTGGCTCAGGTTATCCCTCCTTTCATAATCTTCCAACATAAATTACAAAGAGTGGTGTTGGTGTCCGTTTTCGTAAGGGTACAGACATATTTCTAACCGGGATCACTTCTGTTTTTTGAGGATTGTGTTGAAGCAGATTTAGTGGCCATTAAGACTGATTGGCTACTGCAATGAGTTGATTGTTTCACTAAAATGATAGTCAAGAAACAAAAAAAATGAAACTCAATTGAAATAAAAAATTGTCAAGAATTGAAAAAATTTATAATGTAATATTAAACTTAAAACTAAAACTTTGAAGAACAAAAACATGATACAGTTATGCTAGAAATGTCGCTGTTCACAAAAAAATAAATAAACTATGCTGTAATCCTAGAAATGAATGTTGTTCATAAAAAATTTACAGTAATGCTAAAATAAATAAACTCAAATAATGAAACTAAAAAAATAATGAAACTAGAAATGCTGTTCATAAAAAAATATAAAGTATGCTGTATGTAATGTTAGAATTTAGAAATACTGTTAAATTTTTTTTATCATAAAGCTAAAATAAATAAACTCAAATAATGAAACTAAAAGGATAATGAAACTAACAAAATAATGGACGGACAGAGAGAGGAAACAGAGTAGAGAGAAGAAACAGAGAAGAGAGAAGAAATGAAAATCAGAGGAGAGATGGCATGGCACTGACAGAACAAAGAAGAAACAGACACAGCAGAACAAGGAGAAGAAAATGAACCTACAAACAGAGAGAAGAACAGAGGAGAAAAGAGACAGGGAAGATGACCAGTACGCCAGAGAAGACGAACCAACACGCCGGAGAGGGTGAAATCGCACTGGAAAAGTTGACCTGAGCCCCGGACAGAGCTTAATCGTGTTAGAGAACCGTCAGAGAGAATTAGAAACAGAGGGAGAGATGGGAAATTAAAGGTGGTTGTTTTGTTTTGGGTTTTTGGTTCTTCGTTTTTAGGGTTTCATAAGTTTTGGGCTCCCGGGTCGGTAACCGGGTCGAAGGCCCAAAACCGTTTTTTTGTTTTTTCCTCCCGTTTCCGCCATGGCCCGCCAGCAACCGATATTGCGCCTTGCCCATGGCGGCGGCATGAAAAACCGATACGCCATGACCCTTTCATATCGGACCGTTCAATTTTCGCCACGCAACAGTGGAACAAACAAAACACTTTATGGTATGTCAATGAGTTGTTTATCCATGTTTCTTTATATAATCTAGAGCACTATATATTTGAATTTCTAAATTTTCATTGCAAAACAATTTTCTCAAGCATAAAATTTGGAATGTATAGGCGATAACATATTCACTCATATATGATATTCACATAAAAATCAATCATGTCATGCACCAAACTTTAACAGATAATGTGGAGGTGTAAATGACCATCAAAATTATACATAGTGCCACCGTGAACACTAGTTGACAGTACAAGTATTATTGAAACATTAGCCTATAATTGTGACTTATTGGAAACAAAATACTCTAAGAAATCAACTAAGAACAAAACAAAAATAAATAGATTTGCAAAGGCCCTACTCTAATTACCAACATGATTATAAATTAAAGAAGAAAATTCCATACAAGAAAAAAATTTCAATCACACAAAATTAATCAGGACCATTGAACAAAGTTTATAACATTTAGATTTTGCTAAATACCTCCTTAAGGGTCTTGCACCTATGATAATAGAATAAATCTTAGAGGGTGTTGCACCTACGATTATAGGTCCACGAACCCACACATATTTTAACCTCTTTAAAATACTCCATCAAAGGGAAAATTAAAGTAAACAATCAAGGAAAAATCATTCTAGGTTTTAAGGTTTTAGCTTTTTAGAGAGAAAAGAAACCTCAAAAGAGATGTGGACAATATGCCTAGAGAAACACGACATAAGAAGCACAACCAGATGCAACTTCAAGCTACATCCACCATTGTGTCATCCCTCTCTTCACTCGAAACCATCATGTTTCTCTGCATAAACCACTAGTGGCACAGTTACGCGCCTCTTTAACCTTTAAAGAAGAATAATCCAACGCCACTAAGAGCATACCTTACACAAAAGAATGTGAGTAAAATATTTTAAAATGGAAATATATTTATAATTGAACAAGATCTCAATATCTTTACATAGAAAATTAAAATAAACCAAAAAATTAGGTTGGGAAGGAAAAATAGTACTGATTATAAGAAGAAGAGAATAGATATATAAGGTTAAGGTACCTATTTGGAGGTTAACAAAGCACTAAACAAAGAAACACAAACAAAGCACACAAACAAGGGTTCTCCACCTGCGCAGAACGGAGATAGGATGAGAATGATAAAAGTGGAAAACACCTAATAAAGAATCGTAAGAAGCCAAAATATAAAGAGGAAAATACCTAATAGAGAACGCATAGTGAAGAACGCTGGAAAATAATTGGTAGTGGAGGTTTAAGGAGGCGTGGTGATGGAATGAGCGGCGCGGTGAAGAAAGATTTGGAAGAATTAGGAATTTTGAGAGAAAGAGTCTAATGAAAAGGGGAGTCGCGGGAAAGAAAAGAATGTAGGGTTTGAGGGTTTTTTTAATGTTAAAATAAAACAAGGGCTTTCTAAAGTATTTAGATAAAAAATTGAATTTGGGAAAAATTAGAAACTGATTTTTTCCAGTCACTAAAATTATTTTATAATAAATTTATTTTGTCCTAAATTAGAGACCGATTTTTTGGTCACTAACTTAGAGACTGATTTTATCGGTCACAAAAATATTTCCATCTTAAACTTTTTATACACTAAAGACTGATTTTTCCATCACTAACTTAGAGACTAATTTTATCAGTCACAATAATATTTTCATATTTAACCTTTTTATACACTAGAGACCAATTTTTTTGGTCATTAACTTAGAGACTGATTTTTCAGTCACTAAAAAATTATTTTCATATGATAATTTTATATTAGATATTTTTAAATTAGAGACTAATTTTTTAGTCTCTATTGTGACCAAATTAGTGATTAATTCCATATAAAACTTTACCAACTTCTTGTTGGTCTCTAAATCGGTCACTAAACTTAGAAACCAAGAAACCAGTCACTAAAATCAGTCTCTAACTATAGTGACCAATTTCTCCATTGCTCTTCTGGTCACTAATTTAAAGACCAAAATATCAGTCTCTATTGGTAAATTTAGTGACTGTTTTTTTGGTCTCTAAGTTTGGTGACCGATTTATAGACCAATGGTAATTTGGAATAGTTTTCTATGAAATCAGTCTCTAATTCAGTCACAATAGTGACTGATATATTTTAGTCACTAAACAATAGTTTTCTTATAGTGGATGCAAGCTAACAAGATCAACGATTTTGTTGGTCTTGTTATTGGTGTGCTTATGTTAATGTGTTTTTATTGCCCTATTAGTTCAAAGGCCTCATATGTTATTTGTCTACTTCCTTCATCTTTCCTTGAACAAAAGAATACCCAAAATAAGGTCACTTTCATATATTAATATATTCTCTTAGAAATGATAGGGGTGCACTCCCAATCCACCCCTCCCCTCCTAGTATCGCCCTCGATAAACTTAAGGGGAAACGAAGGCAAAGATTCATGATGGGATGTTATAGTGTTAGTGTGTATTGAGAGTGTTGATTACTAAAAACGTCTATATATATTAGTAGGTATGAGTCTTCTCAAAATACAGTGATTTTGACCTGGAGTGAAGCTTTAGCTTTCGACAGTTATTAGATAAGGATTGATGAGTTGACCTAAATGAGAAAGAAAAATTGTTGGAACGAGATTGATCATTGAAGAAATACTAGTTCCTTCTTCAACTCCTGGCCTAACAAACTTTGATCAATCACTTTCTTGTCCTCTTCATACTATGGATGCCCTCTGCTCTTAGAATTCTACTGATCAAACCATTTGATGACATAGGGATAGAGATTCCTAAAAGATTTTTTCTTGTAGCCTATAACAGTTGATTCTTAAGCTGGTTATTTAAGAACATAAAAACCTTTTTCTTTGACTTATGCCTTGGAGAAGAACATTCTTTGTTTGGGTTTAAACTCGTTAACTTGTGGGAGCCAAATTTAGATGATGTGAAGTGTAGTGTTAGTTATTAGTTCTTTTTTAATTATTTCATATTACAAATAACTTTGTTTATCTTTTTTATTGAATTTTAACTATTATGAAAATTAATGAGTCGTACACTAAGCATATCAATCATATAAATATAAAATGATTAATTGAATTTTATATTTTATTCAATCTTATAAAAGTCATCATTCTTGTTTTGAAATAAAAAAAGAAATAGAACAATTCTTAATTTTTTATTTTAGTAAAACATGGAACCTTAAAGATGAAGAAAAGTTATACGTTGTTTATGAAAATCCAAACTTTGATTCCTAATACCCCATAAATAGTTAACACTATATAGGAACAATAATCAATTTTAGCTTGAATGGTTTATTTTATAGCTGAATACAAATGTATCTCCTCGTAATAGATAAAAGAAGATAAACAAGAATTAATTCTAGTTCCCATATAATAAAAAAAAGTAAGACATCTGTAGAAGAAAATGGCCTTATTTTTACCTTGCTAACATCAAGAAATAAAATAATTTAGATTCTCGAGTAACTAATTGAGTTGTTAATGTAGCTATAGTGGTAAATAAATATCGTTAGTACAACAAGCCCTAAAGAAAGTTCATCTATTCTGAATCTAAAATACTGATCAATTTATAATTCTCCATTAAATGGATTAATGGGTCATTCAATTTAAAATAATAATAAAATGCATAAGTTAAAGAAAGGAGATTAATTAAACATATACAAATGGTATACAATAATGAATGGATTAGATACCCCAGGAGTCCTAACCGTAAATGATGGATACTAGGCATTGTGAGTATCAACCCGTGCAATATTATAGCTTACGTGTTAAGTATCCCACTTGGGGAGTATAGTCGCAAGAATAAAACTCAAAGGAATTGATACAGGCCCACACAAGTAGTGGATCATGTGATTTAATTCAATGCAAAGTGAAGAACCTTACTAAGGCTTGACATGCTGCAAATCCTTTTGAAAGAAAGGCGTGCCTTCAGAAAAGTGGACACATATGGTGCATGGTTGTTGTCATCTCTTGTTGTAAGGTGTTGGGTTAAGTCTCACAATAAGCGCAATCAATAATTGTAATAAAACCTAACCAGTTGACCCTTTAGGTTTTCTGGCGACACGAATATATTTTAGTGATTGTCATTCTGTAAGACCATAATAAAAATGCAATTTTTGTTTTTCTTCTAAACGAATATGATATTGATATTTTTTTATTGGAACTTGATTGGTTTTTGAGTTTATTTTTTATTATTGACATTTTACTAATTCATATTGGTTGTTTCTGTGTGTTTGTGTTGCTATGATTGATATGCGTTATTTACATTTCCCATTGAATTTTTATTTAGGGGCGTCGTGATGATTATGTGAGAATGGGTCCAGATGATCCCTTATCTTTCATGTGCTTGTTGTTTGTGTTTACTTTGTTTAGGGAAGAAGGTTTGTTTGGAGTGGTGGCTAGATGTGCTATAGGTTTCACAAGAGGGAAAGTTATTGTGTAACAAGGTGTCATTCCATGTCAAGCAATGTTTCATTCCCAGGGAAGTAGGGATTTTTTTATTTGTCTTGAGCTTTTCGAATACTCCTTAAAACCTGTTTGGTTCTTACTTCTGTAGGTAATGGAACCGGTTGATGAAAATGACAAACCTACTTTTGATCCCCATCCCCCTACCATAAATACTTTTGGCCAAGTGAAGAGTAAGCTATTGTTAGAGTGCTTGAAGATTCACAATGACATATAATCGATTCAAATGATAAAGTGCATTGTTTTTACCAGCGCAGGTGATGATTCGAGTGTATAGTGTATTGCTTATATCGAATAGGATCGTGTGTGCGTGGGTAAGAACCGTCGGGAGGACCCTGGCTTTATATTTTTTCATGAGGCCTTCTTTGAGAGGTTGTGCTTGAGCCTCTTTTTCATTGCTTTACAATAGAGAGTACTTTGAGTGGTGAACATAGCATTGTCTTAGCTTCATCCTAATAGTTGGGCCTTCGATAGGGCTTTTGAGACACTATGTGGTTACTTTTGCATAAAGCAAACTATGAACCTATTTTTTTTATTTCTTCTAACCAAAGATCACTAAGAAAAGGACACTTGTTGGCGAGATATCTGTTAATGGTGTTCCTGACCAAACTTTTTTCAATCTTTTTAAGCAATCATTTAAGGGTTTCAAGGATGTCTTCTTCAAAGTCTTTCCTATGTCGGGCAATGAGGATTTTTTGCATGACAAGTTAGTCATGCCTTTAGTTTTTCTTTAGTAGCAAGAGCGGGAAGTGCAACTAAAGGTTCGAAAGGAAGATTTATCCCTAGGTGAGTTAAGGGAGTTGTCTATTCTTTCAGAACTAAGGCTAGGTATGGAAAGTCAACTTGCCCCTTCGATTAACCGCCTTACCCCACCTCGACCTTGAACAAGAGAGGTTAAAAATTTCAGTTCTTGAAAAGGAAAAGAAAAAATTCAATTCTTGAACAAGAAAGGATAAAAAACAAAGACACAATTATTTATAGGTCCTAGAACAAGAAAAGAACAAATTTTCATGTTAAGAAAGCAAAAGAACAAATAAGAAAGTGAGAAATGAATAATACTAGTGTTGGTGCATAATGCGATGACTTCTGTGTAATGGCTGAATGTGATTTGGTGTTCGCGCTTAGTTGGGTGACAACGTTGGTGATGAGGTAGGTGTTTTACCAGCACGACTTTAATGAATAGGGTTAGAATCGAGACTCAAGAGTTGTGAATGAGGGAGGTGGAAATGTGATTCGGAGTATGGTGCTACAAAAAGGAACAAAAGATTTTAAGATAAGGTAAATAAAACCCTAGACTATGTGTTGTAATACACACACATACACACAAACACATACACACACACACACATATATATATATATAGTACTATAGTAGTTTAACGTAATTAGGTCAGGGTTGGGGACAAAAATAAGGCAGATAGATGTTTAACCATCCCTATCCCTATCCCCATTCCCACCCCTACCTTTGTCTTTTACACTTTGGGTAAAATCCACCCCCACCCCCAGACTTGAAAAATGTAGCGGAACTTAAATTTTTTCCTTTCTTGTTCAATAATAATTAAATAATCATGCCTTAGATATTGTTTTCCTCTAAACTTTTAGGTTGTGTTTAGTTACAGAAAATTATTCTAATTTTTTGAGAAAATTTTTCTGCTTGTTTTCCAAAATTTTCATTTCTTGGAATAGTTAGAAAAATTCTAAAAACCTGTTTAGATAATATGGTAGTTTTACAATTTGGAAAACTAGAAAACTGGAAAAGTTGTTCAAGTGCACTCAGTTTTTCAAAATTTTTTCAAGCATTCTTTAATTCAAATTAATTGAGATGTGTCTTATATATATATATATATATATATATATATATAATTTATGACAATATTGTATAGTATATGCATCACATAAAAATTGTGACAAAAATTTAAAGTAATATTAAAATGAGAGCAAATGAGTTTGTCTTTAAATATATTACAAGATGGTTACAATGATTTGAATTTCTTGCCTTTGGTGACGAGTCACATTGTAGTTATTTCATAGGCTATTAGCAATTGATTCTCCTAATTAAATCATTGCATTGTTATCAGTTATGTCTACAACAAAACCTGCTTGGATTGTGGTGAGGTTTCATTTGAAAGTTCTAAATAATCTTCACCATACATTGTAAATAAATTATCAGCCCTGTCTTCCATCCTAATATAATTATGCAACGCACAACATGCATGTGAAATCAACATTTGACGCCGCAACAGATAACTTGGTATATCTCTTAGAATATGAAATCTAGCCTTAAGAACACCAAATGTGCGCTCTATAACATTACAAATTGATGAGTGTATGTAATTAAACAATTTTTCTTTTTGTCTTATTCCTTCACCGCGTTGGAAATCACTACGATGGTATCGTTAACCTCGATAAGGGGCTAAAAACCCTTTTACTTTGGGATAACCACTATCTACAACGTAGAAATAATCTATAAAGAAAAAGGAAGATAAGTTAGTTAATGAATTCATGTTGCCATTGTAATATATTTTTACATAATAATGAGTTATACCATTAGTAGGTATAGGAAATCTATTTTCAGTTCTATATACTGCGACTGTAAATACGCGGGAATCATTAGTTGTTCCTTCCTAACCAGTATAGACAAAGGTGAGCATCATATCATGTGAGCAAACACCCATGACATTTTGGGTAACAAGAACTAATTTCCTTTCTGTTACGTGCTGGTGCCCATACTGCTACATGAGTTCCATCGATGGTAACAATGTAATTCTAAAATCAAAACTTTTTCATATTTAAACTAATTTAGAATGAAATTAAAGAAGTTGAAAATAGCAATCATATTATACCTTGAAGAACGGATACCATTTAGGATATTTTAGAATTTCTAGTTGAAATTCACCTCGATCAACAAGTCTAATTATTGTTGTACCAAATGCCTTTAATGCTCTTAACACCCTTTTAAACCACACATGAGTTGTTCTAGTTGAATGTTGAAATTGATCACTGACTAGTCTTTGTCTTGTGCCATGGCATAAGATCTTTAATCCCATTGCCAAACTTTCCTCTACACTAACATTTCTTGAATAATGTAATAGATTTAACATCTTCAACCTCTTGCATAAATTTAAAAACATACGTGGCCTCATGCGAAATGATTCATAGCATTGTGAAGGGTTTTCATACAATATTTCTTTTATATATTATTTTCCACTAAGCATAGATGTCTTACAAGGAACTCTATCAACAAAGGTACGAGTATGTTCCTTCAAGAATAAAAAGAACATCATATCCATTTCCATATCCATATCAGATTCTTCATTTGAGCTGTAACTATTATTTGATGAATCTAGCATAACATTTACATCCATATCTAACTCTGCAGAACAATGAATTTCTATCATAATCAATGTTATAAACTAAGTAAATATAATCACATGCATGATAATACTCAGTGTTTCAATGTACTAATGATGGTCATCGCATGCCAACATACACAAGTCATCATATGCCAAACACATATACGTGATCCCATGCCAACATACATAAGTCATCACGTGCCAACATTCATAAGTCAGCGCATGCCAACATACATAAGTCAAAGAAAATCCTAAAAATTATTACAAATAAGTCCTAAAAATTAATACAACATAAAATCATCAAACCCAACCATCCACCCAACTCTTTCTCTTATCTTTAGACATAAGTAGGGAGATCTTCCTCCAATTTGGGTCAACAAAATACCCAATGACCTTGTTATAAGAGGTAGTGCCAACATCAGGTAACTCATCTAATGTACTAATGCAATTTGTAATAGAAAATTCTTCAGTAGCTTCATTGGGTCGTGATTTGTAACGTTCAACCTTGGCTATATCTCTTTCCTTTCTAGCAATTATAGATTAGGACCATTCATCCATCAGTGCATCAATCTTATCCCTTTTATAATCTTTTTAACCCTTCTACTACGATCTAAAGATTCCAAATCAACATCATAATTACATTTTCCTCTACTACTACCCTCACCTCTACTATCATCATCACCTACACAACCCTCACGTATACCAATACCACCCTCATGCACTCCTAGATATTCTTCTTCAATTTTATGTTCCTCTTCAGAAGTTTGAGGTGCTGTAGTTAAAGCAATATGAAAAGCACTAGTTATAGAGGAATTACTAAAGACAATATTCAATCATGGGTATAGCTTGCAACCTTTTTTCTTGAAAGATTGTAGATTTTATCTCGCTGCAATATATTAAATTAATTCATTAATATAGTATGTCATCAAAGGGTAAGAAAAATTAACAATTTAGAGCATAATTCATATCTTAAAAATTCATCCCAAACTTTGTTTTCAGCAAATACAATCCCATGTAACACTAGTTTTACTTATTAGCTCATTGAATTTTGAATGCACACCTCACATTCGTTGGTATTTTGCCTTCAACTTATCAACACCACATCTTTTTACAAATTTCACAAATATAATTTCATCCATTTTTTCCTAATCAGTTATTTTAAAAGCTGGATGACCATTGGGATCTCTATTGACCTTATCTGCTAAGATCTCTAAGAAATACTTTTCACACTCTTCACTCCACTCTATAGCCTCCTATGTTGAGCATGCCCACCCATCTAATTAACAACCTAATTTCAAACATTTAAAAATATACTATCTATCCAATCAGTGTCATAATGAAAAACAAATGTGTATTTTAAGCACCACATATATTCACCGGGGAAGTTTCACTACTATTAGTGATAGAGTTTACCAAAGTTATAGATGATGATCCAACACTTTGGCAACTCCGATTATGTAAGATTGTCATGTTATGGGTAACACACAATGCCTGAGACACCCTGTAATATGTTTATATGTTTTTCCAACACAACATACAAAATATGTCAAACTAATATCAATGACACCATTCCTTCAACATCCAATTTATACATATACTATACCAGAAGTAATTTAAGCTAAAATCTGCAATATGATTATTATAAAAAAAATATCATTTTTTGTTTTCAAAATCAATTCAAGAACCAAATAGCCCTCCTTGCTTCCTATTGTAGCAAGTGATAGAATATTTGTGATTAACATAAAAAAGAAAAGACTAACTAATGAAAATGAAATTAGGGTCCTTCTTTAAACTAAATTTGGGTCAAACCAGTATTCAAAATCAATGGTTGCCCAACACAATGCTTCTCGTACGGAATAAAACTGAGAAGGGAAAGGGGACACCTAATTGACGGGGCAAGGGAGATCAGACGACGTGGATGCCGGCCAAAGTGAGTCACGTGAAGAGGAAGGTTAGACTGTGTGTCATGCGAGCAAAGGGTGAAGGTTGATATAGTCACTACGAAGAGTTAGGAGTGGGGAGATCTATCATTATAGAATGAAACCCACAACTTAGAGAACCTAGATTCAAAAGAAACATCAGTGATGGAAGCTTCAAATGTCCCTGGAGATAGAAAGCCACAACCTTGATGGAAGCTTCAAAAAAAAAATAATAGAGGAAGAAAACACAAGAGCTTTGCGGTGAACGCTCGAGGAAGAAGACGCACGAGAGGGCTTGAGGAACTCTTTGGAAAACTGCCTTTTCCATTTTTCAGTTTTCTTAGAAAAGCTCTTTGAAGACTTCTCTAATCTTCTTAAAAAAATAGAAACCTGATTTTTAGTTTTCTATAAGTTTTCTTAGAATGTTTTGTAAATAAATAACTTTTTCATTTTTCTAACTTTTTAAGAATAGTTTTCTATTTTTCTAAGAAAACTTACAAATTAAACACGACTTTATCCTTTCATTTCTTATTTGTTATTTTCCTTCTCTAAACTAAAACTTTGGTTTACTTCTTCTCGTACGGTGTGTGTTTAATATTTTGTGAAAACTTAATGATAATGAGTGTTTTTCTTACTGTTAGATAGTATGTTGTTTTTACTCTTACTATTAGAACCAAGTCTGTCTTATAAAGGACTTTGGAGAATTCAAATATTCTAAGACCCTAAGATTTATTAATAACACATTGATAAACCCTAAAAAGGCTTATTTAATTGGTTCATTTTCTGCTATTTGCTTAATAAACAATAATTAATTAATAAATTAGAGGCAGAAACAGTAAATATTCACTAAGTTGAGGAAATTAGTTAATTGATAAATTATTTGCATTTTTTTAGCATTAATTATATGATTTTTAGTTAAATTATTTCAAATATTGGAATTTTACCCCCAACGTACCTCTGTTTAAGTAAACATTGGTATGTTGGAATTTGCTGTATGTTGTATGTTTCAGGTCAAAGAAAAAGGGAGCATGTCATGTTTCAAGTATAACTTAACCAAGGAGCCAAGCATTTGAACGCTAAGACATATGTTTGTCCTTTGTGAAAATCAAGTACCAACCTAGAGAAGTAGCGTTCACACGCTAAGGTCACGCCCACTCTCATGCCAGGAGTTACAACACAATCAAGTCCTTCAAGATTACCCATGCGTGACCATACTCACCAACGCGTGTCCACACAATGAAGAATAATTGAGGTACAGTAAGTATTCTTTATGTAAAAGGTTTTTTACATAGTGAAAAAGTCTTCAAACTAAAGGGATTGGATGTAGCTTTACCATTTAGAAGTAAACCAGTATAAATCTGTTATTTAAATCTCTTTATCCCTTTTCTTTTTTTTAAGTCTAAGTTTGTACCTTAAGTCTGCTTCCATCTTGTGTTTAATATGGTTTTAATTTCTGAAAAGAGTCACAAACTTATTCAACCCCCTTCTAAGTCTATCTCTAAACCTTCAATTGGTATCGGAGCTTGTCTTTTGGGTTGAACACTCTTACAAGTGTAAAAGATAAAAGATCCATGGCAGTTACCCAACAAGATCATCTAGTAGCTGAGGGTTCCTCAGTCAACAAACCTCTAGCCTTCCTTGGGGAAGACTATGCCTACTAGAAAGACAAGAAGAAGATGTTCATCAAGTCCAACCAATACATTTTATGGGGAATCATCATAAATGGCGATAATCCTCCACCAATTGATGTTGATGGGAAGATAAAGCCTGAAGATCTATGGATGGTGGCAGAAACAAGAAAGATAAAGGCTAATGAAAAAGCTAGATTCCTCATTATATATGCTCTCAACAAGTCTGAATACAACAAGGTATTCAATTACAAAACTGCTAAAGAAGTCTAGGATGCACTTCAGAGAAACTATGAAGAAACCTCCAATGTTAAGAGATCAAAGAAGATACTGTTAACCAAATAGTATGATAACTTTAAGGTAGAAGAGCAAGAATCTATTGATCAGATATTTGGAAGATTCCAAACTCTATTGAATGAACTTTAGGTTCTTTGGACAACCTTGTCCACCAAAGACATAAATGTCAAACTCCTTGGGATTCTGCCTGAAAATTTCAATGCTAAATGCTCAGCCCTTGACAAGGCAAGATATCTCAACACCTTTAATATTGATAAACTCCTTGGAGTGTTAAGAGTTCATGAGATCAAGTTAAAACAGAAAGAGGTTGCCATGCCTACCTCTTCCAAGAGCATTATTTTAAAGTCTGTTGACTTAAGCAAGTAGTCGAAAGCTCTCAAGGCAACAGAGTCTCAAAGCTCAAACTCAAAATTTGAGGAATACAGTAAGGATACTAATGAGGAGCTAGCTGTCATGGCCAAAAGGTTCCATGGGCTGCTGAAGAAGAAGAAAAGCAGACTTGAAAAATACCTAAAAAGTGAGAATGTACTGATGCGTCCCTAATCAAGTATTTACATAGGGACATGTAAATACATTAAGATTAGTGTATGAATGTACTGATGATTCGATCTCGCAAATCATGGATATATGATATCAAGTCCTTACACGGGTACACATTAAGAGTAATGTTGCACTGGACAGACCCACCATAAGAACGTTGCATGGATCGTTACATGAGTGTCATAAACGGTTCTTAATGTGATAATGGTATATAGTCCTTCGACCTGAAGTCACTACGATTCCTACATAAAGAGTTTGTTGTTTTAATACAATCAAACGTTATCTGTAATAAGATGACCATAAAGATTGTGATTAGGCAATAGACAAATTATGCAGAGGGATGTGAGTGATGTAGATGGAATTTGTCTCTCCTATGTGACAGAAGTGATATCTATAGGCCACTTGATGGAGTGAGATTAACAAAATGCATGGCCATGCTAGGACGAATAAATACTAGATATTTATTCTGTAAAGTCTATTCTGATATCAAGTAAAATGAATTGGGCCATACAAGGATGACGACGACCATACCTTGGGCCCAATTAGATATCGTGACAAAAGGAATAAATATATAAAATAATTATCACTTATAGGTCATGTCGATGATAAATAATATTCAGACATAATGATGTATTGCTAGATATCGCTCTTATTTTATATTAATAATAAAATAGTTTATTATTAATATAACCGAATATTTTACCTATAGGGTCACACACATAGAGTAAGCCCACCAGAGGATAGTTTTATTTTAGTTGGACAAAAAATAAAACTATTTGGGCCTAACTCATTTAGAATGAGTCAAGAGGCCAATGTTTAATGAGAGCTCAGGTCAAGACCTAAGCCTATATATAGAGCATGAGATGCTCATAGGCTGTTGCTCAGAAATTAGATTATAATCAAATTTCCGTACTAGCATTCAGAGCTTTGTTTTTTTGGTGGGAGTGCTCGTGTGGACTCCTAAGGGTGAAGCTACAATTGCTTCGATCGAGGAACTCATTTTGCATCTACAAGAGGTAAACCCTAAATCAAAAAAAAATTAATTTTGCATAATGCCTTGAGACATTTGTATTTGCAGTCCTTTTTGGGAATCCTTTGTGTTTTCGCTGCCTGACCCTGATAGGATTCCCTAACAGAGGCAACCACACTAGAAACATCGTAGGTACTGGTAAAGTTAGTAAAATTCCTTCCCCTATCACTAAAAATGTTTATCTTGTTGAGTGTCCGAGGCACAACCTACTTAGCATAAGTCAATTTTATGACAATGAGTACAAATCCTCATTTGAGAAAGAAAAGTGTACTGTCATTAACCATGATAGAAGCATACTCTTTTTTGCCAATAGACATAACATGTACAAGAGTGATTAGAATGAGCTGGACGATTAAAATGTAACATGTCTATTCTCAAACTTTGAGGAAAGATGGATTTGGCATAAAAAGCTTGGTCATGTAAGTCTAAAACATATTTCTAAACCTTACAAAAAAGGCTTGGTTAAGAGACTCCCTAAAATCTCTTTTCACAGTTCCTTGCCTAATGAAGCATGCCAAAAAGGGAAATAACTTAAAACATTTTTTTAAAGTAAAAATGTTGTTTCAATAGCCAAACCCCTCAAACTGATATATTTAGATTTGTTTGGTCCACCTCAAACTCAAAGTTTGGTAGGAAAGAAGTATAGTTTTCTCATTGTTGATGATTACACAAGAATGGCATGAGTTTATTTCCTAGCCCACAAAGATGAGTGTGTTAAAGTATTCAAGATTTTTTCTAAGAAAATTTAAAATGAGAAAGGATTATCTACTGGTGTAATAAGAAATGACAGTGATAAAGAATTTGAAAATTAACATTTTGAAAAATTCTGGAAAAAGTATGACATAAATCATAATTTTTCTTCTCCAAGAACACCTCAGTAAAATGGTGTTATGGAAAGGAAAAATAGAACTCTGTAAGAAATAGCCATAACAATGCTTTGTGAAAATAATCTTCCCAAATATTTCTAGACAAAGGGTGTAAGCATTTCTTGTTATGTTCAAAACAGAATCCTAATCAAACTAATACTTAAGAAGATTCCCTATGAATTGTGGAAAGGAAGAAGACCCAACATTTCATATTTTTATCCTTTCAGTGCACATGCTATGTCTTAAACAAAAGTGATCAACTTAGAAAATATGATTCTAAGTCTGATAGAGGGTTATTCGTGGGGTACTTAGTAACTTCTGAATCTTACAAAGTCTTTAACACAAGGACTCAGACCATTGAAGAGTCAATATATGTAAGATTTAATGATGTTCAAAAGACTAACAGGAAATTGGCAGATCTTGAAAAAGATGATGCAGGTTTGGAGCATAAAGAGTCTAAACCTAACCAACAAGAACATGAAGAGGAAGATAACACAGAACCTCAACAACAAAAAACATCTGTGTCTGAACTTGAAAAGCCAAGAAACTAGAAGTTCAAAGCTTACCATCCATCAGACCTCATTATTGGAGATCAAGTTGTTGGGATAAGGACCGAATCAACGCTCCTTTATCAATCATCATTTGCTCTGGTTTTAGAATTAGAACATCAGTTTGTAACATAAGCTTTAGAGGATGTAGACTGGATTAAAGCTATGCAAGAAAAGTTGAATCAGTTTGAAAGGAATAAAGTCTGGAGCCTTATACTAAGAACCAATAATAAAGGGATTATAAGAACCAAGTTGGTTTTTAAAAACAATCTTGATGAGGATGGAAATATGGTAAGAAGCAAAGAAAGGTTGGTTGCTCAAGGATACAATCAATAAGAAGGTATCGACTTCACTGAAACTTTTGTACCTATAGCCAGACTCGAGCCTATTAGGGTGCTACTTGCATTTGTTACTTTTAAGATTATTAAATTATATCAGATGGATGTTAAAAGTGCTTTTCTAAATGGTTTTATTGAAGAAGAAGTGTTTTTAAAATAGCCTCCTGGGTTTGAAGACACAACCTTTCTAAACCATGTCTTCAAACTAAGTAAAACACTATATAGTCTGAAAAAAGCACCTAGAGCTTGGTATAACAAACTCAGTACCTTTATGATTTCAAAAGGCTTTAGTAGAGGCAAAGTAGATACAACCTTAGAAAAATCTCTAACAAACATTTTATAATTATGCAAATATATGTGGATGTTATAATTTTTAATGATACTGATGAAAGTCTATGCAAAGAGTTTTCAAAAATGATGCAGGCTGAGTTTGAAATAAGCATGGGGGAGAACTTAAGTTTTTTCTAGGTTTTTAGATCAAACAGATATAAGATGGTATCTTCATTCATCGATAAAAATACACTAAGAAGTTTCTCAAAAAGTTTAAAATGGCTTATGCAAAGCCAATGAGCACTCCTATGTATCCCACTTGCATAATTAGTAAAGATGAGTCTGATACTATAGTTGATCAGACTCTGTATAGAGGTATGATAGGATCACTACTGTACTAAACATTTAGCAGACCCGATATCATGTTTAGTTTATGTATGTGTGCAAGATATCAATCAGACCCCAAAGAATCATATTTGTCTATAGTGAAGAGGATTCTGAGATATCTTATGGGAACCATTAACCTTAGGTTGTTTTATAAAAGAACAGACTTATTTTCTTTGTATGAATATTGTGATGTAGATTTTACAGGAGATAGAGTTGATAGAAAAACATAAGTGAAGGATGCCACTTCTTAAGACAAAATTTGATCTCATAGGGAAGCAAGAAGCAAAACTCCATTGCCCTATCCATAGAGGCTGAATACATATCTGTAGCAAGTTGCTACTCTCAACATCTCTGGATGAAGTATTAACTTGAAGACTACTCCATAAAAGAAGAAGAGATCCTAGTATTTTGTGACAACACAAGTGTAATTAACTTGTTAAAGAATCCCATTTAGCATTCAAAAGCTAAGCACATTGAAGTAAAGTATCACTTCATAAGAGATTATGTGCAGAAGGGAGTTGTAGACATAAAGTTTGTTAACACAGACCATCAATGGGTAGACATCTTTACTAAGCCTTTAGCTGAGGCTAGGTTTGCTTTCATTAAGTACAATTTAAATTTAAGAAATATTGCTTGAACCTAGTAAAGTCTGTTCCATGTATGAATATGCTAAGTCTGTTACATGATTGAATATTTAATATGTCTGTATCCGTATACATACTATATGTCTAAGTCTGTATGTATACATGTCATATGTCTGTGTCTAGGTGTATATGTATATGTTGTGTTAACCGATAAGAGCTTAGTCTGCTATTTTCTAAAGTGTTGATATATTTAAATCATCTAGGCCTGTTTTTCTTAATCGTTTCTGACCTAAAAGCCCATTAACTTTAAAACATGTATATGTAATCATTACTAATTTTATAAAATCATTTTTGAACCGTCTTTCTCTCTCACTCTCTATTACAAATATTTCCTTTTAAATATATCTTAGTGTAGTTTCTTTTCCCTCTCTACAAATCTTCACCTCCCTAGTTTCCCCCCTCTTTTCTCTTTGCTCTCAAAAAACCCTTCCTAAATCCTAAGTCTCTTTTCAAACCTCATCTTCAACAATGGTCGTCAACTGCACCATAGAAGACATCGTTGAGTCTGTGTACTTCCTCCCAATGCAACATAAGATAGAAGGTCGGGACATCATAGCCGAGCTTCAAGGGATTGGGTGGTTTGAGTTTTGTATGGTTCTTACTCAGGCCGACAAGAACTGCTTCATCATTTATGGAACTCTCAAAGGAAAAAAGATGAAAGTCTCTGAAGACGTCATCGCCATAGTTTGTGATTATACCAATGAAGGAATGATGTATGTCGATGGCTATGAAAGCACCATAGTCTCTATGTCTAAGATAAACTAGACTCTTTATAGGAAGACCAACCTTTCTAATAAGACCTCTGGGTCTCTGCTTCCTAAAATGAAGATGCTTCACCTGTTGATAAAGCAAGTCTTTTGTCCTAGGAAGAGCACTAAGGACACCATCACTAAGTTGGACATGTTCTTCCTGTTCAACATGATGAAGAAGCAGAAGGTGAACCTGTCTAATGTCATCATGACGTACATGATCTCCTCTCTAGGAAAGAACCAGAAGAAGATCCCTTACCCTGCCATTTTGAGCAACATCTTTGCTCTAGAGAATGTCTCTATGGGTACCCTCTAGGATCTGAGGGTCTATGCCTTTCTCGTCAGCAAGCTTGCTTCATTCTCCATACTGCTTACCCTAGAGACACAATCTGCCATTGCTGAGAAGTATGGTGCCAATAGGAAAGCCACAGATGACCCAGACCAACCAAAGGTAATTGTGAAGAAGGCAAGGTCTGTCAGACCTACAAGATTCGTTAAGCGTGAAGCTTCAGTCTTTCCTGTGAATGTTGTTCCTCTCCAAGATGCCCCCTTTATAGCCTTGGTCTCTGTCGTTGTTCCTCAAGATGCTGTGGTGGAAACCATCGAGTCTATAAACTCAAATGACATGCCTATAAGGCGTAGAATAAAGGCCCCGCTTGCTTCTCCTGTTCAGTCTGTATCTAAAAGATGAGGTGATGACAAGTTTACCAGAACTAAGTGTGACGTAATCATCACTAAGAAGAAGCTATCTCAGTTCATTAAGAAATACAATAAGAAGTTTCCTCTGGTCAACACCTTAAGATGGTCTACTTATGACTGGAAGGAAAAGTACAGATACATTGCCAGACAACATCAAGAGAAGATAGCGAAGAATGAGCAAAATAAGGAGCAGAAGAAGAAGCAATCTGAGTCCAAGTCTGCTATATCTTTTCCTACCTTAGGCTCCAGGTTTGATAAATCTCATTCACCTCTTCTCCTTACCCTTACCCTCTTCTTAACCCCCTCCATCTGATTCTATTATCCCCCCTCTCTAGTCTCCTCTATCAACAAAAAAGAAACCCCTTCTTTCCCATAAACCTCACAAACCCAACCCCCTAAAGTACATAAACCAAACACCATTCAAGACCCCACACCTTTCGTTCCCCTTGGTCACCTTAAAAAGTTGTTTCCAACCCTTACTCAACCTCCCCCAAACCTGACAGGGCTATCAAACTTAGTCTGGTTACTCATGGATTAAACCACCTTGTTCTTAACTAGGATGCTATGGAGAAGATTACAATCTTCAACAGTCCTAGGTTTGCGCCCCCTTCCAGTAAAAGAAGCCTTAGCCAATCCCTTTTTGTCCTCAGTAGACGATGCCATCACAATCCACCATCTGCATTTGGAGCAGCGTAAGATTTTCTTTGATCAACAGCTGGTTTAATTCCCTCCTAGACATCATCTTCCCAGTCTCATCAAGCCAAGCATGAAGATATAGGTAGCTTTTGACAGACTCTGTCCTCCTCTAAGGTGCTATTCAAAAGAAAGGAAGAAGAGTCCTCAACCTGAAAATTTGGTCCTCTTCCACTTCCTTGGTATGAACCTCGCCCAAAGTAGTTGACCAAAGTAGAGCTAAAGCGACATCTGCCTGCCTTTGAGGCCAATGAAGAGCATGCCAGATATCTTTGGAATCATTATCTCTGGGTCATAGGATAGTAAGGCAGTTGCTCCTACCCTCCAAATGATAAGTTCTCAATTGAGTTGCTCTAGAAACACTAAAGTAGATTGTTCAAGATGAAAGTGTTCTTTTATGCAGGCCTTGGTGATCTTCTGGTGCCCTTAGTCTATCCTCTTCTAATCATCTTTTATCTCTCCTCTAACAGTTCAATGTGGGAGTCTTCTCCTCGTCTCCCAGGGTCTGCATGATCTACTATCTATGCTTTGAGTTGTGCCACCACTATTTCCTCTCAGACTCCGATTGTGCTATTTGTTTGATCAAGCTCTTTAGGCTGAAGAACCTCATGGTTGTTAGTAGACTTTAGCTTACATCAGTATCTCTACAACCTTGACCCATTTAATCGTAACCATATTCTTGACCTACCCCCTCCTTCGTACTTCATCCCTTAAGATTTTCCCTTCTGGGATTGTGTCTCAGACCCCGTTGATTAGAATTTCTGGCTTCACCATGAAACTCAATGTATTTGCAGACTCAGACGACTCTATGATATCCCTCCTTTTTTGTTGATATCAAAAGGGAGAGAAGAGTATCTAAGTTTTTTATGGGTTAAGTCTGTAATATGTTAAGTTTGTCTTAAGTCTGTTAAGTTTGTAATAAGTGTTTGGGAGAAAAATATCCAGGTGTTAAATATTTTTCTACTTGAGTCCTATACTTATAACCTTGTTATAAATAAAAAGTTTATTTTCAAAATTTCTTATCTGTCTCTTATATTTTTTGACAATTGTTCATATGCTCTAATTATTATTATTCATATCTATATAAGCTTATTATTATAAGCTTTTTATGCTCTGATATGATCATAAATAAAAGTATGCATTGCATATTTGCTCTGATCATTTCTTAAAATATCAGCTCTTTATAAACTCTAATATTCCCTAATTTGTCTTCTCTAATCATAATCTTTTGAGCTACATGTCTGTCTGCTTTTAATCTTATTCAAGTGCTTTGATGCATTAAAAACATAAGTTAAAATAAAAGTCTAATGTTTTGATAGCCTCTCTAAAATGTTTTATTTATCATAGACTCCTTTTTAATGATAAAACCCTTATTGATTTGAGGGGGAACCAAAATGAAAGCTCTCTCTAAAGATTCTATTTAACAAAAGACTTGATGTTTTCTATTAATAAATAGGGGAAGATTTTAGAACTAAGTTTGTCTTACAAAGGACTTTGGAGAATTCAAATATTTTTCTAAGATCCCAAGATTTATTAATAACACACATCAAGGCCTTTGATTAAATAAAGTCTGCTTATGTGTGTTTTAATCTCTTTACTTAAGTGTTTCAGAATGAAAAGTTTGTGATGCATAAGCCATAACTCAAATGGGGATTCCATCATTCAAAGTCTACATGAAAGTAGTGCAAAATATTTTAAGTCTATTTTAGACTAAGTCTATATGGGAAAAATTCAAAATGTTACAAGTCTATCTCAGCCCCAAGTTTGAGTTCAAGACCAATGCTCTAAAGAATTTTCTCTAAGTATGTCTATCCCAGACTTGGGTCTGCTAAGTCTCATTCTTCAAATAAATCATCCTTCAGACTCACTATCTCAGACTCAGACGTTTCAAGATTAAAGAACAGTTCTCTTATTCCATATCAATTTATGTAAGGTTGTCTCTTTACAAAACTCCTTCAGTCAAAATCTGTTCCTATCCTGAAATAAACATCAAGACAAAACTTTTAGAGGAATAAACGTTTACATGAGAAAAAATCAATGAAGCTACTCTGAGTACCTCATAAAGCTATTAACATATTATGCTCAAGTCAAAAGGCTTTAGAAGGTTAAACAAGATGCTCTATGTCTTACGTTAGACGAAAAAGAACAAAAAAGAGATTTTCTCTTTGCATGATTCGAGGCACCATGTTTTTGTGCAATCCTTGTCTATCGTTAAAGCAGACCTTGTCCTCTTCTCTTCTCTCATGCCTCAACAGATTAAAATGGCTACATCTTCACAAGTGAAACAATAACGACTATTCTAAGAAGATACCAAGTGAAGAGACAGTCTTTGGATTATAAATATCAAAGATTCAAAAATAAAGACAAGAAAGAATATAAACTCATACTTTGTAAACACTACTTCTTGTAGTTGTATTCTCTATTTTTCAAGCATAATCTTTGTTGTACCTCTCTCTCTAAATTCTTTGTACTTAGGTATGGTATGTTAACTAGACTTAGTTTCTCATGAGAAACACTATTGGCCTGAAGAGGCTTTTGAAAGAATACTTGGATTTTAAGCTAGGAGTGACTTGTTGAAAGAATACTGAGGAATTAAGCCATAAATGGCTATAGTTAAGAATAGTTAAGGTATAACAAGTGCTTTTTATGTAAAAGGATTTTTACATAGTGAAAAAGCCTTCAAACTGAAGGGACTAGACGTAGCTTCATTGTTTGGAAGTGAACCAGCATAAATCCACTATGCAAATATCTCTATCCCTTCTCTCCTTTTTAAGTCCAAGTCTGTACCTTAAGCCTGCTGCCATCTCGTGTTTAATAAGGTTTTAATTTCCAAAGAGTCATAGACTTATTCAACCCTCCTTCTATGTCCGTCTCTAAACCTTTACTTTCAATTCCTTTTCCTGTCAAAAAGTAGAAGTATAGAAAAGATTCAGTGGTTGCTTTATAATTAAATTTAGGCTAAATATACCCTTTGGTTCTTTGTGTTGCATACAAGTGTTAAGTGGGTCCCCTAAGTCTTTTTTTTAACTTTGGTCCCCTATGTGGATTAAAATGTTCCACTTTAGTCCTTCCGTCAAGTAGACAGTAATACTTGTGCACTATTGTTTGACATGTCAAAGGAGGACATCACTATACACATGTAAATGAGTGATTTGCTATTGGATCAAACACTAAAATGATGCGGATTTGACAAATGAGAGGAAAAATAGAAAACGGTTAATGTTTTCTTCGTGTAACTCGAGTAAAGAGCGTCGCTTTGTGTAACTCACCAGAGAGAGGTGGGAGGTTTTGAAAGTGGTTGTTGCGGTCAGAATGACAAGTGGAAATTTAAGGTATGCTTTTCCGTTCATGTAATGGTTTCTTTTGTTGTTAAGGTTGGGTTTGCTTGGAAAATAGGGGTCATTTAATGTATCTGTGGTATTGATGTATGTTTTCCAAGTGAAGGTTGGGATAATTTTGTTTCCTTAACTAAATTTATTGTTATATTTTAAGGTTTATTCTTGTGTTGTTGTTCACTACTTAGAGTAGTTATGGATTGTCAGTTTAAGCTAGAGATTTTCCATGGGGGAAACTTTGTCATTGAAAATGGGAATCTGATGGCATATAATGGAGAAGTATCCAAATGGGATATAGACGACGATAGGTGGAGTTATTTTGAGGTTAAAGGAATATTGAAGGAGTTAGGTTATGTAAATATCAAGGAGTTATGGTACAAAATAGGGGGAAAAAAGTTACATGTTAGATTAAAGTTGTTAGAATATGATAAGGTTATATTGAGGTGGCTAGGGTAGCACATTCTCAAGGGAAAGTGCAGTTGTACATTGTACATCCTCTAGACGTTCCTGAAGTTGTTTTAAAGTTAACTGGCCTAGAATCATCAGTTTGTTATAGAGGGAGCCTGCTGCGGGTGATGAAGTTCAAAGTGAAGATGCTGAAGGTGGTGGTGTAACACCCTAAATTTTAAAATAAAGGATTAATTAAGGAGATAAATATTAAATAATTATATTTGGGTTATTTAATGTTCCAAAATATTAGAAATAATTAAATTAAGATTTTTGGGGACTACTCATAATTTATTGGAGCCGAACAGGCTGAATTTATGCTCAATTAAAATATAGGTGTTAGACCAAGTATCTCTGATCAAGATGATATTGGTCAGGGCTGTTAAGGATATTATTGGGAATCTGAATATGTATTCGGAATAAATTTTGGATAAAGTATTGAGCCTGAACTAGGATCCTGTTTGATTAAAAACAAAGAATCCTTAATGAGAAGATAAAATTAAATGACAAACTTTCAGTTTTCCCCTACATTTTCATGCTAGCCCTTTTTTCTCAGCAAACATCTTTCTTCTCTTCTTTTTTACTCTCCCACTCATTTTCTTATCTTCTTCAAAACCCACAAAGAGGTGGTGTGCCCTTCCTCGTTGCCATTTTCATTTTCTTGGAGCTTGCAAGGAGAGTTTGGAGCTTGAAGTCTCACCCCCTTTTCTCCTCATTTTTGTGTGGCTCCATTCCCCTTTAGAAAACCCACTCCCTTCTTCTCTTAAGGTAAAATCTTGCTATTTCTCAAGAGTATGAACTATGAGTTTGTAGGTTTTGATGTTGGGAAAGTGATTTAATGAGTATGAGTTGTGTAGAGAAGCCATAAATGTGTAAACACTAAGATGGGTTATCATAAATGCAAGCCTTAGTGGAAATAAATAAGAAAGGTGAATGTAGGTTGGAAGGTGATGAAGAATAAATGGGTATTAATGAGTGTTGTTGGGTTTAGAGAAACCTTAACCCTATGATTTGGGGGAAATGTGAAATAAGAGTGGAGAAGCATTTATTGTGTTAGATAGTTGTTATTGGTGAGGTGAAATGATGTTATTAATGGTGAATGACCATTAATGAAGCTTAATAGTTGATAATGGTTGTTGGGAACCATTAATGTGGGAACCCATTAATGGGTTTGACATTAAAAATGCATAATAATAAATATAGGCACCTAACCCATGGTTATGGTGGATTGAATGAAATAAATGGGACTTGAGAGTTGAGATGCTAGAAGACACCAAGTTGATGAATATATGAACATTGAAATCTTGGTGGTTTGAATAGAAAATTGATTATGTGATATATTGTGATGTAGGAAATAACCCCATCGATGACGCGGGACCTTCGGACCGCGTTGATTACTACTTCTCTTGAGGTATAAGGGGGTAACTATTCTAAATGCATAATTTCATCCATTAATGATGTGAAATATATATATATGATTGTGTTTGATGATTGCTTTGGTGGATGATGTGATGATTCCATGATTTGAGTGTATTTAGAATGATTGATGTTATGTGGCATGCGTTTGGGATGATGAATATAATATTATGTTGAACATGTCAATGAAGTATGTTATGATGGTTTGAGACCATGTTTTGAATTGAAATCAATGATGTGAATTATCCTAAATATATATATGTGAATCAATAAATATGATTACCACTAACTATCGATGTGTATGAGTTCGAATGAGAATTGGTAAAGATTGAGAATATTGAAATCCACTAAGTGGTAGTAGTGAATGGACGATTGATTGAGTGGCATTTAGGATGCACAGTGTGAGAATACATTGATTGGCATTTGCATCCATGGCATATCATAAGTTGTCTATATGGAATGTTAGGGGTTCCAATAGGCAGGCCCAGTGGGAGGGTGACCCATTGCACGGGTATACTATTATTGCTCCCTAGTGATTCGGGGAATCACGAAGCTGCCTTTAGTTTGGTGACGAGGCACCCTATGTGGCAGGCCCTGTGGGAGGGCGGCTCTGTGATGAGTAGTTTACCTCGGTGTCTGATAGGGCATGGATCCCTTGATGTGTGTTCAGAGAAGGCCTGTAGCACTTTGGCAAGTAAGGCCATAATGTTGATCCGCAAGTCACGGGGTGACTAGTGCTACAGATGGGCGAGAACGGTTTGGTACCAGAAAAAGTATGATGTTGTAAGCATGCATGAATTGAGATATATGTGTACATACTTTACTACTGCAGTAGGGGCATAGTAGCACACCTATGCTTGTCCCATATTTGATATGTTGTTGTGTCCTACAGTTGGATCCACATTTGATAATAATTCCTTTCTGCATATGCATTAGCTATAAGAGCATTTGCATATAGCCGGAGATATGCCTAGTTGGAAGCCTGTGATGGCGATGGATGATGGAGATATAAAGAGGAAAGAATTGTGGTACTAACATTATATGTATGATGATATTACTACGAATACCAATGATTTGAATATATCTGTTGTGGATGTGTGTCATAAGTATGTAGCCTGTTGCTATGAATAATATAGTATGTGAATGAAAATTATGGCGTTCTTGTGAAGTGTATCATGTGTGAATATGTATAGATATCATCATAATGTATGACTTTGATACATTTGGATTATGTTACTCACCTCCTAGTTGCCATTTTTAAGTTTGATGTAAGTATGATGTAAAATCCTACTTTTTGGAGGTCGAGGATTTGTGAAGTTAAATGTGGAAGGAATGTGGGTGAGCCTTGGTCGGCATATATGTATTCATTTTGTATAGCATATAGTGTATATATGCTTATTTTGTAACTACTTTGATGATTGTTGATTTTGGAGGTCATGGAGGAAAATGAGACCCTTGTGTGTATGGCTTATTTTCATTAATGACCTTGACAATGTATGAATGATAAATATGATATGGATTTCGACTAAATTTGATGAATGAATAAAGGTTTATATGAAAAATTATGTTTTATAGAGCATATATAGTAATAAGCTTAATTAGAATGTGATTCATGAGTTGGAATGAGAATTTATGAGTATGATTGTTTGGAGCAAGTTTTATATGCCTAGTATGATGTATATGATGTGTTAGATTTGATCAAATTGGCTTGGAATAAGATTTTGTATGTTGGGTTATGAGGATTTATGTTTTCTGCATAAGACCTGATAATCTCGCTCAAGCGAGATGGATTCTTGCTCAAGAGAGAATCCCCTACATCAGTTATATAGCCTCTGGCCAATTCTCACTCAATCGAGAGTGGTCCTCACTCAGGCGAGACGACCCTGCATCAGATTTGTGCATACTGGATATTTCTCGCTCGAGCGTGCTCGCCTCCGGTCAAGCGAGTATGGTGTGGAGTTGTTCTGGATAAGATTCGCTTAGGCGAATTGGTGTCTCGCCCAAGTGAGATTGCTTATGTATCAGGTAAGAGCTACTGGATGAATTTCGCTCAGGCGGGCTTGGCCTCGCTCGAGCGAAATGAGGGCAGTGAGGTTCTGTCCCTTTTTCGCTCAAGTGAGCTTGCCTCACTCAAGCGAGTGAGCGTGATTTCAATTCTAGAGCATTTTCGCTCACACTCGCTTGCCTCGCCCAAGCGACCCCTGTAGATCTCGCTCAAGCGAGATGGGGACTCGCTCAAGCGAGATCCCCTGATTCCAGTTTTCTCATTTTTGGCTTTTTTGCTTCCATTCTCTTGCTTATTTTGGAATCCCTTGATCATGAAATATTATTATTATTATTCTATATTTCTAATGTTTATAAATTGAGGAGGCATCTTTCATCCTCTTTTTGGTATATATTTTAATAACTCTTAAATTTAATTACATCTTCTGCTTTTCCCTTGTGACGGTCTCGAGTCCAATCGTCCAAGGAGCACTCTGATACCTTCTCATATCTTTACATATGAGGTAGGTTATTAAATGATCCGGGGTAATTACTTGGTATTATATATATTGAATTTCTTCTATTTATAATTATTTTAAATCGTGAAAAATTTACCCCCAATTTTAGTGGTGTTACAACCTGGTATTAGAGCACTTGTTAATGCTTATTGCTTGTTATATATGAATAAAATGCCAAAGTTGAGCGACTCTTTTGTTGAATTGAGATTGACTGACATTGAAATGTTATTGATTGTCGTTGAATCATTGATATGCCTCATGAAAGCACTAGTTGCTTAATGTTATGATGTTGTTACTATAGATAAACATTGGTGGGACATAGATTGCCCACTAATTCATATTATGAATGGTAATGATTGTGTGATCGTTATTAAGCCCGACCAGGCATTTCCTTTTCCATATTTACCTTTAAATTATGAATATATTATGATGATATTTGTATTAATGATAGTTGATGATGATTGGTACATATTGAGGAAAGAAACACAAGGTTTCTAATTTGTTTGTGTTGTGTGTCTAGATTGATTGATGGCGAATAGGCGTAATGTTGACGCAACCGCTATGGCTGAAGCTTTCAATCGGTTTGCTGATATCCTTGAACGGAAACAACAACCCATTGGTCAACCAAATCATGGTCTTGACCGATTCCTCAAGCGGAATCCTTCTGAATTTCATGGGGGCTATAAACTGGAAGACGCTTATGTTTGGATCCGTGACTTGGAGCGGATATTTGTTAGTATGGAGTGTATGGAAGCTCAAAAGGTTGAGTACGCGGTGTTGATGGTCTGAGATGAAGTTGAATCTTGGTGGATTCTCACTCGTGGACGTATGATTACTGCTCACACTCCTTTGAATTGGGAGAACTTTAAGGTGGAATTCCTTAGGAAGTATTTCCCAGAGAGTTACAAGAACAAAAAGGAGCTTGAATTTATAGAGCTCAAACAAGGAAGCATGTCGGTGGAGGAATATGCCTCAAAGTTTGAAGAGCTATGTGTGTTTTACCCTCTTTTCCAACAAGAAGGTACCGAAGCTTCAAAATGTGTTAAGTTTGAGAACGGTTTACGCCAAGAGATCAAGAAAGCAATTTGTCACCAAGAGATTAGGAGTTTCCCTACTCTTGTGAACAAGTGTAGAATTTTTGAAGAGAATGATGTGGCTCTTAAGAATTATTCGGGGCATGATCATAGATTGAAGGGCCAATCCTCTAGCTTCAAGAAGACGGGTGATTTCAAGAAAAATAGACAATTTGTGCATGGTTCCTCTTCTCTTAGAGGTGGACATGGTGGTGGAAGACATGGTATAAATGATGGCCGAGGTAATGGCCAAGGACTCCGATGTTTTTGGTGTGGTGGAAACCATTTAGCCCGTAAATATGGAAATGAAGAAGTTATGGTGTGCTATCAATGCAACCAACCGAGACACATTCGTCCCGATTGTCCTTTAAATGCTACGGATGTGGTGGCTCGCAATGATGGAAATCGTGGAGGCTATGGCGCTTTTAGAGGCTGTGGTCATGGAAACGGTAATGGCGACCGCAATGGTGGTCGTAATGGTAATGACAACGAAAATAGTGGCAACGGTCGTGGTAATGGGAACGGCCGAGGTAGTAGTAATCATGGCCGGAATGGTCACAATCATGGTGCTAACCAACAAACCGTTGGAAGAGTCTTTGCCATGACTGGTGAAGAAGCTGCATGGGCCGAGGATCTTGCCCAAAGTAAGTGTCAAATACATGGTAATTGTGTTGATGTATTGTTTGATTTGGGTGCGACACATTCCTTTATTTCGAAAGATTATGTGAGGCGACTAAAATTGCCAATAAGCATGATGAATGGTTCTATCATGGTGTCTATGTTGACCGGTACTTGTTTACGAGTGGTCACTCGATGTAGTGATGTTGAGATGATCCTTAAGGATAGGAGATTCGTTGTATCTCTTATTTGCTTACCCTTGAAGGAATTGGAAATTATTTTGGGAATGGATTGGTTGTCTGCCAACAAGGTCTTGGTAGATTGTCAGAATCGAGTATTGTCTTTCCTTCTCCGAATATCAAGCACTTTGATGTGCAAGGTATATTCCAAATTCTTCTTATGTTATGTGTAACACCCCTAATTTCGTTATTTCTTATTTAAAATAAAATTTCAAAGGAATTTGATTATAGTTCTTTAGAACTTTTTGATTGTTATATAATTTATAATTTTTTAGAATTTTTATATTTTTTTCATTTTTTTTGAGAATGACAAAAATACCCTTAACCTTTCATCTAATAACCAAAATGCCATTGCCGACATCATCGCTTACATCATCATCGCTTACATCATCGCTTACATCATGAATAGTAAAATAAATAATTAAATAATCATGAATAGTAAAATTTTCCTCCTATAAATAGATGGCTCATTTACAACATTTCCACACCAAAAATTAAAGAGAGAATCTAGAGAGATAGTGCGTAAGAAATTAGTGGGGAGTAAATTCTTTTGGTATAAAGAAGTTCTGCCGGAGGTGTAAGGTAATAAATTTCTTCTATATTCTTTTTATAATTTTAGTTTATTTTTTTAGCACTCTTAAACCATTGATATACTAGTACTATTATGAATAAGTTACTATAGTAAAAATAATTTACCACTGTGTTATTTTTACTATTTACCGTTACTATTCAAAATTTACTATTTACCATTACTATTCAAAATTTACTATTCACTGTTATTGTTCATGATTTATCATTTACCACTACTATTCAAAAAGTTACTATTCATAATTTACTATTTACCGTTATTATTCAAAATTTACTATTTACCGTTACTATTCAAAATTTACTATTCACTGTTATTGTTCATGATTTACCATTTACCACCACTATTCAAAATATTACTTTTCACAATTTACTATTTACTATTACTATTCAAAAATTACTATTTACTGTTACTATTGATGACTTACCATTTACCGTTACTATTTATTATTACTATGTATATTTACTATTTATCATTCTGATAGCAATCTTAATTTTCATCTTAAGCTTATACTGAAATAAGTTAGTATTAATATTTTGTTAGAACTTGGAGGCGCAGAGCGAATTCACTTTTGGTAGCAAATCAAGGTAAGGGGGGTGAGATTAAGGATATAATATGAAAATACATAAGAATATTGGGAGGAGTCCCCTACTCCTTTTAAACATAACAATATTATTATTTTAAAATAATAACTTTTAAATTAAAATTTATAATAATTGTTATTAATAAATTAAGCATCTTGTGTAACTTAATATCTAAAATATTTAAGAACTTGAACTATTATGACCTATGCGGACTGGATTAAACCTATGCAAGGACTTGAACTATTATGAACTTGACTGAACCTATGTAAGGATTTGGATTATTATGACATATATGGACTGAACTAGACATATGCAAGGATTGGACAATCTTGGACTTACATAGACCTGTGCGAGGAATTAACCATAGAACTTAAAACAAACTTTATTAATTTAAATAATTATTGAATTTTAAATTATCATATTTATAACTAATGTTTAATTATTTGATTTGATTATGATTGTTAATATTTATTTATGCTTTATGATGTTTGATTGTGATTGACAATGTTTGATTATGATTGATAATCTCGTATTGTGGAGTTTGAGCATATAGCAAGCATGACGGAAAGCTAAAATTCAGTAAGAATTCACTTATCTGCTACTTCTTTATTTACTTTTTCATATTTATTCAAATTACTTTTAAGAAATTTCTTAGATTTCAATAAAACTACATAAGTTTTTAGAAATCTCTTTTTATCTTTTAATATATATGTATATATCTTTACTAAAATTTAGATTTTTAGTTAGTTTATCAGAAAGAAAAAGAAAGAGAATTTATTTTTTAATATATATATACGTATTATTTAAATGTATAAAAATATTATACAAAATTTTCAAGTACTAAGGTTTTAAAGATTGATAATTCCAAATTTAAGTTTTTAGAAATTAATTTTGAATTGATAGGTTGTGAAATATATTTAAGGCTTTGAAACTCAAATTTATAAGGAGATTTGATTTGTGATTTGAAAAGGAACTGTACTAAAATTCTATGTGTGTATTTGAGAAGTTAAAAAAGTACAGTTTACTGGGGTGGCTATGTCGTGATTCATAGGCCCTGATAATATAATTGAGTTTCTAAAAGCCTTAACCAACTAAATACGCGATTAGTTCATGCATTATGAATCATCAAAGAGAAATAAAATGATATTGTCTGGGGACGGATTATAGAAACCGAGGATACATTAGAGGAGGCTTAATTGTGAGCCTTGGGATGAGAGGGTGTGAAAGGGTGCTTCAGGGGACCTGGGGTAGCTCCCTAGTGTCGGGTACTTTCACAATAAAAACCTTTTCAATCTGACTAGTCTCTAAGTGTTTCCATACCAGTTGAGCTGTTCATGTTATTATTATCCGGAATTATGAAACAGTGTAAACTCCTGGTTGGCCCAGTGCAAATTAAAATTTAAGGGGCCCACATATATAGGTAAGTTATGATGAAGATATGGCATATCATTCATACATTCATAAATTGATTGTGCTTGTGATTGTGATTGATATTATTATACTAGTTTGTGAAAACCCTTTATTGCTTATGTCCCATTTGGGAATATTATATTCTGTTTCTCACTCCTTTCCCTATGTTTTTGTTTCATATGTTTTAAATTAATGGTTCGTACAGAGAGAAGGATCGAAGAACATTGACAGTATATATAGCACGTTCTAGAAAGGAAGCTCGGTATGAATACCGTGGTCCAATGAATAAATAATGTCACTAGGCAACTGCTCTTGGGCCATGGAGTTTCCTCTCTTTCAATGTTTAATATCTATTTTATTTGGATGAATGTAAAATTACTTTATAAATTTTAATGATAATTCATGAGGTATTTCAGAAATATTGTATGTAATTTTACTCTGATAGTTTCTTTTAGCGATTATTTTTTTTAAAAAAATTTTTTTAGAAATTATTGGGATGTAACAGAGGATGTTACAAAATGGTATCAGAGCAGTTAATCCCGTAGGCCTGGGGAAAGGTCTATTTTGCTTTGTCTGTAAACTCTGTGTAGGTGATAGAAAATAGAATATCTGACTTAGTAGTAACTGTGATTGATATAACAAGTCTCAGTTACTGTGAAACAGGAAAAGAATGGCCGCAAATGATCTTGCTGGAGTTGTAGAACGCTTAATCAATGCAATGGGAGCACGCGAAGGTCAAGGTAATGATGCCTTGAGAAGGTTAGACCTGTTCGAAAAACGTAATCCACCTCGTTTCAAGGGAGGATACAACCCTGATGGAGCAAAAATATGGATTCGTGAGATAGAAAAGATCTTCCGAGCACTGCAATGTACTGAAGGTGATAAAGTAGTCTTCGCTACTTATGCCTTATCTGAGGATGCTGAACATTGGTGGGATAGTATGCGTAGGCAGTTCGAAGTTAACCAAGTGGAGATCACTTGGAATTATTTCAAGGATATGTTTCTGGAGAAATACTTTCCAGCTGATGTTAAAGAGAAAAGACAATTTGAATTCCTGTCACTGACCCAAGGAAATATGAGCGTTGGAGAGTATGCATCCAGGTTTGAAGAGCTATCTCGCTTTCATTCTTATTATAATGATGCTACTAATGAAGGTGATCGGTGCGCAAAGTTTGTAAACAGATTGCGGCCAGAAATAAAAGAAGCTATACGAATGTAGGAAATCCGTGAATTTTCTGTATTGGTAAATCGCTGCAGGATCTTCGAAGAGGATCACAAGGACAGAATGATCAAAAGCCGTGAATCCATTCACAAGGCAGGAGAAATGAGAAGTGGAGGACCTCACCATCACCAAAGAAGAGACTTTAGGAGAAAAAGGCCTTACCAAGCGCCATTTCGTCGGTTTGGAACAGCACCTGTTCCTAACAAACCCCAAGCTTCATCTGGAAGCTATTATCCAACACCTGCACTAGAATTTAAATGCTTTATCTGTGGAGGACCCCATTTAAAAAGGGATTGTCCCAAAAACACTTATATTTGCTTTAAGTGTAACAAACCGGGTCATCACATCAAGGATTGCCCAGAGATAAAAAAGGAGAACCCTGAAGGTGTAAGTACATCCATAAATACTCAAGGTGGCATACACAGTGCAGTCGGAAGGCCAAAGGCGAAAGGAAAGGTTTTTGCAATTAATGGAGAAGAAGCATCCCATTCTGACTCCATGGTGGAAGGTAAGTGTATCATTAATAAGATTCCTTTAACTGTTATGTATGACTCAGGTGCATCACATTCCTTTATTTCCAATGACTGTGTAGAAAAACTAAAATTACCCGTGATAGAATTGCCATTTGATTTATCTGTTCATACTCCTGGGAATAATCCCATTGTCACTTCTAAAGCCTGTTGGGAATGCCCTATTGTCATGGATGGTAGGGACTTTAAGGCTAATCTCTTTTGCTTACCCCTTTCTGGCTTAGAAGTTATTATTGAGCTAGATTGGTTGTCTGACAATCATGTTCTAATAGATTGTCATAACAAAACCATAATGTTTAAAGAACCTGTAAATTTGAATCTAGAGGATTTGAGATTTCTAACCGCCAACCAAGTGAGTGCCTCTTTAAAAGGAGGGGCTCAAGGATTCATGTTATTGCTTTCAACGAAAGGAGAGCAAGAATCAAAAATCAAAAATCTGCCAGTTGTGTGTGAATTTCCTGATGTTTTTCCTGAAGATATCCCTAGTTTACCCCCAGAAAGAGATACGGAATTTGCCATTGATCTAGTACCTGGAGTTGGACCAATTTCAATTACACCATACCGAATGTCACCTCTAGAATTAGCAGAGTTGAAGAAACAACTTGAAGAGATGATAGAGAAACAGTTTATACAACCCAGTGTATCCCCCTGGGGTGCACCAGTGTTGTTGGTTAAGAAGAAGGATGGTAGCATGAGGTTGTGTGTAGATTATCGACAACTAAACAAGGTGACAATCAAGAACAGATATCCTCTGCCAAGGATTGACGACTTGATGGATCAACTGCGTGGTGCCACAGTGTTCTCCAAGATTGATTTGAGGTCTGGATATCATCAAATAAGGGTGAAGAAAGAAGATGTACCGAAAACTGCTTTTAGAACACGCTATGGCCATTACGAATATCTGGTGATGCCTTTTGGTGTAACTAATGCACCAGCCGTATTCATGGATTACATGAATCGGATTTTTCATCCATATCTAGATAAATTTGTAGTGGTTTTTATTGATGATATACTAGTGTACTCTAAAAGTAGAGAAGAACATGTCGAACACTTGAAGATTGTGTTAGAAATCCTGAAAAAGAAACAATTGTATGCAAAGCTGTCGAAGTGTGAATTCTGGTTGGAAGAGGTGAACTTTTTAGGACATATAATTAGTCAAGGAGGAATAGCCGTAGACCCTTCTAAAGTGGAAGCAGTTTTGAAATGGGAGAAACCAACCACAATCACTGAAATCAGAAGTTTCTTGGGCTTGGCTGGATACTATAGGAGATTCATCGAAGGATTTTCAAACTTAGCATACCCACTAACCAAGCTAACACGGAAAGGACAACCTTTTGTGTGGACGACACAATGTGAGAATGGTTTCCAAGAGCTGAAAGATCGACTTACTTCTTCGCCGGTGTTAGTACTCCCTGATCCACATCGAAGTTTTGAAGTTTACTGTGATGCGTCTAAACAAGGACTAGGAAGTGTACTCATGCAAGACAAGAAGGTTGTAGCCTATGCGTCGCGCCAATTAAGGCAACATGAGATTAACTATCCTACCCATGACTTAGAATTAGCTGCTGTAGTTTTTGCCTTAAAGATTTGGAGGCATTATCTATACGGTGCAACATTCGATGTGTTTAGCGATCATAAAAGTCTCAAGTAATTATTCGATCAAAAGGAGTTAAACATGAGGCAACGGAGATGGATGGAGTTCTTAAAGGACTACGACTTTGAGTTGCAATACCATCCTGGAAAAGCGAACGTAGTAGCTGATGCTTTAAGTCGAAAGTCTCTGCATGCATCCACAATGATGATTAAAGAGCTGGAATTGATAGAGAACTTCAGAGATCTTAACCTAGCAGTAAAGGTTAATGCTAACGGCTACAGATTAAGAGCGTTGCAAGTGACAAGTGAATTCCTAAAGCAAGTTTTAGAGGCTCAACGAGAGGACGAATTCCTACAAGAGAAGAAAGAACTCTTAAAACAAGGAAAAGAAGTTGAGTTCAACATGGGAAATAACCAATTACTGAGGTATAAGGATCGAGTGTGTATCCCTGACCAAGAGGAATTGAGGAAAGCAATTCTGGAAGAAGGCCACAAAAGTTATATGAACATTCATCCTGGAGCTACTAAAATGTATCAAGATTTGAAGAAGTTGTTTTGGTGGCCTGGAATGAAGAAAGCGATGGCGGAGTACGTGGCTGCATGTCTAATTTTCCAGAAGGTTAAAGTAGAACATCAAAAACCCCCTGGAATGCTACAATTAATGGAAATACCAGAATGGAAATGGGATAGCATTACCATGGACTTTGTGACTTCTTTACCTAAAACTCCATTAGGACATGATTCAATATAGGTAGTAGTTGATAGATTAACCAAGTTTGCCCACTTTATTCCCATTAATATTCGTTACCCTATGGATAAGCTGGCAAAATTATACATCGAGGAGATTGTGAGATTACATGAAATTCCTTCTAGTATCATTTCTGATCGGGACCCTCATTTTACATCACAATTCTAGAAGAGCTTACACAAGGCTTTGGGAACAAGACTACGTCTGAGTTCAGCATATCATCCTCAGACGGATGGACAGTCAGAAAGAACAATTCAATCTCTAGAGGACTTGTTACGAGCTTGTGTGTTAGAGCATAAAGGAAGTTGGAATCAATTCTTACCATATGTGGAGTTCACCTACAACAACAGTTTCCATGCTAGCATTAACATGGCACCTTTTGAAGCATTATATGGAAGAAAATGTAGGACTCCGTTATGTTGGTTTGAGACTGGTGAAAACTTAATGCTAGGACCAGAGTTGGTACAACAAACCACGGATAAAATCAAAATGGTTCAGGAAAAAATAAAGGCAGCACAAAGCAGACAGAAAAGTTACTATGACAAAAGAAGAAAACCGCTCGAATTTCAAGAAGGTGATCATGTATTCTTGAAAGTCACACCTACGACTGGGGTCGGTCGGGCAATGAAATCTCGAAAACTAACTCCTAGATTTATTGGTCCATATCAAATAATTCAGAAAGTTAGTCCTCTTGCTTACCAAATAGCATTACCACCTTTTCTTTCTAATATCCATAATGTTTTTCATGTGTCAAATTTACAAAAGTATATATCTGACCCTACACACGTTATTGAGCCTGATGTCATACAAGTTAAAGAAAATCTTACATATGATGCACCACCTATCAGAATAGCTGACAGAAGAATAAAAAAGCTAAGGGACAAGGAAATTCCACTCGTGAAGGTCATTTGGAGTGAAACAAGAGGGGAAGATGCTACATAGGAACTAGAAAATGAGATGAAAGAGTCTCATCCCCAATTGTTTTACTAAAAAAAAAAAGTGTAAATTTCGAGGACGAAATTTTTTTAGGGGATTAGAGTTGTAACACCCCTAATTTCGTTATTTCTTATTTAAAATAAAATTTCAAAGGAATTTGATTGTAGTTCTTTAGAACTTTTTGATTGTTATATAATTTATAATTTTTTGGAATTTTTATATTTTTTCATTTTTTTTGAGAATGACAAAAATACCCTTAACCTTTCATTTAATAACCAAAATGCCATTGCCGACATCATCGCTTACATCATCATCGCTTACATCACCGCTTACATCATGAATAGTAAAATAAATAATTAAATAATCATGAATAGTAAAATTTTCCTCCTATAAATAGATGGCTCATTTACAACATTTCCACATTAAAAATTAGAGAGAGAATCTAGAGAGATAGTGCGTAAGAAATTAGTGGGGAGTAAATTCTTTTGGTATAAAGAAGTTCTGCCGGAGGTGTAAGGTAATAACTTTCTTCTAGATTCTTTTTATAATTTTAGTTTATTTTTTTAGCACTCTTAAACCATTGATATACTAGTACTATTATGAATAAGTTACTATAGTAAAAATAATTTACCACTGTGTTATTTTTACTATTTACCGTTACTATCAAAATTTACTATTTACTGTTACTATTCAAAATTTACTATTCACTGTTATTGTTCATGATTTATCATTTACCACTACTATTCAAAAAGTTACTATTCATAATTTACTATTTACTGTTACTATTCAAAATTCACTGTTATTGTTCATGATTTACCATTTACCACTACTATTCAAAAAGTTACTATTCACAATTTACTATTTACTATTACTATTCAAAAATTACTATTTACTGTTACTATTGATGACTTACCATTTACCGTTACTATTTATTATTACTATATATATTTACTATTTATCATTCTGATAGCAATCTTAATTTTCATCTTAAGCTTACACTAAAATAAGTTAGTATTAATATTTTGTTAGAACTTGGAGGCGCAGAGCGAATTCACTTTTGGTAGCAAATCAAGGTAGGGGGGGTGAGATTAAGGATATAATATGAAAATACATAAGAATATTGGGAGGAGTCCCCTACTCCTTTTAAACATAACAATATTATTATTTTAAAATAATAACTTTTAAATTAAAATTTATAATAATTGTTATTAATAAATTAAGCATCTTGTGTAACTTAATATCTAAAATATTTAAGAACTTGAACTATTATGACCTATGCGGACTGGATTAAACCTATGCAAGGACTTGAACTATTATGAACTTGACTGAACCTATGCAAGGATTTGGATTATTATGACATATATGGACTGAACTAGACCTATGCAAGGATTGGACAATCTTGGACTTACATAGACCTGTGCGAGGAATTAACCATAGAACTTAAAACAAACTTTATTAATTTAAATAATCATTGAATTTTAAATTATCATATTTATAACTAATGTTTAATTATTTGATTTGATTATGATTGTTAATATTTATTTATGCTTTATGATGTTTGATTGTGATTGACAATGTTTGATTATGATTGATAATCTCGTATTGCGAAGTTTGAGCATATAGCAAGCATGGCGGAAAGCTAAAATTCAGTAAGAATCACCACTAAAAAAACACCTGTTAGCGACGGAAGGAATTGGTCGCTAATCCATGGCATGACCGTCGCTAAAACCATTAGCGACGGCATCTCAGACGGGACAGAGGACGTCGCTAAAACCCTCGTCGAAAACACATCAGCGACCACATACATGCCGTCGTTACCATATTGACGGCGTAACGCCGTCGCTAAAATCGTCTCTGCCCCAATAACTCCAGCCGTCGCTAAGTGTTGCCATACAGCGACCTCAAAACCCCGTCGCTACTAGCAGCCACCAGCGACCACCATACGCCGTCGCTATGGGTACTCATGTAGCGACCACGTGATCCGTCGCTATGGGTACTCATATAGCGACCACCATTCTTACAATACAGCGACCACTGAGGTCCGTCGCTGTTTTTAACAATACAGCGACCACAATATTCCGTCGCTAGGGTTAATAATTCAGCGACGGTAGCGGACCGTCGCTAACTGGAATTTTTAAATTTTTTTAAAATTGGTTCAATATTGACTGGTTTTGTTAATTTAACTTTAAAAATATATTAATATTTTGCATTTTGTATTGGCTGATAAAATTTTATAACTAAATTTAAATAATTTTTTTAGAATATTAAATTATTATTAAAAACAAAATAATAGATTAAATTAATTTATCAAATAGGTTGAATTATTAATGATAGGTACAATAAGGCTTTTTGATTTGAATGTAATTACCAATAAATATTGACATAATAAATAAAGAATGACAAAAAAAATACTGAATAAAATATAACATAACTAAAAATCAAATATACAATGTGTATAAATAATAAAAATACAATCATGGTGGTGGGGGATCCTGGGGTGGTGGTGGGGGCGCCTGGGAAGTGGGGGGAGGTAGCCTCGCCATCAACTGCATCAGTAGCTCCTGCTGCTGAGCAAGTTGTCGACGAGTCTCTGCGTGCTGCTCCTCGGCCCGCTGTCGGTCCGCCTCGGCCTTCTGTCGGTCCGCCTCGGCCCGCTCCAACAGCAACTGCCTCTGACGTCGCTCCTCCTGTAGCTCATCGTTCAGGTTTTGAATTACCTGAACGACCTCAGTCGGAAGACCAGAGGAAGACGAAGAGGAAGGGGTCTTCCCCTTTTTCGCCAGCTGCGTGCCGACGCCACCCAATCCAAATACCCTCTCTTTCTTGTTCACACCGCCAACAGCCTCCATATAGATGGCGTTGTCGTCAGAACAAGATACGGTGGGAGGAACCTCCCCTTCAGGAGTGGAAGCCACCAGGTCCGCCTCCTTCTCGGCCCTCCTGGCCTGATACGCCTCCTGTAAATTCAAAAACAACGATAGGATTAGTAAACTGATTTGTAAATTATAAGCATGTGTCAATTAAAAGTAAATACCGCTATATCCGTAGTCTTTTGGTTTACCCATGCACCGGCTTTGTTCTTCTTGGTCATTTGCATGACCTCAAACAAAGAAGGCTCCCGGTGCTCCCTCAGCTACTGTGGTGGACAAAAAACATTGAGATTATTATTTGTAAACATGTAAGACGAATCATAATAGAAATGTTTAACATAAATATACTTACAAATCTTTTCTTGTGCTCGAGGGTTGAAATGCTACCCCCAGTGTAAACTGAGGCTGTAGCATCGGCGGCTCTGTTGGCCCTGTTCCGAGCACTCGCCTGCTGGAACGGGACCCCGCCCCACTTCTGGACCATCCCGTCCCAATGGTCCTCCGGGATCCAACGAGGGCGCTCACCCTTGTCCCTCACCTTCCAAAGGGTACTCTTGATGATTTTGGAGGTCTTTGTGGCAAAGACCTTCCTAATCTCATCAATCATACCCTCCGCCCACTGGTAGTCACGCTGTAAAATGAAATGAGAAATCAAAATTAATAAGAGGTCTATTTTACAAATCAAGTCACAACAAATGAACTAGGAACTTACTGAGAAGGTGTCAAACCACCTATCTTGCACAACCTTCCCAGCATCTGTCCAAGATATATATGGACCATCCCACTGGTTAAAACCTTAGTAATCGCTTTGGTTGTGCGACTACTATCAACAAAGCTGTGATGACAACAATTATGTTAGGAGTAAAACAACACACAATGTAGGGAGACTCCCAAAATTTCGGCAGAGTCTCCCCTGTAAATGTAACATTTCCAAGTTTTTGGTTTAGTTACCCTGTTACAAACAGAAGAGTGCCTAGTACAATTCAATCTATACAAGTACTAATTAAAGTAACATCCAATAAACCAACAAGTCTTTCCACTAAAGTTTAATATAAAGTATCATACAAATAACATAAAAGTATTTGAGGTTTAGTCACTTACTCGTCTCCGGCCGGCACGGGTACCAACATGGGCAGAGGGGATGCTGGAGGTGGGGTCACCTGATGGCCATGGTCCTCCAAGCCAGCAGCTCCAGGACTCTGCTCTGGGGTGGTTAGTCGGGGTGATGGGGTGGTCTGCTGTGGTGGTGGTGGTGGTGGTGATGGAGTGCTCTGCTGTAGTGGTGATGGAGTAGTCTGCTGTCCTGGGGTGGGAGTCCCCTGCCGGGATATCGGGGTCCTGGACCCACCACCCCTACTGAAGGGCAGTCGACGTCCCGTCATCTGTGGATAAAATCATGAAAAGAAAGGTTAGTCTCAGGATATATATAAACCTATGTAACATTTTGTTTAACGTCTACATACTCCGTGTCTGTTTCAGTTTCAAATTCCCCCTCAGTTTCAGTGTCACTATGGTTATCTGTTTGAACAAGTTCATCAGTATCCAAATCAGCCCTAGACCGTTTTGATCGAGAGACAAGGTCCTTGTCAATGTGTTCACCCCTCGTAGTGGCGAGTGTCTCATCCATTATCACTGGATCAATGTTGAACAACAAATCGGCATCGTTGAGCTCGTGTGGTGCAAGCTGATAAGCGTCATCGACCTCCTCCGAGACATTGTCAGTGATCTGACTTCGGGCCTTGGCCTTGATTACTGCATACCAGTCCCGATGTCCTCCCGGGAAGTCGGTGTAATAAACCTGCTCAGCTTGTTGGGCAAAAATGAATGAATCAAACCCTTTATATCTACCATTCTTCTTGACCTCAACTAAGCCGTAGTTCTTGTCAACCTTTGTTCCAACACCGATTGTGTTGTCGAACCAATCACATTTGAATAGAACAATATCTCTTCTTAGTCGTCCAGAGAATGAAACTTCAACAATCTCCGTCAGCACTCCATAAAAGTCTTCTTCCAACTGACCGGCGGTGCCTTTAACACAAACCCCGTAGTTATGGGTGCGCATCCCTTCACTCCATTGAAGAATATTAAACTTGTAGCCATTTACGTAGTAAATAGGCCATTTTTTAACAGTTTTCACCGGCCCCCAAGAAAGGGCTTGGAGTAAAGAATCTTTAATATGATTGTTAGGGTCTTGTATCTATGTACAACATAACAAGTAGGTCATCGTTAGATAACGGGAGTTAGAAGCAAATAGGCTTAAAAACACTTGGTATACGGGTCTTACATGTTGCGCGAACCAACCAACGAACTTGGATGACACCTCACTATGAATTTGGTCATCAGTTAAATCATTTTGCTCAAGTTTTAGCATATCTGTGTATAAGCTATTGAAAGGAAACAAATAAGTTTAATATAAAAGCTACGTTAAGAATGTATAATATAACTTCTATAACTTACTCAATAAAGGGTTCCACTTCTGGGAAATTTAGAAGAATGTACAAGTGAGCCGCCTTTCGATCTTTCTCATCAATGTAACATTTTGTGAGCCTGCCCCCCGGGTGACCAGGATATCAAACCCTGTGCGGCTGGCTACCCCAAGATTGCGGGGAATTCTACTCATTCTAGTTTCTATCTCCGTCGGAAAATAGAAAGAAGCAAAGGTTGTCATTTCTTCGACTAAGTATGCCTCACAAATTGATGCTTCAACGCAGGCTTTGTTCGACACTTTATCTTTTAAAGAGTGTAAGAATCTTCAACATCATTAACAAGATAGTGATAAGTTAGAAAATACTATTATAAGAAGTGTTTGCAAGGAAATTAAAGAGTTCACCAAGCATTCACCTTTCGAATGGATACATCCAACGATACTGCACTGGGCCACCAACCAAGGCCTCGTACGGTAGATGGATAGGCAAATGCTCCATGGAGTCAAAAAAACTTGGTGGGAAAATCTGCTCCAACTTACAAATCAATACCGGGATAGTTTCTTCCATCTTCACAAGTTTCTCCACAGTCAACGAAGTAGCCGTCAACTCCTTAAAGAAGTGACTCAACTCCACCAACGGTTTCCAAATAGGCTTCGGTAAGGCATGAAACGCATACGGGAGTAGTTGTTGCATAAACACATGGCAATCATGACTTTTCATGCCAAACACCCTGCCCTCCTTCACGTCGACACATCTACTCAAGTTAGAAGCGAATCCGTCAGGCAGGGTCAACCCATTCAACCAAATACACACAGCAATCTGTTGTGGTCTAGTTAAAGCATATTTTGCATGGGGTTTAAACATTCTTCCATGTCCCGCATCCCTCAACTCCAACTCCTTCCTGGAACACCAAATCGGAAGGTCTAGACGACTCTTCTCGTTGTCCTTTGTTCTCCCCTTGATGTCCATAACAGTGTCAAAAATATTCATGAAAACATTACGTTCAGTGTGCATGACGTCAATGTTGTGTCTTAACAACAAGTCTTTCCAATATGGCAAATCCCACAAGACACTCTGCTTCACCCAGTGGTGTTCCTTACCGTAACCCGCAAACTCCTTAACACTCTTGTCCCAGATGTAAGGATACTCTTCGACCCTCTGCCAAACCCGTGCACCAGATAACCTACGGGGTGGAGGTTCATTAACAACCTTGTTCTTCTTAAAAGCGGTTTTGTTTCTCCTAAACGGGTGATCCAACGGTAGAAACTTTCTATGACAGTCAAAGAAACTTGTCTTGCCACTAACAGGGAGTGATTCCCCCCCGGTATGTTCCATGCATACAGGGCAAGCAAGCTTCCCAGACGTGGACCATCCAGAAAGCATACCATAGGCCGGGAAGTCGTTAATAGTCCACATCAAAACAGCACGCATCATAAAGTTAATCTTCAAAGACGCATCGTATGTCATTACCCCGACATCCCATAACTGTGATAACTCTTCAACCAACAGTTGCAAAAACACGTCTATGTTCGCCTTTGGATTTTTGGGTCCTAGAACCAGTATAGATAGAAACATGACCTCCCTCTTCATACACATATTAGGAGGCAGATTGTATGGGGTCAGGATGACTGGCCAACAAGAGTAAGCCCTTCCGTATTGACCGAAAGGGTTAAACCCATCAGTACATAAGCCAAGTCTTACATTGCGCGGCTCGCCAGAAAAGTCCGGATATAGCTCATCCAAACACTTCCATGCTTTCCCGTCGGAAGGATGGCAAAGAAACCCCTCTTTTGTTCGGTTCAGAGCATGCCAACGCATGTGTTTTGCCATGGACAATGAGGCATATAGGCGTTGAAGACGCGGTGTTATAGGGAAGTACCACATTTTCTTCCTGGCCGTCCGGGTTACCTTCCCTCTCCTTTTAACGGTCTTGTAGCGTTCCTCATTACAATGCAGACATTTTGTGACACTCCTGTCTGCAAACTCATTTCTGAACAACATACATCCACCAACACAACACTATCTTCACACAACCCAACCCCAAGTTTGCCACTTGTTTCTTAGCACGGTACAGGTTTGCTGGCATTCTGTGATTACTAGGCATGGTGGATCCCATCAGATTGACCATCCTATTAAAACAACCTCCAGAAAGATTATAATCTGCCTTTAGGCTTAAAGCAGCTAGGGAGGCGGATAACTCAGTGTGACTGTTGCACCCGTCCCACAATGGAGTCTGAGCAGCCGCCAACAAATCATAAAATCTCTTCACCTCCGGATTAGGATCCTCCTCTACATTGTCAGAGTCTCCATGACCTGCTTGGTCATTATGTTCCAGCATACGCCCGGTGGAGGGTCCAACATGATCCATCACCATTTGTTCTATGTTGTTGTACGTATCCTTGTTTCCTCCAACCTCGTAGTAAGACTGTTGCACGGTTACGTCTGATGGTCTACGCGGTAACTGCTCACCATGGTTGTACCAGCAGTGGTATGTATCCATGAACCCTTTCTCAGTTAGGTGGCACATGACATCATCCGCGTATTCAAAACTCATGCATTTGCACCTTGAGCACGGACAACGAATCTTCTGAGTCACTTCAAATCCAGGCGTGTTTGCCGTAGCGAACGGAATGAACTCCAATAGCCCCATCATAAACTCCTCAGTCACTCGCCGATTGCCATCTAGTCGGTTGTACATCCATCGCCGATTTGCCGGTACCTCCATTTACAATATCTAACAAGCACGATTTCTGTTACTTTAAATTATTGTAATTTTATTTCACTAACGGTTGTGAATCACTCTCTATCTCTTTGATGTTGCAAATAGGTGTGGCCCTATCCCATTCGGGATGAATATGCAACCATCTGTAACCCATCGATGTTGTATGTGGTCTATCTTGTGTCGTTGATGTTTATTTGGAATTTCGGCAGCATTTCGCATTAGTCCCCGAGTACACAGAGATACGTACGGTATGAAACACCACACGCAGACATGCACCCTGGGGACAATACGAAACACCATAACCGAAATTTCATATGAACATTCAACGTCTTAAGATAGACTATATACAACATTGATGGGTTACGCCCTACTGGTTACAAATTCATACCAAACTGTCCAACTGGGACAATTCAAGATCCAACACAACACGGTACATTTGCCGGTTGTTTTGAAACTTGAACGGGAATCTAATGGGTACACACACGACTAAACTCTACATTATTAAATCATGAGTTTCATTTTTTAAGTTTCCTAAGAAAGGGAGCCTGTCAAAATTTTGGCAGAGTCTCCCCTGTAAACTGGACATTTCCCAAATTTACGAACGACCTGTTACATACAGAAAACTTTCCAGAAATGATAAATATACATACCATACGTATTGTATATGATATTCAGAGTTATGAACATGATCGAGAGACAAGGTTATCAGTACATAAAACCAATGCCTAATGAGCTCTGCTCTCCACTAACAAACAACATTACACATGCATAAAGAATCATGTTATCAGCACACAAAACCAATGCCTAATGAGCTCTGTTCTCCACTAACACACAACATTACACATGCATAAAGAATCATGTTATCAGCACACAAAACGAATGCCTAATGAGCTCTGCTCTCCACTAACAAACAACGTTACACATGCAAAAAACCCCAGTGTAAACACATCAAAACCAGTTCCTAATCTCTCTACTAACAAACAACAATTGACATGAATACATATATCAAGAAAGTCAGCGTTAGGGGATTACCTAGCGAAAAAAGTCGGTGATGAATACGGAGCTGAAGAGAGACGATCAGAGACCACGCGTGATCTGTGTTACTCTGTATGACAAACCAAGAAGTCGTTAGAAAGTTACAAGTAGCAAGGAAACTAAACAAAGAGAGACACGCAAAGCAAATAATAGATTACACAGCCACGACTTCTTAGTGATCTACACACTTGGGATCCACGTGAGAATGAGTCCATGAGAGACGCAACACAGACTACATTTGCATTATTAAACATTCTAAACGTTATTTGTAAAGACTCTTCTTAGATGAATTAATTTATAAAGACTTCTAACATATAAGTATGCACAAAAACACTTAAAAACCCAAGATATTTAACTAAAAACACACTACAAATTCATAAGTGATAATTAAAAACCAATATCATCCAAATGAAACATAGTAACATGGTCTAAAACATTAAAAAACAATGGTTCAAGTATTCCAAGACACTAAGGCAGCATTAAATTTAAAACCAAATACGTAACAAATAAGAAACATAAGCTATGAAATGAACTAGGAAACTATAAATCATATTCATCTTCTTCATCAACAGCAATCTCCTAGTTCCAACTCTTCTTCCCCATCATCTACAGTTGCCATTAATGGAGTGGGGAGGTGCTGTTGGAGCCTGCAGGTGGCTGTTGGAGGTGGTCGGACCTTCACCAGCAGTAGCTGTTGGAGACTGCAGCTGTTGGAAATAAAAGGAAATGGAGAGAGAAAAGGGAAGGGGGAGCTCGCCGGAAAAGGAAATGGGGGCAGAGACGAAAAGCAGAACACCAGTTCGCCGGAGAAGAGAGAAAAGGGAAGGGGGAGCTCGCCAGAGACAGAACACCAGTTCTGTGGTACTCGCCGGAGACGAAAAACAGTTCTGTGGATCATTGGTGGAGTTCATTGTTAAGAATACAGAAGCCCTCCAAGCTGAGGTACAATTTGTTGTTGTTATTACCTTATCTCATCACTTTATGCTTTTTTATTTGAGTCTGTTGCTATAAGGAATCAAATTAGTTTGGAAATTATGCTTGATTGTTTAGAAATCAAATTAGGGTGAAAAGACATTAATAATATTTTTTAATAGAAATTTTTCATTTTTAATTCTTTAACTAGTGTCCTCAGGACACTTATTAGTATTTTCCTTTTTCTTCCATGTCTTGTTTTTGTTTTGTTTTGTATTGGGTTGTCAAATTATGTTAGTTGTCCTTGTACTGTGTTTGTCTTTTCACATTAATCAACTGAAAGTGATTGTACATCTGACTAGGAGCCCTTGTCATGTCCCTTACTTTCAATAAATTTTGCAGATTCGTATTGTTTCAGATTGTAGGTCTAATAATGTTTGTTAAAATGAAGTTATTAAATATGCTTGGTGATGATCTAACAATAGAGGTTTTTTTGGTTTGACATGTCTTAATTGGTTTACATAGGAGTGATCTTTATAGGTTAAAGGTTTATGTTGGATACAACTTAGAATACTAACATTCTCCAACAAAGCACTCATAGTAGAATGTTAACTTTGGGGTTAATTAATTATTTATTAATTTTGGGATCTTAAGTTTTCATTTTTTATGTTTTTCTTCGTCCTTAAAAGAAAAATGGGGATGGAGGGATAAGTTGATTTTCTTAGTCATTGATAACTCCATAATAAGAATTGGCTCTTGGATGCAGACAATGAGTATCCTTGATAATCTGATACTCTACTGCTCTTTTTAACAAAATGGAACTTTACTAGTTTTATCTTTTCCAAGATCTAGATTGTTGTTTTCTGCTTCTGTCATTATAATCATAAGTCTATTAGATCTCTGTTAATCACACCATAAGTGGTTCTTTTTTGCTTTATATACTGTTATTTGCATTCTAAAGAAATAGTATGGCATGTTAATTACAGGTTGGAAGATACAAAAACCCAGAAGAAAACCCATTTTTCCCAGAAAATTTATCAGCATCATTTGTGCCATCTAACCCCTTCACACAGGTAATTCAAATTCATAATGTGGCATCATCTTCCAATTCCCATAGTTCTTGCAACTTAGAAGAAAAAGGGGTTTCTCATGAAACTAAATTCCTTCTTTAGTTTTTGCATCCTGGAGCCGTTTCAATAAACATAAACAAGTCCATATGGAACTATGCACAAACTGCAGGGGATGATGGCAACTATGCACAAACTGCAGCAAGTGATCTCTCATTATTGCAGGTAAGTTATTCTCTGGATGTTCTTTTAGGACCATGTTTATGAATGGCTTTAGGTTGGGAAATCTTTAAGTCTCAATTCTCATAATGTGCATTTGCAACACTGTCCTAAACTAGTATTGATTCTGACTATTCATTCTGTAAATATTTGCAGGCTATCTCAAGAAGAATTCATTATGGGAAGTTTGTAGCCGAGGTGAAATTCAGGGATTCTCCTCAAGACTATGAGCCTTTGATTCGTGCTAAGGTATATATATGGATGTAGATTGCTGAGTATTGGTTTATTTTAGTTTCATTATCAATATGTATATATATGTATGTATTTATGAGATAAGTGTTTTAATCTCTAAAACTTTTAAAAATTGTCATGAGCCCTTGACTTATTCATTTTAATCATGTAATTCTTTTTTTATTATCATTTTACACCAACAGGGATTAAAGTGAACATAGTTTTGTAAAATTAGATACTAAGTAAGAATTTTTAAAATCTTGTAAACTGATATATTGACTCCTACATATCATATCAGGATTATTATAGGACTTTACTCATCTAATTGGATGGTCACTTTCCAAGTGGTACATCTAATATTCTTCATATTTTACAATTCTTTCAATCATTTACTACCTTAGACTTTTTTACTAGAAGGGATTAAAGTGAACATGGTTTTGCAAAATCATATACTAATGAAAATTTTTTAAAACTTGTAAGCTCAGATATTTTACTCATAATATCAATGATTATTTTAGTGGTTTTATATTTCAATGTGCTTTTTTACGTTTTTTAAAATGGTTTGAAAGTTGGTCTTTTTGTTAACTTAGCTAAGGGAAGTTTAACTTTTTAAATCGTTTATGGTAGAACCATGTTTGTGAATGGCTTTGTGTTGGGAAATCTTTAAGTCTCAATTCTCATAATGTGCATTTGCAACACTGTCCTAAACTAGTATTGATTCTGACTATTCATTCTGTAAATATTTGCAGGCCATCTCAAGAAGAATTCATTATGGGAAGTTTGTAGCCGAGGTGAAATTTAGGGATTCTCCTCAACACTATGAGCCTTTGATTCGTGCTAAGGTCTATATATATATGTACATTGCTGAGTATTGGTTTATTTTAGTTTCATTATGAATATGTATTTAAAAAACTGTTTTAAAAAACAATATCTCTGTTTTAAATTTTTAAAACCCAAAAACCAAAACCCAAAATTGCTTTATAGAATACTCAGTGTAACAACAATCAAATGAATAGCAAACATTGAATCAACTTAAGCAGGATTAGAACCACAATCACATTTCCATAAACAAACTTCAACAATCAACATAATACCATTAGAATCAACCAGCCAATGCATTACAAACATCACAATGGACCGGCCAAAAAATAAAGTACAGCAACAGAGATGGAAAGCTGAGAGAGAGCAAAGCTGAGAGAGAGCAAACCTGCGAGAGAGATGGAAAGCTGAGGGAGGGGGAACCTGAGAGAGAGATGGAAAGCTGAGGGAGAGCAAACCAGCGAGAGAGATGGAAAGTGAACGGCTTCAATGGCTTGGACGGAGAAGACACAACAGAGAACGCAATCAAGGGAGAGGGAGAGGGAAAGTGAAATGGGGTTTAGGGATTCTGAAAATGATGTAGAAATAAGATGGAAAGGGGAAGTGGTGGTATCGGAGACGACGGAGAGGGAGACGGTGGAGCAGCCGACGGAGGTGAGATGGTGGCTCGTGAGACAGAGACGACGGAGTAGACGCTGGCTTCGTGAGACGGCCTGACGGAGGGGGTGGAGGTGAAGGTTCGGAAGCTAGAGAAGAGGGAAAAGGGTTTAGGGTAGGGATTGGGGGATAGCAGAAGTGATTGACAGGGGAGGTCTGCATCGAGTAAGTTGTTATACTTAGCGACGGACAGAATCTGTCGCTATCAAGGTCACTGAATTACCACCACTAGCGACGGATGACGACATGTGTCGCTAACATACCACCACTAGCGACGACTATATCCGTCGCTAAATTCCCTCCAAATTTTAAAACCCTTCAGGAACCTTAGTCACAGACACGTTCCGTCGCTGAAGTATACAAAACTAGCGACGGTAATCGCCACCGTCACTACCTTGCTCATAGCGACGGCATATCCGCGTCGCTGATTTATCAGCAGACATAGCGACGGCAGTGTCACCGTCGCTATCACTGGGCGCCATATAAAACTTGGAGGGAAACCAAAAAAATGGAGGGAAATAACTTTAGCGACCGTGTCAGGGACGGGGTATGAGTTAGCGACGGTATTAGTGACGGTTATTTGCCAAATTCAGCGACAGCGTAGGGTTGGTCGCTAAAATGGTCACTATTTTCGTATTCGAAGTCCCTTTTCTTCTAGCCGTCGCTAATGCGGTCACTGTTTAGCGACGGTGTTCGGCGGTCGCTATTGTTGTGTAACTATTTGTCATTTTTCTAGTAGTGAATTCACTTATCTGCTACTTCTTTATTTACTTTTTCATATTTATTCAAATTACTTTTAAGAAATTTCTTAGATTTCAATAAAACTACATAAGATTTTAGAAATCTCTTTTTATCTTTTAATATATATGTATATATCTTTACTAAAATTTAGATTTTTAGTTAGTTTATCAGAAAGAAAAAGAAAGAGAATTTATTTTTTAATATATATATACGTATTATTTAAATGGATAAAAATATTATACAAAATTTTCAAGTACTAAGGTTTTAAAGATTGATAATTCCAAATTTAAGTTTTTAGAAATTAATTTTGAATTGACAGATTGTGAAATATATTTAAGGCTTTGAAACTCAAATTTATAAGGAGATTTGATTTGTGATTTGAAAAAGAACTGTACTAAAATTCTATGTGTGTATTTGAGAAGTTAAAAAAGTACAGTTTACTGGGGTGGCTATGTCGTGATTCATAGGCCCTGATAATATAATTGAGTTTCTAAAAGCCTTAACCAACTAAATACGCGAGTAGTTCATGCATTATGAATCATCAAAGAGAAACAAAATGATATTGTCTGGGGACGGATTATAGAAACCGAGGATACATTAGAGGAGGCTTAATTGTGAGCCTTGGGATGAGAGGGTGTGAAAGGGTGCTTCAGGGGACCTGGGGTAGCTCCCTAGTGTCGGGTACTTTCACAATAAAAATCTTTTCAATCTGACTAGTCTCTAAGTGTTTCCATACCAGTTGAGCTGTTCATGTTATTATTATCCGGAATTATGAAACAGTGTAAACTCCTGGTTGGCCCAGTGCAAATTAAAATTTAAGGGGCCCACATATATAGGTAAGTTATGATGAAGATATGGCATATCATTCATACATTCATAAATTGATTGTGCTTGTGATTGTGATTGATATTATTATACTAGTTTGTGAAAACCCTTTATTGCTTATGTCCCATTTGGGAATATTATATTCTGTTTCTCACTCCTTTCCCTATGTTTTTGTTTCATATGTTTTAAATTAATGGTTCGTACAGAGGGAAGGATCGAAGAACATTGACAGTATATATAGCACGTTCTAGAAAGGGAGCTCGGTATGAATACCGTGGTCCAATGAATAAATAATGTCACTAGGCAACTGCTCTTGGGCCATGGAGTTTCCTCTCTTTCAATGTTTAATATCTATTTTATTTGGATGAATGTAAAATTACTTTATAAATTTTAATGATAATTCATGAGGTATTTCAGAAATATTGTATGTAATTTTACTCTGATAGTTTCTTTTAGCGATTATTTTTTTTTAAAAAATTTTTTTTAGAAATTATTGAGATGTAACGGAGGATGTTACATTATGCATGATGGATGGACAAAATACTATTTAATCCCTTGATATTCCTATTGTGTCCAAATTTTCAGATGTATTTCCTGATGAGGTACCCGGTTTACCTCTTCCACGCGAGGTGGAGTTTTCTATTGATCTTGTTCCGGGTGCATAACCTGTTTCCTGAGCACCGTATCGGATGTCTTCTATGGAGTTAACCGAGTTGAAGAGAGAAATTGAAGAATTGTTAGAGCGAGAGTTTATTCGCCTAAGTGTGTCTCCTTGGGATGCGCCTATTTTATTGGTGAGAAAGAAGGATAGAAGTATGAGGTTATGTGTGGACTATCGATAATTTAACAAGTTGACCATTAAGAATTGATATCCCTTACCTCGCATTGATGATCTTTTAGATCAATTGAAGGATGCAGTGGTGTTCTCAAAGATCGATTTACATTCCGGATATCACCAAATCCAGGTGAAGACCGAAGATATTCCTAAGACCGCTTTTCGAATGTGATATGGCCACTATGAGTATGTGGTGATGCCATTTGGTGTGACCAATGCACCTGTGATTTTCATGGATTACATGAATCACATCTTTCATAAGTATCTTGACCGGTTCGTGGTGGTGTTTATCGATGACATTCTTGTCTATTCCAAGAGCCACGAGGAATATGAAGAGCATCTTTGTCTTGTGTTGAGTGTTCTTCGCGAGAAAAAGTTATATGCGAAGCTTTCCAAGTGTGAATTTTGGTTGTCTGAGGTCTAATTTCTTGGACATGTATCTCTAAAGATGCTGTTGCTATTAATCCATCTAAGATTGAAGTCGTGATGGCTTGGGAAAGACCGACGTCTGTGACCGAAGTAAGGAGTTTTCTTGGTCTTATCGGTTATTACCGGAGATTTATTGAAGGATTTTCCCGATTGGCTTTGCCTTTGACGAAGCTAACCCATAAGAATCAACCATTTGTGTGGAGTCTTGATTGTGAAAAGAGTTTCCAAGAGTTGAAAGTTAGACTCACTTCTACTCCTGTGTTGGCTTTGTCGAACTTATTGGATGACTTCATGGTGTATTACAATGCTTCTAAGCTTGGTCTTGGTTATGTGTTGATGTAAAAAGAGTGTGTGATAGCCTATTGTTAACCCGGCGATAACATCTCAACAGTTCTTTTCCACCACCGGGTTTGTTAATTGGCAAGCGCACCAATCGTTTGTAGTTTTCAAAATTTAGATATCGTTCCACTGGGATTGAAAGTCCAATAATAACAGTAATTTTCTATTTACTATGGTAAATGGGAAGGAAGTTATAAACAAAAGAATAATTTATATACAATTTATACAATATTCATAGGATAGCATGATTGAATGGTTCATAAGATAAAAGAAAATAAAATCTATCTAAAAAAAACGAGTTGCAATCTAGAATAGGTAAGATACTTGAGATAAACATAGATAAACAAATTATGTTGGAAATTGGATCCCTAATCTAGAATAACAATGAGGAACTCAAGACATGCATATTTAATCATCAAGTTTCATGTCATTGCAGCTTAAAATCATTATAACCGATCCCTCGTGATATAAATTCTAAGAATTCACCGTAAAGTCCGATCCCTCGTGAGCTTTCTCAGTAAAAACTTGCATTAAGACCTGGCCTTATGTCAACAATGGTTAACAACCCCTATAGAATTGAGATACCAAGGGTATTCCAACTTTTTACTTTTGTCAAAACAAGTTTCAATACGGCATGAACAATCATTCTCCCGTTTGACATTCATACTAATAAAACAAGTTTCAATACACATGAAAATCATTCTCCCGTTTGACGTTCATATTAATAAAAGGTTAAAATACTAACATGGACTTGAATCATAAACATGCAGAGGTCGAATTCACAACATTATACTCAATAGATTAGTTCACCAATTCCAACATAAACAAATTAGTTACACATGGTGAAAGTAGAAACAACACTTACAGATTTTGACATTACGAAGACGATGGGAACTTCACGATACAATGATCACAATACACCGAAACACACTCAAGTATCTAGAAAACTATTCTAGAACTACAACTCACAAAAGAAGTACTCAAAGTCGAGCACAAGAGAGAAAAGAAATGCTATGGAATGGGATGGATTGGGATGATTTGAATGGTGTTGGATGGCCCTATTTATAGGGCTGAGCAAGGGTGCTGACGCTACGCGTTCCTGTGACGCTACGCGTCCCTGTGACGCTACGCGTCACACCCCTGACTCAGCCTCCATTAAACACTTGATAATGGCCACTTCAAATTATTAAATTTGATCATGCTTGGCCATATGGACATGTCTCCACCGATTTTTGGCCTTTCATGGTGAGTGGGATGGCCCTTGTGGCTGAGTGGAGTGCCCATTATTGGGTACAAGTGGAGTGGTTGGTCAAAGTGGAGGTGGAGACCACGCAGCACTGACGCTACGCGTGGCTGTGATGCGTAGCGTCAGCATCAAAAATAGCTGTTGATGCTACGCGTGGGGTAAGGCTACGCGTCAGCTCCTCCAGTGTAATTTTCTCTTGATTTCTTAACTTTTTCACTGCAAAACTAGAGAAAATTGATCAAGGGCAGATTATTTCCAACAACATCCATTTATTGAATTTAAATCCTAATTTTCTAACAAATTAAACTAATTTTTATAATTTTTATGAAATTTTTATTCAAGCTTTTATTGAAAATTTGAGGACTAACAAATACCCCAAACTTGAGACATTGCTCGTCCTCGAGCAAGAGAAAAATAAGAAAAAAAATAAAAATTTGGAATCAAATTTTTAAGTTAGTCCGAAAATTTACCACAAAAAATAATTACACAATTTAACTAATTTGTAATAATCAAAAATTGATATCAAATATAACAAAGGTCTAATGATAAAATTGTTTACAATATTCTATTAACAATCAAGCAGAATTTCAGGCTTACCTCACAAGTGTTTATCTCTATGCAATTGGTAACCTATTTCACTCAATCAATCATAAAATCAAACGAATTTAACTTTGTTTGTCATCTAATCAATGGTTATTTATACCGAGTTAATTCAAAAATCACAAGGTCTTTTCACGGGTTGTAATGAGGCTTGGTTTTCAAGAAGTAATGGTTTTTCTTGGAATTCAAAAACCTGAAATCATAAAAGAGCATTTTATAATTCTTAGGCTTTTTCTTGACCCAAACTTCTCATTTTCTTTTATTGATGAAAAATAAATACCCCCAACTTGATTCTTTTCACTATTTTTGATTTTTTTCTTTTTCATACTTTCCTTTTGAAAAGAATCAAGTTGCTTATTTTCACTCCTCATTTTTGTGAGAACACTCAAAATATTTTTCATTTATTTCAACTGCTCTTTTAATCAATCAAGTATAGGGAATGGTTAAAACAAATTTAGGTTTTAAGGGTACCAAAGAATTTTATTTTAGGCTCAAATTGGCTTTGCAAAGGATAAAAGACTTTTTACCAAGGTAAGCTGTTTGGCCCAAGGTTTCGTTTCACCAATAAATGTGCCTTAATCATTTTCTCGAATTCTTTGTACAACAACACAAATCAGAGATTAAAGCAAAATCAATTCGAATTGAAAATATGTCAATTAAACCCTCAAGTGTTTAAAAAAAATATCTCTCTGCTCACCGGGCTATTGAAATTTGCTTGATGGTTAATAAACTTATTGTAATTAAATTTATCAAAATTCCTAAGTTATATAAAAAAAATTGGTAATTGATTTTACAAATTTAAGTTTTATTGTGTAAAAACTCTAAGTGTATAAATTAACTTACTAACAAAAATTTGATTTATTAAAAGAAATTTTTTTTATTTTTTTTTAAAAAATTTAAAAAAACAAATAACAAAATGGGTTGCCTCCCATTGAGCGCTAGGTTTAATGTCTCCAGCCAGACATTACCTTTGATTAATCAGGTGGTCTCCCAATATTCGTTGAGGAATCACCTGTCTTTTTCTTCCTTCTTCTTCTTTTCCGATGCTTAATTACCTGTTTTTCATCTTTCAAAGCATCGGTTAATTTAAAACAATTTAATTGATTGGGAAGAGATATACCTGGTTCGGTTGAGGGATAAACTTTTTCCTCATTACTTATCCTGAGGTGTTCATGAGCACTGAAGCTTACCTCTTCTTCATAAACTTTGACTGCAACCGTACTTAGATCAACATCTACTCTGATCCTTGCAGTCTTCATGAAAGGTCTTCCTAGGATCAGGGGGATCTCAGTATCCTCCTTCATATCCAGTACCATAAAGTCAACCTTGAAGTGGTACTTGTCAACCTTTACCAACACATCTTCCACAATCCCAAAAGGCTTTTTGACGGAGCGATATGCAAACTGTAATTCTGTCTTTGCTTCTTTTAGCTCATATTCACCAATGCGCTTTATTAAATCTAAGGGCATCAAGTTAATGTTAGCCCCTAAATCTAATAACGCATTCCTGATGTTGATATTTCCGATTGTCACAGGAATGGTGAAACTCCCCGGATCTTTACATTTTTTCGGGGTTATACAGTTTGTTTCTTGCTCTGTATCTATTTGCACATTTTTTTCTTTTTTGTTTTTTTCATTTTTTTCTATTTTTTCACTTTCTTTCTCTTCTTCTTCTTTCTTTTTCTCACTCTTTTCTTTACAATCAATTTTTACAACATCAAAAGAAACAACATTACATTGTTCCCTTGGGTTTTGAGTGTTTGCAGAAAACCCAGAACTCTTTAATTCGGCTATCTCTTTTGCAAGCTGACCCATTTGTATGTCTGATGCTTTTCGGGCAGCTTCATTTGTCTCCACAAACTGCAATAACTGTTGAATAGATTCCTCTATTCTTGTCAGTCTTGCATTGTCAGTTTATTGTTGCTTGAATTGATTGTTAGGAGGTCTGTTGGAAGGTCCAGTGTCCTGTCTCCAGCCAATATTCTGATTTTGCCAACCCTGTAGGTAATTGTTAGGAAAAGAATTTCCATGATTAAAAGGAAAATTACCTAAGGGTGTTCTTTGATGGTTCATGAAATTGGCTTGCTCTTACTCATTTCCACAGTAACCACATGGTTGTTCTCCCATGCAGTGCATACATGTTTTAAGTTGAGCAGGGGGTGGTGATGCTACTTGAGCAATTTGGAGTTTTTCCAATTGCTTGCTCATAACTTCAATTTGTTGGGTTAGTAATTTTTGCTGAGCCAACACTACATCATTTACTCCCAATTCGAGCATTCTTGGCTTCCTTTGTATATTACCTCTTTCATGCTTTGCTTGGCGGTCACTGATAGCCATTGATTCCAATATTTCTATGGCTTCCTCCACAGTCTTGTTCATTAAAGAACCACCTGCACAAGCATCTAACATCATCTTGAACTGAGGCAATAGACCATGGTAAACGATTCTTACCTTTTCGGCATCATTCAGGTTGTGGTTTGGACACTTTCTCAAAAGTGCCTTGAATCGTTCCCATGTCTCTCCTAGTGATTCATCATTATTTTGAGAAAAAGAATGTATGGCTGTCATTGCTTCAAAATATTTTGAAGGAGAATAAAATCTTTCCAAAAATTTTCTTTCAACATCGGACCAGTTTGCAAAACTACCCGGTGGACAAGATTTAAACCATTCTTTTGCTTTACCAATCAATGAAAAAGGAAAAAGTCTCATGTAAACAGACTCTTCTTGATTGGGTTCAAAACCAATTGTGCTGCATAACTCATAAAAAATAGTTAAATGTTCATATGGTTCTTCATGATTTAAACCAGTAAATTGGTTGTTTTGAATAATGTTTAAAGTGGCAGGTTTAATTTCCACTGGTAAAACTGGTCCTTGAAACATTCCCGAAACTCGGGGTGGACCATTAATAGCAGCAAACTGTCCCAATGTTCTCCTTTCAGCAGCCATATTTGAATTTTCAAAAATTTTCGAAGTAGAAGAAGAATTAGTTTGTGTTTTAGATTTCAAAGACTTGATTTTCTTTACAAACTTTTCTATCTCAGGATCAAAATAAATTTTACCTGCGGTAGATCGAGTTTGCATACACAAACTAGACAAAGAAAGTTAGTGTAATAATGATAAGAAATAAATAATAAAAAAAATTAACTAAGGTAAAAAAAAATATATTTACCACGGTAATTAAAATTTTACTGTTTTACTGAAACAATTCAATCCCCGGCAACGGCGCCAGAAAACTTGTTAACCCGGCGATAGCATCTCAAAAGTTCTTTTCCACCACCGGGTTTGTTAATTGGCAAGCGCACCAATCGTTTGTAGTTTTCAAAATTTAGATATCGTTCCACTGGGATTGAAAGTCCAATAATAACAGTAATTTTCTATTTACTATGGTAAATAGGAAGGAATTTATAAACAAAAGAATAATTTATATACAATTTATACAATATTCACAGGATAGCATGATTGAGTGGTTCATAAGATAAAAGAAAATAAAATCTATCTAAAAAAAAACGAGTTGCAATCTAGAATAGGTAAGATACTTGAGATAAACATAGATAAACAAATTATGTTGGAAATTGGATCCCTAATCTAGAATAACAATGAGGAACTCAAGACATGCATATTTAATCATCAAGTTTCATGTCATTGCAGCTTAAAATCATTATAACCGATCCCTCGTGATATAAATTCTAAGAATTCACCGTAAAGTCCGATCCCTCGTGAGCTTTCTCAGTAAAAACTTGCATTAAGACCTGGCCTTATGGCAACAATGATTAACAACCCCTATAGAATTGAGATACCAAGGGTATTCCAACTTTTTACTTTCATCAAAACAAGTTTCAATACAGCATGAACAATCATTCTCCCGTTTGACATTCATACTAATAAAACAAGTTTCAATACACATGAAAATCATTCTCCCGTTTGACGTTCATATTAATAAAAGGTTAAAATACTAACATGGACTTGAATCATAAACATGCAGAGGTCGAATTCATAACATTATACTCAATAGATTAGTTCACCAATTCCAACATAAACAAATTAGTTACACATGGTGAAAGTAGAAACAACACTTACAGATTTTGACATTACGAAGACGATGGGAACTTCACGATATAATGATCACAATACACCGAAACACACTCAAGTATCTAGAAAACTATTCTAGAACTACAACTCACAAAAGAAGTACTCAAAGTCAAGCACAAGAGAGAAAAGAAATGCTATGGAATGGGATGGGATGGGATGATTTGAATGGTGTTGGATGGCCCTATTTATAGGGCTGAGCAAGGGTGCTGACGCTACGCATCCCTGTGACGCTACGCGTCACACCCCTGACTCAGCCTCCATTAAACACTTGATAATGGCCACTTCAAATTATTAAATTTGATCATGCTTGGCCATATGGACATGTCTCCACCGATTTTTGGCCTTTCATGGTGAGTGGGATGGCCCTTGTGGCTGAGTGGAGTGCCCATTATTGGGTCCAAGTGGAGTGGTTGGTCAAAGTGGAGGTGGAGACCACGCAGCACTGACGCTACGCGTGGCTGTGATGCGTAGCGTCAGCATCAAAAATAGCTGTTGATGCTACGCGTGGGGTGAGGCTACGCGTCAGCTCCTCCAGTGTAATTTTCTCTTGATTTCTTAACTTTTTCAATGCAAAACTAGAGAAAATTGATCAAGGGCAGATTATTTCCAACAACATCCATTTATTGAATTTAAATCCTAATTTTCTAACAAATTAAACTAATTTTTATAATTTTTATGAAATTTTTATTCAAGCTTTTATTGAAAATTTGAGGACTAACACCTATACGTCGAGACAGTTGCGACCATATAAGGTTAACTACCCCACGCATGATCTTGAATTAGCGGTGATGGTATTTGCTTTGAAGTTGTGGCGACACTACTTGTACGGTTCGAAGTTTGTGGTCTTTAGCAACCACAAGAGTCTTAAATATTTATTTGATCATAAGGAGCTTAATATGCGCCAACGACGATGGATGTAATTTCTAAAAGATTATGAGTTTGAATTGAGATACCATCCCGAAAAGGTAAATGTAGTGGCCGATGCTTTGAGTCGTAAATTGTTGCATGTTTCTGCTATGATGGTGAAAGAAATGGAGCTAATTGAGCAATTCAGAAACTTGAACGTGGGTATGTAAATATATACTCCAAAGAAAATGTCTCTTGAGGTGTTGACGGTAGCTAATATGTTCCTTGAAACCGTGAAATTGCAACAACCCAAGGATGAGTACTTGATTGAGATGAAGGAAACTCAAGCTAATGGGAAAAAATTATTTTTGACGGAAGGCCATGATGGCATTTGGCGTGTGAAGGGCTGAATTTATGTTCCATCTGGTGGTGATTTAAGAAGATTAGTACTTCAAGAAGCTCACAAGAGTGTGTTGAGCATATATCCTGGTGGCACAAAAATGTATCAAGATCTGAAGAAGAATTTCTGGTGGCCCAGTATGAAACGGGATGTGGCTAATTGTGTAGCCTCTTGCATTATTTGTCAAAAGGTTAAGGTTGAGCATCAGAAGCCATCTAGTTATTTGAGACCTCTTGATATCCCCGTTTAGAAGTGGGACGACATTGCTATGGACTTTGTTTCTGGATTACCCAGAACACGTACTGGAAATGATGCTATATGGGTGATTGTTGATCGATTGACGAAGTGTGCTCACTTCTTGCCCATGAATATGAAGAGTTCTTTAGATAAATTAGCATAATTGTACATTAAGGAGATAGTTAGACTACATGGTGTACCCTTGAGTATTGTGTCGGATCGCGACCCGCGGTTTACTTCCCGATTTTGGGGAAGCTTGCACGAGGCAATGGGTTCTAAGTTGAAGCTTAGTTCGGCATATTATCCACAAACGGATGGACAATCTGAGCTAACAATTCATAGCCTTGAAGATTTGTTGCGGGCTTGTGTATTGGAGCATAATGGTTGTTGGGAAAGATTCCTACCACTAATTGAATTTACATACAACAATAGTAATCATAGTTCTATTGGTATGGCTCCTTATGAAGTGTTATATGGTCGGAAAAGTAGAACTCTGTTGTGTTGGCTTGAAACTGGTGAGAGTTTGGCTTTGGGGTCGGAGTTGATTGGGGAGACAAATGAACAGATTAAGATGATACAAGAAAAGATGAAAATTACCTAAGATCGTTAGAAGAGTTATTATGATAAAAGGAAGAAGCCACTTGAGTTCCAAGTTGGCGATCATGTGTTTTTGAGAGTATCAAGAGATAATGGTATTGGAAGAGCTTTAAAGAGCAAGAAATTAAGTCCTAAGTTCATTGGACCCTATGAGATTCTTGAACGAATCGGTGATGTGGCTTATCAGATCGCACTTCATCCGCGTCTTGCGAATCTGCATAATGTGTTTCATGTGTTGCAGTTGAGGAAGTATATTCTTGATCCCTCGCATGTAATCCCAATTGATGATGTTGATGCGCGAGATGACTTAACTATTCCTCCTATTTTTGTTCTTATTGTCGAACGCTCCGTGAAGAAGCTACGGAACAAATTGGTACCTTTTGTAAAACTTGCATGGAAGCATGGAAATATGGAGACGTTCACATGGGAACGTGAAGACAATATAAGAGCACGGTACCCCGATATGTTCGAATCCGGTATGTTAAATTTCGAGGACGAAATTTTCTTTTCGGTGGGGTGGATTGTAACACCCTAAATTTTAAAAAAAGGATTAATTAAGGAGATAAATATTAAATAATTATATTTAGGTTATTTAATGTTCTAAAATATTAGAAATAATTAAATTAAGATTTTTGGGGACTACTCATAATTTATTGGAGCCGAATAGGTTGGATTTATGCCCGATTAAAATATAGGTGTCGGACCAAGTATCTCTGATCGAGGTGATATTGGTCAGGGCTGTTAAGGATATTATTGGAAATCTGAATATGTATTCAGAATAATTTTTGGATAAAGTATTGAGCCCGAACTGGGATCCTATTTAATTAAAAACAGAGAATCCTTAATGAGAAGATAAGATTAAATGACAAACTCTCACTTTTCCCCTACATTTTCACGCTGGCCCTCTTTTCTCAGCAAACATCTTTCTTCTCTTCTGTTCTACTCTCCCACTCATCTTCTTCTCTTCTTCAAAATCCACAAGGAGGTGGTGTGCCCTTTCTCCTTGCCATTTTCGTTTTCTTGGAGCTTGCAAGGAGAGTTTGGAGCTTGAAGTCTCACCCCCTTTCTCCCCATTTTCGTGTGGCTCCATTCCCCTTTTGAAAACCCACCCCCTTCTTCTGTTAAGGTAAACTCTTGCTATTTCTCAAGAGTATGAACTATGAGTTTTTGGGTTTGGATGTTGGGAAAGTGATTTAATAAGTGTAGTTTGTGTAGAGAAGCCTTAAATATGTAAACACTAAGATGGGTTATCATAAATACAAGCCTTAGTGGAAATAAATGAGGAAGGTGAATGTATGGTTGGAAGGTGATGAAGAATAAATGGGTATTAATGAGTGTTGTTGGGTTTTAAAGAAACCCTAAACCTATGATTTGGGGGAAATGTGAAATAAGAGTGGAGAAACATTTATTGTGTTAGATAATTGTTATTGGTGAGGTGAAATGATGTTATTAATGGTGAATGACCATTAATAAAGCTTAATAGTTGATAATGGTTGTTGGGAACCATTAATATGGGAACCTATTAATGGGTTTGACATTAAAAATGCATAATAATAAATGTAGGCACCTAATCCATGGTGATTATGGTGGATTGAATGAAATAAATGGGAATTGAGAGTTAAAATGCTAGAAGACACCAAGTTGATGAATATATGAACATTGAAATCTTGGTGGTTTGAATAGAAAATTAATTATGTGATATATTGTGATGTAGGAAAGAACCCCATCGACGAGGCGGCACATTCAGACCGTATTGATTACTACTTCTCTTGAGATAGGAGGGGGTAACTATTCTACATGAATGATTTCATCCATTGATGATGTGAAAATATGTATATATGATTGTGTTTGATGATTGCTTGGGTAGATGATGTGATGATTCCATGATTTGAGTGCATTTAGAATGATTGATGTTATGTGGCATACGTTTGGGATGATGAATATGATATTATGTTGAACATGTCGATGAAGTATGTTATGATGGTTTGAGACCATGTTTTGAATTAAAGTCAATGATGTGAATTATCCCAAATATGTATATGTGAATTAATAAATGTGATTGCCACTAACTATCGATGTGTATAAGTTCCAATGCGAATTGGTAAAGATTGAGAATATTGAAATCCACTAAGTGGTAGTAGTGAATGAACGATTGATTGAGCGACATTTAGGATGCACAGTGTGAGAATGCATTGATTGGAATTTGCATCCATGGCATATCATAAGCTGTCTATATAGAATGTTAGGGGTTCCAATAGGCAGGCACAGTAGGAGGGTGACCCAGTGCACGGGTATACTGTTATTGCTCCCTAGTGATTTGGGGAATCACGAAGCTACCCTTAGTTTGGTGACGAGGTACCCTATGTGGCAGGCCTTGTGGGAGGGCAGCTCTGTGATGAGTAGTTTACCTCGGTGTCCGACGGGGCACGGCTCCCTTGATGTGTGTTCGGGGGAGGCCCGTAGCACTTTGTCAAGTAAGGCCATAATGTTGATCCACAAGTCACGGGGTGACAAGTGCTACAGATGGGCAAGAGTGATTTGGTACCAGTAAAAGTATGATGTTGTAAGCATGCATGAATTGAGATATATGTGTACATATTTTACTAATGCATTAGGGGCATAGTAGCACACCTATGCTTGTCCCACATTTGATATGTTGTTGTGTCCCACAGTCGGATCTGAAACATCCTAAGGAAATTAAATAAAACCTGAAACAAAAGAAAATTTTTTCCCCAAATTCCGCACGACCAACAGGGAAAAACTGGAACAAGAACCTGACCAAGGAAAGGAAAAACCGAGACGGAACGCTCCCGTGTTAGCAAGACTCCCAATCGTTAAAACAATGGTCAGCGGAAGGAAGTGCCTAAGCGGACCACGATTCGCTGGAGCGAAACCTTATTCGCCCAAGCGAACAAGGCACTCGGATAATCTCGACCACTCGGGATTTGACTCAGGTCCACTCGGTATTTCACATCACTCGGTATCGAAGCTTAAGTTCACTCGGTAACCTTATCACTCGCAATCCAAACTTAAGTTCACTCAGGAATTATCCCCTCAGCCATTACACTCGGAAACTATAAGTTCTCCCCACTCGGAATATTTTCCTCAGTCTCGTATCACTCGGAAATGTTCCACATATTTTTCACTCGGCTTACTTAATCCTTCATACCTTGAAAATTCTACGGGGTCAAGTTTTGCTTAAAGATTTTAAGACTCCATTCACTCGGAAATACTCTAGCTCCTTTCCACTCGGGGAATTTCGAATAAGTTCATACTCGGGAAGTCTTTAAGTCAAATTCCCACTCGGAATTACATGTATCTGACAAAGGAAGGGAAAACAAAAACCGACAGTGGAAGAACCAAGCTCAAGCGAAACCAATCAGCGTTCACTCGCTCAAGCGAGACCCAAACTCGCTTGGGTGAGACAGCCCATCTCGCTCGGCGAAACACCATTCGCTTAAGCGAACCAACCCAAAACCTTCATCCCATTCACACTCGCTGGGGCGAACCCTTATTCGCTGAAGCGAGTAACCCCACTCAGTATAACTTAACCTCAATTCACTCGGGGTATATTATCCATTCTGCACTCGGGTAATACATTGACCCATTCCTACTAGGAGGAATTCACCAAGTTAAGTCACACTCGGACTTATTCTATACTTACCCACTTGGAATCGCCCAACCCTTCTTCATTCAGAAGAGGGTCTCATATCTCACATCACCCGGATTTACCTTAGTCCTCACTTACTCGGAATCACGCAAGCGTTATACATTCAGTAGAAAATAACCGTACACAACTTAGATATTTACCCGCATCATTACCCACTGAACCAGATAAAATACTTAACATTATATATATTGAAATATATTTGGTTTTACTCTCAATACCGAGAGAATTCAAATCCCACGCACTAAAGTAGAAAGTTAGACTAAGAGCCGGCCAAGGCTATATAAAACCATCTATACAATATATATATATATATGTATATCTCCACTATACAATGTACTTCCAGCAATCGGTGTTCTCCCATCATTCCACATTCCGAGCAACATCCACTGAAATATGGCCACAATAGGGGTGAGCTTATACATATAAAATGACAGTAATGACTCGGAAAACCTCAAGAATTCCACAACACAACATTAACTCATCAATCAATCTATCATATGCACTGTCATTAAATGTATCCACATACGACAATCATTCAATCGGAATTTATTCAAATATCACATAGCCATGTCAATCATATTCCCTTATACACATAACCGCATTGAGCTCATCAAAAGTATAAGTGTGCACACATAAGTTTTCAGTCGGATCCGATCAGTTTTATTAAGTTTTATGTTGCAACATAGGCTCCAAGCCTTTTTCTCAGCTCTAAGCTGATCCGGCCATTTTACTGGTACCAAACCGTTTGCCCTCACACGTAACACAATCGCTCCAAGCGACAACGGGAGTGTTACGGGCGACCCCGAGTCCAACTCGGTAAGCTTGCCTTGAGTCCAACCCAAGGTCTTTAACCAAGCGTCCAACGCTGGTCCACGAGTGTTTCACTCGGTATTTCCTTGAGTCCAACCCAAGGTCTTTTATTATTTTTCCCATGTATATTCATAAGTACAATAGAGGCATTTCACTCGGTAAAACTGTATATCACATGCATCATATATATTCATGTTTTCATATGTATAAAAATCCCCACAGGAATCAACCAACAGTCCCACAATGTACACTCGGCGTTAGCAATATCAATACATATACAACATGTTGTTAAATGTTAAGCTTCACACGGGACTGGGCATAACAAATCGTAACGCATGCACTCGGCCAACACAAATCCAGTACATTTTCATGCATTCACACGTTTACTAACACATATTTCATGGACGGAGAAGGATATAACCTTACGTGACTCAGCTATCATACACACACGCCCGGTATTCGAAAGCCATCATCATATGATTCACACAATCAACATATACACAACTATAAAATAAACATGTCATACAGTACTTTCACCCGGGATCCGTCCATAACTATGCATTTAAGATGTAAAGCTCCCCCTACCTTCTGAAAAGAGATAAGAAACTCCTCTATTTTCAGAGTTAACCCGTGCTCTGCTTTTCCACACTGATTTCATTATTCCCACGCTTCCACAGTCACTCTCTCCTGCTCAGAAACCGTCACACCAGTTGAACACCACACACGCAGCTTGTGAGACTGGAAGCTGTTCCTCTACCGAACGATCCCTCCTTGCCAATAGTGGGGAACCTCAAGTCCTCCATAACACCACAGTTGCAACTGACTGACGAAGAAGAACGAAGAAGAAGGAAGGAGAAGGAGGAAAAAGAAGAAGAAGTGCAGAGGAAAAGGAAAGGTCCAGCGGGGATTTTTGAGAGAATGAAGAAGTGGTTCCTTCAGCACATGAGCCAAGAGAAAGTAGAGAGTAAGCGGGTGGGAGAATGTGCGATGGCAGCCCCATCAAATCACATGTCATTTCTCATTACTCCCATCAGCATCAAGTTCTCTTATTTCAAATTAATTCTTAATTAATAATTAATCCTAGCTTGCAATAAATCTTAATTTTAATCTAGTCATTTATTTAATTAGGATGTTACAGGATCCGCATTTGATAATAATTCCTTTGTGCATATGCATTAGCTATAAGAGCATTTGCATATAGCTGGAGATATGCCTAGTTGAAAGCCTGTGATGGCGATGGATGATTGAGATATAAAGAGGAAAGAATTATGATACTAACATTATGTGTATGATGATATTATTGAGAATACCAATGATTTGAATATATATGTTGTGGATGTGTATCTTAAGTATATAGCCTGTTGCTATGAATGATATAGTATGTGAATGAAAATTATGGCGTTCTTGTGAAGTGTATCATGTATGAATATGTATAGATATCATCATAATGTATGACTTTGATACATTTGGATTATGTTACTCACCTCCTAGTTGCCATTTTTAAGTTTGATATAGGTATGTTGTAAAATCCTACTTTTTCGAGGTTGAGGATTAGTGAAGGTAAATGTGGAAGGAATATGGGTGAGCCATGGCCGGTATATATGTATTCATTTTTTATAGCTTATAGTGTATATATGCTTATTTTGTAACTACTTTGATGATTGTTGATTTTGGAGGTCATGTAGGAAAATGAGACCCTTGTGTGTATGACTTATTTTCATTAATGACCTTAACAATGTATGAATGATAAATGTGACGTGGATTCTGGCTAAATTTGATGAATGAATGAAGGTTTATATGAAAAATTGTGTTTTACACAGCATATATAGTAATAAGCTTATTTAGAATGTGATCCATGAGTTGGAATGAGAATTTATGAGTATGATTGTTTGGAGCAAGTTTTATATGCCTAGTATGATGTATATGATGTGTTAGATTTGATCAAATTGGCTTGGAAAGAGATTTTGTATATTGGGTTGTGAGGATTTAAGTTTTCTGTATAAGACCTGATAATCTCGCTCAAGCGAGATGGATTCTCGCTCAAGCGAGAATCCCTTGCATGAGTTATATGGCCTCTGGCCAATTCTCGCTTAAGCGAGAGTGGTCCTCGTTCAGGCGAGATAACCCTGCATCAGATATATGCATACTAGACGTTTCTCGCTCAAGCGGGTTCGCCTCCACTCAAGCGAGTGCAGTGTGGAGTTGTTGTGGACGAGATTCGCTTAGTCGAATTGGTGTCTCGCCCAAGCGAGATTGCTTATGTATCAGGTAAGAGCTACTGGATGAATTTCGCTCAGGTGGGCCTGGCCTCGCTCGAGCGAAATAAGGGCAGTGAGGTTTTGTGTTTTTTTTTGCTTAAGCGAGCTTGCCTCGCTCAAGCGAGTGAGCGTGATTTCAATTCTGGAGCATTTTCGCTCACGCTAGCTTGCCTCGCCCAAGCGACCCCTGTGGATCTCACTCAAGCGAGATCCCCTGATTCCAGTTTTCTCATTTTTGGCTTCTTTGCTTCCATTCTCTTGCTTGTTTTGGAATCCTTTGGTCATGAAAATGATATTATTATTATTATTATTATTTTATATTTCTAATGTTTATAAATTGAGGAGGCATCTTTCATCCTTTTTTGGTTTAATAACTCTTAAATTTAATTACATCTTCTGCTTTTCCCTTGTGACGGTCTCGAGTCCGATCGTCCAAGGAGCACTTTGATACCTTCTCATATCTTCACATATGAGGTAGGTTGTTAAATGATCTGGGGTAATTACTTGGTATTATATTTATTTAATTTCTTCTACTTATAATTATTTTAAATCACAAAAAATTTACCCCTAATTTTAGGGGTGTTACAGGTGGTGTTCAGGTGGAAGATACTGGGGGTGATGTGGTTCAAGGTCAAGATACTAAAGGTGATGGTGTTTAGGGTCAAGATGCTGAAAGCGATGTTGTTCAGGTGGAGGCTATGCATGGTGTTGGAGTTCAGGTAGATGTTGTACATAAGGAGGGTGATAGCGTTAAGGCTATACATTGGTGTGGTTGAATGCGAGAATACTGATGCATGGAAGTGGTTACTAGACTTACTAATGGGGGATCTGGTAGAAGAGAGGTCTGCAAGGAGTTCATATTCATATAAGAGCAGCAGAAGGTAATTGCCTCAAATATTTCAATATAGTCCCCTATATATAATTAGTTGTATCATTCTGGTCCCTTATAAATGTTAAGTTATTTCATTTAGGTCCTCTATATCTGTTTAGTTGTTTCAGTTTGGTCTGCGTACCTGTGACTTGATTTCCTCTATTTTACTTGCAATAAGCAGGGTGTGCAACATGCATTGGAGGAAGTTATACCTGGTGTTGAGCAAAGGTTCTGTATGAGACACATTTATAATAATTTCAGGAAAAGGCACCCAAGCAAGAAATTCAAGGACCTGATGTGGAAGGAAACTAAATGTACATACACTTAGGCCTAGAAGAGACAAATACTGGAAATAAGGACTGTGAATGAGGATGCCTATAAGGAACTAATCAAGCTGCCACTTAGACATTGGAGTATGTCCAGATTCAGTTTCAATGTAAAATTTGACATATTGGTCAATAACGTTAGAAACCTTTAACTCTGTCATATTGGGTGTGAGAGAAAAGCTCATAATCACCATGATTGAGGAGATAAAAACCTATATGATGGAGAGATAGGCTAACAACAGAACAAAAAGGATGGGGAAAGGTAAAGCGTGTCCACGGATAATGAAGAAGCTTGAGAAGGAAAAACAGTTAACTAATGTGTGGCTTGTGAGATAAGTTTTTTTTTTGTAATTTTAGCATGCATTTCTTTCCGAATATGATATGGTGTTCTTATAGGTGGTCCGGGGACAAACTTTACAAGGTCAAGCATCTGGAAAAAGGAGGGGAAAAATTCATTATTGATTTAGGTGGGAGAGAATGTTCATGCATGATATGGATGCTCACTGGGATACCATGCACCCATGCACTAGCATGTATGAGAGAAATAAAAATGATGAGCTAGCCACTTGCATTTCCCCAATCTACTCAAAGGCCAAATACGCAGCATCCTACAAGCCAATTATCTATCCCACACCTCGATAGAACATATGGGAACCAACTGGCTAGAATAACATACTCCACCCACCTTACAAGAGACAAACAAGTAGACCAAGGAAGTCAAGGAGAAAGGATAAAGTTGAAATGAATGATATTCGCATGTCAAGGAAGGGCCTAACCTCCAAATGTAGTATATGTAAGAAACCAGGCTACAAGAAGACCACATGCCCTTCTAAACCAATACCACAAGACACCTAAACTGAAATCCCACCACCAAACCTAATGAGGACATCATAAGGGAGGACCCACACACCCTTTTGGATTAAGGATTGGAGGCTTATAAAGGACCCTTAATAAGGGCTAAGTCCAAAAAGGGAAAGGAAGCTATCCACCAAGCCCTAACTTCCTTCATCACATTATTTGATGGGCCTAAGCCCAAGGAGGACACTTGGAAGACTTACATGTATTCATCATATAATATTACATATACTTAGGTTTTCTAGTGTTTAGATTTTATTTGGGCCTTACTAGGCCAATTAGTCACTTTAGGGCCATGTACTCTCATTTCGGGCCATGTATAGGCCATCTCCTTTCCTTTTTGTAGTTTTGGACTTAGGATCCATTAACCAAGCCCATTTTCCCTCCCTTGGCCAAAATGCTCTAGGCCTATATAAGGGGCTCTCCTTTTGTAAAATTGTTACACATTAATTTATTTTTGAGATTTAGACACTTTTGAGTGCAAACTTAGTGAGAGATTCTCCTCTTTCTCTCTAGGATTAGAGAGACTTTTACAAGCTCTTATCCAAGGGGTCTCTCCCTCCCTTGGTGGCGAGTGGAGTTATCTTCCATTCCTTGGAAGTGGCCTCCAACCCATTCATTCCATTTCCTTAACCTTTCTTCTTCCTTTCCACCTTTCTCCTACTATTTCCTTCCTTCCTTTCCATCAATTTTCATCCTCATCCTTATATTTTTTCTATTTTATGTTTCAGTTTCCATTTGAAGAAGAAGAAATCCACATTGCTTTGAAGGTTGAAAAAGGAAGAGGACCTAGATCCAACCCCTTCCAAGGAGAGTAGAAGCTTCTCCTACATCATTTGGTATCACTTGAGCCTTGGAGGTTATTTTCTTACTTCTTCTTCCTTTTTCATTTTGATTTCAATTCTTTTGGCTGCCTGGTTGTTTATTTTGTTTCATGTCATAGTCATCTTGTTGCCATGATAAAAGTAGAAAAAGCATAAAAATTGTGAAGTTCTTTGTATGTTGTGTCATTTTTCTTCAAATTTTGCATCTTGAATTTGTAGAGTCTAGTTTTATGATATCATCTACCTTAGTTTGTGTTTAGAATTCTGAGTTTGGCACATTTGTTACTTCGGTTTACTAGCTCCCACATTAGTTGTGTGTAGTTGTTACTTGTTAGAGCCAAATAGGTGTGTTTTTATGCCTTTTGGAACCTTTTCTTTTGTTCTAGAAATTTTGTTTTGATTCAACTTGTAGAAGTGCAAAACCATGTGGTCGAGTTACTAATGTCATCTTTTAGTAACTCTAAAAAGGTTCCAATTCTTGTGTGTTAGGAGGCCTCACTTTAAGGCTCTCCAAAGTTAACTCATTTTTAGGTTCTTAGAAATCTACTCTTAGTTTCTCTTCTAGGTTTATTTTCAATTTCAAGCACATTAGGTATATCTTTTATTTTGGTTTGCATATTGTGATTGCATAAAAGAAAACTTGTCAAAAAGAATTATTAGCCTTCCATTCATTATAGTGGAAGAAGGTTGCATCTTTCCCTAAGCAAAAGAGTGACAATTGAACTTAGTAAAGCTAGCTTGTTGAATTTGGTTTTGGACTAGATAGTTGGTGTTAGTGTTACAAAATTGTAAAAGGAAACAAAGAGAAAAGTAATACAAAAGCCAAAAGAAAAAGAAAACCCTACACCTCAAAATTAAGTAAAAGGGTAGTAAAATAAAAAGTGTGAAAGTAGACCTTTTAGCAAAAAGTTTGAAAAGAAAAACACCAAAGCATTTGTCATTAACTTCTTTTCGAAATTCCAAAGCCATAAAAGAAGTGATTGCTAGTTAATACATTACACATTTTCATTTAAACTTGCTTGCTTAGTAGTTGCAACTCTAGAGTCTTCTAGGTTTAGCCTGTTACCTTAGCCTTTGTTCTTGCATTTTATTTTGTTGTTTGTCTTGTTTTGTCTCATCATTTAATTTTTTGAATTCTAAGTAGTGTACCTTCATTCATTTTAGCTTTTGTTGATTTGTGTCTTGTCAAAATAAAAAAAATCCAAAAACACTCCATTTGAGTAGCTTTCTTCAAATTACCATTTTTAGTTTGTCTTTATTTTCTCTATTAAGTTTTATCTTTTGAGTTGTCTTCTTTTCATATTCAAGATACTTTTACTCAATAACAAGGAGGGTAGTATCTTGAGACACTTGAGATTGGTGTGGAAATTGCCTTAGTCTCTTGACTCCTAAGAGAAGGGATACACTTGAGAGAATACACTTGAGAGGTTTTAAATTTTGTGTTAGTTTTCTTAACTAAATTTCGTTTGGAGTCTTTGTTTATGTTGTTTGTAGGTGAGGTGGAGCTTCTACATTCCAAGTGAAAACATTGAAGACCATTGTAAAGGAAGCAAAAGCCTTGTATTAATTAGAAGCTTAGGAAAATTTTTGAATTCTTAGAACTTTGTAGTAGGAATTTGGTCTTGTATTTTGGACACCAATTGGACTTTGGACTTTGGACTCTATTAACTTTCAATTTCTTTTGGGTAATTTTGAAATTAGTCTAGAGCATTTGCATTTGTTTGTTAATTGGTTAGTTGTTAGTTGGTTAATTAGTTAATTGGTTACAACTAGAAGTAGTTAGTTAGTTGTTGGTCTTAACTAATTTGGTTAGTTAGTTAGTGGTTGGAACTAATTTTAGTTAGCCTAACTGACCTCAACCGAATTCTAGTTGGCATAACTAAACCCCATAACCAAATTTAGTTAGTAGTTAGAGTGGTTAGACTTAGTTCCAACCATCATAACTAAATAACTAATTTTAGTTAGGCACTAGTGCAAAATATAGATACGAGGACAGGATTTAAGGACGGTCATAGGGGACCCGTGGTTAGAAAAGAGGCGGTGGCATTTTTGTGATTTTGACGAAGGCTTTTCAACACGGTTGTACGCGAACCGTGCTCGTAAGTAGTTTCCAAGACGGTTATCTTCAAACCGTGCTTGTAGGCCAGTTAATTTAATTTTTTAAAAATTTTTCATGTCACATACGAGCACGGTTACACTGTAACCGTGCTTATAGGCCTGCTTTTCAAACACGGTTGGTCAGATCCGTGCTTAAAGGGCTTTAAAATAAATTTTAAAATTTTAAAGGGTCACTTACCAAGACGGATGCATGTAAACCGTGCTTATAGGGTGCCTTACCAAGACGGTTCATGCTAAACCGTGCTTATAGGTTACACTTTTTCTCTTTTCAAGGTCCGTTCCTCTTCCCTCTCTCTGTATATTTCGAGTTTCCCTCCTCTTGAACATTTCGTTTCACGAGGCCCCCTTCATCTTCATTTCCATTTCCCTGCATTTTAAATCAACATCACGAGGTCCCATTCATCTTTCTTCCCATTTCGTTGCATTTCCCCTCCAAACCGAGGCCTCCTTCATCTTGCTTTCCATTTTGTTGCATTTCCCCTCCTTCACGAGGCCTCCTTCATCTTTCTTTCCATTTTGTTGCATGTCCCCTCCTTCAAGTTTAATCTTCATCCTTCTTTCCATTTCGTGTTTCCCTCCATCCTTCCCCCTCAAAGTAGCAAGCTTCATCCTTCCTCCTTCTTCCATTGGGCAACAAGGAAGCTTATTGTCTCTTCCACGAAGGCTTCCGTTTGTACACGCTTGTTGAGGTTCTTCCTTAAACCCATTCTCCTCCTTTGGTTATTTTGGTTGGAAATTTGTTTATGATGCAATGTTAGTGGTATTTGGAAAATGAGAATGTTAAGATTAATGTTGTTTGCTATAAGTTAATGTTGTTAGTTATAGATTAGGAATGCTTATGATAAATTTATTTTGGGTTTCTGTGTTTATTAATTTGGGTATCTAAATTTAATTAAAATTAAAAAGATAATATTTTGAAGTAAATAAAAACATTAAAATTAATTAGTATTATTCCTTAGATTAGTTTAAAAAAATTCAATATATAAAAATTGAAAAGTTCAATTAAATAAAAAGTTAGTTGTAAGAGTAAAATAATAAATTGTATTAAACATGAACATTGTAACAAAATGAAATAATTCCATAATTAATGTTGATTAGGCAATTTAAGATTTATTAAATACATAATTAATGTTGATTAGGCAATTTAACATTGTAACATAATAATAAGTAGTTTTGTTTATTATTCAAGACCCCAATATTACATTGGAAATCTAATTTGTACCCGACTAAATTAAAAAATTGGTAGTGGTAAACTAATTAGTGTCTTTAGTTTTAAATCTTAATTTTGTTTTGTGAATTGTGTTTGGCAATTATGATTTGTTATTTGTTTATGATGTGATAAGTTTATTTAGTCCCCTTTATATGAGTTTGTGATTTATTAATTTTATGAGCGAACCATAGTTTCCCGTTTGAGATTCGACACAAATGGTAATTAAATTAATTGATTCCATCGTTTGTGTTGAATCTTGAATTGTCTGTTTAGACAGTTTGGGATGAACAATTTTTTTATGCGTCATTGCTATGTACAAGTTAGGACTTATTTTAAAATTTGATAAAGTTTTGGTTAGTTAAGTTTTGTATTGTTCTCTGGGTGCATATTTGATTGTGGTTGAATTTGATTTCACCACTTTCATTTCGTGTACTTAGAGACCAATGCGAAATGCTGCCGAAATTTTATCAAATTTTAAAATGACTCCTAAGTTGTATGTGGTTATGAGGTATAGAAAAATTTTCATCCTGAATGGGTAGGACCACCACCTTTGTGAAGAAAGTAAGATTCATAGCACCGTTAAATTTACGGGTATTGTAAACAGAGAGTATGGATCGAAGTTGGATAGCTGCATCACGTATAAGTCCAGAATATGAAGGTGGAGTTGAAACATTCATAGAGTACGTGATACGAAATGCTGAAGAGGTGAATGGAATGTATTTTTGCCCTTGTGTTAAATACTTAAACATGCGCCGACTAGAATTGACAGAGGTGCGAGAACATCTGTTGTGTGATGGATTTCTTCAGAGTTATACGCGATGGATATGGCATGGTGAACATGTTGAGGTGCCAAGTACTAGTTTTCAAACAAAAGACCAAAGCTTTGCTAATGAGGTTGATGATGACATGGATGACCGACTTGAGGATATGATCCGTGATGTAGGGGTAGAAAGTTTTAAAAGAGCTCACGTATATGCGAGTCTATGTGAGGATTCTGAAAAGCCGCTGTATCCGAATTGCTCTAATTTCACGAGGTTGTCAGCAGTTTTACGATTATTTAATTTGAAAGCGATAAATGGGTGGACAGATAAAAGCTTCACTGACTTGCTTAAGTTGTTGAAAGAAATGCTCCCAGTTGGTAACACTTTGCCAAATCGTAACTATGAGGCTAAAAAGGTGTTGTGTCCTATGGGCTTGGAGTATACGAAGATACATGCATGCCCAAATGATTGTGTATTATACCGTGGTGAGTACGAAATGCTGCATCGATGTCCTAGATATGGGGTGTCACGATATAAGAAGAAAGAGGTTGATTCTGATGATTTCTGCAAAAAAGGGTCTCCTGCGAAGGTGTTGTGGTATCTCCCTATAGTTCCACGACTAAAGCGTCTATTTGCCAATGCAGATGATGCGAAGCTTATGAGATGGCACGTTGATGAAAGGGTTGTTGACGGATTAGTTAGGCATCCGGCAGATGGATTACAGTGGAAGAAAATGGATACGATGTTTCCAGATTTTGCCTGTGACCCAAGAAATGTTAGGCTTGCACTAGCCACAGATGGCATGAACCCATATGGGAACCAAAGCACAAACCACAGTTCTTGGCCTGTTTTGTTGTTTGTTTACAACTTGCCGCCGTGGTTGTGCATGAAGCGGAAGTACGTTATGTTATCAATGATGATTTCTGGTCCACGACAACCAGGGAACGACATTGATGTATACTTATCTCCGTTAGTTGAAGACCTGAAAATGTTATGGGTAGAGGGGGTTGATGTGTTTGACGGGCTAACAGGACAATCATTCAATTTGAGGGCCATGTTATTCTGTACGATCAATGATTTTCCAGCGTATGGTAACCTCTCGGGCTATAGCGTCAAAGGACATAAAGCGTGTCCTGTATGTGAGGAGGGAACTAGTTCTGATCGACTACATCATGGAAGGAAAAATGTTTATCTTCGACACCGTAGGTTTCTCACACCTAATCATCCACTTCGTAGGTTGAAGAAGTCGTTCAATGGTGCACAAGAGTTTGAAATGCCTCCCCAGCCGTTGTCTGGTCGACAAGTATATGAAAAGGTGAAAGAAGTGAATGTGGTTCTTGGTAAGTCTGAGAAGCAGTCTATCTCAAAAAACACATGGAAGAAAAGGTCAATATTTTTCGATCTGCCATATTGGAAAGAGCTTGATGTGAGGCACTGTATTGATGTGATGCATGTGGAGAAAAACGTGTGTGATAGTTTGGTTGGAACCCTGTTAAACATACCTGGAAAAACGAAGGATGGCCTGAATTCACGTCTGGACTTGGAGTTGTTGGGTATACGTGAGGAGTTGCACCCACAAGTAAAGGGCAAACGAACATACTTGCCGCCAGCATGTCATACCTTGTCTAGAAAAGAGAAGCAAAGTTTGTGTGAATCGTTGCGTAGTGTCAAAGTTCCATCTGGGTACGGTTCCAATATCAACACTTGTGTTTCCTTGAAGGATCTGAAGTTAGTTGGTTTGAAGTCACATGATTGTCATATGCTGATGCAACAATTTCTACCCATTGCCATTCGTGGCATTCTCCCTCAAAATGTCAGACATGTGATAACAAGGGTGTGTTTATTTTTCAATGCCATATGTGCCAAAGTAATCGCCCACGATGAGTTGGGAGCGTTGGAACAGGAAGGGTTTCTTATACTATCCCAGTTAGAAATGTATTTCCCTCCTTCATTCTTTGACATAATGGTACATTTAATCATCCATTTAGTGAGGGAGGTTCGTTTGTGTGGGCCAGTGTTCTTGAGGTGGATGTATCCTGTTGAGCGATACATGAAAATTTTGAAAGGTTATATGAAGAACCAACGCCGTCCCGAAGCATCGATAATAGAAAGGTACATTGCAGAGGAAGCAATTGAGTTCTGCACAGATTATATGTCACAGGCTGAAAGCATTGGTATTCCGAAGACTCGTCATGAAGGGCGATTGGATGGGAAAGGTACCATTGGCAAAAAAATTAAAAGCATGTCACGTGATGAAGTACTCCAAGCACACTTTTATATTTTGAACAACACAGACGCTGTGCTCCCGTATTTAGCTGCACATAAAGACATAGTCAAAAGAAACAACCCTAGAATGGCTGAAAAGTGGGTGTTGAACGAACACAACAAAACGTTCATGCAGTGGTTCAAAATGACCCTTCTTAAAGATACATCTGCTTCTGAGACGTTGCATCGATTGGCACTAGGACCTAACTTTGATGTAATCACTTATTGTGGCTATGACATAAATAATTATTCTTTCTATACAAGGATTCAAGATGACAACAGTACGGTGCAGAACTCTGGAGTTATGGTTGTGGCCGAATCAATGCACTTTTCCACGTCAAAGGACAAAAACCCTGTCATGGCTGAGTTATGTTATTTTGGTGTCATTGAAGATATATGGGAAGTTGATTACGGTCGTTTCACAGTGCCTGTTTTTAAATGTAAATGGGTTGATAGCAAAAGTGGTGTCAAAATAGCTGATTTTGGTTTTACGTTAGTGGACTTAAACAAGGTTGGTCATAAGGAGGAGCCGTTCATTATGGCAGCTCAAGTAAAACAAGTTTTCTACGTTGTTGATCCATCCGATAAACGGTGGTCAGTTGTTCTTCAAGGTAGACACAACATTGAGGATCCATGTCTTGATGTCCTAGACATACCTTGTCTAACAACACGTACACCAACAGATGTTGTGGATGATCTCATAGACGATATAGTTGCGACTCGAAATGACCACCAGGAGGGTCTATGGGAAACATAGGGTATGGTTATATATTATGCATCATGTTTATATATCATTCGTCATGTTTATATATCATTCGTCATGTTTATATATCATGCGTCATGTTTATATATCATTCGTCATGTTTATATATCATTCGTCTTGTTTTTTTTTGAACAGATACCTATGGCTGATCAGGATTCACATGTGAGATCTGACTCCCAGAGCACAGATTCCTCATCTAGGAGGAGAGGTGTTACTCGGATGACCAGTGTTGCACTTAGGCGCCGTCATGGTCAGAGGACCCATGTTGACATTGATATTTGCACCGGGAGGACTTCAGGACCCAACGCCGCCAAGTTTCAGAGTTACTTAGGTGTCTTGGCACGGACGAAGGTGTCCATCATTATCCCTGATTGGGATAGTGTTGAGGAGGTCGTGAAGAATGCAATTTGGGCTGATGTTGTTGTAAGTATAATTATCTGTACATTTATTTACTCGTATTGTACTTTTTTATGCCTAATAATCTCATCCTTGATTATTTTGCACTTGTAGGATGCTTGGGATATTCCTGCAGTTGATACACTACGCAGGAAGATCATGTCTGAGATCGCTGACCGATGGAGGACATTCAAGAGCAACCTGACCTCCACGTATATTTTAATTTTAAAATATCAATGTTTAAACTCAACATTTTTTAAGTTATCAATTAGTTAATTCAAATATTGTGTAATTATAGGTATGTCTACGGGAAGAAGCAGGGTGAGTTTCCTGGAGATAGATACACATCCATAGATCGGCAGACTTGGGATGCGTTTGTGGCATCCAGGCACACGGACGAGTTTATGGTATGTATGTTTTACTGATTATGTTTTTCTAGTTATCGGAGAATGTATAACCCATAAATGGCTTTGAATTGTTTTTGATGCAGGCAAGACGCATGAAAGCACAGGAAATTAAGGGGAAAAATGACTGCCCTCACACGTTGTCACGTGGGGGTTACCGATTATTGGAGGATCGGATAGTGCAGGAGAAAGCTATGCAGCGTCAAGGTAGCCACCCTGACGCCACTATTGTGGATCCCCCCTCTCCACCCACACGACATGAAAAATGGAAGCGTGCCAGGACGAAGAAGAGTGGTCAGTACACTTCATCACATGTTGAGGAGGTTGTCTCAAGGATTGTAAGTATAAAGCTTATCACTACTTTTTATGAAACGTTAAATGTCCATCAAACCCTAACACTGATCACTGATTTTTGGTTGCAGGATTCCTTGGTTGAGCAGTCGACCCAAGGGTCATTTGTCCCACATGGTAGGGATGATATATTAACCGCCGCCATCGGTCGACCAGAGCACCCTGGACGTGTACGTGCAGCTGGTCGAGGTCATGGTACGTTTACATTAATAGTCTTAGATTCTGTATGATAACATTTTTATTTCTAATTATTCTTTCTCTGCAGGCCTCCGAAGCTATTTCGGCCATCCAGCCACCCCTTCGCAGTCCATATCTGATTTGGAGAAGACCTTTGAGGAGAAGGTTGCTGCAGTGAAGGCAGAGGCAAAGGAGGAAATGCAGAGGCTGCTTCAGGAGGAGATGGCACGGTTTCGGAGTGAGATGATGGCGTCATTCAGTCAACAATGTCAACCTACGCCACCAGTGGTGGACCCACAGGTTACATTGTACATTATTTAATTGACTCACCTGTGATTCGTTATCATTATTTCTTGAATAACTGTAAAATGTTGTGTAATTATGCAGACTAGGCGGGTCAGCACGAAGGGGTCATGTGCTGCACCTGACGGTGACGATGACGACGTAAATCTTGGAGACTGCCGTCAGTGTGACCTATTTGTGGATGGAGTGGAAGAGCCAGTTGCCATTGGTTCAGTGTATAACCAAGGCCTTTTGGTTCACCATCAGAAATTGCCCGATGGTGTGTCAAGGATTTCGGTTGTACAGGTCCTTCAGGCAGATGCAGTTGTTCCCATTCCAACATCTGAGGTACAAATGGTCGGCCAGGCTGTAGGACACTTCCTTATGTGGCCGACCAGACTTGTGTCAGATTCCGGTCCCCAGGTATGCTCTTTACCCAAGCATCAACTATATATTAAGTTATGGTTTCAATAATCATAAGTTGCTTCTAATTTTTTAACTATTTTAACAGGGTGTTGCCCCATCAAAGAAGCCAGAGCCCCCCCTTGATCCGATAGAACGACTATGGGACATATCGGCTGGGCTTCGCAATTGCACTATCCCGGTCCCATGGGAGGAATCCGTTTTTGGTTTCCCTAGTGCTATCCCAGTGTACATTGCACGACCTGACTTGTGTGAGGTCCTAGTGGGGAACATGATGTTGAACATTTCAGTGATTCAGTGTTGGGAGCTGTAAGTATAATGTATTTTATTCAATGATAGTGTCAATTAAATTTATATTTTTACAACACTAAACGTCTACAAATTTGATTAGGTTTTTACATAGACTTTGCATAGAGAGAGGTGTCGATAACACTTATGGTTTCCTGGAGCCCTCTCTAATACAACTTCGTGGGAACAGCAAGGAGGAGATTCAGGCATACATCCAGAATTGGATGCATGCCTCGAACAAGACTGTGTACCTTGCACCACTTCATAGAGAGTAAGAGTCTAATAAATATTTAGTTATTTATGTCAATTTAATAATGGATTATGTTGTTAATATTCAATGGTACATTGCAGCCTTCACTGGCAACTGTTGGTCATTTGCCCGAAGGACGGCATTGCTGCATGCTTCTGTTCGTTGTATGGGAGTCCTGGTGCGGACTACATGAAAATACTCGACGGGTAAGTTGATTTTTAAAAAATAAAACAACTTAACATAATTGATTAAGTCATTCCATTAACTAAACTGATGTTTTATTCTCTTACAGGGCTTTAATTGGGTACCATCTACTACGCGGCAAAGTGAGCAAGAAAAGACTAGAGTGGGTCTTCCCAAAAGTAAGCACTTCAATAATTAATAAGAATTACTTTTAAAGTTACCTCAATTAGTAACAAAAACAATAACTAATTATGAAATCAATGTATGGTACCTTGTAGTCTTATCGGCAGGATGGCAGCTTTGAGTGTGGGTATTTTGTGATGAAGACGATGCTCACCATTGTCCAATCTGGTATAGTAGACGGATGGACAACTGTAAGTTTTTGCTGCCTACTTTAATTTATTTGGTTTTGACATATTACTATTACAATTTGTTGCTCACTTATTAATGACATTGTTGTCTTCTTTACAGCACTTTCGAGACTCTTCCTCAATGTTTCCTGAAGGATACATTGACGAAATCAGAAACCAATGGGCCACCAGCCTTCTTCAACTCAAGGAAGGAGCCCAATAGACTTCTGTCATTTATTATATTGTTACTGTGTAGTTATATATCTATTAGTGTAGCTTAATTACTTATTGTGCATTTTATATACCATATTTGATGTTTAGACAATTTGATTGAATTTTTTAAAACGTTCATTATTATTTATCATTGGACTGTCTGGGACTGTTTACAGGTTTCTGGGAAAGAATAAAAATCAAATAAAATTTTTTTTAAAAAAAATTAAACTTTTAAGCACGGTTATGGTGTTAACCGTGCTTAAAAGTCACACTTTTAAGCACGGTTATGCTTTAACCGTCCTTAAAAGCCCAGCAGAAACAAGCACGGTTCAAAAGGAACCGTGCTTAAAAGCTCACATACGAGCACGGTTCAAGAGGAACCGTGCTTAAAAGTGCCAATCTACGAAGACGGTTCAGATGGAACCGTGCTTAAAAGTGCCCCCTACGAGCACGGTTAATTTCAACCGTGCTTAAAAGCCCACCTACGAGCACGGTTGGGGAACCGTCCTTAAAAGCCCTTATTTACAAGCACGGTGGGAACAAGCACGGTTCGGGAACCGTGCTTAAAACCCCTCCAGAACCGTGCTTAAAACCCTTTTTTCCACCAGTGAGGGTTTATTAGAGTTAGTTAGTTTGTTGAACTAATTATTGTTAGATAATAGCTTTACAACCAAATTTGTGAACCTTGTCTAGGGTTAGTTACTTGGTTAGTTATAACCTAGGATCCTGATAAAGAACATAAGTAAAGACAACCTAGGACTTGCATAACTAATCATAGTAATACAACCTAGGATCTAACCTAGTACAAGACAACTTAAGTTCTTGTTTCCTTTGGTAGAAACCTAGTACTTGATTCTTAAGATTCTTGTTTGAATTCTTCTTCTTGTCTTACATAAGCATCCTCGACTAGTTTGTTTACAACTTTTGTTTGTGTTGTCTTGTTTTCTTTGACAACCTTAAACCATGTCTTACAGTGATAGGGAAAACAAATCTCTTCTCCATAATATAATGGATAGACTAAATAACATCAACACTAGGTTAACTAACATAGAAAATAGAGATGAGAACCCTAGAACTAGACATCAAAATCAAAGAAATCAAAGGCATGAGAATAGTGATAGTGAGGATGACCATAGGTCTAGAAGACACCATCATAATACTAAAAGAGAAGACCTAGGGTTAAAAGAAGTAAAATTTGAAATTCCCCCATTTAATGGTAAAAGTGATGTTGAAGCTTATCTAGAATAGGAGATGAGAGTTGAACAATTGCTTAATTCTCATCAAATTAAAGAAGCAAAGAAAGTTAGGATAGCCACTTTCTCATTCTAAAACTATGCCTTAGTATGGTGGACTTAAGTGTGTAAGGAGAGAAAGAAAGATAACTTTCCACCAATAGATAATTGGTTAGACTTAAAAGCTCTATTAAGAAAGAGATATGTTCTTAATTACTATAGAGGGGAGCTATTAGCCAAGCTAAATAGACTCACCCAAGGGTCAAAAAGTGTAAAAGATTACTACAAGGACTTAGAGATAGCCATGATTAGGGTAAACTTAGAAGAAGATGAAGAAACCCTAATGCATAGGTTTTTGCATGGCCTAAATAGGAACATCAAGAATAGAATAAAACTCCTTCCACATGTTAATATAGAAGAATTATTACACCAATGTACTAAGGTAAAGAGCTAATTTAAAGAGAGAAAATCCTATAATGGGGAATACAAAAGCTTTAAGTCTAAGTGGGTAGGTTAAGATGGGTTTAAAAAATAACCTAAGGAGAAGGGAGTGGGCACTTCTTCTTCCAAAATTCTAAGTGAGTTGCATAAGAATGGCAAAGTCTTTAGAAATCAAAGAGATAAACATGAACCAATATCTAAACCTCAAACCTCTAGATCATCTACCATTAAATGTTTTAAATGCCTTGGTAGAGGTCACATTGCTTCTGACTGTTCTACAAAAAGAACTATGATTTTGAAAACTAATGGAACTTACTCAATTCAATCAGAGTCTGATTCTGACATCACAATTCAAGTGATGACTCAAGTAGTGATTCCTATGAGAGTGAGCATATACTAGGGTATGATGGTGAGCTGTACATGATTAAAAGTTACTTGGTAGTCCTTTTAAGCTTGATGATACTACACAAAGAGAAAACATCTTTTATACAAGATGTTACATAAATGAAAAACTATGTTCTCTCATTGTGGATAGTGGGAGTTATGCAAATGTAGTAAGCCAAAGGCTAGTACATAAGATGGGCTTAGAACTAATAGATCACCCTAGACCTTGTAAGTTACAATGGTTAAATGAAAAGGAAGAAATGTTAGTTAATAAGCAAGTCTTAATCAACTTCACCATAGGCATATATAGAGATGAAGTCAAATATGATGTAGTACCTATGGAAGCAACTCACATCCTTTTAGGAAGACCTTGGCAATATGATAGGAAGGTTATCCATGAGGTGTTCACCAACACCCTCACATTCAAATTAGACAATAAAAAGATATTTTTACATCCCCTAACTCTACAACAAGTAACTAAAGATCAACTTCAAATAAAGCTTAAAAGGGATAGAGAGTTAGGATCTTCTTCATCTAATCACTTAGAAAAACAAGAAAAATAAAAAGATAAAGGAAAAGGAGTTGTCATTTATGATGACTCTAGAGCTAATCTCTTGGCCACAAAATATGATATGAAACATGCTATGTTTTCACAAAAACAATGCTTGATCATGTATTCTAAAGATATCCCTAGCATTTCCTTGTGCTCTATGGGCTCTTCCCCTCCTCTTTGCCCAAAGGGATTTAAAACATTTTAAATGAATTTAAAGACCTCTTCCCAAAAGATATTCCCAAAGGCTTACCTCCAATTAGGGGCATTGAACATCAAATAGATCTAATTCCTGGTGCTAGTTTACCAAATAGGCTTGCATATAGGTGTAACCCTAAGGAAAACCTAGAAATTGAAAAGCAATTGAATGAACTATTATCTAAGGGATGGATTAGAGAGAGCCTAAGCCCATGTGCTTTACCCATTTTATTAGTTCATAAGAAAGATGGTTCATAGAGAATGTGTACAGATTATAGAGCCATAAACAACATAACCATCAAGTTTAGGCATCCAATACCTAGACTTGATGATATGCTTGATGAGCTAAGTGGTTCTACCATATTTTCTAAGATTGATCTTAAAAGTGGCTATCATCAAATAAGAATCAAAGAAGGAGATGAATGGAAAGTTGCTTTGAAATTCAAACTTGGATTATATGAGTGGTTAGTTATGCCCTTTGGCTTGACTAATGGACCAAGCACATTCATGAGGTTAATGAATCATGTTTTAAGGGAATTTATTGGGCATTTTGTTGTGGTCTATTTTGATGACATCTTAGTTTACTCCAAGACCATGACCTCTCATCTAAACCATCTAAAACAAGTTATGCTTGCCTTAAGAACAAACAACCTCTATGTAAATTTTGAAAAAATGTTCTTTTGGCATGGATAACATTGTATTCCTTGGATTTGTAGTGAGTTCTAAAGGTGTTGAGGTTGATCACTCAAAACTGAAGGCAATCCAAGATTGGCCAACACCTAAAAATATGAGTGAAGTTAGAAGTTTCCATGGTCTTGTAAGTTTCTATAGGAGATTTGTGAAAGATTTCTCTACCTTAGCTTCCCCTTTGAATGAATTAGTGAAAAAGAATGTTCCTTTTGTGTAGAGGCCAAGGCAAGAGAAAGCCTTTCTAGATCTCAAGGAGACGCTCACTCATGCTCCAATTTTAGCACTTCCAAATTTTTCTAAAACCTTTGAGCTTGGGTGTGATGCTTCAAATGTGGGTATTGGGGCTGTTCTATTGCAAGAAGGTCACCCCATTGCTTTCTTTAGTGAAAAGCTTAATGGGGAAACCCTCAATTATCCCACATATGATAAAGAGTTCTATGCATTAATTAGAGCCCTTTAAACTTAGGAATATTACTTGATCCCAAAAGAGTTTGTCATTCATAGTGATCACCAATCACTAAAATTCATCAAAGGGAAACATAAGTTAAACAAAAGACATGCTAAGTGGGTTGACTTCTTGGAACAATTTCCATATGTCATCAAGTATAAAATGGAAAATCCAATACTGTGGCTGATGCTTTATCAAGAAGGCACTCTTTACTTGCCTCTCTTGGAGCCAAAATTATTGAACTTGATGAGATTAGGACTTTGTATCCAAGTGATCTTGATTTTTCCAAAATATTCAACTTATCTTCCACTTCTTCATTTCATAAAGGCTTCTACGTTTTAGATGGCTACCTCTTTAAAGCCAATTAAATTTGCATTCTTAGGAGCTCTTTAAGAGATCTTTTACTTAGAGAAAGCCATGAGGGAGGCTTAATGGGCCATTTTGGAAGAGATAAAACATTGTCTATTTTACATGAACACTTCTAATGGCCTAAAATGAAAAAAGATGTTCAAAAACTTTACGCTAGGTGTATTGTATATAGGAAAGCTAAATCTAAACTTTCACCTAGTGGTCTTTATACTCCATTCCTACACATACTTCTCCTTGGATTGATATTTCTAAGGATTTTGTGTTAGGCTTGCCTAGGACCCAAAGGCGAATGGACTCTATCTTTGTTGTGGTAGATAGGTTTAGTAAGATGGGTCACTTCATCCCTTGTCACAAAGTGGATGATGCAAGTCATATTGTTAAACTATTTTTCAAGGAAATTGTAAGACTTCATGGTGTTTCTAAAACTATCATTTCTGATAGGGACACCAAATTCCTAAGCCATTTTTGGAAAACCCTTTAGTCAAGGCTAGGAACGAAGCTTCTCTTTTCTACCACTTTTCATCCTTAAATGGATGGCCAAACTGAGGTAGTGAACAGGACCTTTTCTCAACTAATTCAGGTCTTAGTGCATAAAAATGTTAAATCTTGGGATGAGCGTTTGCCCTATATTGAATTTGCTTATAATAGGGTACAACACTCCACAACTATGCATAGTTGATCCGGTCCTAACACCGGCCCCCAAGAGCATGGCTTAAATGCTTTGCCAGATCAGCATTTTGAATAAGAGGAGTATGCGATTGAGCACATTATAATCACTTCTATACAGAGTACATACCGCCAGGGCAGGTAACTCCGCCAAGGCATGTTACTCCGCCAAGGAACATAACCCCGCCAAGGCACCTTACCCCGCCAAGGCACCTTACTCCGCCAAGGCATGTTACTCCGCCAAGGAACGTAACCCCGCCAAAGTTGTTACTCCGCCAAGCCATAAACTCAATATTGGCGGAATACTGAATTTCCCACACTGCGTAGCGAGCCCATACTCACAACCCCGGCACGAGATTGACTCTGTCTTGAGAGGTTAATAATGGGAATCACGCTGTCACGCATAAAGGGAAATAATAATAAAATATTAAAGCACTAACGCTTTCCAGACAAGTGGTGATACCTACTACAATAATGGTGCATGTAAACGGCGCAAGGACCCACCACCTTTTCAGCATTATGCCTGAAGACAAGGAGCGGGTCCTACCAATAATGGAGCACCAGTAACAGGTATATAAACCTCTCTCAAAAAGGTATAAGGGATCCTGTTTCCCATTCTCTGAACCTTACACTTTCTTACTTGCATAATTCTCTCTGACTGTCTTTCTAAGTCTCTAAGTATTCTGAAATACTGACTTGAGCATCGGAGAACGATTGCAGGTACCACCCCCAATCGGGTCAAGGCAACGTAGATCCCGTCAGGCGGACTGTGACACCGCCCCAGAGTACATTGCACTCCGCCTCAACTTACAAAGACTCTCCGTATTTACATTTATACGCACATTGCTTTGTATCAAAAACACATTTATATGTATATTTTGAGTTGTTCTACAAGCATACTTCTACACCCTCTGTAAAGAACAGTTCATTGGCACGCCCAGTGGGACCTGTAAACTTGGTAATCCCACAATCTTTGACCAATCTTCATCACCAATGGAGAGACAAGGACCAGAGATGCAGAATGAGGATTCTCATCCACGCAATCCCAGACGTCTTAACTTCGATGATGATGCTCAGAAAAAAGCAACGCAAGCTGATTCTTCAGATCCAAGAGATGACATGATTCGAATGTTGAGAGAAGAACTTGCAGAACTTCGTCGTGAAAAAGCAAACCCAGTGCATGAGAAAGCTGGTCCCGCAAGACAGCCACATCATGAACCACACATGCAGGAGGAATCAAGTACTCCTCACTACTCTCGTATTCCTACATACATGGAGGAGCAGCGAAGCCTCCCATTGGTGAATGCTCAGCATCAAGAAGGAAGGAGAGCAAGCTCAAACGCATCCCCCTTAGGATATAAAATGAGCATCCCATTTTCTAAAAGGCTCATGAATGCACATGTACCCAGACATTTGCAAACTATGCAGCCCATTTCTATAGGGAAATATACTGGGGAAACAGATCCTTCTAAGCATTTAGATACTTATATCTACGAGGCCATGTTTCTAGGAGCTGAGGAGGATGTCATGTGCAGAATGTTCCCCAGAACCCTTACAGGCGAAGCTCTTAGTTGGTTCAAGAGCTTACCTTCAGGTTCCATTGATTCGTGGGAGGAGCTGGCCTCAGCTTTTGGAAGCCACTTCGTGATCTCCAGGGATGCACCCAGAACCTCTCATACCTTGGCTCAGATCAAACAAGGCGACAAAGAATCTCTGAAGGATTTCCTTAAGAGATTTTACAAGGAGGCAGCCATGGTCCCTGATCTGACAGAGGCAATCCAGTTGCATATTCTCATAAAAGCTATGCAACCAAAGTCACCTTTCGCTTTGTCTTTGGCAAAGGGACCTCCAACCACGATGGAGGAATTTCGCAGGAAGGCGTCCAAGTACGTGGGTATCGAGATGCATTTGGAAGCCACTGCATCTCGCAGTAAACCACCCCCTGCAACTCCACCTCATGACAAAGGGAAAGAGAAGTCGCTGAAGAATGACAAGTCCCACCAAAGGGACAAAGTAGGGAACCAACCTTTCAAACAGCAAGACAGACGCGTGTTCAATTTTGCTCACTATGCACCACTGAACACAACTTGCGAGCAAATCTTGCGTGAAATAGGATGGACCACCCTTAATGTTTATGGAATTCAATGTCCACCCCCAATCAGGCGCGGTGGAAACCCAAAGAAATATTGTGAATTCCATGAGTCAGTTGGCCACACCACAGAAGAATGTAAGCAACTCAAAAATACCATTGAGGTGCTCATTCGTGAAGGTAAACTGAAACATTACCTGTTCAAAGGCAAATCTCATGATGAGCCTGAGAAGTTTGAAAAGCGACATCGTGATCGTTCTCCGGACCCTGATAGTACTCGGGAACCAAAACGCACAGCGGTGTCAGAAAAACAAAAAGGCATTGTTCTGGAGTCCGCCCAATGAGAACCGAGCCCTGAACCTAGATCACGAGGTAAAAGGCAGGTGGTGGACATGATTGCTGGAGGCTTCGCAGGAGGCGGACCCTCAAACACCGCCCGGAAAAATCATCATCGTATGATCTTATCTGTGCAGGGCAAGAACAAAGAATATGGCCCATTCAAGGACGGAGTTCAGACTCCGCCTATAACTTTCACAGATGATGATTTTGGCCCAACCATTCCTGAGGGAGATGATGCGGTAGTGATCATTGCGGTGATCGCTAATATGGATGTAAAACGCATCCTAGTTGATCAGGGAAGTTCCTGTGACGTTATTTTTTATGACTGTTTTAAACGCATGGGACTGACTGACGCTGATTTGTAGCCTTACACATAGGACCTTACAGCTTTTAATGGCGCCAAACAGCCTACTAAAGGCTACTTGGACACAAGGATTACCTTCGATGGTGAACCTGGAGCAAGGACTATGAAATCCAGGGTTCTTGTTATTGATGTTAAATCCCCATACAATGGCATCATTGGGCGGCCTACTCTGAATGCCATGGAAGCCATCGTTTCAACCCCCCACTTGTTAATCAAGTTCATCGATAAAGATAATCAAGTCTCATCAGTCAGGGGTGACCAGGAGATGGCTCGTTATTGTTACAATTTAAGTCTTAACATGGTGAAGCTTGAAACCATGTCTAAGAAAAGAAAATTGAACGAAGGAAACAGTGCGGCGGCATCCGTCAACTTGGTGGATCTTGATCCCAGGGCGGAGTCTTCTATAGACCCACTGAACCCTTTGAAACCAACTCCTGATGGTGGTTCCAAGCCTATTGTTCTGGGCAGCACCCCGGAGCAAATCACTAACATCAATGACAAACTGGAGCCTAACGTGGAGGCAAGACTGATTGCACTCCTCCATGAGTACAAGGAAATTTTTGCCTGGACAGCCGCAGACATGCCTGGTATGGATCCTAACTTCTGTTGCCACCGCCTGGCGGTGTATCCTGAAACTAAGCTAGTGGCACAAAAGAAACGGCGTATGGGTCCTGCTAAGCAAAATGCTACTTGCGAACAAACCGAAGAACTCCTTAAGGCGGGGTTCATCAGGGAACTCCGTTACTCTTCTTGGCTGTCCAACGTGGTTATGGTGCAGAAAGCCAATGGCAAATGGCGCATGTGCATAGACTACGTTGATTTGAATAAATGTTGTCCCAAAGATCCTTATCCTCTCCCCAACATTGACAGACTGGTTGACGACTCATCAGGATACAAGTATCTATCCTTCATGGATGCTTACTCCGGATACAACCAAATTCCAATGTGTGAGGATGATCAGGAGAAAACAGCATTTATCAATGACAGAGGGGTCTTTTGCTACAATGTCATGCCATTTGGGCTGAAGAACGCTGGGGCCACCTACCAGCGCATGATCAACAGAGTCTTTGAGGGCATGCACACAAAGCTGGTGGAGGTTTATATTGATGAAAACTCCAGAAGGAGGAGACCATGTTGAAGACTTACGCCTCATTTTTCAACGCCTGCGACAATACAACATGAGACTCAACCCACTAAAATGTACATTTGCTGTGCCTGGGGGGAGATTTTTAGGTTTCATGTTAACACAAAGAGGCATAGAAGCTAATCCTGACAAGTGTCGTGTGATACAAGAGTTGCAGAGCCCCAAAACACTGAAAGAGGTACAATCCCTCAATGACAAAATCGCTGTTCTAGCACGATTCATGCCAAAAATGGCTCATCGCTCTCTCCCATTATACAAGATGCTGAAGAAGGATAAGAAATTCAATTGGGGCCCAGAGCAAGAGGCGGCCTTCCAGAGCTTGAAAAATGTCTTAGCCAGCCCTCCAATCCTGGTAAAACCAAGCCCAGGTGAGCAGCTCATCGTTTATTTGTCTGTTTCAGATAAAGCGCTGACAGTGGCCCTGGTCAAAGAAACAGTTGAAGGCCAACGACCGGTGTACTTCACTGGTAAAACATTGCATGGTGCGGAGTGCCGTTATCAGAAGATTGAAAAGGCAGCACTTGCAGTTGTTTGGGCTTCACGACGCCTAAGACCATATTTCCATGCACATCCCATCCTGATTCGCATAGACTTGCCACTCCGTACTATATTGTTCAAACCAGATTTGGCAGGAAGGATGATCAAATGGGCCATAGAACTCTCTGAATTCGACATATCCTACGAACCAAGAACTGCTATCAAGGCGCAAGTCCTAGCAGATTTTGTAGTTGAGTTAACAGGCTCTAGCCCAGACACAGATCATTCACACTGGACAATATATGTCGATGGGTCTTCAAACAGCAAAGGATGCGAAGCAGGAATCGTTATAGAAAGTGATGATGGGGTACATCTTGAAATTTCATTACACTTTACCTTCACTACGTCTAACAATCAGGCGGAGTATGAAGCCTGCTTAGCCGGACTCAGAGCAGCACAAGATATTGGGGCCAAAACTGTTACTCTATGCAGTGATTCTCAACTAGTCATCTCACAAATTCTTGGTGAGTATCAGGCTAAAGAACCTCTACTGCAACAATATCTGGACTGTGTCAATGAGTTTAAACAGCGCTTCGATAAAGTAACTTTCAAGCATGTACCTCGCGAAGAAAATACACGTGCTGATATCCTGTCCAGGTTAGCCAGCACAAAGAAGGCGGGATGCACAACCACGGTTGTACAGAGTACTCTGGCGGAGCCAAGTATATCCCTTCCCTCTTCAATTCATATGATTAAAAGCCGCCCCGTTGATGACAACTCCTGGGTAACGCCAATAGTTCATTATCTTGTTAATGGACAATTACCCACGGATGATCTTGAGCGAAAGAAGCTAAGGAAGGAGGCACCCTATTATACACTCCTGGATGGGCAGCTATACCGCCGAGGAATTTCTGTCCCGTACTTAATTTGCATAAATAAAAATGAGGTGCCAGCTGTTTTGGAAGAAGTCCATGAAGGACAGTGTGGGCATCATCCAGGGGCACGGAGTCTAGTGAGAAAAATCCTTAGGGCGGGGTATTGGTGGCCCACTATGAAGCAAGACGCTGCCTCATATGTTCAAAAATGCGATCAATGTCAACGATTCGCAAATTTTCACCATACTCCAGCCGAGGAAATGTCATCATCAATAACGCCCTGGCCTTTCTATCAATGGGGCATGGATATTCTAGGTCCATTCCCAACCGCGCCCGGCGGTATCAAATACTTGATAGTTGGTGTTGATTATTTCACCAAATGGATTGAGGCAGAGGCAGTGGTGCACATAACGTCAGCCAGGACTCAAAGATTCGTTTATGAGAATATCATTGCACGTTTCGGAGTCCCTGAACGCATAGTCACTGATAATGGCACCCAGTTCACAGATCGCAAGTTCACTGAACTCTTAGAAAATCTCAGCATCACGCAGATTTTCTCTTCTGTGGAACACCCTCAAACCAATGGACAAGCAGAGGTCGCCAACAGAGAAATTTTGAAGGGCCTCAAGAAACGCCTTGGTGAGGCAAAGGGAGATTGGGCAAATCAGTTATGCCATGTTTTATGGGCATATAGAACTACCCCACACTCCACCACGAATGAATCTCCGTATCGGCTGACATATGGAGTCGAGGCTGTCATTCCCATTGAATTAACAGCCCCTTCAGCTCGAGTCCTCCATTTCAATGAGGAAGCCAATCAACAGAACCTCGCACACGAATTGGAGGTTTTGGCAGAGTTGAGAGAGGAAGCCTTTGTGAGAGATCAAGCTGTCAAAGCAAAGGCCGCCAAACGGTATAATGCACGCATGTGGGAACGCCGTTTCAAAGAGGGAGATTTGGTCTTGAGAAGGGCCAACATTGGCAACAAATTTGCGCACCAAGGCAAATTGGCACCAAATTGGGAAGGTCCATACCGAGTCATCGAGGTTTTGGGCAAGGGTACATACCGCCTAGAAAACTTGGATGGCACTCCGGTCAGAAATAAATGGAACATTTTAAATTTACGCATATATTACAGTTAGTTGGGTAATACGGTATGATCTTTTCTTCCTAACTCAAGGATCTTCCTCTGTATGCTTTCCTTGAAAAGGTTTCGAAAAGATATATCCCAACTCAATCCTTTATGTAGTTCCATTCTCAATGAAATGCCTTCCTGCATTTAATCTTCACTCTAACTTTGAATTGATTATCCATGGCAGAATTTGTTCCCATGCAGATAAAACAACGACTCTAAAACTGAAGCACAAACACATAACTCTTTATTCCATGAAGATCAACCAACATGCAACGCCGCTTCACAAACGGAGTCAACAAAAACTCCTTGGGGAATTGGTGTCTCAGCTATATGCTGCACCATACCGACCCTAAGGTACAGAAAACTCCTTGGGGGGAAAGGATTGGTGTCTCAGCTATATGCTGCACCATACCGACCCTAAGGTACAGAAAACTCCTTGGGGGGAAAGGATTGGTGTCTCAGCTATATGCTGCACCATACCGACCCTAAGGTATAGAAAACTCCTTGGGGGGAAAGGATTGGTGTCTCAGCTATATGCTGCACCATACCGACCCTAAGGTCCTACAGGCCGCCTATGGAAAGAACTAGTGTCACAGCTATATGCTGCACTAATTCGCCCCCAAGGTCCTGCAGGCTTCTTGTGGGAAGAGCTGGTGTCACAGCTATATGCTGCACCACGCTAACCCCAAAATCCAACCAAATTCTTGCAGGATGAATTGGTGTCACACCTATATGCTTTACCATACCGCCTCGAAGGTTTAACCAATTTCTTGCAGGATAAATTGGTGTCACAGCTATATGCTGCACCATAGCAATCCTGACTTGATAATTTTTATTCGATCAGGAGTCGCACTCCAATCAAAATGCAAAAGGATGAACATTCCATCCAAAACTTGACTCTGCCTAACTCCCAATGTTTTACAAAGTACATAATCAACAAACTCAGGCACTGTCAACAAGTTCAAGTAAGTTCAACACTTGTAAAACTGTGCTTCATTAAAATTCCTAAGAGGCTACTCCGCCTCCTTATGGAATCCAACTTCTTTGAAATTCCTAAGAGGCTACTCCGCCTTCTTACGGAATCCAACTTCTTTGAAATTCCTAAGAGGCTACTTCGCCTCCTTACGGAATCCAACTTCTTTGAAATTCCTAAGAGGCTACTCCGCCTCCTTACGGAATCCAACTTCTATGAAATTCCTAAGAGGCTACTCCGCCTCCTTACGGAATCCAACTTCTTTTAAATTCCTAAGAGGCTACTCCGCCTTCTTACGGAATCCAACTCCTTTTAAATTCCTAAGAGGCTACTCCGCCTCCTTACGGAATCCAACTTCTATGAAATTCCTAAGAGGCTACTCCGCCTCCTTACGGAATCCAACTTCTATGAAATTCCTAAGAGGCTACTCCGCCTCCTTACGGAATCCAACTTCTTTTAAATTCCTAAGAGGCTACTCCGCCTTCTTACGGAATCCAACTTCTTTTAAATTCCTAAGAGGCTACTCCGCCTTCATACGGAATCCAACTTCTTTGAAATTCCTAAGAGGCTACTACGCCTCACTATTAAAATCATTTCAATGAAATTCTCAAGAGGTTACTACGCCTCATTATTGAAATTACTTCAGTTAAATTCCCAAAGAGGCTATTTCGCCTCCTTACTGAATTTTACTTCACCAAAATTGCAAAAAGGCTATCCCGCCTCGTTATACTTAGTCATATTTCATTAAGTCCTCAGAAGAATATTCTGCCTTCTCGATATCATTTTACAAGGCATAAATACGACGGACTCAAACACTGCTTATATGAACAAGTATACATTTGCAGAAAATATGCTTTATTCAATATTGCCAAATTGGTAAAATCCAGAGCCTATCCTGGAACAAGGCGACGTTATAAATAAAAACAAGACTTGCAAAGAGACTGAGGAGGAGAATGAGAAGCTGATCTTTAAGGGTCAGACGGCTTCCCCTCTTGCTGAGTGGAGGTGAGCTGACCTTCTCCTGACCTGGTCAAACTTTGGGAAGGAGGCAAGTCCGTCAGAACATATTCATCATTGGGTGCAGGCACATGACCTCCTTGCACAGGCACCATCAATTCTCCATTGATAAATTCGTAATAGGGATGAATGCCTGTGGTGGAGAGAGTAACACCTGGGTTGCGATAGCAGAGTTGGCGAACAGCCATGCTGAAAGCATCATCAATCGCTGCCTCAGCTGCATCCAAGGCAGATTGTAATTCCTTATCGAGCCTCTCACTGGTAGCATCTGAGGCAATCTTCTCAGCTTGCAACTCTTGAACCTGCACTTTAAGATTTCCATATGCGGTTGTTGCTTCGCCCAACTCCGCCGCCCAGGCGTCTTCAGCTATGGCTTTATTTATTTCTATGGAGACCAGCCTCTGCTGAAGAATGCTCACGTCTCCGCCCAAAATTTGGTTCCGCTGATTTAAATTTGAAACTTGTTGCTTCAGCAGAACATTATCAGCCTTGACCTGGGAAAGTCCACTCACCTCCTCGCCCAGCTTTTTATTTTGTTGTTCTAGTAGGACCTTCTCAGCCTTCACCTTAGCCAACTCCTCCGTCAATTTCTTGATGTCCTCAATACTCAAGTGGCCTCAATACTCAAGAGGGGGGTGAATTAAGTTTTAAAACTTTTGATTGGAATACCTTTGAAATTGATTTTTATAACCAAGTTTGTGAGGTTATGCAAGTGAAATAGAATGGAGGATAACCAGCAATGCACTATAATGAGAAATGTTGCTGAAGCAATTTACCAAACACTTGGTGTGCAATATTGGAGATATAACAAATTAAGCAAGTTCAAGTATTCTCTTCTCAACCAATCAATACCAATCAACAAATATGCAGTAAATGAAAGTAAAAGAGTAAGGAAGAGAAGCTTGCAAACCGATATAACGAGTTCCACCCAATCCGGTGTACGTCTCGCCTCTAAGCAACCCACTTAGAGGATTTTCCACTATTGTAGACTAGAGATACAACTTTGAGCAATTGCGGCTTCTTAGTGTCCCACACTCAAGAACCCAATCCTCACAAGTATAAGGGCAACCCACCCAATCTCTCAGTCTCACAGTATCCCAAAGGTTGAATCCTCAACATTTGTAACCACTCAACCTATAGTGAACAACCACTCAACCTAGAGTGAACAACTTGTGTGTTTGGTGTTTGTTTACAATTGATACACTCTCTCAATAGAGCAGATATACAAATGAAAAGCTCTCCCAAATTCTAATCTCTCAAGGTGAGATGATATACAAGTGAAAGTACAATATGCAAGAAAAAGGCTTACAAAGCACAAAATAGAGCTATCAATTGTTGCTTCTTGGTTGTTGTGTTTGTGCTTGTCTTCCTCTTCAATTTATAGAGCCAAGATAGCAGTTGAGGTGTGCCCTAGTTCATCATAGCCGTTGCACTTAGTGGAAATTTGAAGGATGGTGGAGACATGACCTGGTTTCCCACTTAAATCTATTTTTCCACTAGCGTAATCGATTACACCCTCGTGTTGTAATCGATTAGCTTCAAGTCAGAGAGTCACTAATCGATTATTTCACTTCCTCTAATCGATTAGCATCTTGTACCTGATGCATTTAATTTGTTTTCGCAGCATCCTAATCGATTAGCATGTCTTGCAATCGATTACCTTAAATCCAGTGACTCACTAATCGATTATATGGTTCCCTTAATCGATTAGCTTTCATACCTGATGCATTTTGTCCCATTTCTGATTGTTGTAATCGATTAGTCTCTGGTGTATAATCGATTACCTTAATTCCAGTGAGTACCTAATCGATTGTTCAGCTCCCTAATCGATTAGCTTTCATACCTGATGCAATTTCTTCCAAAACATAAAGCTCCTAATCGATTAGCATCTATGGCCTAATCGATTAGCTTAGCTGTTACTTCAATTCTGATTTCATGTCTTTGTTTTTGCATCGGTTTCTTCAAGAGTGCTTGTCATTATCAAAATCTTTGCACATCTTTTGACCTGTTAACATATTCAAACACATTCTCCCCCTTTTTGATGATGACAACTATGTTCATCTCTTGAGGGTTGTTAGTTTAAATAATATAGACTTATCTTTTATTTGCAAAAACAACTCTGCTACATTATCTCTTTTTCAAATAGCAGATGACCAATTTCAAAAAACAGAGTAATCACATTCAGCAGCCAATGTCTTATCTCATTTTATCTATTGTCTATTATCTCTTATCTATAACTCTCCCCCTATCAAAAGGAATTTAACAAACAGATAATATTTTTCAAATTTTGTTAACAGAGCATCTATTATCCATATTCTTAGTATCAGAGCATATTCAAAATTGTAGTCAGAGCATCTATCAATATTATCTATCTTTGTATCAGAGCATTATCCAACATATGAACATATATTCTTCTCCCCCTTTGTAATCATCAAAAAATAATTAGAGCAGTGAAGAGAAATAATATAAACTGAAATAAGATACTTTTATTGAATTGAAAAAAATGGGAAGTACAAGAAGTAAAATTATTCAAAATTCAGAAAACAACCAACAGCTAAACAAAACATAACTAAAAATCTAATTATCCGGGTTGAAGAAGCAGATTTCTGCAATTTGGTGAGCTAGCTCTTCATAACGCTGCTGCATCATCTCAAAATGTTGCTGCTCGGTCATTGAAAACTCTTGGAGGGAGTTTTCAAGTCGATCGAAGCGGCGATCAAGATGGGAGTAGAGAGATGCAAATGGGTCTGCTTGGGGTGCAGATGAAGAGGCTGATGGTGCAGCTTGTGGTTGAGGTGGAGGAGGAGGAGGAGCAGCAGGTTCAGCAAAGGGGTTGGCACCATGTTCCCGGTCACTCCTTAGAATCCACATTCCAGCAATGTTGACCATGCCCATTTTATTTAGGTGGGAAGTGCCAATGCAAGCTCTTGGGGGCACTTTTTCAGAGAGTTCCCCTGCCAAATCAACACCACAGAATTTAAAAATTTTGGTGAGGAGGATACCATAAGGGAGCTTTTGCTGGTCCTTGGTATGGCGCATGTGGAATTTGATCAACTGAACCCAGTTGATCTCTTTGTGGTTCAGCATGGCCCACATTAAGAGGACATCATCCTCTTCAACCAGAGCATAGTTCCCACCACGGGGAACAATCATCATGACCAAGAAGAAGTGGAGCAGGCGGTTGTTCATGGTCAAGTGGCCAACTAGTTTGTGGTTGCTCATGGGAGGAGCCGGCTTCCACAAAGAACGGCGGGCAGTGATGGGATTAAAACCCCATTCATCCTCGGGTTCGCCTCCATCAAAGTCAGCATTGTTGAGGGGCAGTTTGGAAATTTCTGCAAATTGGGCATTTGAGAGTTTGATGGTGGTGTTTTTCACCTTGGATTCAACCATCCCATTGATAAGGCGGAGGTTGCAGTAGAATACTCTCATAAGCTCAGGATAGTATTCTTCTTCTTTGAGGGATAAGAAGGGGAAGAGGTTGTAGTGGTTGAGGCTTTGGGTGAAGGTAAGGCTTGGGTTGTCAAAGGTGTCGGCAATGGTGTAGTGAGGGGTCATAATCTCCCTTTCAGAAAAGTTCTTCATGAAGTTTTGAAGTTCTCTAGGAGAAGAGAAGAACCTTGAGAAGTCAAGGGGGTTATGAGCTTGAGCAGTAGAGGACCTAGCTCTCTTGACATTTCTAGAGGTAGACATGGTTGGAAAAGGCAAAGAGGAAGATGAAGAGAGATGAGTGGTAGAGAGTTTTTGAGAGGTTTGAGAGGAAGGAGGTAGTGTGAGATGAGAAGGTGAATGAAGGGATATTTATAGTTGAAAATTAGGTTTAGGAAGGAGGAAAGAGAGTTTAGAAAGGAGTGAAGTGAGTTAAGAGAGGGAATGGTTCGAGTGTGCCTAGGAAATTGCAGTTTTGACTCTTCAGAACTCGTGCTAATCGATTACGAGACAGGTGGTAATCGATTAGGTCATTGTTTCTGGGGAATTTCAAACGTTTCATACAGAGGGTAATCGATTAGAGGATTAGGGTAATCGATTAGTTTAGAAACAGAATCGTCCTAATCGATTGGAGCAATGTGGTAATCGATTATGAAGAAGACAAAACGTTTTGAACCTGAAACAGAAGCTTTGTAATCGATTATGGATCATGGATAATCGATTATCTTAAAAACAGAATGATTGTAATCGATTATGGGTGAGGTCTAATCGATTATCTTAGAAACAGAAGCTTAGTAATCGATTGGGATTAACAATATAATCGATTATGGAGTCAAAAACTTTAAATTTTACATACAGCAAAGTTCCAATCATGAAATGTGATATATACCATGCATCATGCCATTCAACATAGTTCTTATCAAGATATCCTATCATTCAAACACAACTGGACATATTAAGAATGCCCAATTCTCTTCTAATGTAAATGAATTGCTCTCTAGCCAAGGGTTTTGTGAAAATATCAGCTAGTTGCCTAGAAGTTTCTACATGTTCAAGTACACAATCCCCTTTTAACACATGATCTCTAATAAAGTGATGCCTAATCTCAATGTGCTTGGTTCTAGAGTGCATTACTGGATTTTTCGAGATATTAATGGCACTAGTGTTATCACATTTAATGGGGACTTTATTCAAGGTAATACCAAAATCAAGAAGTTGTTGTCTCATCTAAAGAATTTGAGCACAACAACTACCAGCTGCTACATATTCTGCCTCAGCCGTTGACAATGCAACACTTGCTTGTTTCTTGCTATGCCAAGAAACAAGGGAACTACCAAGCAAATGGCATGTACCACTAGTACTTTTTCTATCAAGCTTACACCCCGCAAAGTCGGAATCAGAATATCCTAAAAGATTACATTCAACGCCTTTGGGATACCATAGACCAACATTTTGAGTACCCACAAGATATTTCAAAATTCTTTTTACGGCAGTCAAATGTGATTCTTTAGGACATGCTTGATATCTAGCACACATGCATACCGCAAACATAATATCAGGTCTACTCGCAGTTAAATACAGTAAGGATCCAATCATACCTCGATATTTGGTGATTTCAATGTCCTTACCCTTTTCGTCTTTGTCTAGATAGCAGGATGTGCTCATGGGTGTAGCTATCTCGTTTGCCTTATCCATTCCAAACCTTTTAAGTAGTTCCTTACAGTATTTAGTTTGGCTAATGAACGTTCCATCAATGGCTTGTTTTATTTGTAGTCCAAGGAAGAAGGTGAGTTCTCCCATCAAGGACATTTCAAACTCATTCTGCATAATCTTGGCAAATTCTTGACAAAGATTTTCATTAGTAGCACCAAATATTATGTCATCTACATAAATCTGTACCAAGAGGATGTCATTATGTTTGTGTTTTATAAATAATGTAGTATCAACCTTTCCTCTTTCAAAGTTGTGTTCTAGAAGGAATTTGCTTAATCTTTCATACCAAGCTCTTGGAGCTTGTTTCAAACCATATAAAGCTTTTCTCAATTTGAAGACATGGTTTGGAAATTTATGATTTTCAAAACCGGGAGGTTGATCTACATAAACTTCTTCTTGAATGTAGCCATTTAAGAACGCACTTTTGACATCCATTTGATACAGTTTGAAATCCATACAACATGCAAAAGCTAGCAATAATCTAATGGCTTCTAACCTAGCTACGGGAGCATATGTTTCTTCATAGTCTATTCCTTCTTCTTGGTTGTATCCCTTTGCAACTAGTCTAGCTTTGTTTCTAGTTATTATACCATTTTCATCTAGCTTATTTCTAAAAACCCATTTGGTGCCTATTATTAGATGATTATTGGGTCTTGGCACAAGTTCCCAAACTTCATTTCTTTCAAATTGGTTTAACTCTTCTTGCATGGCCAACATCCAATGTTCATCAATAATGGCTTCATCAATATTTTTGGGTTCTATTTGGGATACAAAGGCCAAGTGATTGCATGCATTTCTAATGGCGTTTCGAGTACTTACCCCTTTGGTTATTTCTCCAATGATTTTGTCCAAGGGATGATCCTTCAAGGTTACCCAATCTTGTTGTCTCTCAATTTGTGTTGCACCTTCATCATTGTTGACTTCTTCTTCTTTGTCTTGCAAGTTCATTTCTTGGAAGGTACCTACAAGATCATCAACATCTTCCTTTCTCGGAGGGTTATGGCTATTTTCATCAAATTTGACATGAATAGATTCCTCAATGGTATTTGTTTGTTTGTTGAAAATTCTATAAGATTTACTAGATTGAGAATATCCTAGGAATATTGCCTCATCAGATTTTGCATCAAACTTTCCTAGATTATCCTTTCCATTGTTGAGCACAAAACATTTACATCCAAAAATATAAAAGTATGCAATGTTGGGTTTTCTACCCTTGTAAAGCTCATAGGGGGTTTTCTTTAAAATAGGCCTTATCAAACATCTATTCATAACATAACACGCGGTGTTTACCGCATCGGCCCAAAAATGTTTTGCAATATTGTTTTCATTTAGCATGGTTCTAGCAAGCTCCACTAAAGATCTATTCTTTCTTTCAACTACTCCATTTTGTTGTGGAGTTCTAGGAGCTGAAAAGTTATGATTAATACCATGTTTTTTCCAAAACTTTTCAAAAGATTGATTTTCAAATTCTCCCCCATGATCGGTTCTAATGGATGCAATTTTTGAGTTTTGCTCATTTTGGATAATCTTTGCAAGTTTCTTGAATGCATGATATGATTCATTTTTATGAGCAAGAAACAATGTCCATGTATATCTTGAATAGTCATCTACTATAACTAGACTATAGTAATTACCTCCAAAGCTTTTGATTTTGGATGGTCCAAATAAGTCCATGTGCAAAAGTTGTAAAGGCCTTTGAGTAGAAACAATGTTTTTGGATTGAAAAGATGCCTTTACTTGTTTTCCCTTTTGACATGCATCATAAAATCTATTTTCAAATTTAAGCTTTGGTAGACCAATTACTAAATCTTTAGAAACAAGTTTGTTCAAGTGGTCTACATGTATATGAGCTATTCTTCTATGCCATAGCCATGTTTCATCCTCTTTTGAAATGAAGCATTGTTCATCATTTGTAGACAAACTATCCATATCAATCATGTAAATATTATCAATTCTTTGGCCTACAAACTTAATTTCCTTATTAGTCTTATGCTCAATTATGCAACAATTTAATTCAAATAAAACTCTATATCCTTTGTCACATAATTGACTTATGCTAAGTAGATTATGCTTGAGGCCTTCAACATACAATACGTCACTTATGGAGGTGGAAGAATTCTTACCAATATTTCCAATGCCTAGGATTCTTCCTTTAGTGTTGTCTCCGTAGGTGACACTTCCTTTCCTTTTGGGAGTGAATGATGTAAATTTGGTTATGTCTCCCGTCATATGCTTTGAACACCCGCTATCCAAGTACCAATGGGTGTTGCTTGCCTTGAAGCATACCTACAAAACAAAATCATTTTAGAGAACTAGGTACCCATTTTATGTTGGGTCCTTTAAGGTTAGCTTGTGGAGATGTTCCTTTGGGAACCCACACCTTTCTTAAGACCTTTGGTCCTAGTTTCCTAACACTACACTTATAAGCACTATGTCCTTTGGTACCACAATGATTGCATTTCATGAACGGTGAGGAGGATTTGCTTGGTGGTGCAAAGAAACTTTCATAGTGTTTCTCCATTTTATGGTTACTATGTTCTTGGTCATATCCTAAACCGGTTTTACTAAACATGCATTTTTGTTGCCCAAGTAGGATATTCAAATTATCTCTTCCATTAGTGAACTTCTCTAGTGTCCTATTTAGGTCTTCAACTTTGGTTTCTAACACAATGCACTTCTTTGCAAAATCACATGGTTTATCCTTAGAGCATGTTTGAACTTTCTCTAGTTCTTCTTTTAAGCTCTCATTTTCTTTACATACTTCCATGAGATGCAATTCAAGGGTATCACTGGTTTTCCTAGATGCTTTGAGTTTACTAGAGATTTTTGTAAATTTATCATATAATTCTTCAAATGCATCTAACAGCTCATTTTTATCTAAGTCAAGAAGATTTACCTCATTATCTTCTTCTTGATGATTTGCCATTAAGCAAAGATTGGCTTGCTCATCTTCCGAGTCGTCGGAGCTGCTCACATCGTTCTCATCCCAAGCAATATAGGCTCTTCTTCTTCTTTGTTTGTCCTTGCCCTTCTTTTTGAGGTTTGGACAATCGGCTTTGAAGTGCCCTTCCTTGCCACATTCAAAACAACTTGGTGAAGAGGAAGTTTCATTAGAGGTAGGTTTCTTACCTTGGGGCTTAAAGTTCTTTTGGAACTTTTTGTTCTTCATGAATCTTCCAAATCTTTTTACGAATAGCCCAAACTCTTCTTCTTCATCTAAGTCACTGCATGATTCTTCCTCATGCATAGAGGTGGCTTTGAGGGCTAGCCCTTTCTTCTTGGTGTATTTCTCCTCTTCCTCGGCTAGCTTCAATGCTTTAAGTTCTTGCTCTTGTTCTTGCAATTTTCCAAAGAGTGTTGCAAGAGACATTTCATTGATGCTAGGAGATTGTTTTATTGCTGTGAAAAGAGGTTGCCATTCCCTGCTAAGACTTTTCAAAATTTTGTGCACAAGATCTTTGTTAGTATATACTTTGCCAAGAGTAATAAGATGGTTGATAATAAGTGTAAACCTTTTCTGCATATCTACAATAGATTCTCCTGAATTTATCCTAAAGCATTCATATTGGCTAGTCAAGGTACTAATTTTGGAGTCCTTTACATCATTAGTACCTTCATGGGTTACTTGAAGAGTATCCCACATTTCTTTAGCAGTTTGGCATGTCATTATCCTAAAAAATTTATCTTGACCTAAAGACATAGTAATGAGATTTTTGGCCTTGTAGCCATATTGGACTTTCTTTTCTTCCTCGCTTGTCCATTCATCTATAGGTTTTTCAACATTCTTGCTATCTATAGTATGCATTGGTATATAAGGACCATTTTCAATGGTATTCCATATTCTCAAGTCAATTGATTGAATGAAGATTTTCATTCTCTCTTTCCAAAAGGCATACCCTTCCCCATTGAAAGCGGGAGGTCTATTTATCGCACCACCCTCGGGAAAAACATTTTGAGAACTTGAAGCCATTTAATCTCTTGAAGCTGTTAAGCTTGATCTACCAAGAGTCAAGCTCTGATACCACTTGTTGTTCAAGTGGCCTCAATACTCAAGAGGGGGGGTGAATTGAGTTTTAAAATTTTTGATTGGAATACCTTTGAAATTGATTTTTATAACCAAGTTTGTGAGGTTATGCAAGTGAAATAGAATGGAGGATAACCAGCAATGCACTATAATGAGAAATGTTGCTGAAGCAATTTACCAAACACTTGGTGTGCAATATTGGAGATATAACAAATTAAGCAAGTTCAAGTATTCTCTTCTCAACTAATCAATACCAATCAACAAATATGCAGTAAATGAAAGTAAAAGAGTAAGGAAGAAAAGCTTGCAAACCGATATAACGAGTTCCACCCAATCCGGTGTACGTCTCGCCTCTAAGCAACCCACTTAGAGGATTTTCCACTATTGTAGACTAGAGATACAACTTTGAGCAATTGCGGCTTCCTAGTGTCCCACACTCAAGAACCCAATCCTCACAAGTATAAGGGCAACCCACCCAATCTCTCAGTCTCACAATATCCCAAAGGTTGAATCCTCAACCTTTGTAACCACTCAACCTAGAGTGAACAACCACTCAACCTAGAGTGAACAACTTGTGTGTTTGGTGTTTGTTTACAATTGATACACTCTCTCAATAGAGCAGATATACAAATGAAAAGCTCTCCCAAATTCTAATCTCTCAAGGTGAGAGGATATACAAGTGAAAGTACAATATGCAAGAAAAAGGCTTACAAAGCACAAAATAGAGCTATCAATTGTTGCTTCTTGGTTATTGTGTTTGTGCTTGTCTTCCTCTTCAATTTATAGAGCCAAGATAGCAGTTGAGGTGTGCCCTAGTTCATCATAGCCGTTGCACTTAGTGGAAATTTGAAGGATGGTGGAGACATGACCTGGTTTCCCACTTAAATCTATTTTTCCACTAGCGTAATCGATTACACCCTCGCGTTGTAATCGATTAGCTTCAAGTCAGAGAGTCACTAATCAATTATTTCACTTCCTCTAATCGATTAGCATCTTGTACCTGATGCATTTAATTTGTTTTCGCAGCATCCTAATCGATTAGCATGTCTTGCAATCGATTACCTTAAATCCAGTGACTCACTAATCGATTATATGGTTCCCTTAATCGATTAGCTTTCATACCTGATGCATTTTGTCCCATTTCTGATTGTTGTAATCGATTAGTCTCTGGTGTATAATCGATTACCTTAATTCCAGTGAGTACCTAATCGATTGTTCAGCTCCCTAATCGATTAGCTTTCATACCTGATGCAATTTCTTCCAAAACAGAAAGCTCCTAATCGATTAGCATCTATGGCCTAATCGATTAGCTTAGCTGTTACTTCAATTCTGATTTCATGTCTTTGTTTTTGCATCGGTTTCTTCAAGAGTGCTTGTCATTATCAAAATCTTTGCACATCTTTTGACCTGTTAACATATTCAAACACACATGATACACCCAATGGAAGAAATTACAGCTCCCATCATTCTTTCCTATAACACCCTAATTTAATGAATCATAGACAGTAAAGTAGAGGGAAAATTTTTTTTTTATAAAAAGAAAATCAGAATGCCTTGGCACAAAAGAAATGAGAGGAGAAGAAAAACAAGGGAGATAAAACCGAATCAAAGATGCTGACAGCGGAAGAAAGGGGAAATCGCTTGGGCGAATCACACCGCAATGCGCACTCGCTCAAGCAAAAGCTTCACTCGGTATTTCCGCACTCGGATTCTAGCACCTAATTCACTCGGAAGGATCCAATCTCAGTTCACTCGGATTTGGCTCTTGCACTTACTAGTCCCACTCGGGAATGTAATTTATTCTATGGCTCCAACAATCAGAACACATACACGAATAATACGGGAATGGTCCCCACTATCACTCACTCGGAATCTATGAGGACTCCTCACTCGGAACAACCTACGCGTCCTTTATGCCACTCGGGGTATTTCACCTAGTTTTCACTCGGTAACCATAATCTTCCCACTCTAAACATTCTACTAAGTTAAGACTCACTCAAATTCTTTTGTTACCAACAGTTTACTATAGTGGGGTCCCCTAGAGTCTAAGGTGTCACTCTCCAGTCAGGAAAACCATCACTCAGCAATTTCTCACTCAGGGATCATTGATTATTCTACGCTCGGGAGGATTCCTAGCAATTGTCACTCGGAAAGCATATCTAGACTCTCAACTCCAACTCCTAATAGCTCGTCGTTGGGGGCAGTCTTCTACGTCAATCCCTATTCGGAGCTATCGGATTTAACTCACTCAGAACGTCTGAACCTCCCCCACTCAATGCCAGAATCATAAACTCGCCCTCTAGACCATAGATTGGCTTCCTTCATGCTAAGTTATGTCATTTCCTACACATTCGGGAATATGAACGCACATATATATATAGATTACCCAGGCATCACACATAATAAGATGGACATGCAGCATGGCATAAATATAGGCACATATATATATAGAAGTGTATATCACAATTTTACAACCACAATATCATGTTCTCATTCCAAGGTATTCAACTCTGTTTAAAAGACTAACAACAAAACACGAGCCGACCAAGGCTTAACCCAAAACATTATATACAGCACATGCACAGTCATAAAACTTTCCATAGTGCATCAGCACTTCACCCGGCATTTCAGCTCCTCTTCCAATCCTCATTACGGGAGATGTTCACTGAAAATTTCCACAGCAGGGGTGAGTATCTTAAATTTTGAATGATAGATGCTGACTCAGGTTGCCTTATATTTATACAACTATATATAAATACATACACACAATCATATGTGGCAACAATAAAGGTCAGAGTTTTACTGATCAATCCAGAACACACACAAGATCCTTACCGATCGGAATCCCCCAGTTGTCGCTCGGCTCTTTACATATATCAACTCAATAATATTAACATACAACAATCCGTGACATGATATTAAGGACCATGAATCAGAACGCATCTATAGAACATTTATCAATCAGGGTACAAAATTCTCATTCGATCATATATTCACAGCTCTTCAACAACATAACATACATTTATAGAGTAGGTCTCAGTCAGCATTAACAGCACATGCACATGGAATAATGCACTCAGTCATGAGTATGCGTCGTCTTACTAGCATCATCACATGCATAATTAATTCCTCACAGCATCAGTAGGAATATATATATATATACAGATTATTCACTCGGTTCCGCATTCGTGTGTAATCGGTTCTGACATTGCAACGTAGGCTCTCAGCCTTTTGTACATAGCTTCTCAGCTATCATTTCAGCTCCCAGCTGCTTGCCCGTTTTACAGGTACCCAACCGTTTGCCCACAGGTGACACTAACGCTCTCAGCGCCAACGGAGGTGTTCACAGGCAGCCCGAGTCCCACTCGAGGGCTACCTTGAGTCCCACTCAAGGATTTTACAGCGTCCTACGCTTAATAACCGATGGTAGTCTCCCACACTACGTGCTCCCAGTACAACGCATCCCATGCGCCACACGCGGATTCATCACACAATATAGAATTCATGCACACAACCTTTTATTCAGTTATACATATTTCACATGCAGTCGATAATACGCGTTTTCAGGACTCCACATATTAATTTAACACACACATACTTCCATGCAATCATCATCATAGCTCCAATAGCAACATATGAGTCCAATGCAATCGGTGTCAATTAATATCAAACTTCTATAAGAATTCTCATCATCTCAAGCATAACATGCACTCGGTATAAAGCAGTGTCAGAACTTAATCAACGCATGCATCCATATGAAGATCAACAGGCTCAAACAAGCATTCCAATCAACACAACATAACATGCGATCGGTATACAATAGTGTCAGGACTTAACCAATGCATACATCCATATGAACATGAACAGATTCAACAAAGCATTCCAATCAACACAACATAACATGCAATCGGGTTCTGTGGTATCGGAACTCAAACAACGCATGCATCTTCAAGGACGATAATAACATGCAACATTCACTCTCACTTATCTTACACTCGGGTATTCCACATGCAAGCATATCATACAACAGGATATAGAACCACCATTATCAACACTCAAAACCTGTTCCTAACCCATGCATTTAACATGTAAGGTACTCCCCCTACCAACTACGAGACTCCGAGAGACTTTTCTGCTTTGGTGTTGGTTCTCTTCCTTGCTACTTCACTCAACGCTTCCACTCGCTTAGCCTTTACTTGAATGCTACTGTCCTCTATATGTGGTGCAGAGGCTGTTTCTGCTTCTGCTTCGACGCTCGTCCTCTACCCGTATGAGGGAGCTCTGACTCCTCTGCAGCACCGTCACTTGGCTTCCGCAACAGGGAATGGAACAGAGAGCAGAGAAGGAGAAGAGAAGAAAAAGGAGAAACTCGCAGGGAATTCTGAAGAATGAATGGCAAGGAAGGCCATCGTCCAATTATAAACACATGCATGAGGGAAAGGAATGGTCGGGTGGGAAATCTGTTAGGAATCCCTAAGCATGAGCAGCGGAAAAAAAAAAGGGATTCCATAGGATTTGCAAAGTTCCGTGTTTCAAAGCACAAAAACAATTTCGAAATTATTTTAGGTTACCTCTTGAAGAACTCCGAAGCAGTCGTAGCCTCGTCCTTTAGGAGTCCACACGAGCACTCCCACCAGAATCGCAACACTTGCCAACTGCTAGGTTGACGACGTGTAGCTCTTGCAACCTTTTGCGAATTTGTGTCTCACTTGAGTGAACGGCCTATGAGCATCTTACGCTCTATTTATAGGCTTAGGTTTGACCTAATTTGTTCTCTCTAAAAGTGGGCTCCTTACTCATTCCAAATGAGTTAGGCCCAATAGCTTTATTTTAGTCCAACTAAAATAAGACAACATTTTCTGATGGGCTTACTCTATGTGTGTGACCCTATAGGTAAAATACCCGGTCATATTAATAATAAACTATTTTATTATTAATATAAAATAAGAGAGGCATCTAGCAATGCATCATTATGTCCGAATATTATCAACATAACCTATAAGTGATAATTATTTAATACGTTTATTCCTTTTGTCACGATATCCTAATTGGGCCCAAGGCATGGTCGCGTCATCCTTGTACGGCCCAATTTATTTTACTTAATACCGGAGTAGACTGGATCCGAATAAATATCTAATATTTATTCTTTCTAGCATGTATAACACCCCTAGTTTTCTGTACTCGAATCCTAATGTGATCGTCATAATTAATAAAAATGCGAGTAAATTTTTCGCGTTTGAAAACATTTCCACGACACTAGCATGATCACACCAAGACCCAAATCACAGAAAACCAAAGAGTGAGATTATATAACCTAAAGCTGGATCGATAGATAATTTGTCCATAATGGTATACAAAAATAATAGAGTTTATAGCGGAAGAATATGTATACCGGGCACACGCCTAGTCCCATATATGACGATATGAGAAAAGGCTCGGCAAAGCACGCAATGGCACATCATAGCCTAATAGACATCCATCATCCTTTTACATAATTATATAAGCATGCAATGCCTAAGATATAACTATATATATATATACATAAATATATTTATATACATCTGGGAATCTTCTCCCTACTATCTCAATCATCAATGAACATCATTCAATTTCAATCCCTCTAATACACATCCAACCCTCTCTTATATTCTGCATATATACATATATATTCATCATCCATCAATTCAAAGGATTGTCTCATACATATTTAAAATCCCTAAATCATCTATATCATCATATACCATTTATTTAATACATAAGAATCCATAAATAATTAATTATCCTCTTCCAATAAATTTATTTCCTTTAAAAATCCGGGATGTTACAGCATGGCCATGCGTTTTCTTAGTCTTACTCCATCAAGTGGCCTATAGATATCACTTCTGTCACATAGGAGAGACAAATCCCATCTACATCACTCATATCCCTCTGCATAATTTGTTCATTGCCTAATCACAACCTTTATAGTCCTCTTGTTACAGAAGACGTTTAATTGTATTAAAACAATAAACTCCTCATGTAGGAATCGTAGTGACTTCAGGTCGAAGGACTACATATACCATTATCACATTGAGAATCGTTTATGACAATCATGTAACGATCCATGCAACGTTCTCATGGTGGGTCTGTCCAGTACATCATTACTCTTAATGTGTACCCGTGTGAAGACTCGATATCATCTATATCTATGATCTGTGAGATCAGGTCATCAGTACACTCACACACTAGTCTCAGTGTATTTACATGTCCCCATGTAAATACTTAACTAGGGACATTTTAGGAATAATTTTTATATGACCTATTACTCCAAGGATAAATATGTTTAAAACAATTTTAAACTGAAATATTTATTCAATTGATAAGTAGAAAAATGATACAAATGAAAAAGAAAAAAGGCTCATAGTGCATACACCAACAATCTCCCACTTGCACTAGAGCCAATCAGACATTTGCCTAATGCCTAATGATCTAGTGTGCCCCTCATGTTTTTGTTGTGTAAGAGGTTTTGTGAGTGGGTCAGCAATATTCTCATCAGTATGCACCTTACATATCTTTACATCTCCTCGGTCAAGGATCTCTCGAATGAGATGAAATCGCCTAAGTATATGCTTAGATCGTTGATGTGATCTAGGTTCCTTAGCTTGTGCGATTGCTCCACTATTGTCACAGTAAAGACTTATAGGGTCCACAATGCTAGGAACAATCCCAAGTTCTGTTATGAACTTCTTGATCCATACTGCCTCTTTTGCAGCATTTGAGGCAGCAATATACTCAGACTCTGTAGTAGAATCAGCAACTGTCTCTTGCTTTGAACTCTTCCAGCTTACAGCACCACCATTTAGACAAAACACGTACCCTGATTGCGATCTTGAGTCATCCTTATCAGTTTGGAAGCTAGCATCAGTGTAACCTTTTACAATGAGCTCTTCTTCCCCTCCATATATCAAGAATGAATCCTTAGTTTTTCTTAAGTACTTCAGGATATTCTTGACAGCAGTCCAGTGACTTTCACCGGGATCAGACTGGTATCTGCTCGTCATGCTTAAAGCGTACGAGACATCTGGTCGGGTACATATCATGGCATACATGATTGATCCAATAGCAGATGCATACAGAATCTTATTCATCCGTTCTCTTTCTTCTTTAGTGGAAGGAGATTGAGCTTTTGATAAGCTTATGCCATGAGCCATAGGCAAAGTTCCTTTCTTGGAATCTTGCATGTTAAACCTTTTTAACACTTTGTCTATGTATGTATTCTGACTTAGGCCAAGAAGTTTTCTTGATCTATCTCTATAGATCTTAATTCCCAACACGTAGGTTGCTTCACCTAAGTCTTTCATAGAAAAACAGCTTCCCAACCAACTCTTCATAGACTGAAGAGTAGGAACGTCATTTCCAATAAGTAGTATGTCATCAACATACAGGACCAGAAAAATAATTGTGCAGTCACTAACCTTCTTGTAGACACAAGGTTCATCCTCATTTTTAGTAAAGCCAAATTGTTTAACAGCTTCATCAAAACGAAGATTCCAGCTTCTGGAAGCTTGCTTAAGTCCATATATAGAACGTTGTAGCTTGCACACCTTCCTGGATGCTTCAGGCTTAACAAAGCCTTCAGGTTGTGTCATGTACACTTCCTCAAGAAGATTTCCATTAAGGAAAGCAGTCTTGACATCCATTTGCCATATCTCATAATCATGGTATGCAGCAATAGCAAGCAGAATCCGAACAGACTTTAGCATAGCAACTGGGGAAAAAGTTTCATCATAGTCTATACCATGTATTTGCTTGAAACCTTTAGCCACCAACCTTGCTTTAAAGGTACTTATATTACCATCCATGTCAGTTTTCTTTTTGAAAACCCACTTGCATCCTATAGGTTTTACCCCTTCAGGTGCATCAACCAAGTTCCAAACTTGATTAGTGTACATGGAGTCCATTTCAGATTCCATGGCTTCTAGCCATTTCTCAGATTCTAAACTTGCAATGGCCTCTTCATAAGATGTTGGCTCATTTTGATCCATTAGGAATACATCTCCTTCCTGAGTTACAAGAAATCCATATCTTTCAAGTTGTTGATGTATTCTACCTGATCTACGCAAGTCTTGTGCTACTGGAGCTGGTGTTATCACAACATTTTGTGGGTCCTGCTCCACTTCCACCATTGGCTCTTCAATGCCTTGTGAGTCTTGAATTTCTTCAAGTTCTACTTTCCTCCCACTGATTCTTGTAGAGATGAATTCCCTTTGTAAGAATACAGCATTCCGAGCAACAAACACTTTGCCCTCAGTAGGATTGTAAAAATAATAACCCTTAGTTTCTTTTGGGTATCCCACAAAAAGACATTTATCTGACTTGGGCCCAAGTTTATCAGAACTTTGGCGTTTAACATAAGCTTCACAGCCCCAAATCTTAAGAAAAGACATACTAGGTCGTTTCCCAGTCCATATCTCATATGGTGTCTTTATGACAGCCTTTGATGGAACACGGTTAAGTGTGAAAGTTGCTGTCAACAAAGCATGTCCCCAGAATGAGTTAGGGAGGTCAGTTTGACTCATCATTGATCGAACCATGTCCAACAAGGTTCTATTTCTCCGCTCAGAAACCCCATTCCATTCTGGTGTTCCAGGGGGAGTAAGTTGAGATATAATCCCACACTCTTTAAGATATTCATCAAACTCCAGGCTCAAATATTCACCACCTTGATCGGATCGAAGTGCTTTAATTGTCTTGCCAAGTTGGTTCTCTACTTCATGTTTAAACTCCTTGAACTTTTCAAAGGATTCTGATTTATGTTTCATGAGAAACACAAATCCATATCTACTGAAATCATCAGTAAAAGTGATGAAGTAACTAAAACCTCCCCTAGCCATTGTCCCTATGGGCCCACATACATCACTATGTATCAAGCCAAGAAGATCACTCGCCCTTTCACCTTTTCCGGTAAAAGGGGTCTTGGTCATCTTCCCTAATAAATAAGATTCACATGTATCTATTGATTCAAAATCAAAAGATTCTAAATATCCATCTTGATGGAGTTTAGAAATGCGTTTCTCATTTATATGTCCTAGGCGACAATGCCAAAGATAAGTTGGGTTTAAATCATTTGTTTTAACCCTTTTAGTATTAATGTTATAGATAGGGGTTTCGAGATCTAGAACATAAAGTCCGTTACTCAAATTTGCACAACAATAAAACATGTCTTTTAAATAAACAGAACAACTATTGTTCTTTATTGTAAAGGAAAACCCTTTCTTATCAAGACAAGAAACAGAAATAATGTTTCTCCTTATTGCCGGAACAAAATAACAATTGTCCAATTCAAGGACTAACCCTGAGAGCAAGGATAAAAAATAAGTCCCTACAGCTAATGCAGCAACTCTTGCTCCATTTCCAACGCGTAGGTCTACCTCGCCCTTCATCAACTGCCTACTCCTTCTTAGATCCTGCACATTAAGACAAATGTGAGATCCACATCCAGTATCTAATACCCATGATGTTGAAGTTGACATGTTAATTTCTATAACAAAAATACCTGAAGTGGAAGTCTCACTTCCCTTCTTCTTAAGCTCTTCTAGGTACTTTGGACAGTTTCTCTTCCAGTGTCCCTTTTGTCCACAATGGTGACATTTACCTTCCTTAGCCACCCCGCCCACAGGTTTTAAGGCTGATGTACTTGGCTTATCCTTGCCTTTCCAAATCTTCTTACCATTTCCTACAATAGCCTTTCCTTTGCCTTTATACATGCCCTTTCCTTTACCTTTGCCAGAATTGACCATCATTATGGCCTTGCCCTTTCCTTTAGAAATATTGGGCTCAGCAGTCCTCAACATATTGAGTAGCTCTGGCAATGTTTTGTCCAATGCATTCATGTTGTAATTCATGATGACTGGCTTAAAACTGTCAGGTAATGATTTCAAAATGAGATCGGTAGCCAACTTCTGAGGGAAGGGGAATCCTAGCCTAGCTAGATTTTCCAAGTACCCAATCATTTTGAGCACATGAGGTCCTACAGAACCTCCCTCTTCAAGTCTGCAGCTAAATAGGGCTGAAGAAACTTCATATCTTTCTTGGTCAGCTTGACCTTGATATAGTTTCCTTAGGTTTTCGATCATATCGAAAGCCTCCATATGCTCATGTTGCTTCTGAAGCTCAGGAGACATAGTTACCAGCATAAGGCATTGGACATCTAAAGCGTCATCCTGATGCTTCTTGTAAGCATCCTTGTCAGCTTTAGAGGCATTGTTCGCGGGTGGTTCCGGAATCGGACCTTCCAGGACATACTGCTTTTTCTCTTGTTTGAGGACAATCCTCAAATTTCTATACCAGTCAAGGAAGTTAGAACCAGACAATTTTTCTTAGGATTGATCGCAACGAAAGGTTTGAAGGTGTGTTTGACGTCATGGTTATCTAAAACAGAAAATATATAGTAAGTATCATTTTCAAAACATATTTAAATTATGGTCATTTAAATTAAATATGTCTCCCACTATTTTGATTCAAAACAAAAATACCCTCCACGAATCAGAAAATCCCGTTGGAAGATTTTCTAGTGGGCTAAGATCCATATTTTGCCAAGCGTTAAGTCAGCTTTGGCTGATCACCTAATACTTGGTTATTTAGGTAGGAAACTTTTTCCAATTGTATCTTTATACAACTCTTAGTCATTGGGTTAAGTAACCATTACTAATTATTCATCTTATGAATATTTAGCCCAATGTTTATGCCTCTAAGTTATATTCAATCCAATTGAAAACTTAGTTAAGTTAAAGCCCAATAAAATAGTTTGGATATTACCATTATCCCATCGCGTCTTACTAATATAAATAATAGTGCCCTGCTTTGGCAGACCTACTATTTATTGACATTAGTGTTGACGAGTGTACTTATTGGAAGGCGTTTATAACTTAATATTATTTTGAGGGATTTTAATTTATTTTAAAATTACCGTCTTTGTTAAACGCTTTAACGTAATAAAATTATCCCCAAAACATGCAAACGAAATTGTGAGATGGTTATGGTCTTCCTAGAAGAAAATAAAAAAAACTAAACCTAGAGGAACTATATAGCCAAGGCTTCATGAAGTCCTACTTCTTGAACCCACCATCCTCTTGGAGTCACCACTCCTTGGTTCCTTTCAAAGACTAAAGCGTTTAGAGTCACCACTCTAGTTTTCTTCTAGATCTCTACTTTGTTGCCTCGATCAAGATTACAAGATTTTTAAAGAAACTCGCTTTACATACGAGTGAAGGGTTGAGAAAAGAAATACAACAGAATGAAGAGAGGCACAGCACGCAGGCTGTATTTAAATAAAATAACTAAGACCATAACCATTCACCATGCAACGTGTTAATTAATTAATTATAACCCATTTGAAATAATTTTAAAAAAAAAATAAATAAATTTTTAAACGGGCCATTAAACACGTGGGTCGGTAATAAGGCGCTACGCAGAGAATGTACGGGGGTCAGGTTGGTTCCCAGGAAAGAGAGGTGGGTCCGGTGTGACCGCTTAAGTACCAAATCTTTCCTAGCCAGAACGTCCCACTGACCATTAACAGCTCTAAAATTTCAGCTAGGGTTTCAACCACTTTGAAACCCTAATTCCTTGTTGCGAACACTTCACAACGCAGCCGTCAAGGCACATGGAGGCAGCGCCGTCTAGGGTTTCAAAACCTAGAATTCAATTTGCGCTAATGCCAACATGCAATGCCTTTCCATGACGGCCATCTAGGTTTCAACTCTTGAACCCTAGGTTAAGGAACGGCCATGGTTTAACACTTAAACCTTATCACTTAACGCCCCATAACATGAACCATTCATGTTCGAAGATCAACTCAATTGATTCAAAGTTTGTACGATGACAATCATATGAGTAAAACACATATCAAAATTGCATAAACTCATACATCATACAAATTTAAACGGCAACAACATACATACTAAAATTAAGAAACTTTATAACATGCATCATATACAATTTATAAAGAATAACTCAAAATTATATGTATCATGCCAAAACAGAGGTCATACCATATACATGATTAATCATTGTAATAATATGCATCATATGCGATAACTCAAAATAGCAACATAATCATGCATGTTCATTTTCGAATCCTAGTTTCACAAAACATTTTCGCAAAACAAAATTGCAAAGCTTTAAACAACGAAACAATTTCGCAAATCATATTTTCCAAAAGCTCTTGCAAACGAAAACATATCATCATAAAATATAAACAAATGCCCAAAACACGGTTTTGCAACCTAGGCTTTGATACCACTGTTAGGAATCCCTAAGCATGAGCAGCAGAAAAAAAAGGGATTCCATAGGATTTGCAAAGTTCCGTGTTTCAAAGCATAAAAACAATTTCGAAATTATTTTAGGTTACCTCTTGAAGAACTCCGAAGCAGTCGTAGCCTCGTCCTTTAGGAGTCCACACGAGCACTCCCACCAGAATCGCAACACTTGCCAACTGCTAGGTTGACGGCGTGTAGCTCTTGCAACCTTTTGCGAATTTGTGTCTCACTTGAGTGAACGGCCTATGAGCATCTTATGCTCTATTTATAGGCTTAGGTTTGACCTAATTTGTTCTCTCTAAAAGTGGGCTCCTTACTCATTCCAAATGAGTTAGGCCCAATAGCTTTATTTTAGTCCAACTAAAATAAGACAACATTTTCTGATGGGCTTACTCTATGTGTGTGACCCTATAGGTAAAATACCCGGTCATATTAATAATAAACTATTTTATTATTAATATAAAATAAGAGAGGCATCTAGCAATGCATCATTATGTCCGAATATTATCAACATAACCTATAAGTGATAATTATTTAATACGTTTATTCCTTTTGTCACGATATCCTAATTGGGCCCAAGGCATGGTCGCGTCATCCTTGTACGGCCCAATTTATTTTACTTGATACCGGAGTAGACTGGATCCAAATAAATATCTAATATTTATTCTTTCTAGCATGGCCATGCGTTTTCTTAGTCTTACTCCATCAAGTGGCCTATGGATATCACTCCTGTCACATAGGAGAGACAAATCCCATCTACATCACTCACATCCCTCTGCATAATTTGTTCATTGCCTAATCACAACCTTTATAGTCCTCTTGTTACAGAAGACGTTTAATTGTATTAAAACAATAAACTCATCATGTAGGAATCGTAGTGACTTCAGGTCGAAGGACTACATATACCATTATCACATTGAGAATCGTTTATGACAATCATGTAACGATCCATGCAACGTTCTCATGGTGGGTCTGTCTAGTACATCATTACTCTTAATGTGTACCCGTGTGAAGACTCGATATCATCTATATCTATGATCTGTGAGATCAGGTCATCAGTACACTCACACACTAGTCTCAGTGTATTTACATGTCCCCATGTAAATACTTAACTAGGGACATTTTAGGAATAATTTTTATATGACCTATTACTCCAAGGATAAATATGTTTAAAACAATTTTAAACTAAAATATTTATTCAATTGATAAGTAGAAAAATGATACAAATGAAAAAGCATAAAGTCTCATAGTGCATACACCAACAAAATCGTGAGGAGCAGTCTGCTCACGTCACCCAGTCCCATCAGCACCCACTAAGGCTAATCGCCCTTTTCAATCAGCACACCCTTTGATTAATTATGTTAATGGTAATTAATAAACAAATTCCCACTTCTGTAATTATTATTTAATGGCTTTATTCACCCGGTACATTATTAAAAAATTTGGGATGTTACATTTCCACCCTACAAAATGAACCTAAGATTATAACAGCTAAAACACAACCAGACCTTTAATTAGATATGACTGTAAATAACTAATACTTATAGTATATTTCTCATAGCCCTAGAATCTCTGTCCATAGTTTGTGGGTGTCTTCGATGTTTGTATCACAACTCTGAATCTCCCAGGGCATTCATACAAAGGTGACTCATCTTCACACACTCTAGTTCTATAGCTGAAGGTTGATCTATATGAGTTCGCCATGTTGTAGGATTTGCTGAGTTTGAATGGGAATTCTAGATTTCCCCTAACATGGAAGAAGACATCAAAGAAGGATACCATAAACCTTAAATTGAAGAAGATGATGGAAACAATGCACACGATGTTACTATCCACTTGATAGAAGGACTAAGGTGAAACATTTTAATCCACATAGGGGACTAAAGTGGAAAAAAGCCTTAGGGGACCCATTTAACAATTTTATGAAAAATAGAAGACCATAAGGTGTATTTACCTTTGAATTTAATATATTCATATGATTCTACCCTTAGCCAATATAGAATTTTAATGTTGCTTTGAACAAACATAAACAATTTTAAATCTGTTGTTTTTCTTGTTAGTTGTCATATATAATTACTTCAAATTAAGTTGCTGTGCTTGTTTTTCTTGTCCTGATTGTCCTTATTTTTTTTATATGAATTTTAGAGCTCTTACACTCTTATTGATTCAGTTTACCACTTTATATTTTTTATAGGCATAAATGACAATCAATAAGAATTCTCAATAGCAACCTATGACTGCATATATAAGCCAACCCGCTACAATTGGTAATTATCATCATGTGACCTCAACTCTATGTGTAAATCCTATAACGGAAATGATGAGACTTTGGTAAGTGTACCGATATCTATTGTAGTTTCGCTAAGTTTTGTATCCAACAGGGGCTTGTACGAAGAAAAATTAATCTATATTTATAAAATCACTATAAAATTATATACAGTATATTCATAAATATACACATTGTTTTTATTGGAAGATTTGTAATCTTGTGGTGTGAGATATATAAAAATAGAGATAAATACAAACAAAAATGTTGGGATTATGTTTCACCTTCCTCCCTCTCTAGCATATTTTATCCTACTTAGCATGTTTACGCAATTAATCAAACTAATATAGCATTAATATAACTAAATTCGATTCCATGATGAATAGATTCTAAACAATATTATCAAATATTGATTCCTTAAATATTCAACAACATTATTTGCATTAGGAGTTGGCCTTAAAAACCATTAAATTTAACTTTATCCCTAGAAGAAGAAATTAATGGGTATTTTATTCATAAAACCCGTCAGGAAACACCAAACACACACATAAATCTCTCTCCTTTTTGAAACATGCATTAGGAATCGATAAATAAAATACTAACTTGAATAGAAGCATAAATTATACAAAGTATTTAATTACATAGCTAGAGAGGGTGTGTTACACCCAAACCTAACAAAACAAGGTTTAGCCACACATTTTCATGTACGATACCTGAAAATCAAAGGAAAATCAACAAGAACAAAGAAAAAGCACAAAAGATCAATGGAAATCAGGAGAAAAGAAAAGAAACCAAAAGAGCCTCCCACAGTATTGGAGAGCCTCCCCATAATGTTTTGGCCCCTCTTGCTTGAAGGATCCTTTAAATTTTGACCTAACCCTATTTATAAAGCCTTTAAGGGAAGTGTTGCTACAATCAGCTCGTACCTACGAGTAATTATCACACCTGCGAGCAAACCAAAGTTCTACTAGCTTGCAGGTGTGAGGAACACTCGTTCCTGCAATTATATCTTTCCATAGAAAACTCCAAACCAAGATCCAAACGTTTAGAAAGAAATTTGGGATATTAGAAAGATGATATCAAAATTACATCTCGATCCAATGGTGAATGAAGCAGTAATTCCATATCTAAATTTGTATGTCAGGATTGGAGTTAAGCAAAATTAAGCACTCTATTTTTTTCTTCCTTTCTTTCCAAAGACCTCTAAAACCTATCAAAACATAACAAAAAAGATTTGTACTCTCATAATTGTGGCAATTATTCAATTAAGCATAAAGAGGAAAATTTTATTAATTAAAAAGCTATTAAACACTAAGTTATATGCAAATTTTGCATAGAAAATAACATGAAATTGACATCTAACGTGAAGTTCGTATCCCTAGTCCCTCCTTAAATGAAGTTAGGTTGACCATACAAACACCAACTAATGTTGAAGATAGTGGAGACTAAAAACAAGTAGAGAAAGAGAGGCTCAAACGTGTAGTGTGGCAACACTTCACTAAGAAGAATATTAATGGAAAAGATAAGGCTAAATGCAATTATTTTGTAAAAAATCTTAAAGGAAAAGTAAAGAATAAAACTATACATTTATGCCAACACATGGATAATTGCATTCAATGCAAGATCAAAATGAGAGGACGAAAGGTTTTACTTCTCAAAGTTATGAAATGGAAATAAGAAATAATAACTACAACTTATAAGGAACAACATGCAAATAAGGAGCTTGAACATGTTATTATCATGCTTAAGTATCAACTTTTAGTTATGGATCATTATGGGCTTAAAGGTATTCGACTGCACTACAACCTATGTTTCATGTTCCTACTAGAAACATCATCAAGAAAGACATCTTGAATTTGTATCAAGAGGAAAGGTCGATGATTTTGAAGCTCCTGGACATAAATGAAGGAAGTGGCGATCACAACAAATATATGGGCAATAATTAATCAAAAAAGGGATACATGGAGGTCACTACTCATTACATTGATGGCTCACGGACTTTACTAAGTCTACTTTTGAGGTAAAATAAAATTGTGATGACATGGCTGCCCTAGTTTCTGAAATATTAACTATTACCCTTATAAGTCTTCCTAATGATGTATAAGTTGTCCTAGTTGTTAAAATAATAACTATTGCACCTTATTATTTATAATTTAGGTATTTTAATGTTAATTAGGTTCATCTATGTTCCTACATCTCACACAAGTGAAAGACTTTGCAATATTTTGGTTAGGTGTTTATTGGATTAGAATATTGATTCAAAGTTGTCTAGAGTTACCTTAAATAATTGTAGCACAAACGATTAAATGATTAGGAAAATAAAAGTTAAGGTTAAATATATTATGGGAAAATAGTGACTTGCTTCATATGCGTTGTGTTGTGTATATCCTTAATTTGATTGTGGAAGATGGGTTTGAGTTATTGATGGATGTGATATAGAATATTCATGATAGTGTTACTTTTTGGACTTTAACTCCTAAGAGTAAGGAAATTTTAAATAGATAGTTAAATAATTGCGTGTTAGTTTTACTAAAAAGTTTATTTTAGATTATCCAACTAGATGGAATTTAACTTATAAATTGTTATAGCCTACAAAGATATTTTTTCAAGGTTGAAACAACATGAGTCTCAATACACAAGTACACCAACTAAGTCATAGTGGGAATTTGCCAAAGATATCTCAAAGAGACTAAAATTGTTTAATAACATCACTAAATTAGTTTCTAGAACAAAATATCCAACTACTAATATTTATTTTTCAAATATTTGTGAGATCAGTTGGCAATATCTTAATGGGAATGTTCTCCTTCTTGTGATATAGGATTTTCTTCATGAATGGATCTAAATCTTGAAGCTTCCTTTGATCTTCTTTATCTTGCAAGCATGGAATCATTCTCTCCTCCTTAAATTATGGCTTAGACGAAATTACAATGTGGAAGGTGGAAAATTGCATAAAAACTCATTAAAATGAAAAGAGAAGCAGAATTGTGGAAATATTTAGTAGATGAGGGGAGAAAGGTGCCACTCTCTTAGAGAGAGATAAACCTAAGGCTGATAATCACCACCTTGGAAGGATCCAAGGACAAGACTCTAAGGAGAGAGTTTTAAGCACTATTAGGCTTCTAGAGAGAGAAACATTTCTCACAATCTCTAAAATTCATTCAAATGACTCCAAGTAAGGGAAAATACAAAATTGAGAGGTTTATATAGACCTCCTCTTTAGTCTGAGCAATTTTTGAATTTGACCTTGGTGGGCTTGTTAAAGCTTCACCAAAGGCCCAAAAGTGGTCCAAAGCATATATATGACCATACAAGACCCAGAATGATCTAAAATAAAAAATATATAGCCATGCAAGGCTCAAACCAAACTACTAATGAGCTTCTAACAATAATGAGACACAATAATTTCAAAAGCTCATTGAGCTAAGTCAAATAATGTATAAATGAAAAAGGCCCAAAGATATAAAATTTGAGCTCATCCATGGACCTCATCAAGTTATTAGGAGAATGGAAACAAAATGAGTGATAAGTTTAGTACTTATTAGAGTGTTATGTTCGAAATATGCACTAAAAGCCTATATAGGACGCATCATTTTGAATAAGTTAATTTTTTGTTAAATAGTTTAACAACCTTTATTTATCCTTGGAGTAATAGGTCATATGAGAGTTATTCCTAAAATGTCTCTAGTCAAGTATTTACATAGGGACATGTAAATACATTAAGACTAGTGTGTGAGTATATTGATGATCTGATCTCACAGGTCATGGATATAAATGATATCAAGTCTTCACACGGGTACACATTAAGAGTAATGATGTACTGGACAGACCCATCATGAGAATGTTACATGGATCGTTACATGAATGTCATAAACGATTCTCAATGTGATAATGGTATATGTAGTCCTTTGACCTGAAGTCACTACGGTTCCTACATAAGGAGTTTGTTGTTTTAATACAATCAAACGTCTTCTGTAACAAAAGGACTATAAAGGTTGTGGTTAGGCAATAAAAAAATTATGCAGAGGGATGTGACTGATGTAGATGGGATTTGTCTCTCCTATGTGACAGGAGTGATATCTATAGGCCACTTGATGGAGTGAGACTAAGGAAATGAATGGCATGCTAGAAAGAATAAATATTGGATATTTATTCGGATAAAGTCTACTCCGGTATCAAGTAAAATAAATTGGACCGTACAAGGATGACGCGACCATGCCTTGGGCCCAATTAGGATATCGTGACAAAATGAACAAACATATAAAATAATTATCAATTATAGGTTATATTGATAATAAATAATATTTGGACATAATGATTCATTGCTAGATGCCGCTCTTATTTTATATTAATAATAAAATAGTTTATTATTAATATAACCGAGTATTTTACCTATAGGGTCACACACATAGAGTAAGCCTATTAGAAAATAGCTTTTTATTTTAGTTGGACTAAAATAAAACTAGTGGGCCTAACTCATTTAGAATGAGTAAGGAGCTCACTCTTTAGTGAGTAAATTAGGTCAAACCTAAGCCTATAAATAGAGCATAAGATGCTCATAAACCAAAAAAAGACACAAAATACGCAAAAGTTGCAAAAGCTACACGCCGTCAAACTAGCATTTGGAAGGTGTAGCATTTCTGGTGGGAGTACTCATGTAGAGTCCTAAAGGATGAGGCTATGACTGCTTCAATTCGATTTTCTTCAAGAGGTAATCCTAAAATGCAATATTTTTTGTGTTTGTCTTATTCTTTGAAACACGGCGCTTTGCAAATCCTATGGGAATCCTTGTATTTCCGCTGCTCATGCGCCAGGGATTCCCTAACAGTGGTATCAGAGCTTAATTGCAAAACTGTGTTTTGGGCAAATGTTTGTTTAAAGAACATGTAAAAATAAAATAAAATTTCTTTTATGTGAAGAATTGTAAAGGTTGAATCATTTTGCAAAGGTTTCATCTTTTATTAGTTATGTTGCAAAGGTTGCACCTTTTGAAAGCTAATATCAATTTATTTTTGTTTTATGTATATTGATTGATTTTCTCAACATTTTAATTAAAGAACATGTTTTTAGGATGTGCTTTATTATATGAACATGTTGTATGTTGCAATGGTGATTGTTTTATATGTGTTCTAATTATAAGGTATGTTTTATGTTTGTTTAATTAAATTGAAATCAAGGGTTGTATGCAATGCACGTCTATATGCTTTCTCTTTTCTAATCTGAATTGTTCATGTGAGATTGTGTTTAGAAAGTTTAAGAGTTAAACCCTAGCCGTAATGAAAACTAGGATTCAAAAGTTGAAACCTAGCTGTAATGGTATTTTATTTATTTGTAAATGTTACAAATAAAATATTTGATTTTAATATTATATTTTAAATTTGATTTGTAAAAGTTACAAAGCAAATGTTAATTGTTTGTTAAATTTAAAGTTTGTAAGAGTTACAAATTTAAATAATTTATTCTTATTAATTTTAATAGGATTTGCATCGTATGTGATCTTTTTAAAATTAATGTGATTTGTAGAAGTTACAAATTGATTCATATTTATTAAATTTAATCTGATTTATAATTGTTATAAATAGAAGATAAGATCTTTATTAAATTTAATAATTTTAAAATCAAATATTTAATCCTTTATAAATTTGATAGGATTTGCAAAAGTTACAAATTAAAGATAAGATCTTTATCAAATTTAAGAGGATTCAAAATAAATATCTTGAACTCTAGAGATAAGGTCTAAAATTTAAACCTTGATCGTTCCTAAAAAATAGGATGATTGTTGAGACTTCAGAGATAATGTTTAAAAGTTAAACCTTGACTATTCCTATTTTAGGTTAATTGTAAGGGTCAAAAGATAAGGTTTAAAAGTTAAACCTTGGCCGTTTCAAAATTTAAGATTTCAAATTGTTTGAAATCATAATTGAATATTTTGAGCTGTTAATGGTCAGTGGGACGTTCTGGCTAGGAAAGACTTGGTACTTAAGCGGTCACTCCGGACCCACCTCTCTTTCCTGGGAACTAACCTGATTACATTACTAAATTTTTGGGTTGGAACACCCCTGACCCAGTCTGTTGAACGGTCAACATAGCCGCCAAACTTCTTTGCGTAGTTTTACTTTTATGACCACGTGTGTTTAATTATGTGTTTTAAAATTTATTTTATTTTAAATACAATTAATTACTCTATTAATTGATTAATTAACACGTCCAGCGGTGAATGGTTATGGTCTTAGATTTTTTTTATTTAATTTTAAATACAGCCTGCGTGTTGTGCCTTTCTCTATTTTTAAATTTCTTCTCTCAACCCTTTACTCGTATGTAAAACGAGTTTTCTTTATTACATTGTAATCTTGGAAAAGCCAACAAGGTGGAGACCTAGAAGAAACCTAGAGTGGTGACTCTTGGTGGATATGACCTTGAAAGGAACAAAGGAGTGGTGACTCTAGGAGGATGGTGGTTTCAAGAAGTAGGACTTCACAAAGTCAAGACACTATAGTTCCTTTAGGTTTATTTTATTTTATTTATTTTCTAGGAAGACCATAACTATCTCATAATTTTGATTGCATGTTTTGGGGTTTTATTAATAATAAGAAAATTGAAATCCCTCAAGCCCGACAATCATACCTTCCAATAAGTAATAACGTTTAACTTGATATAGATAAAGTGCAGGTCACGTCATAGTTAAGTGCCTTTATTTATGTTTAGTAGACAATGATTGGATAATTGGATTATCCAAGTATAACTTATTAAGTTTTATTCAAATAGATATTTTTCAATTAGATTGGAAAAGCCTAAAGGTATGAACAGTCTAAAACGCGTTCAAATAAACAACATTCATTAATGCTAGTTTCAATAAAGTGTAGGTTCTGCCAAAGTAGGGTGCTTTTATTGATATTAGTAAAGGATGATGGATAATTAGATTATCCAACCATTTGTTATTAGACTTATCTAGGTAACTTTAATCAGATTGAAGAACTTATAAGCGTTAATATTAAGTTTAAATGCCTTCTAATAAGTAACACTCATCGAGACTAATGTCAATAAATAGTGGGTGTGCCAAAGCAGGGTGCTATCATTTATACTAGTAAGGCGCGATGGGATAATTGTAATATCCAAATTGTTTTTATTAGGCCTAAACTTAACTAAGTTTTTCAATTGGATTGAAAATAACTGAGAGGCGTAAGGATTGAGCTTAAATTCATAAGATGAATAAGGGTAAAAAGTTACCCACTCAATCATCCAAGAATTGCATGAGATGCAATTGGAAATGTGTTTCCTACCTAAATAACCAAGGGTTGGGCGATTAGCCAAAGCTGACTTAACACTAGGCCAAATATGGATCTTGGCCCACTAGAAAAATCTTCCAACGGGATTTTTTATGATTCAGTCAGGGTATTTGTTTTGAATCAAAATAGTGGGAGACAACATATTTACTTAATGACCAAAATTTAAATATGTCTTGAATAGAAGTGATAGATTTGCATGTAATTTGTTTTAGAATAACCATGACAAACCAAATATTATTTTGTTGCAATTTGTCCTTTGGAAGGACACTTTATCTGGAAAAATACCTAGATAGGTATCGAGACTTGAGAATTATCTTCAATAAAGAGGAAGCGACAGTGTGTCATGTTTGGCTTATATATCACCTATGGTTGGGTCTTGAATACCCTATGGAGTCTGTATAAACTCTGAGCTGTAAAAGGCAATATGAATATATGAGAGATATATGATATGATCGTATACAGACTTTATTAAGGCCGAGTTGGTCTGGACGTCTAAATGGTGATCAAGAAAGGAAATTGTTTCCAGTTTTAGCCAAATAAGACATTGAAATAATTTGTCTAAAGAACTTAAAAGAGTTCAAAAGAAAGGGAAGTAAGACTTCCACTACAGGTTGTGTTATAGAAGTCAAGTTATTTTACTTCACTAACATTAGTATCAGATACTAGTAGTAGATCTCAAATTTTGAAAGATCAAGGAAGTAGACCACTGGCTAAAGGTGGATAAATCTTGTAAAATTGAATAAAAGTTGCTATAATAAAGATAAGATCTTTACCTATTGGGCTAGTTAGTGAACTAGACATTGTGCATATTGTTTCTTGTTGGACAAGAATTTTTTTAATATAAAATAACTTCATTTCTTCAAAAGGATGTTGATGCACAATTGAGTAGTGGATTCCACATCCTAAATCTTAAAACACTCATCTATAACAATTGTCAAAGTAGGTTAAAATGAGTGATTTTGAACCTTACTTACATGGTATTGTCTCTTAAGGCAAATAAATAAGAAACACATTTCTAAATACCATTAATGTGGTTATATGGACTCTTTTGATTTTGTAATCAATTGAAACATGTAAATCTTATTTATTGGAGAGATAATTGAGACCTCATTCATTGAAAAGATAAGTAATCTATTATTTAATACATGATGATGTATGTTGGCCTATTGGAACAATAACTAGATATGTTTTTCAATACTTCAATATACTAATTGAAAAGTCAATGAGTATGGATTTATGTAACATAAGTTAGAAAGTCTTTAAAAAGTTTAAAGAATTCATAATAAAGTGAAAAACCAAATTGGCAAAGACAATTAAAGCTCTTGATTAGATCAAGATAGAAAATAATTTGAGCTACAAGTTTGATAACTATCTAATAAAGTGAGAGATTACCTCTTAACTCATTCCTCATGGAATGCCATAATAGCATCTCTACGGGGAAAAGTCAAACCTTGTTGGACATAGTTTGATTATTGATTATTATCAAACATCTCTAACTCCTTCAATGTTCCTTTATTAACAAAATTTCCACACTTAACCATGTTCCATCTTAGACTTTCTTAAAGAAACCATATATGATATGGACTAGGAAGAAACATAGTATGTCTTTACTAATAATTTGGAACTATAATGCTTCTATAGAGCATCCAACTCTGACAAGGTCAGATCCAAATTGGATAAATGTCTTCTGTGAGATACCCAAAGAAAGCTAAGGGTTATCATTTCTACAATCCATCTAAGAATAAAAGGCTTGTTGCTTAGAATGTTGTATTCTTGAATAAAAGTACATGTCTTAAAGAATCAATGGGAGGATAGTAGAACTTGAAGAAATTCAAGTATCACAAAGCATTCAAAAGTCAAGGATAGACTTGGAGCAGAAATCACAAAATGTTGTGACATCATTAGCTCTGGTAGCAGGAGACTTACGTAAGATCAAATAGGATATATAACCAAATCTAAAAGATATAGATATCTTATAAATTAGGAAGGAGGCATATTGCTAATTGATCAAGTTTCTTATGAAGAGGCCAATGCAAGTTTAGATTCTAAGACATGGCATAAGACCATGGGATTTGAAATAGGCCCCATGTATATTAACAAGGTACGAACCTTGGTTGACGCACCTAAAAGGTAAAACCTATAGGATGCAAGTGGGTTTTCAAAAGGAAAACTAAACATGGATGGTAATAAAAGTACCTTTAAAAGCAAGATTGACAAAATTCAATTAGCTTAAAAACCATTTAGATCCTGCTTGTTGTAGCAGTATACCACCATTATGAGATATTTTAGATAGATGTCAAGATGGAAATCATCTTGAGGATGTGTATGTGACACAACCTAAAGGCCTTTTATGCCTGAAGCATCTAGAAAGGTATGTGAACTGCAAATGTTCTATTTATGGACTAAAGCAAGCTTTTAGAAGCTAGAATCTTCATTAAAGAATAAAGATAAATCTTGTGACTATAAAAAGGTTAGTAACTGCATAATTATAGTTCTAGTATTACATATAGAAGACATGCTTCTTCTAGAACTAATAATATTATCATTCTATAGTCAAGAGTATCCTTAAACACTTAAGAAAGAATAAGGATTTGATCTTGATAAATGGAAGATGAGCTCGTTGTAAAGGTTACATCAATGCCAATCTTTTCATTAATTTGAAAGACTTAAGATTGCAATCAAAATATATGTGTTGTCAAGGGGGTTGTGATGTATGCTTGAAAGGTTCAAAGCAAGAAAGAATCGTTGGTTCTACTAACAAATCTAAGTATTTTGCATGTTAAATTACAAAAGAAGTCAATTTACATTTAATCATTTCAAATGTTTTGTACCCTATGAGTTTCTAATGTGATGACAATGGAACCATAGAACAATATAAGGAAGTGGATTAATCCAAGCATATACTTAAATAGTTCCATCTTTGGAAGATGTGAAAAAATGCAATGTGCATACCAACAAAATTGTTGGGAACCCACTAGTAAAACCGCTTACGTAGTAAAAGCATAAAGGCACTGTAGACGTCATTAGGTATTAACCTTATCGGCTCTAAGTGCAAGTGGGAGATTGTTGGAAATATGCACTAAAAGCCTATATAGGATGCATCATTTTGAATAAGTCACTTTTTGTTAAATAGTTTAACAACCTTTATTTATCCTTGGAGTAATAGGTCATATGAGAGTTATTCCTAAAATGTCCCTAGTCAAGTATTTACGTGGGGACATGTAAATACATTAAGACTAGTGTGTGAGTGTACTGATGATCTGATCTCACAGATCATGGATATAAATGATATCAACTCTTCACACAGGTACACATTAAGAGTAATGATGTACTGGACTGACCCACGATGAGAACGTTGTATGGATCATTACATGAATGTCATAAACGATTCTCAATGTGATAATGGTATATATAGTCCTTTGACCTGAAGTCACTACGGTTCCTACATAAGGAGTTTGTTGTTTTAATACAATCAAACGTCTTCTGTAACAAGAGGATTATAAAGGTTGTGGTTAGGCAATGAAAAAATTATGCAGAGGGATGTGAGTAATGTAGATGGGATTTGTCTCCCCTATGTGATAGGAGTGATATCTATAGGCCACTTGATGGAGTGAGACTCAGGAAATGCATGGCCATGCTAGAAAGAATAAATATTGGATATTTATTCGGATAAAGTCTACTCCGGTATCAAGTAAAATAAATTGGACCGCACAAGGATGACGCGACCATGCCTTGGGCCCAATTAGGGTATCGTGACAAAAGGAACAAAGATATAAAATAATTATCACTTATAGGTTATGTTGATAATAAATAATATTTGGACATAATGATGCATTGCTAGATGCGGCTCTTATTTTATATTAATAATAAAATAGTTTATTATTAATATAACCGAGTAGTTTACCTATAGGGTCACACACATAGAGTAAGCTCATCAGAAAATAGCTTTTTATTTTAGTTGGACTAAAATAAAACTATTGGGCCTAACTCATTTAGAATGAGTAAGGAGCCCACTCTTTAGTGAGTAAATTAGGTCAAACCTAAGCCTATAAATAGAGCATAGGATGCTCATAGGAGGCTAACCAAAAAAAGACACAAAATACGCAAAAGTTGCAAAAGCTACATGCCATCAAACTAGCATTTGGAAGGTGTAGAATTTCTGGTGGGAGTACTCGTGTGGACTCCTAAAGGACGAGGCTATGACTGCTTTGATTTGATTTTCTTCAAGAGGTAATCCTAAAACACAATATTTTTTATGTTTGTCTTATGCTTTGAAACACGACGCTTTGCAAATCCTATAGGAATCCTTGTATTTCCGCTGCTCATTGACTATAGATTCCCTAACATGTTATTCACCAAATAATGAGGGTTGCTACTTTTTTGGATCTTTGGTATAGGATGACACTTCTTGGGTTTTATTATGCTAAATTGTAGCCTTGTGATTCTTAGGCATAAATTCAACGTATAAAAAAACTATGCTATGATTTGCTTATTGATTATCAATTCAAAATGATGGTTGAAGTTAGTTCTAACTCTCCTACGGCTGACCATGAAACTGATGGTGAATTGAATGAATTTAACCTGTACCTTTTTAAACAAAAAAGTTAGAACAACATCTATAAACACAATTAGATCACTATTTTGAGGAAGATTGTTTGTCAAGGAAGGAAGTAACAAATTTTGATATCTTGTTATGGTGGAAGTTATAAGGGATCCATTATCCTACATTATAAGAAATTGCAAGAGATTTATTAGAAATTCCAATCTTTACCATGGCTTCAGAGTCTACCTTTAGTGTTGGAGGTCATTTGCCTAGTCCTTATCATAATAGATTGCATTGGTATACTATGGAGGCTTTGATGTGTTCTAAGCATTGGCTATGAGTTGATGAGGCATTAGGTAATTTGTTCTATTCTTAAATCTTGTGAATTTGTATTTTTCTAAATAATTTCTTACTAACCATATAATTTTATACTTTCAGGAAAAGATAACCCAAAAGCTACACCTATTGTAGTTCATGACATAATTGATGAACTAGGTAATATTCCTTTTCTACATTATAATTTTGATCACAACCAATTTTTTATTTCTATACCTCCATGTGCTAAAATAACATTATAGCTTTTTTTTCATATTGTTGATGGATTATGTGTGAGCAGTATTATTTATCCATTGAAAACCATTAGAAGTTAGACATGCAACTGATGAAATAAAGATGCTTAAATTTTAAGATAATTTTGTTATGTTTTTCTTTCTTGGACATTGTTGCTAGACTTTATTTTGTGCTATATCAAATTTGTATTGTTGAACTTTTTCCCCTTATTTCCAGATTTTGTTTTGTCACTTTGAATTTGTCTTGTTGCAGTAACTTGCTTGATGTTTAGCTTACAATGGGATGATATTTAAATTACTCTTGTTGAACTAGTGAGCTTTCATGGATACGATGTTTAGCTTTCATGGATGTTTAACTTTTATTTGTGATATTTAATAATTATGGTCTATGGAGGTTTATTGGTATTTTAAAGATGTTGTTAATGTTATTGTGTACAGGATGTTTAATTATGTAGATGTTGTTACTATTATAATGGTTATGATAAGGGAAAAATTAACACAATAGAGGATGAGGTAGTTTTTTTTGTTTAGGACAGGGATATTTATTGGGTTTTCCTAATTAGTTTCCTTGTCATTTACTTAAAAGTAGGGCATGGTGTATGAATGGGTGAGCGGGGGAGGGTTTGCTTGATCTTGATCGAGGGCGGGAAGGGAGTTACTTTATCTTACTTGGCAGAGGTTAGGGGCAAACACGGGGTAGGGTTTGAGGTAACACGGACAGAGGTGGGAAAGGTCAAACCTACCTTGACCCCACCCTGTTTCCATGCCTAACTAGGGCACAAGCTAAGTAGCTTTGCCTTAGTGACCTTAGTTGATTACGTATATGACTTGAGACTTATTTTGGTAAAAAAATGCTTTAGAAAAAATGTGTTTATTATGTTTATTATGAGTTTTTTTGGCTTTAATTTTTATTTTGACCATATATTCTTTTGTAATTGACATAGTGCCTAAAAGGATATCTCAATAACCTATGTTGAAATACCATGACATTGAGAGAAAGGGTCAGCAAACGGGATCTCAATGCTCAAGTAGCAATGAGGGAGGGAACTAGTGATAAGTACATGTCTAGAGAGGTGGTTATAGAGAAGTCTATCGGGAAGAAGAAGTAACTAGAATTAAACAACACTCATCCTGTATAGATGGTTCTGTCACATGAAGAGGGCTCTTCCACTACTCTAGGATGGAAATGGCTACATCCCATGGGGATAGTGGGTGCTAAAAGCGAGGAGGACTCACTCTAGAAACCCAATTTCATTTGAGGCATCTGATTCATTTGCACGTTCTTAGGGTGGCCAATCAGAGACTTTTATCTAAGACCTTGTTGATTTCTCAAGATTAAGTAGGGGAGATCATGTCACTGAGACTAACGACTATGTTTTGTCATTCTAAACAAGAGAATAGGGTAAACTTTCTCTTGCATGGTTTCTATCTCATTTACAATCTTCAAATTAGCTAAAGCTTAATCTTGCTCCCGAGTCAAGACCTTAGAAGAGCCTTTCATATCCTCATTAAATTTAGTTAGATTTTTTAGTTGTTTCTTTAGAGTGTCAATTTATTTTTGTCAATCCTGAGACGACCCCAACATAAATTAATAGAAATGAGGGTAAATTTTTTGTGATTTTTAAAGTGATTAAAGAATGAAAGAAACTGGGAGGTGAGACTTCAACCAATAACTCTGGATCATTTAAAAGAACCTATCCCATATATGAAGATATGAGAAAGTATGCAAATTCAATCAAGAGTGCTTCTTAGACAATCAATCACATGATCATCAAGAAGGATAAGCAGAAACATAAGTTATTTTGAGAGTTATGGAAAAGTATTAAAAGAGGTTTAAGGACACTTGAATTAATTGATAAAAAGTGGTAAAATATGTATACGTATTGTTATATATTCAAGTGATGGCTCAAAGGTACCCCTCATACATTAAAAGTCACTGATTTCCACCATGACAGCACCATGAATCGATTCAGGGCCAGGGTAAATCGATTCATGCGTGATTCAGTGGCCAAAATAGTGAAGACAAGTGAATGAATCGATTCAAACTATAAATCAGGGGTGCAGCAGATGAATGAATCGATTCAATCTCCCTGGTGAATCTATTTATACATTCCAAATTGCAAAAATACAGTAAATTAGGTCTTTGAATCGATTCAACCCCATGGTGAATCGATTCATGCATTTTAGATTACAGGAACAGCCATATGAATCAATTCATACCCCCTTGAATAGATTCACATGATTCAGGGGCACTCCCAGGGGCAGAACAAAATCTCTTGAATCGATTCGTGCACACTTCAAGCACATCCTGAATCGATTTAAGACAATGGTTATACAGAACCTGCCAACAAAAGCTGCAGAGTTGAACTTCTAACTACCCTATCTTTTTCATATCAAATCCAATGGCCACCAAATTTTGACACCAGCTAAAATACATTATCTGTGACACGTAGCCATTGACCGCACTCAAAAATTCCTAAAAACGAGAGACTTATACGCATAAATGCGTTTGTTCCATTTTAAGGCATTTTGTTGCAACTTAAGGGTAAATTCTCAATGGAATTGACCCATTCCAGTTTCTACAAATCGCAAATTATACATTTAAGCCATTGGGACCATTACATGCCATCCATTTATCATAAAACTCATTTTGACCCTATCGATTCCTCAATTATGCATAACATCAAAACACAACTTCACACATTCAAAATAAAGCATTGTAAATCATGAATTAACATCATCCATTCATCATTTGGGCAATAGTTCCAACATCACAATTGTCATCATAAATTGTCTAGGTCATACTAAAAAATTAGCCATACATATAAAGGGTCCAATTTTCTCCTATGACCTTTAAAATGAATACATACCAATCCCAAATACACAATAAGCATATATCAGCACCATATGCTATACAAAATAAATGGATGCCAGCCAAGGCACTTTCTATACATTAATTTACCTCCACCATCAAAATACACTTCCAAAGAGATGCATCTCACCCTATGAATATCCTGTATCACAAGGCTAAAAATAGACAACATGGGAGAGTGGGTTATACATTCCAAAGGATGAATATGAATACAATGTGATTATGTGCATATGCATTCAATGTCATGTATACTTTGCATCAATGTATCATTCATTATCATAATCATCATCATCTCATTAACATACACATAACTCAATCATCTCTATGAGTCATAACAAAGTGTATAAGCATACACATAATTAAGTTCCTCATCATATTGGGCTATCACATATATGATTACCATAAACAATATATTTCTTTGTATTCATATCTCTTATATTATCTTTAGGTATTTTCTCACCCAATCACAACCATCACCATATCTCATCACCTTTGGCATACCTCCTGGCTAATGCACATGCATAATGGAGTAAATAACAATTACAGATCCGATTGTGGGAAAATAAAACACCAAATTGTGGGATAGAACCATGATCATATAACCATACCCCTACTACTGTAGTAAAATGTGTACACTTATCATCAAATTGCATGCAAATTGTAACATTCTAGGTTAATTTACCTTTTTCTTTTCACACGGCAGATTATTTCCACAATAAATTTTTTACGTTTAATAAAAATTTAGATCTTAATATAAAATGATATTTACTTTCCTTAATAAACAGCCCACTCGGCCATGATGTAAAATAATATTCACTTCTTTTAGTTACCTTCTAAATAATAGAATCATACTCAGTGTAAGCAAAACCGATCGAAATTAAATCTTTTAGTAAAGGTATGTTAAAAGTAATAACTAATCGGAACTGATTCAGCTCGGTCTTGAAATAAAGTAGTATTTTCTTAAATATATTCAAATAATGATAAGAGCGTACACCAAATAATGTTTGATCGGGAGCATCTCTTTTCATAAAGTGGAGTTAAAACAACAAGAGAAGAAGAAAAAGAAGAAGAAGAAGAAGAAGAAGAAGAAGAAGAAGACAGGGGTCACTCGCCTGAGCGAGACCCCAAGGTGTTGAGGTAAAATCCGTGAGTCGCTTAAGCGAGTGCCGACTCGCTTGAGCGAGTGCCACACATTAAGCCTGAACAAAACGTACACGGGAACTTTCATCGGTGTTTCACTCGGTAAAGGGTTTACTTGGCAAAAGGGTTTCACTCGGGAAACAATCAACTTCCATTCACTCGGGCATACCACACTTGACTCATTACTACCCTTCACTCAGAAAGGTTCGCTCGGTCATAGCTCTCTCGGGGATAATCTAACCCTCTACACTCGGTAAGAGTTTCTTCGGATATCCTCACTCAGAAAAAAATACCCAATCCTTACTTCACTCGGAAGAAGCTCTCTCGGCCATATTTTACTCAGAAACATTCTCACCTTCCCTCGGAAGCACTCTAATTTTCACTCGGAAACATTCTACTCTTCTTCACTCGGAATCATGATACACCTTCTTCACTCAGAATCATTATACACTTTCTTCACTCGAAATCACTATACTCTTTCTTCACTCTGAACATTCTCCCAGCTAATCTCACTCGGGACATTCTAACCTTCCACCCAGAAGGGGAATCTCTCGGTTATTCTTCACTCGGGAATGAATCCGCTAGTTAATAGGCAGTCACAACAAACATGAGAAAATATATACCAAGCATAATGTGAATTCGCATCCAATTCAATTTAAGTCAACACACAGGTAATATTATACACTTGGAAACTCCTTATACACACATATACTCTACACAATCACTCAAAATCACTCGGGCCTTGGCATCGATCTCCTCCTTGGCGCAACTCTATGGCTCCGGCCTCCTCTCTGTCACTGGTTACTAAATTGAAAACAACAGCAAGGGTGAGTGTTTGGCATCATAATTAATATAGAATGGAATTTAGCAAGTTATATATATATAAGTTTCATCCAATTGCATTTTCATCACTTTGCAAATCACACTCGGCAATTATAATACATCATACTCGGTAATTAATTCACACTCGGCCAATAGAACAAACTTCACTCGGCAAATATAACAAATGTCACTCGGCAAATATAACAAATTTCACTCGGCGAATATAACAATTTCACTCAGCAAATATAACAACTTTCACTCGGCGAATATAACAATGTCACTCGGCAAATATAACAAATATCACTCGGCAAATATAACAAATTTCACTCAGCGAATATAACAATTTCACTCGGCAAATATAACAACATTCACTCAGCGAATATAACAATTTCACTCGGCAAATATAACAATTTCACTTGGCAAATCTACACATCACAACTAATAATTCATCAATTATCATAACTGACTCTCAGATAAAATTTGACGCCTAGTATCCGGATACCAAAAGGATCAACCTTCAGCTGGGAGTCCGACTTGACATCCCGTGAACCCGACTTGGTTCACTGAGCCCGACTTGGCTCCCCCTCAACCACTGGGTCAAAGACCTCTGGGTAGCTTAACTGGGTCCGACTTGACCACTAAAGCCAAAAACAGGGTAATTCATACCGTTGGTCGTCCTCCACCATATAATCACGTATCATAATCATACAATCCGTTTACTGGAAGCCTGTCAGGAGCCGCTCCTTGCTCGTGCAACACACCGGTGACCACTCCCCGCCCTCAACAGTATACGGAGTATCTCATACACAATATGTAACTCAATATAATAAACATTATCAATCTCATGCCACACATAGCAATTATTTATCATGCATATACAATTCACATTTCTCAATCATTATATATCATCAACAATCAATAGATGCAACTACCAGAAACTGGCATGTGCTCTCATCACAGGGTGACCGACTCGTCAAGCCCATTCATCAATTGCTACTGTACACGATTGTCACAGCATTAAATATTTCGATCTTCAATCGGATTATACCACACACACGATCAGAAGCCGATTAGTGTCTACACACATGCACATACATTCATATACATATCCACATACTTTTCTTCCAGCATTAATTCTTACCCGGTTTACAAATATCTCAATGACTCAGACAGTATGTCCTATTCTAATCAATTATAACCTGAACACCCCCTTACCTCGGTTCCAAGCTTCTATAATCTGCTCCTGGTGTCGGTTACGCCCTCTGAGCACTGGGTTCACAGTCTCAGCTCCGTCAATCGGCCTTTTGTTGTTCGATCTACTTCCTACGGGTCAGAGTGCAAAACCCGTTAGCTTAACATCCTCCTCAGTTCTAAGGACCATTTTCAAGCTCACACTCACCAGAGGAGTGGAGAACAGACCCATTCACAGCCATGCATGGCTACTCAGTCACCAAAGAAATGAAAGGGAACAGGGAAACAAAATGCAATAGATCAGTGGACTCACCTTGAGGCCACAGTCACGAAACTGAGCTTAGCACTCGGTTTTGATGCAAACGAGAGCCTCTCCTAGAGCATGCAACCAGCGATGAAGGAGGAAGAAGATGAACAGTGAACAGAAATAAGCGAAGAAGAAGAAGAAGGAGGAATAGTAGCTCGCGTGTGAGTGATAATTGGGAGAGAGAAAGAAAAAGAAACCTTTTTAAAGTCTAGAGTGACCGGTAACCTTTTCAACTGGTTGCCACCCCATTTCCTCCTCAAACACTTCTCTTCTCTCAACCGGTCTTCACTTCATTATTAACCAACCAATTCAATAATTTTATTTACATTCATAATATTTAATTATTCATAATTGTCCAATGATTCATAAAAATTCCAAATAATATTAAAAAACAATTAATAATATTTTCTACTACACGTAATTTTTTCCTAAATTGTCAAGGATGTTACACAAATCATTATGTTTTACTGGTACCAAATTGCATCTCCCATCTTACAACACCTGGCCATTTTCACCATGACCACAGTGAACACCATAAACAACATAAGGGTGTTACGGGCCAACCATGATTTGTACCATGAAAGCTGTGATCCAAAAGGATCACTGGGGACACTCGCTCCTCAAAGAGCCACCCCCCACAGGGTCAACCACATACAGCTCCCCATAGCTATACGTAGGCAGCTTCATGACTTACACACCGAGTCACAGGGGAAAATAAGAATGCTCATGCATAAAGCTGCCCTTCCACTGGGCCAACCGGGGGAATCCCCTAACATTCCAACACCGGTAGCTAAGCAATATACCATGGATACAATCCAATGCAAATCATATGCATTCTCACAACTATGCATCCTAATCATGCCACTCATCAATCATCACCATTACCAACATCACCATATAATTCTTAGTGGATTTTATTACTATTGGTCATTACCATTGTTTCAAGTTTTAATATGGCATTTTCAACAATCCTTCATTATCACAATTCAAAACTTTTATCTTTCACAATGGCATCAAAAGCATTAACTACAATCATCAATCTTTCATCAAAATCAAAGTATGCTAATCATCTACATTTATTCTCATTCGTCATCAATAATGATTATTCCATGTTCATGGTGGATATACCACAATCACATCATATCAAGGCATCATACTAGCCAAGCAATTTAACATCACCATTTAGCATACTATAAATATTCCAAATGCATAATACATATTGCCAAGCACAATTATCATCATCATGTATAACAATTTCAAGTTGTCATGACCACACAAGCAAGGCAAACATGCATATTGACACATATGACAATCAAACATTACTCAATCCATGCATTTAGAATATAAAACTCCTCTCCTACCTCAAGAGAAGAATTTCGAGCGATACGACGTTCCCGACTCATCGTTCAGAATGGGTCCTATATTTCTTAAGGCACCATATAATTAATTTTAACTCAAAATCACCAAGACTTACATATTCTAATTTCATACTTGGTGCATTCAACACTTTCATTATCAAGCTATTTCTATTTCATTAATTTCACCACAACCACCTTGGGTTGGGCATTCAAGTATCATTATTATGCATTTATAACTTTTTCCATCAAAGGGGCCATACACCAATTGCCACAAATCACCATTAATGGCCAACCACCATCATTAATGCTATCTACCATCATCAATAAATACTCTCCTAACACATTCTCTCATACCCATCATTCAAATATCACATATTTCCTCTTAACATACACTCTCCAATCAACATCTACCATTTTCCTAAATTTTCCATAGTTAGGGTTTCACTAAAAACCTAACAACATCATAAATTCTCATCGATTTCCATCATTAATTTCATGTACTATGTTATATGCATATAAAAGTTTACATTTAAGCCACCTCACCTTAGGGTTTCCATCTCTAATGACTCCTCAACAACCCATATACATAAATCACTCACCCAACAACCAAAACCCATAACCAAGGGTTCAAGCTCTTGAAAAATGATGAAAAGCTTACCTCGAGAGAAGAAAAGAGTAGGTTTCCAAGAGGGAAATGGAGGGTGATGAAATTGAGAGAAGAGGGAGAAGAGACTTCAAGCTTCAAGCTCTTCCTTTGCCAATGGGGAAAATAAAAATGGAAGAGGAAGATGGGTTCACCACTTTGCTTAGGTTTAGAGAGGAAAAAAGATGAAGAGAAAATGAAGAAGAAGAAGAAAAGAGAGTTTCTTGACTTAGGGAAACAAAACCAGGTTGAGAGTGAAGAGAGTGAACTGGGTTTTGTGTTTTAATTTTACCTCTCTTATTAAAATTTACCGTTTTACAACTGACAGGATCTCCATTCGAGCTCAATAATTTATCTAAAAATTATTCCGAATACATATTCAGACTCCCCATAATATTTTTAACAGCCCTTACCAACGGTACCTCAATCAAAGATACTTGGTCTGACACCTATATTTTAATCGGGCATAATTCTAGCTCTTAAAGCTTAAACAAATTATGAATAATCCTCAAAAATATTAATTTAATTATTTTCAACATTTTGGGACATTAATTAACCAACATATAATTATTTAGTATTTATTCTTCATATTTAATCATTTATATAAAATTTGGGATGTTACAAATCCTCTACAATTGCAATATCTAGTTGCATCGCCTTAAGGCAATCCTTAAGCTCTAAGGTTTTTTTGTCCACCTCAGCTACCATACAGAGATTTTAAGGCTCAGGTATTTGCCTAGTATGTAGAGGGATTTTAAAATTATGAGTGGTAGTTGAATTTTTTGAATTCTTATTTGAATACCATGGGCCCACTACAAAAATAAGCATTGTCCCACTTTGAAGCCTATTGGTGTGGGACATTGTCTCCCACACTAATTTTTTTATGTAGGTTTAGCATGTATGACCCATGTAATTTATAAGCTTATATTTCAAAATTTATATTAGCGCGGTTCTACAAGTAACCACAATAATAGCCGTTTTAAAATATAAAAAATAAAAATATAGAAATATTTTCTTGACATAACCTACATTAAACCCAAATAAAATGTAGAGATAAATTATATCAGGGGAAGAAAATTCCAAATAGGGAATAAAAGAATGAATATATATATATATATATATATATTATATTTCATTGTGTTTATAAGATTTGATGGAGTGCAAATGGATACTTTTACATAGTTGTTTGAAAATTGCTAATTAAAGCTTAAAGTATATGCATCAAGTGTCATTATATTACAACATAACTCATTGTTGTTAACTATTAATTATTGCATCAATGATTTTATAATCAAATGTTTATTTCCTGATGTTAGCAATGTATAGTGGTCAAATAGGGCCATTTTCTTCTAGAGATATTTTACTTTTTTTTATTATGTGGGAATTAAAATTAATTCCCGTTTATCTCCTTTTATCCATGTGGGGGGGGGGGGGAGATATATTTGAAAATCTAAAGTAAACTCTAAACAGGGGATCTCAACACTAAATCCCTTTCTTTAAAAGTTTGGGGGCATAAGAGGGAGTTCCACTTTTAGGTTCATTTTTGTTTGTTGGCCTTGGTTTTTACATAGGCTATTTCTATGTTAACTTAACATAGGTCCAAGTCTAATCATTGGGCTGCTTTGCTGTCTTCTTCATTGAAAAATTGCCTCCTTGTTAACAGGTCTTCTACCTCAACTAGTATCAAAGCATTTGCTTCGTAAGTGGCAGTGATGTGGTATGCCCAAAGGACACTTGGTAGTTCTTTTACCCACCTACCGTTTACCTATCCCGACCTCCTTTTAAGCTCTTTGAGGATCATTTTATTGGCCTATTCTGCTTGATTGTTAAATTATGGATATTTGACTGAGAACTTTCTTCTGATTCCCACCTCTTCGTACCATGTCATAAACTTTTTATTGATGAACTATTGATCGTTATCCATAATGATGGTGTAGGGAAGTCCATTTCAAGAGACAATTTCCATGTATAGTTGTACATGAACTTCTAGACCTGATTAACGATGATGGTAGGTACTGTATTTGCTTCAATCCACTTGGTAAGAGATCCACAACTACTATTAAGAACTTCAGCTACCTGTAGCTGTGGGGAAGAGTCCCAGGATATCCACCCCTTATGTGTTAAAAGGCCATGAGGATAAGATTTCGTGGAGTGGCTTCGATTAGAGGCTTATCTTGTTAGTTGATGCTAATATTTCCATATTTAATGGAAAATGCACTAATAATTTAATTAGAATATGGTTCCCAAGGATTGAGTCACAAAGTACCATAATCCTAAGTAAATGCTATGTGAACAAAAATTTTTAAAGAAATCATTTATAATAGTAAAATTAACAGACTTGCTCATGAAATTTTAGGAATTTTTCAAAACAAAAGTAAATTAAGGATAAGAAATCATAAATGAAAGATTAAGAATTGAAATCACTCCTTAGCTGAATTAAGAATTGTAGTTCCTACTGATAGATAATGTCTAATTCATTAGGTTAGAATCCCTAAATTGATAATCATAAACCTAATCCCTTATGTGAACATGGATAATCAATCAACAGCTACACGAATTAAGGAAATCTTATGGTTGAAAAGCCTAATCCCTTAGGTCATTCTTAAATCAGGTTAAATTCCTCATGTCAAATTCAAAAGCCATGATTCCTTAAAGTGAATCTAAATCCTTGATTAATTCCCAAGTGAGCAATCCAAGAATAGCCTTAAAAGAAGAGAAATCCAATCAATCGTTGAATACTCACACTAGTGCATAAAAGGTCTAAGAACTTGGATAAAGTTGGGCTACGAACTTGGCTACGAGAATGAGTTTGTTATGGTCATGTTTATAGGTATTATTGTATGAATTTAGTTTATTTAACTGAGCTCAGGATGCATCTATGAACTCAGTTTCAGATGAACCTTGCACATAGATAAAGAGGTTCTTTAACAGAAGCGAGAACATATTCACCCTACAAACTTGGTTCAGAGAACATATCCCTTCGTTGGTGCAGTTATAGACTGTGGATACGATGTCTTCAGAGATTTCCACCTTCTTGCCCATAAGGGTTCCATGGACAATGAATCTGTTCTTGTCAACTTGCATAGACTTCCAGAACTATAGCACCATGGAGGGAGAGTAGGGATGTCTTTCCATACAGAATTCAAACCACCCAATGTCTTGGAGCTCAGTGGCATAAAGTAGATAGACTCAATGATGTCTTCAATTGAGTAAGAGACGACCATGGTTAAGCATTTAGGAAGAAGAGGTTTAAGATTTTAGGGTTAGAGTTTTAAGAGCAAGAGGCATAGAGAGAGTTGGGAAGACTAAGAGTTTTCAGAAGGGGAAAAAGAAAAAAATTGGTTTTTAAGGATTATTCAAATGAGAGTTTATGAGAGAGATAAAGAAACTAAAATGGTTCAAAAAAGTAGCAAAGATCTCGCGCACGTTTTCAGATTAATAGGCCATAACTACAATATAGTTATAAAAGAAAATAGGCCCAAATGATTTTAACCTCTTAACATATTGAATAATAGACTAAGTTCTTATGGGTTAACACAATATATAATATGCACACATCCAGACACAGACTTACATAATATTCAGATAGATATAGCCAGACTTTAAGCAATATTTCTTAAGTTTAAATTATACTTAATAAAATCAAACCTGGTTTCAGCTAATGGCTTAGTGAAAGTGTCTACCCATTGATGGTTTGTGTCAAAAAACTTCATATCCAGAATTCCCTTTTGCACACAGTCTCTTACAAAATGGTACTTCACTTCTACGTGCGTAGCCTTTGAGTGTTAGATGGGATTCTTTGACAAATTTATGGCACTTATGTTGTCATAAAACATAAGGATCTCTTCTTCTTTGTTAGAGTGATCCTCAGGCTGATACTTTATCCATAGAAGTTAAGAACAATAACTTGTTGCAGACATATACTCAGCCTCAGCTATGGATAGTGTAGTTGAATTCTGTTTCTTGCTTCCCCAAAAGATAGGCTTTGTCCTAGGAAATGACAGCCTCAACTAATGCTTTTCATATCTACTCTATCTTCTACAAAGTTTGTATTATAATAACCATATAGATAAAATGAGCCTGTTCTTTTATAAAACAACCTAAGGTTAGTGGTTCCTACCAAATATCTCAGAATCCTCTTCACGGTAGATAGATGTGATTCCTTGGGATTTGATTGGTATCTAGAACACATACACATATTAAACATTATATCAGGTCTGTTAGATATTAGATACAGAAGAGGTCTTATCATGCCTCTGTTCAGAGTCTAGTCAACTACAATCCCAGACCCATCTTGACTAATTGTGCAAGTTGGATGTATAGGAGTGCTTATTGGCTTTACATCTTCCATTTTAAACTTCTTGAGCAGCTGCTTGGTGTACTTCTATTGATGGATTTGGATACCATATTCAGTCTATTTGACCTATAAACCTAGGAAAAACTTGAGTTCTCCCATCATTCCCATTTCAAATTCAACCTACATCATTTTTGAAAATTCCTTTCATATTAATGGATGTAGATACCATCTTCAGTCTATTTGATCTACAAACCTAGGAAAAACTTGAGTTCTCCCATCATTCCCATTTCAAATTCAACCTATATCATTTGTGAAAATTCCTTGCATAGACTTTCATTAGTAGCACCCAAAACAATATCATCCACATAAATTTGCACAATTATAAAGTATTTATTAGAGCTTTTTCTGAATATGGTAGTATCTAGTTTTCCCCTTGTAAAAACTTTTGAAATTAGAAAGGTATTAAGTCTGTCATACAAGCTCTAGGTGCTTGTTTCAGACCATACAATGTTTTACTTAGTTTAAAGACATGGTTTGGAAATGTTGTGTCTTCAAAACCAGTAGGCTATTTTATAAAAACTTCTTCAATATATACATTCAGAAAAGAACTCTTAACATCCATCTGATACAGTTTAATATTTTTATAAGCAGTAAAAGCAAGAAGTATCTTGATAGCATCAAGTCTAGTTACAGATACAAAGGTTTTGTAAAATCAATACTTTCTTGCTGATTATGCCATTAAGCAACTAACCTTGCTTTTTTCCTTACCATTTTTCCATCCTTATCAAGCTTGTTTCTAAAGACACACTTGGTTTCAATGATTCCTTTGATTTTAGGACTTCGCACAAGGGTCTTGACTTTGTTCCTTTCAAATTGGTTTTGCTTTTCCAGCATAGCTATTATCCAGTCTATGTCTTTCAAAGCTTCTGTTAGACTTTAGTTCTAATTTTGATACCAGAGTAATGGATGACTAATAAAGGAAGGTTAATCTGCTCCTCATCCTAATAGCTTGATCCCTAATGATGAGTTCTGATTGACGATATGTTTTAAACTTCCAGTCTCTCAGTTTGTTTGGTTTAGACATATCTTTTTGCTATGAGATTCTGGTTTTCTTCCTTTTTAGATTCTTACTGATTAGAGTCAGACTCTTTTGTTGTATAACTACATCATTATTTTCTAGATCAGCCAATTTCCTATTAGTCTTTTAGACATTATCAAATCTTATATGCATTTCAATGGTTTGAGTCTTTGTGTTAAAGAGTATAAGTTTTGGAGGTGATAGAATATCCCATCAAAATCCCTTTATCATACTTAGAGTCAAATTTGCCAAGTTGATCTCTATTGTTCAAGATATAACATGTACACCTAAAAGGATAAAAATATGATATGTTGGGTCTTTTTCCTTTCCATAGTCCATAAAGAGTCTTGTTAAGTATAGGTCTGATAAGAAGTCTGTTCTGAATATAACAAGAAGTGCTGGTAGCCTCTGCCAAAAATATTTTAGAAGATTATTTTCACAAAGTATTGTTTTGGCCATTTCTTGCAGAGTTTTATTTTTCCTTTCCACATCATCATTTTGTTGAGGTGTTCTTGGAGAAGAAAAACTGTGATTTATGTCAGAGTCATTATAGAATTTTTTAAAATGATCATTTTCAAATTTTCTGCCATGGTTATTTCTTATTGCACCAATACATAATCCTTTTTCATTCTAGATTTATCTTGAATACCTTAACAGACTCATCCTTATAGGCTAAAAAGTAAACCCATGTCATTTTAGTGTAATCATCAACAATGACAAAATCATATTTCTTTCCTGCCAGACTTTGAGTCTAAGATGAACCATGTAATAACCTGAATTTTTAGGGTAAGATCCTATACATTTCAGGACTCCTCAGAATGTTCTATTGAGTTTTCTAAGGAAAGCATAAGGCTTCGACCTACCTTGCAGAGAGACTCCATTGCAAGGCAAGGGTGAGAGTGAGCTCAATTGATAAGTTAGATGACCTAGTGTAAGATAAAGAGACTCAGAGAGGATGTGTAAGGGCCAAAGAGTGAGTATAGGTGAGTACCCAGTAGTGATAAATATAGTACATGACCTAATAGTGTATAATTGCAATAATGATATTTAATGGCGTTTGTTTAATAGTTGGTGTTTGGTAGTAATATTTGTTTAATATTCAGTGATAATATGTCTCTACTTAATTGATATTAATGTTATTCATTCGGTATTAATATTTAATAATAATGTTTAATAATATTTAATTTAATTATACTATTTCATTAATATTTTTTTAATATTTTTTAAAATATATATGTATATAATAATGTTATTTTTTTAATAATAATAATATTTAATATTTATTTGATAAAATGTTTAATAATAAAATAGTGTCGAGTCCTCGAAAATAACTTCGGAACCCAATGGATGGTCATGTACCGACAATCTGGCCCAAGACTAGAGTATCTATAGGGAGACTAGTCCAGATAGAGGAAGCCTTGTAGTAAATCGAGGAAAATAAGTTCGGTCTTGTAGGCCTCACCCGTACCTTAGGTACCTCCCACGTTTGGTCGTGCAAACACTTTCGGATCTTCGATTCTAGCATGGTCGGTCTCTAATGATCCGTTTCAATCATCTAAACACTTCTCTTGAAGGGACCCAACTCTAATTCGGATCCTATCTACCCTTTTCTCGAGGAAACACCCAGTTAAATCGGAACCCTCGAATTTGGCCCAACACCCTTAGCGTTTCGAGCATAACTTTTGCATACAACGTCGAAATCAAGAAATTCTTATCTTGGTTTCTTCCTTCCGAAAAGCCTAACAATCCATATTTCTAGCCTCAAAAGCTAACTTGCAACCAATCGCCCCTGATTTAAGAATCGAGAATTCGTACTCCGAAACCCTGTTTGTTAATCCCGTTAAATTGCTAATAATTCACTAGAAAATTCATATCTCCTTCATACGATGTTCGATTCACGCGATTTTCATAATTCTCATAACAAAATTCTCTACGACTTTCATACAGACTTTAAGGGCCAAATCCTGTCCCACAAGTGCATAATTATATATCTTTTTAGGGTTATTTCTAATTTATCACCTGTCAGACCAGGTTCGGTAAAACGTACATAACTTTCTCTTACAATTTCAAAACCTCTTTGTTTTTTTTTCTATGGACTTGTATCAAAAACCCTACAACTTTCATGCAGTGCTCGAAAGCTAATTCCCAAAGGATATTTCCTAGCAATGCCATCTTTTCAGTTCTTGAGATTTCGGGAGACCTATGAGTAGTTTTCCTTGGTTCGGCCATATCTTGAGATACCAATGTTGGATTTGCCTATTCTTTATATCAATTCAAAAATAAAAGAAAGCTTTACAACTTTTGTGTTGGGAGTTTTTTGAAATTTCTATCCCTAAATAAATTACAAATTTATTAAAACTATCTTAGAATTTGGTTACCAAAAACCAAAAAACACTCAGTTTCTTCCTCCCTATGTTATTGATTCTGGCCATCATTTTTCAACACTGCTACCATGCAACACATGCCTCCTTCAAGTGTCACCACTGTGACACCTCACCCTCTTAGGTGTCACCACCATGTTGCACCGCATCCTTTATAAATTCACTTTGCTTCTTCGACAATTCATTTTTCGCTTCTTCACTTTCCTTTTTCTCTCTCAAGCTCTCTCTCACCCATATGATTTTTTCCTTCACCGGTGGCCCTCCATCACCATTTTAGCCTCTATTCTCCTTCTCCAAGTCCCCACCGTGCCACCATCAACCCACCACGAGCCTTCACCTCTCTTTCTCTACAAACTGCAGTCCCCTTTTCTTTTTCTTCCTCTCGGCCTCCACCTTTTCCAGCATCAAACTGCCACTCATCACCACTATACAACCACCATTCTCCACCACCAAGGTGCTACCACCACTCTGGGAGCCATTACATCACCCTGTTCTTCAATCTGCAGCCACCGTCTTTCGATTGGTAAGTGATTTCTTGACTTTTCCTTCCTGATCCTTTATCAAATTTTGTTTGAGTGTAACCTCACCTCGATTCCCTATGCATATGACCTCGTCAACATCACCACCCTCCGTCTGGCTTTTCATGTGAGTTTCGATGCAAATTAAGCACGATTAGAATAATCGAGACAAATCAAATGTCGATCAAAGCGTTAAAACCTCCTCCCTTCAGGCTGCCACACGACCAAAAGGTAAAAAGGGAATTCTCCTACTTAAACTTCGTTTTGTTAGTTTCTAATTGTGCTTATATGTTTATTTAACCCTCTTGTAAAATTTCATAAATTTTGGAATTTTTTGTTGGTGGTTTCGGGAATTTCCACCACTTTCAACAAGCCCTGCCGATGATTATGTGAATTTTTGCCACCGTTGCTAGGTTTGGTACTCATGCATGTGTGATCTGCTTGTTAGGAATCCCTCTTGGATACACAGGGGAAAAACAAGGATTCCATGGGATTTGCAAAACGTCGTATTTCAAAGCATACATAAATTTACGTGTTTTAGGATTTTACCTCTTGTAGAAAAATCGAAGCAGTCCTAGCCTCGTTCTTCAGGAGTCCACATGAGTACTCCCACCAGAAACACTACACCTTTCAAATGCTAGTTTTACAACGTGTAGCTCTTGTAACTTTTACGTATTTGTGTCACTTTTTGATGAATCGCCTATGAGCATCTTATACTCTATTTATAGGCTTAGGTTTGACCTAATTTGTTCTCTCTAAAAAGTGGACTCCTCACTCATTCTGAATGAGTTAGGCCCAATAGCTTTATTTAATCCAATTAAAATAAAAATAAAACATTTGTTGATGGGCTTACTCTATATGTGTGACCCTGTAGGTAAAATACTCGGTCATATTAATAAGAAACTATTTTATTATTAATATAAAATAAGAGCGGCATCTACCAATGCATCATTATATCTGAATATTATTCAATATCAACATAACCTATAAGTGATAATAATTTTATATATTTGTTCCTTTTGTCACGATATCCTAATTGGGCCCAGGGCATGGTCGCGTCATCCTTGTACGGCCTAATTTATTTTACTTGATACCAGAGTAGAATTTATCCGAATAAATATCCAATATTTATTCTTTCTAGCATGGCTATGCATTTCCTTAGTCTCACTTCATCAAGTGGCCTATAAATATCACTTCTGTCACATAGGAGAGATAAATCCCATCTACATCACTCACATCCCTCTACATAGTTTGTTCATTACCTAATCACAACCTTTATAGTCTTTTTGTTACAGAAGACGTTTGATTGTATTAAAACAACAAACTCCTTATGTAGGAATCGTAGTGACTTCAGGTCAAAGGACTACATATACCATTATCACATTGAGAATCGTTTATGACATCCATGTAACGATCCACGCAACATTTGTATTTTTATGTTGATGTAGGTTTCGATAATGACACAACAAATGAAGATATATTAAGGATGTTGTCAAGCAATTAATTATGTTTGATAATGCAAAATTGATGAACACCAAAAGAAAGACTCAAGGCATTTAAAGAGGCTCAAAATTAGTAAACTAAATTCATCAAAGTACCTAAGAGTCCAAAAGAACAAAGCCATACACATTGACACATCAAAAGGAACAAAAAGCACATGGAAATGGAAGCATCAGCATGATGAATCGATTCATGCTCCTTGCTGAATTGATTCATGCGTTTGGAAAGGCCCAAAATATGAGAATTTAATGAGTGAATTGATTCCCCAATACCCTGAATCGATTCTTGCGTAATAAAAGGTCCAGGATATGATTTTTTAGTCCTTGAATCAATTCCCCAACATATTGAATCGATTCATACGTGATAAAATGCCCCTGGATATGATTTTTGCCTTCCTGAATCGATTCATATACTCTTGAATCGATTCATACGTTCAAGATTGCCCAGTGAATCGATTCATATTCAGAATGAATAGATTCATACGCTGATTAAAGCCCAAATACACTAAATGAATCGATTCATGAATAGATTTATTCAGTTCAAATTTGAATTTCAAATTTTGAATGTTAACAGAGTTGCAGGAAACATGGAAACCTCACGCTGCTCCAAAATTCAAACATTCCAGCTGAAAATTCATAGAATCAAGGTCAGGAAACTTGTGCATGGAAACAAGAATGGAATGTTTTCTGGATTTATGTTTTTGAAGGAATTAAAAATGGCACAAATACCATGCATCCTTGCCTATAAATAGAAGAGAAGTTGAAAGCAAAAATTGTCCCAGGCATTTGAAGCATTTCCATTTGCTTTCTTTCTCCTCCTTGCTCTCTACTTTTCTACTTATTCTCTCTTTGTTCATTAATTGGCATATTTCTTTTGAGCTATTATTTTGAGAGTTAGTTTATTGGGGAAAATATTTTGTGTGCTAAATTTGCATATCCTCTTTTTGAGAGTTATTATTTTGTGAGAGATTTAATTTGTATATCCACTCTATTGGAGAGTTGCTCTTGTATTCTAAACATCAAAATTTCTAAGAGTTGTGGGTTGGGTTTCAACCTTGTAAAATTGTAAGATTGAGAGATTGGGTGGGGTGCCCTTGTACTTGTGAGGATTGGGTTCTTGAGTGTGGGACACTAGGAAGCCCTGATTGCTCAAAGTTGTATCTCTAATCTCCAATAGTGGAAATCCTCTAAGTGGGTTGCTTAGAGGCGAGACGTACACCGGTGTGGTGGAACTTATATACATCGGTTTGCAAATCTCTCTTCCCTAAACTCATTTAAATTGTGCACTTAACTTGCTTGCTTGATTTATTGTATTATTGCTAATTAATTTGGACTAAGTGCATGTTATATTAAGTTGTAAATTATTTCAATTAACATTGTTGAAATTGGCTTTAAGTAATATTCTTGAATTAATTTGAAATCTTTCTAAAGTACCATAAATAGTGTTGTGATTAATTTGATTCTATTTCTTGAATATTACTTAGACTTTTTAAGAACTTATTATTTTGTCTTGTGTACAAATTGTTATTACTTGCATCAAGTTTATCATCTTCAACAAACAAAGTAACTAAAGAATCAACTTCAAAAGCATTCAAAGTAAAATTTTAAATACTCAATTCACCCCCCCTCTTGAGTACTTGAGGCCACTTGGTTAACAAGTGGCATCAGAGCTTGACTCTTGGTAGATCAAGCTTAACAGCTTCAAGAGAACAAATGGCCTCAAATTCTCTAAACCTTTTTCCCGATGGTGGTGCCACAAATAGACCTCCCTGTGTTTGAATATGATTACAGGTTCAAGGATTTTGATAATGACAAAGGACTCTTGAAGAAATTCTTGCAAAAACAAAGACTTAGAATTAGACCCAGAAAAACTGCGCAGATAATCGATTAGGGAGTCTAAGCTAATCGATTAGATAGCTCCTGTTTTGAATTAAATGTATCAGGTACATAAGCTAATCGATTACAAGACCTTAGACAATCGATTACAGAGCTACTGGAACGACACTAATCGATTACCCAAGTGTCATAATCGATTACCAAGTCAAGTTTTGAATTAAATGTATCAGGTACATAATCTAATTGATTACAAGACCTTAGGCAATCGATTACAGAGCTACTGGAACGGCACTAATCGATTACCCAAGTGTCATAATCGATTACCAAGTCAAGAATTGAATTAAATGCATCAGGTGCTATAGCTAATCGATTACTAGGCAAGATATAATCGATTACCAGGGTTCTACTTGAAGCTAATCGATTAGGTATTGAATGCTAATCGATTACAGCACGAACTGGACTGAAAAATTAGAAATGTAATCGATTACAGCTCAAGGCGTAATCAATTACGAGAGTGGGAAAACATATTTTAGTGGGAAACCAGCTTATTGTTTCACCATTTCTCAGATTCCCACTACATGCAACGGCTAGAAGGTCTCTTAAGCTGCTCCAAGGCTCTATAAATGAAAGGGAAACACAAGCACAACATGTAGAAGTAAGATAGCAATAAGGAACAAAAGGAAATCAATTCTACAATCATTCTTGGTGCTTAGTGAGTTTTTACTCTTGTATATTTTAAGATTTCATTTGTATATCCTCTCCTTTTGAGAGCTAGAATTTGTGTGAGCTATCACTTGCTTATCCACTCTTTTGAGAGAGTATTTTTGCTTGTAAACACAAACATCAAACACCAAAGTTCACTCTAGGATTGAGTGGTTATTCACTCTAGGTTGAGTGGTTACAAAGGTTGGGGTTCAACCTTTGGGATATTGTAAGATTGAGAGATTGGGTGGGTTACCCTTGTACTTGTGAGGATTGGGTTCTTGAGTATGGGACACTAGGAAGCCGTAATTGCTCAAAGTTGTATCTCTAATCTACAATAGTGGAAATCCTCTAAGTGGGTTGCTTAGAGACGAGACGTACACCGAGTTGGTGGAACTCGTTAAATCGGTTTGCAATCTCTTCTCCCTTACTCTTTTACTTTCATATATTGCTCTTGATCGATTTGTGTTGGTTGATTGTGGTTTGCATATTTTAGCTTGCTTGATTTGGTTAATATTGAACATTGCACACCAAGTGTTTGATAAATTGCCTTATCCATATTTGCCTCTTGTTTTGAATTATCTTGTGTACTTTACTGGATCTTACTTTCATAATCTCTAAACTTGTGTTAAAAGAATCAAGTTCAAAGGCATTTCAAGCAAAGTTTTAAAAACTCAATTCACCCCCCTCTTGAGTATTGAGGCCACTTGAATAACAAGTGGTATCAGAGCTTGACTGTTGGTAGATCAAGCTTAACAACTTCAAGAGATTAGATGGCCTCAAGTTCTCAAAACCTTTTTCCCGAAGGTGGTGCCATAAATAGACCTCCCACTTTCAATGGGGAAGGCTATGCCTTTTGGAAGGAAAGAATGAAAATCTTTATTCAATCTATCAGTTTAAGAATTTGGAATGGCATTGAAAATGGTCCTTATACACCCATGCATATTGTCAATGATAAAAATGTTGAAAAACCTATGGAAGAATGGACAGGTGATGAGGAGAAGAAAGTGCAATACGGATATAAGGCTAAAAATCTCATCACTATGGCATTAGGTCCCGATGAATTTTTTAGAATAATGACTTGTCAATCCGCTAAGGAAATGTGGGATACTTTACAAGTAACTCACGAAGGTACTAGTGATGTAAAAGACTCCAAGATCAGTACCTTGACTAGCCAATATGAAAGTTTTAGAATAAATTCTGGGGAAACCATAGTAGAAATGCAAAATAGATTTACTCTTATAATTAATCATCTCATTACTCTTGGTAAAGTTTACACTAACAAAGAACTTGTGCACAAAGTCTTGAAAAGTCTTAGTAGGGAATGGCAACCACTCGTCACCGCCATCAAACAATCCCCAAGTATCAATGAAATGTCACTTGCCACACTCTTCGGAAAACTACAAGAGCAAGAGCAAGAACTAAGAGTTTTGAAGCAAGCGAAGGAAGAAGAAAAATCCTCCAAGAAGAAAGGCTTAGCTCTCAAGGCCACCTCTATACATGAAGAAGAATCATGCAATGACCTTGACGAAGAAGAAGAATTTGGTTTGTTTGTGAAGAGGTTTGGAAAGTTCATGAAAAACAAAAGATTCCAAAAGAACTTCAAACCCCAAGGTAAGAAACCAATCTCTAATGAATCCTCTTCTTCACCAAATTGTTTTGAATATGGAAAAGAAGGGCACTTCAAAGTAGATTGCCTAAATCTAAAGAAAAAGAATAAGGAGAAAAGAGGAAGAAGAAGAGCTTACATCGCTTGGGATGAAAACGATGTAAGTAGTTCCGATGAGTCCGAAAATGAAGAAGCGAATCTTTGTTTAATGGCCAATCACCAAGAAGAAGATAATGAGGTAAGTCTTCTTGATTTAGATAAAAATGAATTACTAGAAGCATTTGAAGAATTGTATGATAAATTTGTTAAGCTCTCTAGTAAGTACAAATTATCTAGAAAGACCATTGACACTCTTGAGAGGGATCTTATAGAAGTGTGTAAAGAGAATAAATGTTTGAAAGATGAATTAGAAAATGTTCAAGCATGCTCTAGGACCAAACCATGTGAATTTGTAAAGAAGTATGATATTCTTGAAACCAAGGTTGTAGACTTAAATAGGACACTAGAAAAGTTCACTAATGGTAGGGATAACTTAAATATATTACTTGGAAACCAAAGATGCATGTTTGATAAAACCGGTCTAGGATACAACTCTACCAAGAAAGAAAAACACTATAAAATTTTTTTTATGCCACCTATGAAATTATCTTTACCTTTTATGAAATGCAATCATTGTGGTTTCAAAAGTCATAGCTCATCAAATTGCAATGTTAGAAAATTAGGGCCAAAGGTCATAAGAAAAGTATGGGTTCCCAAAGGAACATTACCACAAGCTAACATTAAAGGACCCAACATACAATGGGTACCTAGTTCTCTAAATTAATCTTGTTTTGTAGGTATGCTTCAAGGCAAGCAACACCCATTGGTATTTGGATAGTGGGTGTTCAAAGCATATGACGGGAGACATATATAAATTCACCTCATTCACTCCCAAAAGAAAAGGAAGTGTGACCTATGGAGACAACACCAAAGGAAGAATCCTAGGCATTGGAAACATTAGTAAAAATTCTTCTACTTCTATTAGTGATGTATTGTATGTTGAAGGCCTCAAACACAATTTACTTAGCATTAGTCAATTATGTGACAAAGGATATAGAGTTTTGTTTGAATCAAATTGTTGCATAATTGAACATAAGATTAATAAGGAAATCAAGTTTGTAGGTCAAAGAATTGATAATATTTACATGATTGATATGGATATTTTGTCCTCAAATGATGTACAATGCTTCATGACTAGAGAGGATGAAACTTGGCTATGGCACAGAAGAATAGCTCATATACATATAGACCATTTGAATAAACTTATTTCTAAAGAATTAGTAATTGGTTTACCAAAGCTTAAATTTGAAAACAAATTTTATAATGCATGTCAAAAGGGAAAACAAGTAAAGGCATCCTTTCAATCTAAAAACATTTTTTCCACCCAAAAGCCTTTACAACTTTTGCACATGGATCTATTTGGACCTTCCAAAATCAAAAGCTTTGGTGGTAATTACTATGGTCTAGTGATTATAGATGATTATTCAAGATATACATGGACCCTGTTTCTTGGTCAGAAAAATGAAGCATATCATGCATTTAAGAAACTTGCCAAGATTATCCAAAATGAGCAAAATTCTAAAATTGTATCCATTAGAACCGATCATGGGGGAGAATTTGAAAACTAATCTTTTGAAAAATTTTGTGAAAAACATGGTATCAATCATAATTTCTCAGCTCCTAGAACTCCTCAACAAAATGGAGTAGTTGAAAGGAAAAATAGATCCTTAGTAGAACTTGCAAGAACCATGTTAAATAAAAATAACATTGTGAAACATTTTGGGCCAATGCGGTAAATACCGCTTGTCATGTTATGAATAGATGTTTAATATGGCCTATCCTAAAGAAAACCCCCTATGAACTTTACAAGGGAAGAAAACCTAACATTTCATATTTTCATATCTTTGGACGTAAATGCTTTATGCTCAATAATGGAAAAGATAACCTAGGAAAGTTTGATGCTAAAGCTGATGAGGCAATCTTCCTAGGATATTCACAATCTAGTAAATCTTATCGAATCTTTAATAAACAAATAAACACCATTGAGGAGTCCATTCAAGTCAAATTTGATGAGAATCGCCATAACTCCCCGAGAAAGGAAGATGTTGATGATATTGCAGGTACTTTTCAAGAATTAACCTTGAATGACAAGGAAGAAGAGAACAAAGACAAAGATGCAACACAACATGAGGAACCACAACAATGGATCACTTTGAAGGACCATCCCTTAGATAAAGTCATAGGTGAAATGACTAAAGGTGTAAGTACTCGAAACGCCATTAAGAATGCATGTAATCATTTAGCCTTTGTATCACAAATAGAACCCAAATGCATTGATGAAGCTATTATTGATGAACATTGGATGTTAGCCATGCAAGAAGAATTGAATCAATTTGAAAGAAATAAAGTTTGGGAATTAGTGCCAAGACCCAATGATCACCAAATAATAGGAACAAAATGGGTGTTTAGGAATAAATTAGATGAAAATGGTATAATTACAATGAACAAAGCTAGGCTAGTAGCTAAGGGTTACAATCAAGAAGAAGGCATTGATTATGAAGAGACGTATCCTCCTGTAGCTAGGCTAGAAGCCATTAGATTATTATTAGCCTTTGCATGTTGTAAGGACTTTAAATTGTACCAAATGGATGTCAAGAGTGCTTTCTTGAACGGCTATATTCAAGAGGAAGTATAAGTTAATCAACCTCCAGGTTTTGAAAACTACCAATTTCCAAAACATGTTTTCAAACTAAAGAAAGCCTTGTATGGCTTAAAACAAGCTCCAAGAGCTTGGTGTGAAAGATTGAGCAAATTTCTTTTAGAAAACAACTTTGAAAGAGGAAAGGTTGACACAACATTATTCATAAAGCACAAAAAGAATGACATACTATTGGTGCAAGTATATGTTGATGATATAATCTTTGGTGCTACTAATGAGTCAATGTGCAAAGAGTTTGCTAAGTTAATGCAGGAAGAATTTGAGATGTCCATGATGGGAGAACTTACTTTCTTCCTTGGACTACAAAACAAGCAAACTAATAAAGGCACATTCATTAGTCAATCAAAGTACTGCAAAGAATTGCTTAGGAAATTCAACATGGACAAGGCAAATGACATTGCCATACCTATGGGTACTTCATGTTATTTGGACAAGGATGAGAAGGGTAAGGATATTGAACTCACAAAATATAGAGGTATGATTGGATCCTTACTTTACTTAACCGCAAGTAGATCGGATATCATGTTTGCTATTTGTATGTGTGCAAGATATCAAGCATGCCCAAAAGAATCACACCTTACTTCAGTAAAAAGGATAATGAAATATCTTGTTGGAACTCAAAATGTTGGCTTATGGTACCCCAAAGGGGTTGAATGCACTTTAGTTGGTTATTCTAATTCAGATTTTGCAGGATGTAAACTTGATAGGAAAAGCACTAGTGGAACATGTCACTTACTTGGTAGTTCTCTTGTTTTTTGGCATAGCAAGAAACAAGTAAGTGTTGCACTATCCACAGCTGAGGCAGAATATATTGCAGCTGGTAGTTGTTGTGCTCAAATCCTTTAGATGAGACAACAACTTCTAGATTTTGGTGTTATGTTATACCATGTGCCTCTTAAATGTGATAACACAAATGCTATAAATATTTCAAAGAATCCTGTAATGCATTCAAGAACCAAACATATTGAGATTCGACATCATTTCATTAGAGATCATGTATTAAAGGGTGATTATGTGCTCGAACATGTTGAAACTTCCAAGCAATTAGCGGATATATTCACCAAACCTCTAGCAAAAGATCAATTCATACATATTAGGAGAGAATTAGGAATCCTTGATATAACCAATTGTGTTTGAATAAATAGATGATTTTGATAATTCCTTGATTCTTATTATGTTTTGTTAAGTTCGATATGCTCTAAGGAATAACTTAATAGATTTCCAGCCTTCTGAAACAAAATCTGCAAAATCTGGGCATTTTTAAGCAAAATAATTGATTACAAAGATTGAAATAATCGATTAGTAAGCTTCTGGTTCTTACCTAATCGATTACTCCTTGACATCTAATCGATTACCAAGCTTCTGTTTTCTGCCTAATCGATTACCCCTTGGTCCATAATCGATTACAAAGCCTCTGTTTCAGGTCCAAAACATTTCAACTTTCCTCTAATCGATTACCAGCCTCCCTTAATCGATTAGGACGATTCTGTTTCTCAAACTAATCGATTACCCATCTCTCCAAATCGATTACCCATGTGTAAAAACGATTCATCTTCCTCAGAAACAATGAGCTAATCGATTACCCATGCCTCGTAATCGATTAGCATCGGTTCCAGAGCAGTCAAACGACGGTTACCGAGGCTCTTCGTGTTCCTACCCCCACTAACTCCACTTCACTCCTTCCTAAACCTACCTTTTCCCTATAAAAACCTACCTATTCACTCTCTCAACTCACCCTCCCTCCTCCTCCTACAACATAACCTGCACCGGAAGCCCCCTCTGATCCATTCGTATCTCTCTACACTCACCTTGACCGCTGCTTCGACCACATTGAGAACTCTCTTCAAGAGTTTTCAATGACTGAGTAGCCGCACTTTGAGATGATGCAACAGCACTATGATGAGCTATCTCACCAAATCTCCGAGCTTCGCTTTTTCAATCCGTATAACTAAATCCGTTTTTCATGTTTTGGTTAATGTGTTTTGTGTTTTTCTCAATTCCACATAAGTTTGTTTAATTCTGCCATCTTTCTATTAATGTAATTTCCCTTCCGTTTGAATTGAATAAAGATTTACCTTTCATTATATGCATCTATTTGCTTTATTGTTTTTGATGATTCCAAAAGGGGAGAAGAAGTAATTGTTCATCCATTATTAATTGTTCATCTAATGGTTCATCTGATGTTGGTTGCTAAAATAAATTGCAAAATGGTTAATTTTCTCTAAAGTGGTTAATAGATTCTTTAAGATAGGGGGAGATTTATTTGCTTAAGAGATATTTAATAAGAGATAATGTAGACTCTGAAAATTTGATTAAGAGATAAGAGATCATGCAGAATTCATAAGAGATATGTTTTTGTAGATAAACATTCAAGAGATAAACTTAGAGATAAGATTATTATTTAAACTAACAACCCTCAAAAGATGAACATTATTGTCATCATCAAAAAGGGGGAGAATGTGTTTGAATATGATTACAGGTTCAAGGATTTTGATAATGATAAAGGACTCTTGAAGAAATTCTTGCAAAAACAAAGACTTAGAATCAGACCCAGAAAAACTGCGCAGATAATCGATTAGGGAGTCTAGGCTAATTGATTAGATAGCTTCTGTTTTGAATTAAATGTATCAGGTACATAAGCTAATCGATTACAAGACCTCAAACAATCGATTACAGAGCTACTGGAACGACACTAATCGATTACCCAAGTGTCATAATCGATTACCAAGTCAAGTTTTGAATTAAATGTATCAGGTACATAAGCTAAACGATTACAAGACCTCAGGCAATCGATTACAGAGCTACTGGAACGACACTAATCGATTACCCAAGTGTCATAATCGATTACCAAGTCAAGAATTGAATTAAATGCATCAGGTGCTATACCTAATCATAACCTTTATAGTCTTCTTGTTACAGAAGACGTTTGATTTTATTAAAACAACAAACTCCTTATGTAGGAATAGTAGTGACTTCAGGTCAAAGGACTACATATACCATTATCACATTGAGAATCGTTTATGACATCCATGTAACGATCCATGCAACATTTGTATTTTTATGTTGATGTAGGTTTCGATAATGACACAACAAATGAAGATATATTAAGGATGTTGTCAAGCAATTAATTATGTTTGATAATGCAAAATTGATGAACACCAAAAGAAAGACTCAAGGCATTTAAAGAGGCTCAAAATTAGTAAACTAAATTCATCAAAGTTCCTAAGAGTCCAAAAGAACAAAGCCATACACATTGACACATCAAAAGGAACAAAAAGCAAATGGAAATGGAAGCATCAGCATGATGAATCGATTCATTCTCCTTGTTAAATCGATTCATGCGTTTGGAAAGGCCCAGAATATGAAAATTTAATGAGTGAATCGATTCCCCAATACCCTGAATCGATTCATGTGTAATAAAAGGCCCAGGATATGATTTTTTAGTCCTTGAATCGATTCCCCAACATATTGAATCGATTCATACGTGATAAAATGCCCCTGGATGTGATTTTTTCCTTCCTGAATCGATTCATATACTCTTTAATCGATTCATACGTTCAAGATTGCCCAGTGAATCGATTCATATTCAGAATGAATAGATTCATACGCTGATTGAAGCCCAAATACACTAAATGAATCGATTCATGAATAGATTCATTCAGTTCAAATTTGAATTTCAAATTTTGAATGCTAACAGAGTTGCAGGAAACAAGGAAACCTCACGCTGCTCCAAAATTCAAACATTCCAGCTGAAAATTCATAGAATCAAGGTCAGGAAACTTGTGCATAGAAACAAGAATGGAATGTTTTCTGGATTTATGTTTTTGAAGGAATTAAAAATGGCACAAATACCATGCATCCTTGCCTATAAATAGAAGAGAAGTTGAAAGCAAAAATTGTCCCAGGCATTTGAAGCATTTCCATTTGCTTTATTTCTCCTCCTTGCTCTTTACTTTTCTACTTACTCTCTCTTTGTTCATTAATTGGCATATTTCTTTTGAGCTATTATTTTGAGAGTTAGTTTATTGGGGAAAATATTTTGTGTGCTAAATTTGCATATCCTCTTTTTGAGAGTTATTATTTTGTGAGAGATTTAATTTGTATATCCACTCTATTGGAGAGTTGCTCTTGTATTCTAAACATCAAAATTTCTAAGAGTTGTAGGTTGGGTTTCAACCTTGTAAAATTGTAAGATTGAGAGATTGGGTGGGGTGCCCTTGTACTTGTGAGGATTGGGTTCTTGAGTGTGGGACACTAGGAAGCCCCGATTGCTCAAAGTTGTATCTCTAATCTCCAATAGTGGAAATCCTCTAACTGGTTGCTTAGAGGCGAGATGTACACCGGTGTGGTGGAACTCGTATACATCGGTTTGCAAATCTCTCTTCCCTAAACTCATTTAAATTGTGCACTTAACTTGCTTGCTTGATTTATTGTATTATTGCTAATTAATTTGGACTAAGTGCATGTTATATTAAGTTGTAAATTATTTCGATTAACATTGTTGAAATTGGCTTTAAGTAATATTCTTGAATTAATTTGAAATCTTTCTAAAGTACCATAAATAGTGTTGTGATTAATTTGATTCTATTTCTTGAATATTACTTAGACTTTTTAAGCACTTATTATTTTGTCTTGTGTACAAATTGTTATTACTTGCCATCAAGTTTATCATCTTCAACAAACACAGTAACTAAAGAATCAACTTCAAAAGCATTCAAAGTAAAATTTTAAATACTCAATTCACCCCCCTTCTTGAGTACTTGAGGCCACTTGGCTAACAAGTGGCATCAGAGCTTGACTCTTGGTAGATCAAGCTTAACAGCTTCAAGAGAACAAATGACCTCAAATTCTCTAAACCTTTTTCCCGATGGTAGTGCCACAAATAGACCTCCCTATGTTTGAATATGATTACAGGTTCAAGGATTTTGATCATGACAAAGGACTCTTGAAGAAATTCTTATAAAAACAAAGACTTAGAATCAGACCCAGAAAAACTGCGTATATAATCGATTAGATAGCTTCTGTTTTGAATTAAATGTATCAGGTACATAAGCTAATCGATTACAAGACCTCAGACAATCGATTACAGAGCTACTGGAACGACACTAATCGATTACCCAAGTGTCATAATCGATTACCAAGTCAAGTTTTGAATTAAATGTATCAGGTACATAAGCTAATCGATTACAAGACCTTAGGCAATCGATTACAGAGCTACTGGAATGACACTAATCGATTATCCAAGTGTCATAATTGATTACCATGTCAAGAATTGAATTAAATGCATCAGGTGCTATAGCTAATCGATTACTGGGCAAGATATAATCGATTACCAGGGTTCTGACTTGAAGCTAATCGATTAGGTATTGAATGCTAATCGATTACAGCACGAACTGGATTGAAAAATTCGAAATGTAATCAATTACAGCTCGAGGCATAATCAATTACGATAGTGGGAAAACATATTTTAGTGGGAAACCAGCTCATTTTTTCACCATTTCTCAGATGCCCACTACATGCAACGGCTAGAAGGTCTCTCAAGCTGCTCCAAGGCTCTATAAATGCAAGGGAAACACAAGCACAACATGTAGAAGTAAGATAGCAACAAGGAACAAAAGGGAATTAATTCTACAATCATTCTTGGTGCTTAGTGAGTTTTTACTCTTGTATATTTTAAGATTTCATTTGTATATCCTCTCCTTTTGAGAGCTAGAATTTGTGTGAGCTATCACTTGCTTATCCACTCTTTTGAGAGAGTATTTTTGCTTGTAAACACAAACATCAAACACCAAAGTTCACTCTAGGATTGAGTGGTTATTCACTCTAGGTTGAGTGGTTACAAAGGTTGGGGTTCAACCTTTGGGATATTGTAAGATTGAGAGATTGGGTGGGTTGCCCTTGTACTTGTGAGGATTGGGTTCCTGAGTGTGGGACACTAGGAAGCCGTAATTGCTCAAAGTTGTATCTCTAATCTACAATAGTGGAAATCCTCTAAGTGGGTTGCTTAGAGATGAGACGTACACCGGGTTGGTAGAACTCGTTAAATCGGTTTGCAATCTCTTCTCCCTTACTCTTTTACTTTTATATTTTGCTCTTGATCGATTTGTGTTGGTTGATTGTGGTTTGCATATTTTAGCTTGCTTGATTTGGTTAATATTGAACATTGCACACCAAGTGTTTGATAAATTGCCTTATCCATATTTGCCTCTTATTTTGAATTATCTTGTGTACTTTACTTGATCTTACTTTCATAATCTCTAAACTTGTGTTAAAAGAATCAAGTTCAAAGGCATTTCAAGCAAAGTTTTAAAAACTCAATTTACCCCCCCTCTTGAGTATTGAGGCCACTTGAATAACACTCCCGCTTTCAATACGCCTTTTGGAAAGAAAGGATGAAGATTTTTATACAATTAATTGATTTGAAAGTATGGAATGCTATTGAAAATGGTTCTTTTGTACCTATGCACATTGTTGATAATAAACAAATAGAAAAACCTATGGATGATTGGACTAGTGAGGAAGAGAAGAAAGTACAATATAATTACAATGCAAAAAATCTTATCACTTTAGCCTTAGATCCCGATAAATTTTTTAGAGTAGTTACATGTAAATCTGCTAAGGATATGTGGGATACCCTTCAAATAACTCATGAAAGGACTCTAAGATTAGCACTTTAACTAGCCAATATGAAAGCTTTAGAATGAACTCAAATGAATCTATCTTAGAACTTCAAAAAAGATTTACTCTAATTATTAATCATCTTATTACTCTTGGTAAATCTTACACTAACAAGGAACTTATCCACAAAGTTCTAAAAAGTCTTACTAGGGAATGGCAACCTCTTGTTACGACCATCAAGCAATCTCCCAATATAAATGATATGTCCCTTGCTACATTGTTGGGAAATTACAAGAACAAGAACAAGAGTTGAAAGACTTGAAAAATGCGGAGGAAGAAGAAAAAGCCTCTAAGAAGAAAGGGCTAGCTCTCAAAGCCACCTTAACTGTTGAAGATGAATCCGAGAGTGATCTTGATGAAGACGAAGAGTTAGGCCTATTCATGAAACGCTTTGGAAAACTTATGAAGAGCAAATGTTTCCAAAGGAACTTCAAATTTTAAGGTAAGAAACCTATCCTTAAAGAAAATTCTTCTTCACCTACTTGCTTTGAATGTGGAAAGGAAGGACATTTCAAGATAGATTGTCCAAACCTAAAGAAGAAAAACAAAGAAAGAAAAGAGAGGAGAAGAGCATATATCGCATGGGATGAAAATAAGATAAGTAGCTCGAACGATTCAGAAAATGAAGAAGCGAACCTTTGTCTCATGGCAAATCACCAAGATGAAGAAAATGAGATAAATTTTTATGACTTAGATAAGGAAGAACTACTTAATGCTCTTAAGAATTGTATGATAAATTTATGAAAGTGTCTAATAAGCATAAATTATCTAGAAAAACCATTGACACTCTTGAGATGCATCTTATGGAAGTTTGTAAAGAAAATGAATGTTTGAAAAATGAATTAGTAAATGTTCAAGCATGCTCTAGGACTAAACCTTATGAATTTGTAAAGAAATGTGACATGCTAGAAACTAAGGTTTTGGACTTAAATAGAACTCTAGAAAAATTTACAAATGGTAGAGACAACTTAAATGTTTTACTTGGTAAACAACGGTGTATGTTTGATAAAACGGGTTAGGTTTCAATACCATTAAGAAACAATAGAATTATAAGAACTTCTTTATACCACCTAGTAAAACTTCATCACCTTTCATGAAATGTAATCAATGCGGTTTTAAAGGACATAATGCATCAAATTGTAATGTTAGAAAACTAGGGCCAAAGGTTGTGAGAAAAGTATGGGTTCCTAAAGGAACATTATCTCAAACTAACCTACAAGGACCCAACATAAAATGGGTACCAAGCTCTCTAACTTGACTTGTCTTGTAGGTATGCTTTAAAGCAAGTAACACCCATTGGTACTTGGATAGTGGGTGTTCAAAACACATGACGGGAGACAAAAGTAAGTTCATATCATTTACTCCACGAAATAAAGGATTCGTTACTTATGGAGATAACACGAAGGGAAGAATACTAGGAATCAGAAATGTTGGTAAAAACTCTTCCACTTCTATAAACGATGTATTATATGCTGAAGGACTTAAACATAACTTGCTTAGCATTAGTCAATTATGTGATAAGGGCTATAAAATTGTTTTTGAATCAAACGGTTGCATAATTGAAAATAAGCTAAATAAGGAAATAAAATTCGTTGGTCAAAGAGTTGATAATATTTATATGATTAATCTTGATTGTCTTGCTTCAAATGATGTGCAATGCTTCATAACTAAAGAGGATGAATCATGGCTATGACATAGAAGAATTGCTCACATTCATGTAGACCATTTAAACAAACTTGTATCAAAAGATTTAGTAATTTGAAATTTGAAAATAAATTTTATGACGCTTGTCAAAAGGGAAAACAAGTAAAGGTTTCTTTTCAAGCGAAAAATATTGTTTCAACAACTAGACCTTTACAACTTTTACATATGGATTTATTTGGACCTTTGAAAATCAAAAGTTTTGGTGGAAACTATTATGGTCTTGTGATTGTGGATGATTACTCTAGATATACATGGACATTATTTGTTACTCATAAACATGAAGCATATCATGCATTTAAGAAACTTGCCAAGATCATCCAAAACGAAAAAAATTTGAAAATAGCATCCATTCGAACTGATCATGGGGGAGAATTTAAAAACCAATCTTTTGAAAAGTTTTGTGAAAATTTTGGCATTAAACATAATTTTTTGGCTCTAAAGAACTCCACAACAAAATGGAGTAGTTGAAAGGAAAAATCAATCTTTAGCGGAGCTCGCAAGAACTATGTTGAATGAAAATAATGTTTCAAAACATTTTTTGGCCGATGCGGTGAACACTGCTTGCCATGTTATGAATCAATGTTTGATAAGGCCTATATTAAAGAAAACCCCCTATGAGCTTTATAAAGGACAAAAACCAAATATTTCTTATTTCCATATATTCGGATGTAAATGTTTTGTCTTAAACAATGAAAAGGAAAATCTTGGCAAATTCGATGCAAAATCTGATGAAGCAATATTCTTAGGTTATTCATCTACTAGTAAAGCATATCGACTCTTTAACAAACAGACTTATACAATTGAAGAGGCCATACATGTTAAATTTGATGAACTTAACCAAAATCCTTTGAGAAAGAAAGTTGATGACCTTGTAGGTACCTTCCAAGAAATGAACTTGGATGATAAAGAAGAAGTCAACAATGAAGGAGGTACAACACATGAGGAACCACAATAAGAATGGATCACCTTAAAGGACCATCCCTTAGACAAAGTCATAGGTGAAATAACAAAAGGTACTCGAAACGCTATTAGAAATGCATGCAATCACTTAGCCTTTGTATCACAAATAGAACCCAAAAATATCAATGAAGCTATCATTGATGAACATTGGATGTTGGCCATGCAAGAAGAATTGAATCAATTTGAAAGAAACTAAGTTTGGGAACTTGTGCCAAGACCCAATGACCATCTAATAATAGACACCAAATGGGTTTTTAGAAATAAGCTAGATGAGAATAGAATAATCATTAGAAACAAAGCTAGGCTAGTTGCTAAGGGATATAATCAAGAAGAGGGAATAGACTATGAAGAAACAAATGCTCCCGTAGCTAGGCTAGAAGCCATAAGATTACTATTAGCTTTTGCTTGTTGTATGGTCTTTAAGCTTTATCAAATGGATGTCAAAAGCACTTTTCTAAACGGATATATTCAAGAAGAAATTTATATAGATCAACCTCCCGGTTTTGAAAATCACAAATTTCCAAACCATGTTTTTAAATTAAGAAAAGCTTTATATGGTTTGAAACAAGCTCCAAGAGCTTGGTATGAACGACTCAGTAAATTTCTTCTAGAAAATAATTTTGAAAGGGGAAAGGTTGATACAACACTATTTATAAAATGTAAAAAACATGACATCCTTTTGGTATAAGTTTATGTTGATGACATAATATTTGGTGCTACTAACGAAATTCTTTGTCAAGAGTTTGCCAAGATTATGCAAGATGAATTCAAAATGTCCATGATGAGAGAACTCACCTTCTTCCTTGGATTACAAATTAAACAAACAAATGAAGGGACATTCATTAGTCAAACAAAATATTGCAAAGAACTACTCAAAAGATTTGAAATGTGTAACACCCCGGTTTTCCAGACTCAGATCCCGATGTAACCAAGATAATAATTAATAAAAATATGGGTAAACTTTTCGTGTTTGAAAATCCTCAATGATTACATCAAGACCCGAATCACAGAAAACCAAAGCGTACGATTTAATAAACTAAAACTGGATTGATAGCTAAAATGCCATAACGGTATACAAAAATAATAGAGTTTACAGCGGAAGAAGAATGTGTATATCGGGCAAACGCCTAGTCCCATATATGATGATATGAGAAAAGGCTCAGCAAAGCACGCAAATACCTGACATATACCTATGGAAACAAAGCTCGTCTAATTCACTCACAACATACACATGCTTTGCCTAAGACACAATTATATATATATATATATACATATACATACGGGAATCTTCTCCTAACTATCACAATCATCACTGTTCATCATTCAATTTCAGTCCTTTTAGTACACATTAAATCATCTCTTACATACTACATTTATATTCACCATTCACAATTCAAAGGATTACCTTATACACATCCAAAATCACTAAATCATCTATATCATTATAAAAAATTTGTTCATTACGTAAGAACGCATAAATGATGCCGGCTAAGGAACTTCCATTACCACTATTTACCTTCGCCAATACTTCAATTCAAAGTCTCGTCTCAACCCATGGCAACCTGCATCACAATGCTAAAAAGGAGACCACATGGGAGAGTGAGTTATACATTCAAAATGACGAATATAAATATATTGTGATCATGTGTATATGCATACAATCATCATGTGTGCTTTGCTATAAAATCATTAATTCATCATTCAATTATCTTCACATTGATATAATAGGTATACAACCCTCATGAAATGCATTTCACAACAGAAGCAAGTACAAGCACATACACAATCACATTGTCACTTATCAACAGGGGCATTTACAAATTATCATCATCAATTCATTAAATCTTTACTCAATTCCTCCTCACAAGGAGTTTCTCTTCTCTCTTGGTCATCCCATCTCAAATGCCATGCATCTATGGCTAATGCACATGTCAATTGTTTAATGCATATGTAACGGATCCGATTTCATAACAAGGGGTGATCGCAACCACCATAATCATTCATTCATATTCATGGGTTTCCCGCCTTGTAAGGGGTACTCCCTCTGGCAGCCTCGCAAGGTGCTTTCTCGTGATCGCAACCACGCTTAACAATTTTCATAGGTTTCCCGCCTCGCAAGGGGTACTCCCGCCTCGTGATCGCAACCACGGGCATTATAGGTGCTCGCAAGCCCTTTTTCATTTCGAATACCAAGTGATCACAACCACTGGCTCATCATCGTACAATGGTCCCCGCAGGGCCTTTCACTTTCCACAACCAGGTGATCGCAACCACCGGCTTAATATCATATCATCATCAAGTTGGTTTCCCGCCTCACAAGGGGTAATCGCTTCATAGAATCCCGCAGGATCTTTCATCACTGTGATCGCAACCACACAATATTAATGTTATTCCATGCCATGAATGCAAATGCAATAATGCATATGCCCAACAACCTCGCAAGGATATCTCGCCCTCTCTCATAGGGTATGTTTAGTTCAACATTTTCAAGAATCATATACAATCATTTATAAAGCCCCTCAAGGTGCATCATTTACATACATGGCATTTCAATATCCACCAAATCATTTCATAACAATCCACACAGAAATCAAGAAGCATAACCAATATCATAATATTAATCTACACTTGGAATTATCCGAGACATATTCATCATCCCACATACATGGCAATTACACATATGCCCAATACAATCATATTCTTGAACTTACATCTTAACACATCACATATATATACTTCATATCATATGGCAAGTCAATATTTGTATTCAACCACAGTGGTATTACAATATTATCTCATTCATCAACATTGCTTAGTAACTAGTGTGGCGACACAATGACTCATCGTTTCAATTCTAAGCCACTCATACAATATTGCACTTGTTACAAAATTCAATAACATTATACAGTTCATCAATAATAACATATGTCCTCTTACACAAGGAATAATCATTACATTATTTATTGTCACACGATACCAATATTAACTTCGATACATCGGTTTATAACAACCACCTCACCATTCAATCATTCCCTTGATGGGTTTGTAATCACCCAAGGGTACCATCGCATAACTCATCATCAATCCCTTAACATTGCTCTCACATGTTCATTCTTGGTGGTTAAGATTTATGTTTCCCATTATGTATATTATGGGTGTAAATGAGTTATCCAAATGTTTTAATCATTATTCAACACCACCATAATATGTCCTGATTATATATCTCTATACATTCCCTCAAGCATCATACAATATAAGGGAAGAAGGCCCAATACCATCAAAACTGAGAAAATAATACAACATTTAATTTTGGGTAATTCGCTTGAGCGAGCCCTTACTCGCTTAAGCGAGATTAACATAGCTCGCTTGGGCAAGCCCCTTCGCGCGAGTGAAAATTGTCCAGCAACGTTTCCACGTTCGTTCGCTTGAGCGAGGCACCCACTCGCTTAAGCGAGATTCAGCCAGAGGCCATCCCCTCATTCCACACACATCTTGCTTGGGCGACGCGCACCAGTTCCAGCCACTCGCTTGAGTGAATATCGCCCAGCATCAAACTCCCCACACTCGCTCAAGCGTCTCATGCTTGCTTGAGTGAAAAACATCCAGTATCAATTTCCTCTCTCGCTCGCTCAAGCGCGGCCACGCCTGCTTGAGCGAGATTCGTCCAGTGTCTCTCTGCTCACTTCACATTCGTCTCGCTTGAGCGAATAGCTCACTCGCCTGGGCGAGATTAGGCCAGAGGCTATAATAATGGTACAGGGGATTCTCGCTTGGGCGAGAATCCATCTCGCTTGAGCGAGATTATCAGATCATGCGCAGAAAACATGAGAATTCACAACTCAACATACCAAAATCTATTCAAAGCCAAATTGACCAAATTCTATACTTTATATACCTCATTAAAATTAAACTTATCATCATCACATATAGGTATACATTTCCATAACAATCATCACCTATTCTCATATACCATCCTCATAATCAACAAATTGCCATTCTTATTATTTCAATATATATACATGGCAAGGCAAGCATGAGTATAAAACACATACAATAATCACTATCAATCTACTCATGCAATTTGAATGTAAACTCCTCTCCTACCTCGAGGGAAGAGCTGAAATCTGAATGCATGCTTTGAAAGCTCCGCCACATAGTCCGGAACACAATCTACACAACATACATATGCATTCATACAATTAATAAGCCATCTCAAGGCATTCCCCATAATTCTAAACATTTGCTAGCTTATCATAAAGCTCAACATCAAGTCCTAAACTTGCTAAACATCAACTTATGCAATTGTGTTAGGCTTCGGGAATTCCTTTCCCAAAGCCAAGATCCTCTAGATCTTAAAGATCAACTAAACCCAACAACATCATCATCTCATCTATTACATAATGTAATCTCAAATCACCTCAATCCTTCAAACATCATCATTATCACTCAATATTCAACTTAGCTCTCATATCCTTCAATAACCATAATTAACTAATCAAATTTAAATGGCACACCACAAAGGATCTAGAACCTCATCAAGTCACAATCTTATCATACCAATCCCTCACATTCCACATTCATAACAACACTTATCTATAGATTTCACCATAAATGGTCCTCTACCATTTCAAGTAACCTTCAACCTTAAATATCACCTATCCACATTCAATTAACCTCCCAAATTACAATATATTCATTTTCCCCAAATTCTTAGGGCTGGGGTTTCATGAGAACCCAACAACCATCATCAATATTCACCAATCATCATCAATGGCTATCTCTCATCCTTAACATCATTCTCTAACATCATTTAACATACATTCCATTCACATTTGACATTTCCCCCAATTTATTAAAGTGAGGGTTTCACTAGAACCCATCACCATCATAAATGCACATCAATTTTCCACCCATCCAAGTATTAATTTCATGCACCCACAACAACCCACCATTAATGCCATAATAACAACACCACACCTTAGGGTTTCCTATATTAATGGCTTCATTCAATACCCCAATAATTTTTCTAACCTAAGGTTTGATTGTATACACCACCATTCATCAAAACAACATCTAACCTCTCATCATAACACTTCAATAACCCAAAACTATCAATAAAAACCATGGGTGGTCAAAAATCATACCTTTCCTCCAAGCTTAAGCTCCAAAACAAAAATAAGAGGGAGAGAAGAGGAGATGAGCCAAGCTTTGCCTCCTTATCCATTACAAGCTTCATAAACCTAAGGAATCCTCTTGATTTTTGGGTGGAAATGGCCATGGGTAGTGGTGGTCACATTTAGCAAGAGAGGGGATGGAGAAGAAGGAAGAAATAAAGAAAAAGGGAGGAGGGGAAGGTAACGTGAAAATGAGGGAGAAAAGAAGGGAGTGTTATGTTTTATTTTTAACCCTCATTAGTAATTTCATCGATTTAGGACAAACAGACTCACAGTTTGAGCTCAATACTAAATCCAAAAATTATTCTGAAGGTATATTCGGATTCCCATTAATATCCTTAACAGCCCTGACCAATGGCATCTCAATCGGAGATACTTGGTCCGACACCCATATTTTAACCGGATATAATTTTAACTCCTATAAGCTCAATAGATTATAAATAACCATAATAAATACAAATTTAATTATTCCTATATTTTTGGGACACAAACTAACTCATATATTATTATCTATTATTTATTTCTCATATTTAATTATTTTTATAAAATTCAGGATGTTACAAAATGGACAAGGCAAACAAAATAGCTACACCTATGAGTACATCTTGCTACTTAGACAAAGATGAGAAGGGTAAGGACGTTGAAATAACCAAATACCGAGGTATGATCAGATCTTTACTCTACTTAACAGCTAGTAGACCTGATATTATGTTTGTCGTATGTATGTGTGCTAGATATCAAGCATGTCCTAAAGAATCACATCTCACTGCCATAAAAAGAATTTTGAAATATCTCGTGGGTACTCAAAATGTTGGTTTATGGTATCCCAAAGGCGTTGAATGTATTCTCATAGGATATTCTGATTCTGACTTTGCTGGCTGTAAACTTGATAGAAAGAGTACTAGTGGCACATGTCATTTACTTGGTAGTTCCCTTGTTTTTTGGCATACCAAGAAGCAAGTAAGTGTTGCTTTATCAACAGCTGAGGCAGAATATGTAGTAGCTGGCAGTTGTTGTACTCAAATTCTTTGGATGGGACAACAACTTCTTGACTTTGGTGTTGTTTTAAACAAAGTGCGTATTAAATGTGACAACACTAGCGCCATAAATATCTCCAAAAATCCGGTCATGCACTCTAGGACTAAACATATTGAGATAAGACATCAATTTATAAGAGACCATGTTTTGAAAGGAGATTGTGTTCTTGAATATGTTGAAACTTCAAAACAACTAGCAGATATTTTTACAAAAACCCTTCCAAAAGAACAATTTATAAATATTAGAAGGGAATTAGGAATTTTGGAAATTATTTAAATTGACTTATTTTTTATCACATTTTCCTACTCCTTGAACTTAGTATTGTATATCTTTGACTTAAAAGATTTTTAACTTATTTCTTTTATAAGATTCTTATTTCTTTGAACATAGTGATTTACTTTGTGATAAACAGTCAAATCTTTTCATTAAAAAGCCAATCACATTTTTAATAATCATGTTAATGCTTCATAAATCTCTTGTCTCATTGAGTTCCCAAGTAGCCTGTACTTAATTAAACATATTTTTGACACAAGATAATCTCCTATGTAGCACATGGATCTCAAAAAAATGGCAAATGACCTTTGATTTTCTTGACTTTCTTGTGCAACAAGATCATTGGCAAATACTAAAATTTTAATCCTTGAATAACCCCTCACAAAACACCCTTCTAGTAACATGATTTCTTCAAACTTGCATAAAAACAGCTAGATGAATCAATTCCTATGTAGGTGAATTGATTCCTATGAGTCAATGTATCGTCATGCGTATTATACTTGCTTACATACTTTGATGATATGAATTACTATGTGATATATGTTTCATGTTTTAGGGGGAGTTTTATATACAATTGGTATCTTGCTTCAATAATATGTGTATCTATCTTTAAGTGGTATATATTCTTCAATGTTTTGATGATATCACAAGAGGATTTTTTGATGATGCCAAAGGGGGAGAAAATATATACATTCTAAGTGGCATAAAGTATTTTATAAAGGGGGAGAAAATATCATGATGTTATATTGGTATCTATTAAATGATTAAGTTGGGAGATAACATCTAGAATCAACATCTCTATCTATCCTTGTTGAAAATGCATGATCAATGGGAAGCCTTATATTTCTTTACAACAAGTGATATCAAATTACATGTGTAAAATGACAAAGTGGTAGTCAATCATATGCATAATATGTGGTATCAAATTATATGTAAGGGGAGTCATTTATGCCATTATATGAGCTATCATAAAACTAACACCTCGCGAGATGAACATTTGTTGTCATCATCAAAAAGGGGGAGAATGTATTTTTATGTTGATGTAGGTTTTGATAATGACACAACAAATGAAGATATATTAAGGATGTTGTCAAGCAATTAATTATGTTTGATAATGCAAAATTGATGAACACCAAAAGAAAGACTCAAGGCATTTAAAGAGCCTCAAAATTAGTAAAATAAATTCATCAAAGTGCCTAAGGGTCCAAAAGAACAAAGCCATATGCATTGACACATCAAAAGGAACAAAAAGCACATGGAAATGGAAGCATCAGCATGATGAATCGATTCATGCTCCTTGCTGAACCGATTCATACGTTTGGAAAGGCCCAGAATATGAAAATTTAATGAGTGAATCGATTCCCTAATACCCTCAATCGATTCAAGCGTAATAAAAGGCCCAAGATATGATATTTTAGTCCTTGAATCGATTCCCCAACATATTGAATCGATTCGTACGTGATAAAATGCCCCTGGATATGATTTTTGCCTTCCTGAATCGATTCATATACTCTTGAATCGATTTATACATTCAAGATTACCCAGTGAATCGATTCATATTCAGAATGAATAGATTCATACGCTGATTGAAGCCCAAATGCACTAAATGAATCGATTCATGAATAGATTCATTCAGTTCAAATTTGAATTTCAAATTTTAAATGCTAACAGAGTTGCAGGAAACAGGGAAACCTCACGCTGCTCCAAAATTCAAACATTCCAGCTGAAAATTCATAGAGTCAAGGTCAGGAAACTTGTGCATGGAAACAAGAATGGAATGTTTTGTGGATTTATGTTTTTAAGGGAATTAAAAATGGCATAAATACCATGCATCCTTGCCTATAAATAGAAGAGAAGTTGAAAGCAAAAATTGTCCCAGGCATTTGAAGTATTTCCATTTGCTTTCTTTCTCCTCCTTGCTCTCTACTCTTCTATTTGCTCTCTCTTTGTTCATTAATTGGCATATTTCTTTTGAGCTATTTTTTTGAGAGTTTGTTTGTTGGGGAAAATATTTTGTGTGCTAAATTTTCATATCCTCTTTTTGAGAGTTATTATTTTGTGAGAGATTTAATTTGTATATCCACTCTATTGGAGAGTTGCTCTTGTATTCTAAACATCAAAATTTCTAAGAGTTGTGGGTTGGGTTTCAACCTTGTAAAATTGTGAGATTGAGAGATTGGGTATGGTGCCCTTGTACTTGTAAGGATTGAGTTCTTGAGTGTGCGACACTAGGAAGCCACGATTGCTCAAAGTTGTATCTCTATTCTCCAGTAGTAGAAATCCTCTAAGTGGGTTTCTTAGAGGCGAGACGTACACCGGTGTGGTGGAACTCGTACACATCGGTTTGAAAATCTCTCTTCCCTAAACTCATTTAAATTGTGCACTTAACTTGCTTGCTTGATTTATTGTATTATTGCTAATTAATTTGGACTAAGTGCATGTTATATTAAGTTGTAAATTATTTCGATTAACATTGTTGAAATTGGCTTTAAGTAATATTCTTGAATTAATTTGAAATCTTTCTAAAGTACCATAAATAGTGTTGTGATTAATTTGATTCTATTTCTTGAATATTACTTAGACTTTTTAAGAACTTATTATTTTGTCTTGTGCACAAATTGTTATTACTTGCCATCAAGTTTATCATCTTCAACAAATATAGTAACTAAAGAATCAACTTCAAAAGCATTCAAAGTAAATTTTTAAATACTCAATTCACCCCCCCCCCCTCTTGAGTACTTGAGGCCACTTGGTTAACAACGTTCTCATGGTGGGTCTGTCCAGTACATCATAATGTATTTACATGTCCTCACGTAAATACTTGACTAGGGATATTTTAGGAATAACTCCCATATGACCTATTAATCCAAGGATAAATATGTTTTTAAACAATTTTAAACTGAAATACTTATTTTATTTATAAGCATAAAAATGATACAAATGGAAAAAGCATAAAAGCTCATTGTGCATACACCAACACTGCTAACATTTCGAGAGTTCTGCCACCCTTTTCAGAGGTCCTGTTGAGGATCTACCAAAAACACTGCGCGTTATGTGGTTTCCGTCAAATTTATGCTTAAATTGTATTTTGTTTTAATTTATTTTATTATACCAAGGCTGAAATAATTACCCGCGCGACGCTTAGGGGTTCCCTCCCGTTACACTCCTAAGATCCAACGTCATGGATTTAACCCATATATCCTTAAACGTACCCGTCGTTGCTGACTCTAGTCCAATCAAGTCATATACACATGATGCATGTAACATACATTTTCTTCTATTAATTCATTAGTCATTGGTAGGGTCCTTTCAAAGACTTCATTTCATTCCTAATATCGGGTTCATTTCGTAAAATCCTTGATTAAACATTTTTCTTTACTCATTGCTCTTTTCGTATTTTCTTAACTTATAGCACAGCCCACCCGATAATTAGGAATAAAATGAGTTCTGATCATCCATTAAAACCTCAGGGTAATAGCAACACCGTAGCGCCTGTCATCAGATTGGATCCGATTTCATTCTCATAATATCATTTTCATAAATCAATCATCTCAAGATCCCTATCAAGACACATCCTCATTCATTCTCTTATTATCTATCTCAACATACTTATTCACTACATCATGCAAGTTTCATTCATTCATCACGTAATTTACTTCATCTAAGGCACTCATCATGTATTTCATCATATATATCCATTATATAACTCACATATATTTATCCACACACACAATCACATAGTAGTCACTGTAACATCCTGAATTTTAAAATGAGAGAATTAATTACCGGAATAAATATTAGAAATTGGTATATGGAGTATTTAATGTCCCAAACTATTAAGAATAATTAAATTGATAATTTTGGGAACTGTTAGAAAATTATGGAGACCGGTTAAGCTGAAATTAAGCCCGGTTGAAATATGGGTGTCGGACCAAGTATCTCAGAATGAGATGATATTGGTCAGGGCTGTAGAGAATAATATTGGGAATCCGAATATGTATTCGGAATAATTTTCAGACGATGTATTGAGCCCAAACTGAGAACCTGTTAGTTATAAAACGATGAAGTTTTAATGAATGGGAATTTAAGTAAATCAAAAACCCCATTTTCTTTTCTCTATTCACGTGGGATTGTTGAAGGTGTTGAGCACATGCACTTCACTTCTTATTCTCTTCACCATCTTCTCCAATCTCTCTATTCTTTCTTTCAAAAACCCTAGCAAATTGGTGTCATCTTCATCCTTCACCATTTTCGTTTGGAGGAGCTTGAAGGAAGCTTGGGGCTTAGATTTCCTCTCCTCCTTCCACCTTATTTTCATAGCTCTCTCTCTCTCTATTGGAACCCATTTTCGTTTTTGGGTTTTGAGGTAAGTATACCCATCTTGCTAAGGTTTTGGTTATGGGTATATGGTATTTATGTGTTTTGAAAACATGCATGTGTATGAATATTCTTAAGGAGAGTATTTAATGCAAGAGTTTAATGTGGTTTGTATGAGAATAAGGTTTCTTGGGGGAGTAATGAAGTGGATACATTTATGGTTGGAAGGAGAAGAATATGTATAATGGTTGTTGGAATGTTATGAAACCCTAACTTCATGAATTTGGGGGAAATGCATAATGGAGGTTGATGAGTATTAATTGTTGGTAATAAATATGAGTTATGATGCATAAAGGTCAATGGTGATGGTATTTGGTTGATGGAAGTCATTAATGGAGAAACCCATGAAAGGGTTGGTTGTTGAGTACATAATAATAAATGGTAGTACCTAACCCATGGTGGTTATGGTGGATAAATTGAAATAAAAGAGGTTTGAGAGTTAAAATAATATAAACATCAAGTTATTGATATATATAAGTATTTAAGTCTTAATGGGTAAGTAGAAAATTGATTGTATAATGTATTGTGATGTAGGAAGTGACCCCATTGACGAGGCGGGACCATCAAACCGCGTGGATCACTACTTCACTTGAGGTAGGGGGTAACTTTTCTAAATGCATGATTTCATCCATTGGTGATGTGAAAATATGTATATGTGATTATGTTAATGGTTGTTTGAATGGATGATATGATAGGTGTGATTTGAATGCATTTAGAATGATGATTGTTATGTGGCATTGTATTTGGGATAAAATTAATGATGTGGTAATATTATATTAATGAAGTATGATGATAGTTTGAAACCATATGTGGATTGAGATTATGATGTGAATATCCCAAATATGTGTGTATGAGTTATGGAATGTGTATGCCATAACTATTGATGAGAATGAGTTCAAAAGAGAATTGGGATTGGATGAGAATGATGAGAATATTGAAATCCACCAAGTAGTGGTGATGAATGATTGAAAGTGGAGTGGCATCTAGGATGTATAGTGTGAGGATGCACTTGATTTGCATTTGCATTGCATCCATGGCATATCATAGCTGTCTATGTGGAATATTAGGGGGTTCCACTAGGCGGGCCCAGTGGGAGGGCGGCTCAGTGCACGAGCGTATTGTGATTTTCCCCTATGACTCGGTGTATGAGTCACGAAGCTGTCCATAGTTTGGTGACGAGGCACCCTATGTGGCGGGCCCAGTGGGCGGGTGGCTCTATGGTGAGCGAGTTTACCTCGGTGTCTGACGAGACACGGCTCTCTCGATGTGTGTTCGGGAGGGGCCCGTAGCACTTATGGTAGTTGAGGCCACGATGTTGATCTGCAAGTCACAAGGTGACTAGTGCTACAGATGGGCGATAGCGGTTTGGTACCAGTAAAATTATGATGATGTAAGCATGCATAAATTGAGATATATGTGTACACAATTTTTCTACTGCAGTAGGGGCATAGTAGCACACCTATGCTTGTCCCACAATTGAATTGATATGGTATTTTTCCCACAGTCGGATCCACATTGTTTGATAAAAAATTCTTGTGTATATGAATTAGCCTTAAGAGCATTTGCATATAGCTGGAGATATGCCTAGTGGAAAGCCCATGGTGGCAACGGATGAATGAGAATTTAAAAAGGGAAAGAGTTGAATACTAACCCGATGTATGTGTTTGGCAATCCAAATGATTGAAATTGTGAATGTATACTTGAGATCATGAGATGTATTGTGTATGATGTATGATGTGTTGTAATGATTGATATGTGAGCAAGTATACATGTATTTCATCATAATGTATGACTTTAATTCATTTGGATTATGTTACTCACCTCCCCGTTGCCATTTTTAAAGTTGATGTAGGTATGACTTAAATCCTACAGCTTTTGGAGGCCAAGTTTGAAGGAGGTAAATATGGATAGGAACGTATAAGCCTTGGCCGGCATGAAAATCTGTTTTGGTAGAGTGTATGAGGTTTATATACTCAATTTTTGTAATGTTGATAATTTTGGAGGTCATGGGAGAAAATTGGACGTGTTTGTGTAAGGCCAATTTTCCTACATGACCCAAATGATGTAAAGAATGGATCATGATACTTAACTTTGATGAATGAATGGACGTAGTGTTTTATGTTAGTTCATGGATTTTGTGTGAAGATGTTGAATTTGGGTTATATGCATGAATTAATATTGGCATGATGATGTTATTGGTGTTTAATTATATGAAAGAATCATGTGGTTTTGGATTGTAGCATTATATGAAGTGATACATGCATAATGAAATAAGATAGGGTCTTAGGTGAGGCCAAATTAGAAGGAATTGATGTTGCATGTGTTATGTTCAAGAGAAATTTCATTTCTACATTGTCCCTGCATAACTCGCTCAAGCGAGTGATGATCTCGCTCGAGCGAGATTGCTGTGAATCAGGGGATTCGTTTCTGCCCCAAATTCGCCCAAGCGAAGTTGTATTTCGCCCAAGCGAGATTGCCACAGAATCAGTGTTTTGATTCTGGACAATTTTCGCCCAGGCATCGAAGCAAGCGCCCAAGCGAAGGAGAAGGATTTTGATTCTGGACGATTTTCGTCCAGGCGAGTGGTGCCTCGCCCAAGCGAAAATTGGCCAGAGAGCTTTCAACGTTTCTGGACCATTCTCGCTCAAGCGAGCCTTGGGCCGCTCAAGCGAGATCGACCCCTGATACTCCTCTCCTTCTTCGCTCAAGCGTCTCGCTTCCTTCGCTCAAGCATTCCTTCATGTCTCGCTCAAGCGAGACAGGGCTCGCTCAAGCGAGCTGAGCCCTGATGCTCATTCCTTCATTTCGCTCAGTATCGCCCAGCGCCCGCTCAAGCGTGTGTACGCTGGCTCGCTCAAGCGACTTGAGTCACGCTTGAGCGAGTGACACCTGATGCTACTAATTATTACTTTAACTGAACCTTTGAATCCTATGCATGGTTGTTACTTTAAATATTATTTTGAAGCATTGAGGAGAAATATTTAGGCCTTCTAGATTATATAAATTATATCCCATATTTTTATGAAAGGACTCCTCTTGAAAATCAATTAGCCAATAATTAAACAAATTAAATAATTCTTCCGCTGATTCTGATTGAAAAATTTATATTTAGTTTCACCCTCTCATATCTTCATATATGGGAGTGGTTCATTTTAGATCCAGGGGTTTGGTGAAAAATACTTCACCACTTTAATTATTAGATTTATTAATATTTTCAAAGACGCGAAAAATTTTCCCCTATTTTATTTGGGGTTTTGGGCGTCTCAGTCACCGCACATAACATTCATCATACAAGCATTACACAACAGTCATTACGATAAGCGAATTACACATTCTAATACAGATATACTCATGGATATGTCCTTGTAAGTAGTTTAAGTTTGGTTTCTTACTTCCATATATCATACTATTTATCTCGATTTTCATCCCTAACCAATTAATCTTATCACTAATTGAGTCATTCCCCTAGTATACTTTTCTTTATCCATATATTATCTCTGGGTACTAAGTGATATTATACCCACTACGTACATCATCTAGGTGAATTTATTTTATAAAAAAAATACCTTGACCTTTAAATATTATAGTATAGTTATACTTATTCCCTTAAAAGTACCTATTAAATTTATTTAAGATGTCCAAAATACCTTTCATTGTCTTTTGCCTACTACCACTGGGTTAATTTATTCATGTGCTATTTAAGTCTGTATTTAGGCTTCATTAAATAGTACTGACATAAGTGTTCCTTCCTTTCTTAAACCCTTATTCTTAGTAACATTCCCTTTTAACTTATCAAACTTCCTTAGTGCTTATGTTTACTACCATGTTATCAACAACTATTTTTCACTAAATTCTAATACTTGTAATATATGCTCTATTTCTTTTTAACCCTAAAAAAGTCACTTTAGTTACGTCCTTTCGTTCATGTGCCTAACATATTTTACATGATTTAGTCATCTATATTATGTTCTTTCCTAATTACTATTTTTAGCTCTTGAGAACACCTTTTTCTTTTAATTCTATTTACTAGCTAATAAGTTCTTATTTAATCCTAATTACTTCCTTTATTGGATTAACTTAAAAGTTCATGTTACATTCCTTAAACTCTTATTTCCATTCACTAGGTATTGGTTCTATTTATTCCTAGGTTCCCTTAGTTACTGAGTATATATTTATAAAATTTGTTACTGTCTCTAAATTACTATTTGCTTTTAATATGAGCCAAGTTTCTTTTTACTCCCTTAGTACTTAGTTATTACCATAAATATTTATTTAATAGTGTAAATGTTTACGTTATGAGCCTTCCTTTATAATTCACTCAAAATCAATACCTTCCCAATATTTTGTTAAAACTCACTAAACCTTGTTATTATTTCCTTATCAATCTCTTTTTAATCTTATAGCATATGATTGTTATTTCTACATTTAACATATATATATATATATATATATATATATATATATTTCCTATAAGATGCTTTAGAATTTCCCTTTCTTTGATTTCTAACATATTAGTTAAAACTTATATTTTATTTATTTATTAAACATTTACCAACCTATTTCATAGTAATGAGACATTATTATCCATCTCTTCTTGCACCCTGATGCAATACACATATTCCCTTTGTTTATAGTTATTTTAACTACCCTATGGATCAAATTATTTCCATTTAACTACTTCATTCTTTTTCTAAAATACTAATCCCCTGAAGTTTTATTGAAACTTCTAGTCCTTTTCTTTTATCAACTTTGATCTTTATAACCCAAAAGGAAAAGTCACTCTCCTTTACCAAGTAAAAATGTTGTTCCTAAAAAAATGCTCAAAATCCCTTTTCGTTTCATCCTTGTCACAATTTACTCTTAGTAAATTTCTCCTTAAGAATTACTTAAAGAATTTCTTTTCTTAAAGGTTCATTATACTCAAGTCTCTAAATTTTACTCTATTAATTCAAAAAATTTGTTTTTTATTAAATTATAAACTTCTCTTGATCAATTCTTTAAAATTGTTAAAAGTTAGTACATAGTGTTGGAATGAAGCGTAATAGTAGTTCAATCAAAAGAACATCTCTTTTTTGTATGATTAATTCAATTTACTAGTAAATTATTAGTCAGCTAGTTTGATTAATTTAGCGGAGCTTACCGGATAAAATAACAAATTACATAAAATAATAAAAAATACAACCATATCGAGTTCTTCAACTGCGCCCATTTAACTATTTTAACTTTGGTGTTTTTACGTAATAACTTAACCTGAATAAATATTAACGTTATATTTAAATCTCGATACGCCTTTTTATGTAAATTATCAGAGCATAATAAGTCGCAAAAATATAAACAAAACGCAACAATGACAGAAAGTCGTATAATTCATAATCTAAATGTTGGATCGTCGTGAAAGTTAAAGAGATTATTTACGAATACCAAAGGAATGATATCAGGCAATTTATAACAAACAAAATCGAAGCAAGACTCCCTTTACCTCATAGGACAGTCACAGTTTTGAAAAGGAAAAAGAAGTGGCTTGCCCAAAAAAATTTCGATCGTTAAGCCCTTCGTTATCGTCATCGATTGTCCTTCGATACCTAAAAATTGAACATGCAACCAAAACAATGGAAGAGAGGACTCGAGTTTAGGGTAAATACAGAGGAAGACAACCATGAAAATCTAGAAAACAAAAGAAACTTAAGGAACCGGTCGTCAAATACCTTGCGTCGATCGCTTACCAAATCACAGAGGGGTGGCCACAGTCTTGAAGAGGAGATGGAGGCAGCCTTGCATGATGTCTAAGATGGTGGGAGAAAGCCAAATAGTGGCTACTTCAGAGGATGACAGCCATGGTGGTTTTAAATGGAGGTAAGGCCATGGTGGTTAAGGTCATGAGAAAAAATGATGATGTTGGGGTTATAGTGGTTGTTGATGGTATGGTGGTGGCTAAGAAGGGTGGGTTCAGTGGCTGTTTTGGGTGGTTAGAGAAGCAAGTGTGTAGAAAAGAAATGAAATGGGAACATGATGGTAAGAATGATGAATATATGGTTATAATGGCTTTGGTGTGCAAAAGCTAAAACTAATTTAGGCATTGGTTGATTAATTGAATTTTTGGCATTTTCTTGCAAGAGTTGCACGTGAATGGTTTTTGAAAAATGAAGTAATTTGGCAAAACTTAACCATATAGAGTCATGAATGTATGGCTAGGCATGTGATAACATGGTCATGACATGCTATCGTGTCATGGTAATTCTTTGTTAGAGAAGGAGTAAATTGTGGGTTGACATGTGTGAAGGCATGTGGCAGGTTGTGGTGAGGTGTGGAGGGGAAGGTGTCGCATCATGGCGGTATCGGATAATTAATTTAGGATACCTGACGAGTAACTAGTTCCCTTTTCAGGGTTCGTCTAAAATAAATGTACAATAATTTATGGGATAAGAATTAGAAAAAACTTCCAACATGAAAGTTCTAGATCTTTATTTTCTTTTTAAAACAAGGAATAGTACATGAAAATCCGACATTGGACGAGGGAGATATACCCAAAATATGAAAACTACTCTAGCCTATGATGGAAATAAATTTGTGCCTTTGATGAAGTTTGTAGATCTCCTTGATACAAAGTTATAGAAAAAAACAGAGGCTTTCTAATACCGTATGAGAGATATACAAATTTTTTACTAAAAGTGTGTAGTGCAGTCATAAAATTGGAACAGGTTGACAAAGATTGTAAAAACTGTACCGATTAGGAATGATTCAGCCTTTGGGGCCTTCATGGAAAATATAGAGAATTTTGTTACGGAGATTTTGAGACTATGTTTACATAAATTAGAGGACGTATGAAAAAGTTATGATTTTTCAAATGAACCATGCATAGATTAAAGTGATTAAATGATGGGTTTCCAGAGTATAAATACTTGGCTTACCATTTTAGGGATGACAGAGTAGGAATTTGAGTTTAGGGATAAAAACAAAGGTTATATATCCTTTCGAAACAAAGAGATCGACATCAAAAGCATTCGATTCTAAGATCGTATGAGAAAGTTAGGCCCAAAACATTAAAGGTGCTCAGGCTAGGTTCGGAGGTTCAAATTGAATTCATCGTTTCTTTGGGAAACGGGGTCAATAAGGTCTGAATTGAGGTTCAGTCCCTTCAGGAAAAGTTCCTAACTCGTCGAAATGAGTCACCAGGGACTAACCGTGCTACGACTGGATATCCTGAAGCATATACACGATCAACCGAAGAAGGTACATGAGCCACTGGTCGGGCTTGTCGGGCCGAACCTGTATCCCTGATTGATTACAAGATGGTCCTAATAAAAATAGTTTCCCTATGGAATCACTAGTCTCAAGCTAAATCATCAGTATTGAATCGTTCACTGGGTCCCACAGTTCAAATCTGGGAACCCAACAATATTTTATTATTAAATTTAATTTAAACAAATATAAATTTGAAATTAATTAAATAACTAAAAATAAAATATTATCATATATATATATATATTTTTGAAATGATTAATTAAATATTAAACATTAAATATATGTATAAATTATTAAACATTTAATCATTATTATATGTTAAATTAAATAATATTAGTAGGAAATAATTATCAATTAAATAATTACAAACTAATTAGTACTCAATTAAATAAAATAATCATCGATATATTATCTTTAAATATTATTTATTATTATCATTCTCTCATCTTTATTCCTTTTCGAATATCAGCATATTTTCTAATCTTTCTTCTGAGTCTCTACGCCCCTCTGAGTCTTTACTATTTATAATCTCTCGATATTCCTTTACCTCATACTAAATTTCTCGATTAGCTTTTCTTTTCACTGTTTTCTCATACTAGAACCTATCAAGGATCCGGTCGAAGCCATAAGCTTTCTATAAAAAGCTTAACAGGGCATCCTCAAGGGTCTGAGTTCTCGTCCTAAAATTCAAGGCTGTTACAACTTCTTCCCGTCATATAATGCAAGCATCCACTGTCTATATACCACTGGTGATGCTTTTCTTTTGCCTTTAAACATATATACAACAGGAACTATCAATGCTTTTGGTACCCAGATCTTTTTGGGTCCTAGGAGGTTAGTGTTCTTAATGTTTTTCTTTTTCCTTTTTAAGCAATCACGGATTACATGGCCATTTTTCTTACAATAATTGTACTTAATAGGTTTATATTTAGTTGAGATAGACGAAGGAGAAAGAGACTATTTAGATTCAACAAGTTCAACAAATCCCAGCCTAGATCTGCCATGGTTGCTAGTGGGAATTCCCAAAAGCTTGTTTAAACTGTATGTCCCATTGATAAATCTGGCTAGGTCCTAAGTGAGAGAACTCACTTGTTTTTTAAGATTGTTGATTTCATCCATCTGAGAACTACAACAGTCTTTAGCAATTTTAGGAATTTTTTAAAGGAAAAGTAAATTGAGGATAAGAAATCATAAATGGAAGATTAAGAATTTAAATCACTCCTTAGCTTTGCTGGAACCATTAGAAATCCTAGTTGGATGCACTTCGATTCCATAATTGAAGATGTAATTCCTACTGATAGATAAAGTCTAATTCATTAGGTCAGAATCACTAAATTGACAATCATAAACCCAATCCTTATGTGAACATGGTTAATCAATCAACAACTACACGAATTAAGGAAATCTCATGGTTGAAAAGCCTAATCCCTTAGGTCATTCTTAAATCAGGTTAAATTCCTCATGTTAGATTCGGAAGCCATGATTCCTCAAAGTGAATCTAAATCCTTGATTAATTCCCAAGTGATCAATCCAAGAATAGCCTTAAAAGAAGAGAAATTCAATCAATCGTTGAATACTCACACTAGTGCATAAAAGGTCTAAGAACTTGGTTAAAGTTGGGCTACGAACTTGGTTGCGAGAATGAATTTGTTACGGTCATATTTGTAGGTATTAATGTATGAATTTAGTTTATTTAACCAAGTTCAGGGTGCATCTATGAACTCGATTTCAGATGAACCTTGCACATAGATAAAGAGGTTCTTTAATAGAAGCGAGAACATATTCACCCTACAAACTCGGTTCAGAGAACATATCCCTTCGTTGGTGCAGTCATAGACTATGGACACGATGTCTTTAGAGATTTCCACCTTCTTGCCCATAAGGGTTCCATGGACAATGAATCCGTTCTTATCAACTTGCACAGACTTCCAGAATTATAGCACCATGGAAGAAGAGTAGGGATGTCGTTCCATTCAGAATTCAAACCACCCAATGCCTTGGAGCTCAGTTATGACATCTCTGCCTTCCATTTTATGTTGCATTGGCATAAAGTAGGTAGACTCAATGATGTCTTCAATTAAGTAAGAGACGACCATGGTTGAGCATTTAGGAAGAAGAGGTTTGAGGTTTTAGGGTTAGAGTTTTAAGAGCAAGAGGCACAGAGAGAGTTAGGAAGACTAAGAGTTTTCAGAGAAGGAAAAAGAAAAAAAAATGGTTTTTAAGGATTTTTCAAATGAGAGTTTATGAGAGAGAAAAAGAAACTAAAACGGTTCAAAAAAGTAGCAAAGATCTTGCGCACGTTTTCAGATTAATAGGCCATAACTACAATACAGTTATAAAAGAAAAAAGGCCCAAATGATTTTAACCTCTTAACATATTGAAAAGTAGACTAAGTTCTTATGGGTTAACACAATAAATAATATACACACATCTAGATACAGACTTACATAATATTCAGACAGATATAGCCAGTCTTTAAGAAATATTTCTTAAGTTTAAATTATACTAAATAAAATCAAACCTGGTTTCAGCTAATGGCTTAGTGAAAGTGTCTACCCATTGATGGTCTGTGTCAACAAACTTCATATCTAGAACTCCCTTTTGCATATAGTCTCTTACAAAATGGTACTTCACTTCTATGTGCGTAGCCTTTGAGTGTTCGATGGGATTCTTTGACAAATTTATGGCACTTATGTTGTCATAAAACACAAGGATCTCTTTTTCTTTGTTGAAGTAATCCTCAGGCTGATACTTTATCCATAGAAGTTGAGAACAACAACTTGTTGCAGACATATACTCAGCCTCAGCTGTGGATAGTGCAATTGAATTCAGTTTCCTGCTTCCCCAAAAGATTAGGCTTTGTCCTAGGAAATGATAGCCTCCACTAATGCTTTTCCTATCTACTCTATCTTCTACAAAGTTTGTATCATAATAACCATATAGATAAAATAAGTCTGTTCTTTTATAAAACAACCTAAGGTTAGTGGTTCCTACCAAATATCTCAAAATCCTCTTCACAGTAGACAGATGTGATTCCTTGGGATTTGATTGATATCTGGCACACATACACATATTAAACATTATATCAGGTCTGTTAGATATTAGATACAAAAGAGGTCCTATCATGCCTCTGTTCAGAGTCTAGTCAACTACAATCCCAGACCTATCTTGACTAACTGTACAAGTTAGATGCATAGGACTGCTTATTGGCTTTACATATGCCATTTTAACCTTCTTGAGCAGCTGCTTGGTGTACTTCTATTGATGGATGTAGATACCATCTTCAGTCTATTTGATCTATAAACCTAGGAAAAACTTGAGTTCTCCCATCATTCCCATTTCAAATTCAACCTACATTGTTTCTGAAAATTCCTTGCATATTGATGGATGTAGATACCATCTTCAGTCTATTTGATCTATAAACCTAGGAAAAACTTGAGTTCTCCCATTATTCCCATTTCAAATTCAACCTACACCATTTGTGAAAATTCCTTGCACAAACTTTCATTAGTAGCACCAAAAACAATATTATCCACATAAATTTACACAATTATAAAGTATTTGTTAGAGCTTTTTCTGAATATGGTAGTATCTAGTTTTCCCCTTGTAAAAACTTTTGAAATCAGAAAGGTATTGAGTCTGTCATACCAAGCTTTAGCTGCTTGTTTCAGACCATACAATGTTTTACTTAGTTTAAAGACATGGTTTGGAAATGTTGTGTCTTCAAAACCAGTAGGCTATTTTACAAAAACTTCTTTAATATATACATTGAGAAAAGAACTCTTAACATCCATCTGATATAGTTTAATATTTTTATAAGTAGCAAAAGCAAGAAGTATCCTGATAGCCTCAAGTCTAGTTACAGGTACAAAGGTTTTAGTAAAATCAATACTTTCTTGCTGATTATGCCCTTGAGCAACTAACCTTGCTTTTTTCCTTACCACTTTTCCATCCTTATCAAGCTTGTTTCTAAAGACCCACTTGGTTCCAATGATTCCTTTAATTTTAGGTGTTGGCACAAGGGTCTAGACTTTGTTCCTTTCAAATTGGTTTTGCTCTTCCGGCATAGCTATTATCTAGTCTACGTCTTTCAAAGCTTCTGTTAGACTTTGGTTCTAATTTTGATACCAGAGCAATGGATAACTAATAAAGGAAGGTTAATCTGGTCCTCATCCCAACAGCTTGATCCCTAATGATGATTTTTTATTAACGGTATATTTTGAACTTCCAGTCTCTCAGTTTGTTTGGTTTAGAAATATCTTTTTACTATAAGATTTTGGGTTTTCTTCCTTTTTAGATTCTTACTGATTAGAGTCAGACTCTTTTGTTGTATAACTGCATCATCATTTTCTAGATTAGCCAATTTCCTATTAGTCTTTTAGACATCATCAAATCTTACATGCATTGATTCTTCAATGGTTTGAATCTTTGTGTTAAAGACACTATAAGTTTTGGAGGTGATAGAATATCCCATCAAAATCCATTTATCATACTTAGAGTCAAATTTGCTAACATGTACACCTAAAAGGATAAAACTATGATATGTTGGGTCTTCTTCTTTTCCACAGTTCATAAAGAGTCTTGCTATATATAGGTCTGATAAGAATTTTGTTCTGAATGTAACAGGAAGTGCTGGCAACCTCTGCCCAAAAATATTTTAGAAGATTATTTTCACGAAGCATTGTTTTGGCCATTTCTTGCAGAGTTCTGTTTTTCCTTTCCATAACATCATTTTGTTGAGGTGTTCTTGGAGAAGAAACATTATGAGTTATGTCAGACTCATCATAGAATTTTTTAAAATGATCATTTTCAAATTTTCTACCATGGTCATTTCTTATTGCACTAATACATAATCCTTTTTCATTCTAGATTTACCTTGAATACCTTAACAGACTCATCCTTATAGGCTAGAAAGTAAACCCATGTCATTTTAGTGTAATCATCAACAATGACAAAAACATATTTCTTTCCTGCCAGACTTTGAGTCTAAGATGAACCATGTAACAACCTGAATTTTTAGGGTAAGATCCTATACATTTAAGGACTCCTCAGAATGTTCTATTAAGCTTTCTAAGGAAAGCATAAGACTTCGGCCTACCCTGTGGAGAGACTCCATTGCAAGGCAAGGGTGAGAGTGAGCTCAATTAATGAGTTAAATGACCTAGTCTAAGATAGAGAGACTCAAAGAGGATGTGTAAAGGCCAAAGAGTGAGTATAGATGAGTACCCAGTAGTGATAAATACAGTACATGACCTAATAGTGTATAATTGCAATAATGATATTTAATGGCGTTTGTTTAATAGTTGGTGTTTGGTAGTAATATTTGTTTAATATTCAGTGATAATATGTCTCTACTTAATTGATATTATTGATATTCATTCGATATTAATATTTAATAATAATGTTTAATAATATTTAATTTAATTATACTATTTCATTAATATTTATTTTAATATTTTTTAAAATATATATGTATATAATAATGTTATTTGTTTTAATATAATAATATTTAATATTTATTTGATTAAATGTTTAATAATAAAATAGTGTCGAGTTCTCGAATATAACTTCGGAACCCAGTGGATGGTCATGTACCGACAATCTGGCCCAAGACTAGAGTATCTATAGGGAGACTAGTCTAGATAGAGCAAGCCTTGTAGTAAATCGAGGAAAATAAGTTCGGTCTTGTAGGCCTGACCTGTACCTTAGGTACCTCCCACGTTTGGTCGTGCAAACACTTCCAGATATTTGAGTCTAGCATGGTCGGTCTCTAATAATCCGCTTCAACCATCTAAACACTTCTCCTGAAGGGACCCAACTCTAATTCGGATCCTATCTACCCTATTTCTCAAGGAAACACCCAGTTAAATTGGAACCCTCAAATTCAACCCAACACCCTTAGCGTTTCGAGCATAACTTTTGCATACAACGTTGAAATCAAGATATTCTTATCTTGGTTTCTTCCTTTCGAAAAACCTAACAATCCATATTTCAAGCCTCGAAAGCTAACTTGCAACCAATCGCCCCCGATTTAAGAATCAAGAATTTGTACTCCGAAACCCTGTTTGTTAATCCTGTTAAATTGCTCATAATTCACTAGAAAATTCTTATCTCCTTTATACGATGTCCGATTCACACGATTCTAATTTCATAATTCTCATAACAAAATTCTCTACGACTTTCATACAGACTTTAAGGGCCAAATCATATCCCACAAGTGCAGAATTATATATCTTTTTAGGGTTATTTCTAATTTGTCACCTATCAGACCAGGTCCGGTAAAACGTACATAACTCTCTCATACAATTTCAAAACCTCTTTGTTCTTTTTTCTATGGACTTGTATCAAAAACCCTACAACTTTCATGCAGTGCTTGAAAGCTAATTCCCAAAGGATTTTTCCTAGCAATGCCATCTTTTCAGTTCTTGAGATTTCGGGAGTCTCGTGAGTACTTTACCTTGGTTCGGCCATATCTTGAGATACCGATGTTAGATTTGCCTATTCTTTATATCAATTCAAAAATAAAATAAAGCTTTACAACTTTTTTGTTGGGAGTTTTTTGAAATTTCTATCCCTAAATAAGTTACAAATTTATTAAAACTATATTTAAATCTGGTTACTGTAACATCCCAGATTTTCAAATAATTATAAATTTCAGATTAAGGTTATGGATTGATAGAATTAATGGCTAATTAAGGATTAATTGCCAATTAGGCAAATTATTGAGTGATAATAATAACTTGAATAATAATAATAGTAATGCCTTAGTGGCATTAGAGAGAGTTTCGGTTCTCTCTTCCCTCTCTTCCGTGTAGTCCCCACGTGATGGCTGATGCCTTTAATTGGATGGACTATTGATGGGACTTGCATTAAATACGAAGGTGATGGCTGTCGCAGAGCAGCGTGATGATGGGCTGAATGGGAGTGTGTGTGTGTGTGTGTTGATAAGGCTTCAGCTTTGGTTTTCCTCCACACTTTCTTTATTTTCCTTGTGGGTGTATGTTATGGAGGAGAGAAATGCTCCTCCTTCTCTCTAGAATTCATTGGAGCTCCTGCTTCATCTTCTTCCTCTCCTTTATATTCTTCTTACACTCAACGCTGTGTTGAACCCGAGTGGAGCTACATGGTGATGGTGAACAGCGTGGCTGTGTGTAACCATGTGGGGCAACATGGTGCTGTGTTTTGGAGGTTGGTTCCTCCTCTTCATCCTCTTGTTGATGGAGCTGTTTGCGTGAAGAAGGCAGAGATGGATGAAGACATGCATGCAGGTTGCATGGAAGCTGGTGGTTCTCCATGGTGGGGAGAATGGTGCTGTTCAAGTGTAGAACAGCTTGTACTAAGCTTTGGAGGTTGCTGCTCGAGTAAACAGCATGGATTCTTCCATGGCTGTGAGCAGAGTGGAGCTTGGAGTGTTGATGCTCATCTGTTGCGTTCAGATGGTCTACTGGGTGTATCTTGCTCAAGCGAGAATGGTCACGCTTGAGCGAGCCAGTGAAGAAATGGTCACTGGACCATTTTCACTCAAGCGAGTGAATGTGTGGCTTGAGTGAAAGGCTGAAGACTGATGCTGGTTATCAGGGAAGCTGTGTGGCCCTTCCTACGTTGGAATACCGAGCACAAGCTGTTATGGCTGGGCCGAGTGGCCCATGTGACTCCTGGAAGCTTCATCCAGGTAAGGGGGCTTTGCATCTCAAATGCATGGATTTCTGGACGGGTTTCCGGGTGAAATGTTTATACTATGATGTGTGATATTTAATGTGTTGCTTGTTGATTTTTGAGTGGTTAGTTGCCCGGATATGTATGATGGATATGCTTGGTTTGATGCTATTGTTTCCGTCCATGAAATGCATGAAAATATACTTGATGATGTTTTGATATATGTATGAGATGCACGATGTATGAATTTATGAATGCCGAGTGCATGGTGTGGTCCTCTATTAGTCCCTGTGCGTAATTGTACATTTAAATGTATATGATACTTGTTGATGCATACGCTTATGATGAATGAATGAATGGGGACTGTGATGACAAATGCCGAGTAGGCTTATTATATAAAAGCATGAGAGCTTATGGAAAAGGATACATCTGAGTGATAGAGGACAATCCGAGTGAAATATCATATGTAAAAGTATGGGATGTTTATTGGTGTTAGATTCCGAGTGGAATTATATATATAAACTGGTGTGAGGCTTAGAAATGCTAAGGCCGAATGGATCCCATGAATGTGAGGCTCATGGCATAGTGATTGCTGAGTGAATGGCATAGTGATTGCTGAGTGGATGTGATGTGAGCCGAGTCATCTAATTCGTTGTGAAAATGCCGAGTGCATAGAGTGTTGAACGTAGATTTCTGAGTGGGTAATCGAATGAATATGAGTTGAATTTATATGCATATGTGTTATTGAGTTATTGAATATGAACACCTTGTGGGGTGCCACAAGGGTATAATCCTGAGTGAAGAGGACGGGGTCCTAATGTTGAATATGATGAAAGACCTCGAGTTGGACTCGGGGCAGTGCCTGGGGCACTAAGCGTGAAATGATACGCTTGATGAAATGCCGAGTGCATTGGCGTTAGACACCGAGTGAATAAAACCGTATGCATCCGATTCGCCACTGGAATGCGTTGAACGTTTATTTACCGATCGGCAATCAGATGACATTATTTGGAAGATGGCTAAGTCCTGGAGCTGGGCTCAGGCACACTCCTTGAGCAGGGCTCGGAGTTGAGTGAAATCCAAGTGGATCAGTATACTAGTAGAAAAGTGAGTTAAGCATTATAGCCGAGTGAAATGGGTGAAATCCTGATCGAAAGATGTTTGTGATTGCTTATGTTGAATGGCAGTGTATGTTGAATGATTGATGATATATATGTATAATTGTAATGCGGATTCCATGATTAATCCGAGCCAATATCTGTCATTTAATATGTAATGCTCACCCCTACACCATTTTTCAGTATATGCAGGTCGGATTGGATGATGTGATGGCCTTAACCCGAGTGTTGGGTATTTATTGATGAGGCTGTGTACATAATGTAATGTACCGAGTGTCTTTTGTTGTTTTAAAGCCTTGGCCGGCTCATAACAATGTTGTATCATGAATATGAAATATATATATGTACTGGAATCCGAATGCACGTTAATATATATATATATATATATATACTTCGAGTGGATGGTATTATATGCATACCGACTGATTGTGTTGGTGATGGAAAGTATAAAGATAATAAGTATCCGAGTGTATGCGTATGCGTATATACATATATGTTATGTTGATAACATGGTTATGAATCGGTGGAAGTGTACTGTTGTATTGGTTGTTGGACTTAGAATTAGAGAATATGTTTATATAAGTGATTTATGTTGATTTGATGCTTCATACCGACTAGGAAATGATGTTGTATGAATATTCCTAAGTTAATGAATCCTGAGTGAAATGTAAGTGGCTTAGTTGCTTTTCCGAGTGAGTCTTATGTATGTGACTCCATATTTGAGTGTGACTCATCTGTATGTTAGTAGCTCTTGTGGATTCCGAGTGAAAAATATAGAGTGAACCCCGAGTGGGAAATGATTTTGTATAAACCCGAGTGGAAATCCGAGTGAACCTCTCCAAGGGAAGAGTTGTTATGATGGATTAGATTGGACATATTCTGAGTGGTTTATATATATATATGATCCGAGTGAAGTTATGCATGTATTCTGAGTGAGCATGGGTACCTATTCCGAGTGAATAAGGTAATATGTATTCTGAGTGTGTAAGTGTGGAATGAGTCCGAGTGAATTACTTGGGTAATTCCTCTGAGTGTTGAGGAGTTTGGATCATTCCGAGTGGAATTGATTTTGTAGGCTATTTCTGAGTAATGAGTGGTTAAGGTATTATCCGAGAGTGAATAGGCATGAATGCCGAGTGTGTGGCCGAATGAGTATTGGTCGGTAATGATACTAGTTACCGAGTGGAATACCACTCTGATGATGAGTTGGTTTATGAATGATTAGACCGAGTGATTTATGGCCGAGAGGAAGCCTATGTATTCTCTGAGTGATAGAGTTCAAATACACCGAGTACTAAATGGTTGATGTTTACTGAGTGACTCGAGGTTGAATTATACTGAGTGGTGTTTGGTTGGGTAATAACCCGAGTGTGAGGGGTTTGATAGAATCCGAGTGGAATCACCTTCATTTCCCGAGTGGATCCTTATGTTGACTCTGTGAATAAAATTGAGAGACTAAGTTATGGGAATGCCGAGTGTGGCTTCTCGCTTCAGTGAATGAAGGCTTTGCTCCAACGAGTGTGTGTTGTTTGAAGGCTTGGGGTCGGATTCGCTTAAGCGAATGGTGGTTCGCCCGAGCGAGTTGTGCGGTCTCGCTCAAGCGGAGTCGGATCTCGCTTGAGCGAGTGGGCGCTGTATTGTGGGCTTCGCTCAGGTGCTGTGTTCGGTTTTATTTTTCCTTGCCTTCTTTCCCATTTTGTATTTCCCTTCTTTGATTGGCACTTTGCCTTTCTGCCTTGCGCTGCTTGTCTTCTTGATTGGTCATTGGACCTAGCTCTTATATCTTCATATATGGGAGTGGCTTTTTATATTGATCCAGGTATTTTCTAAATGATTGACCCGGCTCTTCATGATTAACTTGGGAAAAATTTTCCCCTGTCCCGGGTTTAACTCTATTGAGATTAATTTTCCCCAAAAAATTAGGATGTCACAGTTACTGAAAACCAAAAATACACTCAGTTTCTTCCTCCTTAAGTTATTGATTCTGGACACCATTTTTCAGCACTGCTACCATGCAATACATGCCTCCTTAAAGTTTCACCACTGTGACATCTCACCCCCTTGGGTGTCACCACCATGTCATACCGCATCCTTTATAAATTCACTTTGCTTATTCGACAATTCATTTTTTGCTTCTTCACTTTCTTTTTTCTTTTTCAAGTTCTCTGTCTCACCCTTACAATTTTTTCCTTCACTGGTGGCCCCCCATCACCATTTCAGCCTCTATTCTCCTTCTCTAAGTCCCCACCATGCCACCATCAAGCCACCATGAGCCTTCTCCTCTCTTTCTCTACATATTGTAGTCCCTTTTTTTTTCTTCCTCTCAGCCTCCACCTTTTCCAGCATCAAACAGCCACTCATCTCCAATATAAAACCACCATTCTCCACCAGCAAGACGCTACCACCACTCTGGGAGCCGTTACATCACCCTGTTCTTCAATCTGCGGCCACCGTCTTTTGATTGGTAAGTGATTTCTTAACTTTTCCTTCCTAATCCTTTATCAAATTTTGTTTGAGTGTAACCTCGCCTCAATTCCCTATGCATATGACCGCGTCAGCATCACTACACTCTGTCAGGCTTTTCATGTGAGTTTCGATGCAAACCAAGCACGATTAGAAGTGATTGAGACAAAGAAAATAACGATCAAAGCATTGAAACCTCCTCCCTTTAGGCTGCCACACGACCATAAGGTAAAAAAGGGATTCTCCTACTTAAACTCCATTTAGTTTGTTTCTAATTATGCTTATATGTTTGTTTAACCCTCTTATAAAATTTCATAAATTTTGGAATTTTTTGCTGGTGGTTTCGGGAATTTCCACCACTTTCAGCAAGCCCTGCCAATGATTCTATGAATGTTTGCCATCGTTGCTAAGTTTGGTACTCATGCACGTGTGATCTGCTTGTTAGGAATCCCTCTTGGATACACAGGGGAAAAACAAGGATTCCAAAGGATTTGCAAAACGTGGTAGTTCAAAGCTTTCATAAATTTATGCATTTTAGGATTTTACCTCTTGTAGAAAAATCGAAGCAGTCCTAGGCTTGTTCTTTAGGAGTCCACACGAGTACTCCCACCAAAAACGCTACACCTTTCAAATGCTAGTTTTACGACGTGTAGCTCTTGTAACTTTTGCATATTTGTGTCTCTTTTTAGTGAACCGCCTATGAGCATCTTACGCTTTATTTATAGGCTTAGGTTTGACCTAATTTGTTCTCTCTAAAAAGTGGACTCCTTACTCATTCTGAATGAGTTGGGCCCAATAGCTTTATTTAATCTAATTAAAATAAAAATAAAACATTTGTTGATGGGCTTACTCTATGTGTGTGACCCTGTAGGTAAAATACTCAGTCATATTAATAAGAAACTATTTTATTATTAATATAAAATAAGAGCAGCATCTAGCAATGCATCATTATGTCTGAATATTATTTAATATCAACATAACCTATAAGTGAATTATTTTATATATTTGTTCCTTTTGTCATGATATCCTAATTGGGCCCAAGGCATGGTCGCATCATCCTTGTGCGGCCCAATTTATTTTACTTGATATTAGAGTAGACTTTATCGGAATAAATATCCAATATTTATTCTTTCTAACATGGCTATGCATTTTCTTAGTCCCACTTCATCAAGTAGCCTACAGATATCACTTCTGTCACATAGGAGAGACAAATCTCATCTACATCACTCACATCCCTCTACATAGTTTGTTCATTACCTAATCACAATCTTTATAGTCCTCTTGTTATAGAAGACATTTGATTGTATTAAAACAACAAACTCCTTTGGAGGAATCATAGTGACTTTAGGTCAACAGACTACATATACCATTATCACATTGAGAATCGTTTATGACATCCATGTAACGATCCATGCAACCTTCTCATGGTGGGTCTGTCTAGTACATCATTACTCTTAATGTATACCTGTGTAAAGACTAGATATCATCTATATCTATGATTTATGAGATCAGATCATCAGTACACTCACACACTAGTCTTAATGTATTTACATGTCCCTATGTAAATAATTGACTAGGGATATTTTAGGAATAACTCTCATATGACCTATTACTCCAAGGATAAATATGTTTTGAAACAATTTTAAACTGAAATACTTATTTTATTTATAAGCAGAAAAATGATACAAATGGAAAAGGCATAAAAGCTCATTGTGCATACACCAACACTGCTAACATTTCGAGAGTTCTGCCACCATTTTCAGAGGTCCTGTCAAGGATCAACCAAAAACACTGCATGTTACGGGGTTTCCGTCAAATTTATGCTTAAATTGTATTTTGTTTTAATTCATTTTATTATGCCAACGCCGAAAAAATTACCCGCGCGACACTTAGGGGTCCCCTCCCGTTACACTACTAAGATCCAACCTGAGGGATTAAATCCCCATATCCGTAAGCGTCCCGTCGCTGCTGGCTCTAGTCCAATCAAGTAATATGCACATGATGCATGTAACATACATTTTCTTCTATTAAATCATTAGTCATTGGTAGGGTCCTTTCAAAGACTTCATTTCATTCCTAATATCAGGTTCATTTTATAAAATCCTTGATTAAAGATTTTTTTTATTCATTGCTCTTTTTGTATTTACTCAACTCACAGCACAGCCCACCCATCAATTAGGAATGAAATGAGTTTTGATCATCCATTAAAACCTCGGGGTAATAGAGGCACCGTAGCGCCTATCATCACATCGAATCCGATTTTGTTCTCATCATATCATTTCCATAAACCAATCATCTCAGGATCCCTACCAAGACACATCCTCATTCATTCTTTTATTATTTATCTCAACATACTTATTCACTACATCATGTAAGTTCCGTTCATTCATCATGTAATTTACTTCATCTAAGGCACTCATCATGTATATCATCATATATATCCATTATATAACTCACACATATTTATCCATATACACAATCACATAGCAGTCACCATACACAACATTCATCATACAAGCATTACACAACAGTCATTATGATAAACGAATTACACATTCTAATACAGATATACTCATGGATGTGTCCTTGTAAGTAGTTTAAGTTTGGTTTCTTATTTCCATATATCAGACTATTTATCTCGATTGTCATCCCTAACTAATTAATCTTATTACTAATTGAGTCATTCCCCTAGTATACTTTTCTTTATCCATAAATTATCTCTGGGTACTAAGTGATATTATACCCACCAAGTACATCATCTAGGCGAATTTAGTTTATAAAAAAAAATACCCTGACCTTTAAATATTATAGTATAGTTATACTTATTCCCTTTAAAAGTACCTATTAAATTTATTAAGATGTTCAGAATACCTTTCATTGTCTTTTACCTACTACCACTGGGTTAATTTATTTGTGTGCTATTTAAGTCTGTATTTAGGCTTCATTAAATACTACCGACATAAGTGTTCCTACCTTTCTTAAACCCTTATTCTTAGTAACATTCCCTTTTAACTTATTAAACTTCCTTAGTGCTTATGTTTACTACCATGTTATCAACATCTATTTTTCATTAAATTCTAATACTTCTAATATATGCTCTATTTCTTTTTGACCCTAAAAAAATCACCTTAGTTACGTCCTTTCATTGATGTGCCTAATATATTCTACATGCCTTAGTCATCTGTGTTATGTTCTTTCCTAATTACTAGTTTTAGCTCTTGAGAAAACCTTTTTCTTTTAATTCTGTTTACTAGTTATGAAGTTCTTATTTAATCCTAATTACTTCCTTTATTGGATTAACTTAAAATTTCTTGTTACATTCCTTAAACTGTTATATATATATTTCCTGTAAGATGCTTTAGAATTTCTCTTTCTTTGATTTCTAACATATTAATTAAAAATTATATTTTATTTATTTATTAAACATTTACCAACCTATTTCATAGTAATGAGACATTATTATCCATCTCTTCTTGAACTCTGATGCAATACACATATTCCCTTCGTTCATAGTTATTTTAACTACCCTATGGATCAAATTATTTCCATTTAACTACTTCATTCTTTTTCTAAAATACGAATCCCCTGAAGTTTTATTGAAACTTCTAGTATTTTTTTTTATCAACTTCGATCTTTATAACCCAAAAGGAAAAATCACTCTCCTTTACCAAGTAAAAATGTTGTTCCTAAAAAATGCTCAAAACCCATTTTCATTTCATCCTTGTCACAATTTACTCTTAGTAAATTTCTCCTTAAGAATTACTTTAAGAATTTATTTTCTTAAAGGTTCATTATACTCAAGTCTCTAAATTTTACTCTTTATTAATTCAAAAAATTTCTTTTTTATTAAATTATAAACTTCTCTTGATCAATTCTTTAAAATTGTTAAAAGTTAGTACATAGTGTTGGAATGAAGCGTAATAGTAGTTCAATCAAAAGAACGTCTCTTTTTTGTGTGATTAATTCAATTTACTACTAAATTATTAGTCAGCCAGTTTAATTAATTTAGCGGGGCTTACCAGATAAAATAACAAATTACATAAAATAATAAAAATTACAAATATTTACAACAATATTGAGTTCTTCAACCGTGCCCATTTAACTATTTTAACTTTGGTGTTTTTATGTAATAACTTAACCTGAATAAATATTAATGTTATATTTCAATCTCGATACGCCTTTTTACGTAAATTATCGGAGCATAATAAGTCCAAAAAATATAAACAAAACGCAGCAATGATGGAAAGTCATATAATTCATAATCTAATCGTTGGATCGTCCCGAAACTTAAAGAGATTATTTACAGATACCAAGGGAATGATATCAGGCAGTTTATAACAAACAAAATCGAAGCGAGACTCCCCTTACCTTATAGGGCAGTCATAGTTTTGAAAGGGAAAAAGAAGTGGCTTGCCCAAAAAAAATTTTGATCATTAAGCTCTTCGTTGATCGTCGTCGATTGTCCTCCGGTACCTAAAAATCAAACATGCAACCAAAACAATGGAAGAGAGGACTTGAGTTTAGGGTAAAAATAGAGGAAGACAACCATGAAAATCTAGAAAACAAAAGAAACTTAAGGAACTGGTCGTCGAATACCTTGTGTCGATCGCTTACCAAATCACGGAGGGGTGGCCACGGTCTTGAAGAGGAGATGGAGGCAGCCTTGTATGATGTCTAAGATGGTGGAAGAAAGCCAAATAGTGGCTGTTTTGAAGATGACAGCCATAGGTGGTGGTGGAAATTAGGAGAAATGATTGTTTTAAAAGGAGGTGAAGCCATGGTGGTAAAGGTCGTGAGAAGGGATGATGATGTTGGGGTTATGGTGGTTGTTGGTGGCGTGGTGGTGGCTGAGAAGGGTGGGTTTAGTGGCTATTTTGGGTGGTTAGAGAAGCAAGTGTGTAGAAAAGAAATAAAATGGGCACATGATGGTAAGAATGATGAATATATGGTTAAAATGGCTTTGGTGTGTAAGAGCTAAAACTAATTTAGGCATTGGTGGATTAATTGAATTTTTGGCATTTTCTTGCAAGAATTGCACGTGAATGATTTCTAAAAAAAAAGTAATTTGGCAAGGCTTAGCCGTATATAGTCATGAATGGTATGGCTAGGCATGTGATAACATGGTCATAACATGCTATCATGTCATGGTAATTCTTTGTTAAAGAAGGAGTAAACCATGGGTTGACATGTGTGAAGGCATGTGGCAGGCTGTGGTGAGGTGTGGAGGGGCAGGTGTCACATCATGGCGGTGTCGGATAATTAATTTAGGATACCCGACGAGTAACTAGTTCCCTTTTTACGGTTCGTCTAAAATAAATGCACAATAATTTGTGGGATAAGAATTAGAAAAATTCCAATATGAAAGTTCTAGATCTTTATTTTCTTTTTAAAACAAGGAATGGTACGTGAAAATCCAACATTCGACTATGGAGATATACCCAAAATACGAAAACTACTCTAGGCTATGATAGAAATAAATTTGTGAACAAAATAATTTTCTTGGGAAAAATGGGTAAGGAATTAGCTTTTGTGTCTTTGATGGAGTTTGTAGATCTCTTTGATACAAAGTTATAGAAAAAATGGAGGCTTTCCAATACCGTATGAGGGATATACAAAATTTTCCTAAAAGTGCGCAGTGCAGTCATGAAATTGGAATAGGTCGGCAAAGATTGTAAAGATTGTACCGATTGGGAAGGATTCAGCCTTTATGGCCTTCATGGAAAACGTAGAGAATTTTGTTACAGAGATTTTGAGACTGGGTTTACACAAATTAGAGGAGTATGAAAAAGTTATGATTTTTCAAATGAACCATGCGCAGATTAAAGTGATTAAATGATGGGTTTTCATAGTACAAATACTTGACTTACCATTTTAGGGATGACAGAGTAGGAATTAGAGTTCGGTGATAGAAACGAAGGTTATAGATCTTTTCGAAATAAAGAGATCGAGACCAAAATCATTCGATTCTAAGATCATATGAGAAAGTTAGGCCCAAAACACTGAAGGTGCTCAGGTCGGGTTCAGAGGTTCAAATTGAATTCATCTTTCTTTGGGAAACGGGGTCAATAAGGTCCGAATTAAGGTTTAGTCCCTTCAGGAAAGTTTCTAACTCGTCAAAATGAGTCACCGGGGACTAACCGTGCTACGATCGGATATCTCGAAGCATATACACGATCAACCGAAGGAGGTACATGAGGTACTAGTCGGGCTTGTCGGGCCGAACCTGTATCCCTGATTTATTACAAGATGGTCCTAATAAGACTAGTTTCCTTATGGAATCACTAGTCTCAAGCTAAATCGTCAGTATTGAATCGCTCATTAGGTCCCACAGTTCAAATCTGGGAACCCAACAATATTTTATTATTAAATTTAATTTAAACAAATATAAATTTGAAATTAATTAAATAACTAAAAATAAAATATTATCATATATATATATATATTTGAAATGATTAATTAAATATTAAATATTAAATATACATATAAATTATTAAACATTGAATCATTATTATATGTTAAATTAAATATTATTAGCAGGAAATAATTATCAATTAAATAATTACCAACTAATTAGTACTCAATTAAATAAAATAATCATCAATATATTATCTTTAAATATTATTTATTATTATCATTCTCTCATCTCTGTTCCTTTTCGACTATTAGCATATTTTCTAATCTTTCTTCTGAGTCTGTACACCCCTCTAAGTCTCTACTATTTATACTCTCTTGATATTCCTTTACCTCATACTAAATTTTTCGATTGGCTTCTCTTTTCACTGTTTTTTCATACTAGAACCTATCAAGGATCCGGTCGAAGCGATAAGCTTTCTATAAAAATCTTACCAGGGCATCCTCAAGGGTCTGAGTTCTCGTCCTAAAATTCAAGGTTGTTACACCTTCTTCCCGTCATGTGATGCGAGCATCCTCTGTTAATATACCACTGGTGATGCTTTTCTTTTGCCTTTAAACATATCTACAATAGGAACTATCAATGCTTTTAGTACCCAGATCTTTTTGGGTCCTAGGAGGTTAGTGTTCTTAATGTTTTTTTTCTTCCTTTTTAAGCAATCACGGATTACATGGTCATTTTTCTTACAATAATTATATTTAATAGGTTTATATTTAGTTGAGATAAATGAGGGAGAAAGAGACTATTTAGATTTAACAGGTTTAATAAATCCCAGCCTAGATCTGCCATGGTTGCTAGTGGGAATTCCCAAAAGCTTGTTTAAATTGCTTGTCCCATTGATAAATCTGGCTAGGTCCTAAGTGAGAGAACTCACTTGTTTTTTAAGATTATTGATTTCATCCATCTAAGAACTACAGCAGTCTTTAGCATTTTTCAAATTAGTTTTTAAACAAAGGTTTTCTTGCTTAAGTCTGTGCAGTTCTTCTAAATGTATTCTTTCTTTCTCCTTCATTTCTTTCTCATCTTTTTGATAAAGATTTTCTTCTTTTAACTCTAAAATTTTATTTTTCATAAGCAGTAACCATCTCAACTTGTTTGTTTTCTAAAAGCTTGTAATTTTTCATAAGAAATGAAAATTCCTTAAATAAAATTTCATAATTTTCTTTCAATTCATGAAAACTTACTTCTTTAGTGTCTAAGTCACTTGTGCTTGCTTTAGAGTTTGAGTCTGTGTTGGCCATCAGACAAATCTGTACAGACTGTCTCTTCCTCAGACTCACTAGAACTACTTGAGTTTTCATTATCCCAGGTGATGAGTTCCTTCTGTTTCTTAAACATCTTCCTTTTTTCATTCTTGTCCTTTTTATCTTATTGAGCAGAGGACATTTTACTTTCATGTGACCTGGTTTCCTATAGTTTAAACACTATAGAGAGAGTTTATCAAATTTAGATTTGAAATAAGACTTACCTTTTGAGTCTTTCATTTGGTATTTGTCAGGTATGTTGTTCTTCTTTCTCGGTAACCTATGGAACCTTTTGGTTACAAGAGCCGACTCTTCATCAATATCCTCACTATAGTCTCCAAATTCTGAATATCAACTTTGGAAATCAACAGCTTTAAGGGCTTTGACTTCTTGCTTGAGTCAGCAGACTTCAAGGCAATATTCTTTGAGGAAGTGGGTTTTGTAACTTCATTTTGCTTCAGCTTAATGTCATGAACTCTTAGTAGTCCAAGGAGTTCATCAATGTTAAAGGTGCTTAGGTCTTTGGCTTCTTCAAGAGTAGAGCATTTAGCATTAAACTTCTCAGGCTGACTCCCAAGCAGCTTAACGTTTATGTCCTCAATAGACAGAGTTGTCCCTAGAGGTTGCAGCTCATTTAATAGAGTTTGAAATCTTCTAAACATCTGATCAATACTTTCATGTTCTTTCATCTTGAAGTTATCATACTATTTAGTTAACAGTATTTTCTAAGATCTTTTAACTTTGAAGGTCCCTTCATAATTCCTTTGAAGTGCGTCCTAAACTTCTTTGGTAGTTTTATAACTGAAAACTTTGTGGTATTTAGACTTGCTGAACGCACAGATGATGAGGAATCTAGCTTTAGCATTTGCCTCTATTTTTCTTATTTCAGCTCCAGTCCATAGATTTTCAAGTTTTATCTTACCATCTGCATCAACTGGTGCTGGATGATCACCATTTGTGATTATTCCCCACAGACTATATTGAATGGACTTTATGAACATCTTCATTATGCCTTTCCAGTAAGCATAGTTTTCTCCAAGGAAGGTTGGAGGTCTGTTAACAGAAGAACCTTCTACCACTAGTTGATCTTGCTAATGTGCTTCCATGGATCTTTATCCTTTACATTTGTGAAAGTGTTCAACCCAAAGGACAAGCTTCGATACCAATTGAAGGTTCAGATACAGACTTAGAAGAGGGGTTGAATAAGTCTGTAAATTTTTTAAAAAAAGAACCTTATTAAAAAATTTGACAATAGACTTTACAGGGTCAGACCCAGACTTTTAAACAAAAGAAAAGGGAGAGAAATATTTGCATAACATATTTATACTGGTTTACTTCAAACTTTGAAGCTACGTCCAGTCCCTTCAGTCTGAAGAATTTTCACTATGTAAAAATTTCCTTTTACACAATCAGCTCACATGTGCCACAAGTATTCTTGACTCTAGCTACTTCGGCTTAACCCTAGTATTCTTTCATAAGCCATTCCTGGCTCGGACCCAAGTATTCTTCCAAAGCCTCTTTAGGCCAACATTGTTTCCCATAAAAAACTAATATTGATAAACATAATCATCCTTGAATTGAGATGAAAGAAGGATTGTTTTGTGACATTTTAGATACAGGGTACAAAGATTTTGAAGTGAAGCAAAGGTACACACTAAGTTAAATCTGAAAAACAAAGACTGAGACTGCAAGTAGTAGTGTATATAAAATTTGAGATTGAGTCTCTATTTTTGGGTTTCTTTGTTCATGTCTTGTGTATCTTCACTGGTCTGAGGTCTCTTCTTTTTAAAGACTCTTCCATATAGGCATTACTATTCCATTAAAGAAGAAAGTAGCCATTTGAGAGAAGAGAAGACGACGATGTCTATTTGGAAGGAATCCAGGTATAGCATGAAAACAAGGTGCCTCGAATACTATAAAAGGAAAGTGTTTTTTTGTTCTCTTCTATCTATCATGGTATGTTGTAAAAGGCTTATTTGACTTTTAGAAGGCTTTTGACTTAGGCTCTCCATGTTGTCATCTTTTTGAACTACTCAGATTGCTTCATAGTTTTCTTTCCATGCGAACGTTTGTTTTCTTACGAGGTTTTGTCTCTTTGAGTATCTCTGAAATAGGTGCAAACTTAGGCTTGAAGAGAATAACTTTGCAAATTCTAATCTATAATCAAAGAGCCATTCTTGAAATCAGAGAGTCTAGATGACCTTATGAGTGACAAATTTTGAGTTTGAAGAGTAGTTTAATTGAGGAACACAGCTCAACAGACCCATGTCTTGAATAGACATGCTTATAGAGTTTTCTTTTGGAAGATGTCCTCAACACAAACTTAAGACTAGATCAAACTTGAAGAAATTTTAACATCCTCAACACAGACTTGAAGTGCTTTGAATATTCTCAACGTAAACTTTGATTGTTTTAAATTAATGGACTCCCCTTTTAAATTGTAACTCTTGCACCATAAACTTTGTATTTTAAAACGCTTAAGTAATTGGTTGGATAACACTTAAACAGACTTTATTTAATTAAAAGCCTTGATGTGTGTTACAAACAAATCTTATGGTCTCTAAAATAAATTTTAGGTTTTCCAAAGTATTTTAAGAATAGACTTGGTTCTAACACCCATGAACGAGTGTTTTCTCCTGGGGATCTTCATCTTCTCTTCTTCATCATGGCCTTGTTCTACGGTTATTAGGGAAGTATGAGACTTGACATCGATCGACGTATCATTCAAGGTGCCCTTGTTTGATGAGATGTTCGATTTAGTTTTAGAGTGACCAACAATCTTTTGTATTATGACCATATACTTTGTGGAACTCATAGAAACGAGAAGTGTTTGTTCCCCTCGGGGCCTTAGGAAACAGAAGGGATGAATCAAGTCAGTATTGTAGACTCTTTTAGAATATATTCTTTCCTAACATTAAAAATGGGTGAAATTGTCATAGTTATAAATGGAGCATTACCTTTTCACCTAAGGCAATTCTCCTACTTGGGATGGTTGGGTTCCTTAACTTCTGAGTAGAGTTTAACACTTTCTAGCAAGCAAACTCCACTTCCTATATTCTAATGTACTTCACCATTCTCGTACATATTTTAATTATGTTGCCTAAAGGATTCTTGGATAAAGATTTTAAAAAACCTTCTTGGTTTTACACCCTCCATGATGATATGTAGAGCCACATCTGATGTAAGGCTGAGGACCTGAATGGTGTCCATATTAAAGTACTTTATAAACTACTTTAGGGTTTCATCGTCATGTTGACTAAGGTTTTCTAGGCAAATAGAGATCTTGTGCATTGTTCAGCTTATGGATAACTCAACAATAAACCTATCTCTTAATTTAGCCAGACTCTTGATGCCCCATCTTAGTATTATCGAGAACCACTATAGTGAGCCTTCTTCAGCATAGTCGGGAAAAGTTTGCATATGAGGGGATCTGGGGAACCCGAGATGATCATTTAGGTGGAAAAATTTGCCAAGTGGTTAACTAGATTAATGGATCCGTCGTAACCATCCATCATGGGTGCTTTCAGATTGATTGAAGCAAGGAACATCATGATCGTAACGGTGAATGGATACCCAATGGTATATGGATTACTCGTGGTTGCGACGCTCGTAGGACCATCATTAGTAGTACTCATTTGTTTCTCTTTTTTCCTTAGGTCCTCGTTCTCCTTTCTTAACTAGTCTAAAGCGTCCTTGAGTGCTTTGATAGTCACCATGGTTTCCTCTAGTTCTGATTATTCCCCATGACTGTGTGATGCTTTGTTCCGGTGTGTTTCTTCATTCTTTGGCATCTCTTTGTTAACTAGCTTCTCACTGATGAGAGACAACTAGTTCCTCTTATTCTTTCTTAGGTTGGCGTATTTGGGTGGCATCAATAAAAGGAAATCTTGAACCTTATGGTTACGATTTATTCTTAGGCATGGGTTGTGTTTTACTTGAGCCTTATAGTGGGCACCAAAACGTTCGCTCAAAGTACCAAACCCTAGAGAGAATTCTAGGATTAGGGTTTTTCTTATTATAATATCAATTGGAAAAACTACATAGGCATCTCATGAACTATTTATACATAAGGACCAAACCTTAGTTTGAGTGTGACTAATCGCATCCATATAGATATCCTATCATATTAAGTCTTTTCTATAATTATAATTATCTTTGACTAATAAATTAAACACTAGATAGGCTCCTAGAGTTAGATCGGTGCATTCCTAAACTAAGTAGTAGAAATGGGTTAGTGGAAAACCAAATGGAAATACGGGGAAAATAAAAGCCCTTGAGCCTTCAAGCATAAGTTAGTGAAGAAGGTTATGATGTATCGAGTGGAAATACTCGGGGGGACAGGGGCTCCCTAAGCCTTTCAACCTAAGTTAGGTAAAGAATGTTATGTTATATCGAGTGGAAATACTAGGGGAACATGATCTATATTGAACACACCCTTGATGATATTGAAGATAATGGATTAAAACAAATATTTGTTTCAATCACAATCCACCCTTCTGTATTTTGAGCATAGGTTGAACAATTTTTTAAGATTTATTATACTTCTTCTCTTAAAAAATGTTTAAAAAACATGTTTTATATCATTTGTAATAGGGTATATTGACATAATTTTTTATAATAAAATTACTTTAATAAACATTAATATTTTAAAAAAGATATTATAAAAACTAATGTAAAAGTAATATTTATATCATTTTTAAAATAACTAGTATAGTAAGTGGTAAAATATGGAACTGTAGAGGCTCGGCTTAGTAGAGGAGCCAACCACCAACTTCAATGTTAAAGACTAAAACATACCTCTACTTTTTGAAGTTGTGCTTGTTATTGCTTCATGTGGGTAAAAATCATCAATGATTATATTTGTAGTAAACTTTTTAGCAATCTATTTCTCAATATAAACTATCTTTAATCAATAAGAAAATCATCTTCCATCTTATTATACATCATTGTTTTTATGATTTTATAATAAAAAAGGCACCTTTGTGGTAATTATTGAAGTAAGAAATGTCCAAACAAGTTGTAGTAGTCTATTAATTAAAGATGAAAAACTAAGAGTTAAATATGTTATTAGTCCTTGTAAATTTAATGAAGTTTAGTTTTTGTCTCTAAAAAATCTTTGTACATCTTTCATCCTTTTTAAATTCCAATGTTTTAAAACTAGTCTCTACCATTAAAGACTCATTGTAAACAATTGATTTGTTTAACAGATTTTCACACATTCACTAATATGTTATCTAATTATCCTAAGAATGAATCTAAGAATCTTTTTAGGTAAAAATATTTAACTTCTTAGGATTTCATTGACTGAGGTAACCAATATGTTTAAGTTATATTTTATTATGTTTTCACATTTTTATTAATAACTTATAAATTAGGTGATACATAAGATAATTAGACGACATATTGAATGATGACATAAGACTCGGTTAGACAAATTACAAGAAAAATAAAAGACTAAAATAACATAACATGATTAAATTAATAAAGTACTATTTCTAAACATTTTATATTAATAAAGGATAAAAAATGCAACAAAAATATTATAGAGATGAAAACATAAATTTGCTAATTTTACAAGCATGAAAAAAAATATTTAACCCAATACTATTTTCCAGTTTCAAGACTTAACAATTGTTAATAGAATTGGCAAAGCTGGCTAACCCACCCTGCCTCATCCCTACCTACCATCAACCCAACAAAAATAGGACAGGGTAGGTTACCTGACCTATAAATTGATAGAGGTTCACAATCTATTTTTTGATAGGCCGATGGGTCGATCCACCTGTCTTGTAAAAACATTAAAAGAATTCTATGTATAAATAAGGTATAATGGGTGTCTAAGGGTGTGTTTGTAACACCCTCAGTTAACTAGGATAAACCCTTCTGCTAGGTTATCCTACTTAACTAAGAGGATACAAGTTTTTAGAAAAGTGGGGAACTTTTTTTCTACAAGTAAAACAGTGGCAGATTAGTGAAAGCAAGCATTAGATAATTTACATAGTCATTCACAAACTGTAAGTGATGGTACTCTTAAACAGAATGGGGCACGAAAGCACCCTTAAATATGTACAGTCATCCTTAGTCATGTTACTTGATTAGCTAAATTTATTTAACTATACACATCCTACGTTCGTCAAGCGCTCCCAGCTGGTCTAACTTACAACTGCTCCTCATATTCTGGTTCCTGATTTTCTACCTCTTCTGTTATTAATAAGTAGAAAGGGGTGAGTATATACTCTGGACCCCAAGGGTTCCTAGTGCGAGCTTACCCAGTCAATAGATAGTATAATTCAATTAATTCAAATAACACGTACAATCTATGACAATCAATAATGTTGCAATGAGATGCATGAGTTAGGTTTATTATGAGTTGTCTGATGTTTAAGTCTCATGATGCATATGGGCCCAATAAACAAATCCATCATCATCATCATCATTCTCATCATCTCATCCATTGGAAGCCGTCCTGCTCAAGCTGTCCCTGGGCATAACATTTCCACACTAAGCGATCGGGGCCTACCAAGTCCCTTACACATCATATCTCATCCCTAGGTACGAATGGACTCACAAGTCCTACTCATAAACATGGATCCATCTCATCTCATCATTCACATCTCATAATAATAGGACTTGGCTCCACACGATCACAGATGCATTCCGTCTTTAGTCGAAGTACATTAGGCTTACCACGGACCGTCCGACATTGGGTGCGAATCTAACCCATTAGATACCCGACTCAATTGTACTCCCAAGATCCTTCATGGGGATCAAACATGAATGTTCTCCAGCGTACCCTGGTGTATGCTCTAGTTTTCACAAGAATCCTTTTCATGATGCAACATGCATATTTTTATTATTACTTTTGACCCCTGAGTATCTATGTGTTTCCTGCTTCAAGATATTTGTCCTCAAGTTGTTAGGTCCCACTTGTTTTTTGGACATTGTAGTTTATTTATATTTTGTTTAAAAAATATACCGATTATATCTTGGCTAAAATAACATTCAGGTTGATGAGTAAATAATATGTTTCTTATTTCAATAATAACAATAGTAAGAAAATAATACTAACAATAAGGCAGCAAGGCCGACAATTATAATACAAAAATATAAAGGATAGAATTTTAAATAAAGAAAATTTTGAACGATAAGGCGGTAGAGCCGGCTATTTTATCCATTAATATAAATGAAAAAAAATAAATAAATAAAATAAATAAAGTTGGGAGAGAGACGGCAAAGCTGACCATTATTGTCGCTACCCAATTTTGTTCGGGCCCATTTAAAATTTTCAAAAAAATAATAAATAATAAAAATATCAAAAATAAAAAATGTAAAAAAATAATTTTTAGGAATTATTTTTAGGAAAAAAAGTGAAACTGTGGGCTTGTTTGAATTTCAAATTATTGATCCGGGCTTTATTTTTAAAATTTTTAAATCCTTATCAGAACCATAAATATTTTAACTTCTAGACATAGAAATTTTTAAAATTCAAGAAGAAAGTTTAAAATTTGAATTTCATAAGGGTGATATTTTTGAAGATTAGAGAAAGAAAGAAAGAGATAGAGCTTTTTAAATAAGATAAGATAAAGCTTTTAAATAAATGAGTATATTATAGAATGTGATAAGGTTTTTTAATATATATATATATATATATATATGAGAGAGTTTTGAATATATAAATATGTATATATATATATTATATAAAAAAATCATCTTTAGATTTTATAATTATATTAATTAAGTTAATCCTATTATCTATATGTTATGAGATAATGAAAAAAGGGAAATTGATATTATTATATATTCACGCATAGATAAGGCTTAATTATTATTATATTATAAGCCTAAAAGAATTAGAGATAAAATAATTAAAAAAGGCTTATTATATTATCATATAAGAGATCACACAATCAAGAAATGAGATCATATTGGAAGCCATATATATAATTCACGCGGCTACAATGACAAAAGTAGGAATGACAATATGGGTTGGGCCCGTGCGTTGGCCTGTTAAAATGGGTCAGGCTAACCTTTGAGGCCTGTTTTTCTGAATAGGCCCGACCCATTTTGGCCTATCGAAAAACAGGCCCGGGCCGACAGGCCTTTATTAAAATATATACTAATATTATATATATATATATATATATAATACTAATATTTGGTTGGTTGTAATTTTGATTATTTGATACCAAATTAATTTTGATGACTATTTATTATTTCCATTTAATGAAATAAATTAGATTAATTATAAAAAAATTGTTTTAGAAAGGTGAAATTTAATTTTTATTTCTAATTTTTCTTAAAAAATATTGAAAAATAGTTTAAATTTAAAATAAAAAAATAGCATGTATAATTCTCTCAAAAAATAGGTTTAGCCTGTTTTGGCCCACGGGCCACATAGAATACGGGCCAGGCCAATGCTTTTGGCCTGTTTTCCTATTCTGGCCCGGCCTGACCCGTATTTGGATAGGCCTTAGCCCGGCCCGTTGGCCCGTTTTGCCACCCCTAGACAAAAGGAAGGGTTTTCTGAATTTGATATAAGAGATTCAATATCCATATATCATTAACGAATTCAAGAGAAAGAGAGAACACATTGACGTAATTGAAAGGCTAAAAGGAAGTTGGTTTTCACATGAGCCACCATGGAGAAAGAACAATTGAAAAAATCAACACAAGCTATTTCTTCTTTTCTCTTTAATTTCTTGTTGTATCTGTAATCCTTGTTCCATAGAGAATTATAATAGGTACGATTAAATATATGAAGCTTATTCTTATCTAAAAAAACTAATAATCAGTAGCATAGGGTACCTATTAATGTATGTTGCTAAGATTTAAAAATAAAATTGATATTAGCTGGTAACCAAAATTAAAATGATGGGGTTAATTTAGACAAAACATCCTGTTAGCCTATGTTTAACTTTTAGATCATAAAATATTTTGGTGATGCCAATAGGTAACGAAAATTAATATATTCACATTAGATATCAATTTGGACGAGACGTCCTGTTGGCCTAAGTTTTCAAATACAAATAAGCTTTTAATTGTCTCAAAATTAATTTCGACCATAAAAATATTTTGATAACTAATTTGAGATCTTTATAGATTCTTTGGACGAGACGTCTTGTTAATCTAGGTCTTCAAATAAACTTTTCATTCTTAAATTAATCTAAACTATTAAGTTTCTCTCTAAAATATAATAAAATCAATAAAATCAAAGGTTTTTTTTTTCTAAAAATAATACACTACTTGAAATCAATTTGGACGAGACGTCCTATTGATTGTTATTTTTTAAACCTTGACGTTTTTTTAACTTACTTCGTATTTTTTTTAAAAATAACACAAAGAACTATGTAACCCTGATTTCCCATAGTGCTTAGGGAATACGTAGGAGCGGGAACAATTATTCCTGTCGGGCCTAAATTTTAAAAATTTAATATATCCCTTTAACATATAAAAATAAAATCTTCACGCTTTTAATGATGACCGCACTAATTTGGATGAGACGTCCTGTTAATCATCAAATATAAATTTTATCTTTAAATTGATAATAAATCCATAAGGTGCTTTTAAGAAGTTCAAAGTATGAAATATTAGGATTATTCACGAACTTAAACAATTTAGGGTAACTGTTTATAACGAACAATGTGGGGTGCTAATACCTTCCCTACCTGTAAACAGAATCGCGGACTTCAAAATCTTGATTTAGGACCAGTACCATCACGTTAGGGTTTTTCCAATGTTTTGCCTTAAAAACATTGGTGGCTACTTCACGAGTTTTAAAGGGAACTCGGGAAACTTATTTTCTTTTTTATGATTGACCTCCTGTCGCGATCCTGGTCGCGACAATTGGCGACTCTACTGGGGACCTTAGAGAGTCAAGCCTCTTTAATTTGTTTGAGTATACTGAAATAATCCTATATAACTTTTTGCCTATTTTTTACGCCATGATTTTTTATGGATATACGATATTATGGAACCTTAGATTAGAAGACTTTATATTAATATGTTTTTGAACCCTAGGGTAGACGATCTGTTTGAAATAATTCTATATTTGTTTCTTGTATGGGAATGGTAAGGTACAGACATGTATGCCCCTACACACGACACTTACACTTTTCACATATATTTTGAGTGGGACCCTACACCTAAGGGTCTGAATAAAGTGTTAAGTTTAAGGGAGGTTGTGTAGCTGTGTCATTTGGGACATTCGTCTCCTTCTGACATCGTGAGAGCCTCAGCTAGAGCGTGACTTTCTCATGGTGCCCACACCTGGTAGGTTTCCTACCGTTATGGTCAACATCATGGGTGGAGTCTAAGCTCTAGTTGCCTTTAGTAATTTAAAATAGCCACCCAATATGATAGGACACTATTAGAAGAGCCCTAAAACCGATAGAGATTTTCAGATAAACCTTGTTTAGGGCACAATGGGGCAATAGTCCTTTTCCCTTTCTTTTTTTCAAAAAATTTAATTAAAAGATTTTTTTCTTTCCCTAATAAATGTTTTTAAAGAAAAGTCCAATAAATCAACATGGGGCAAATGGTTCTCTAGCCCGTTCAATCTCATTTTTTTAAGTTATAAACTCTTTTGATTATAAATTTTTATGCAAAGTTTCCAAAAGAAATAAAATAATTAGGCGATTTGAGGGGTCTGTAACTTATTCTTTTAAGAAATAATGATAACAAGCCCATAAGTTGACTTTTTTTGTTTTCTTTTCTTCTTCTTTTCCTCTTTTAGAAAGTGATCTGAACTTGACAAGTATCCTACTACCTTAACCTAGTACTTTTGAATAAGTCATTCTAAGGAAAGGTGAAAGGATGCTCGTCAAGGCTCAAGATCGCTTCAATCACTGTTTGTTTTTTCTCTTTCTTTGACTCTTTCTTTTTCTTTTCTTTCTCACTAATGTATTTTACAAAAAAAACAAAAAAACAAAAAACAATAGATAAATAAATAATAAAAATTAATAAAAAACAAAAAAGAAAGAGAAATCACGGGAGACACTCTTACAGAACTCAAGCAAGACTTATGGTTGAGACAGATTACGAGACTTTAATTAAAGACGGTTCCTGTGATACCACAAGCTTTATGCGTTCCCCAAGTGTGGAACTTTGTAACTGGAAACCTGTTGAGCTCTCCATGACTTTAATTTCTAATTCAAAATAATTTGTAATTGCCTTAATGACTCGGTATTCCCGTTGCTATGCCTAAGGCTTGGGAGCCTTATTCTTTTTACAATAAGGGAGAAACATATTTTGTGATATTTTTAAAATTTCATTAATAAATATATATTTGAATATCTCTTTCTTTGTACTCTTTACCAATTCCCTTTCCCTTTATCCCCCATTTGACCATTCAACTAAATACAAATCCGAAAATGATCCACTTGAAAATGGTGAGGTCATGATCCTATTTCATGACTTTGAGTGTTCATTTGATTGAGCTGATGAGTAAGGTAAGAAAGACTATGGTCCCTTACCAAAATTAACCAGGATATTGAAACAAGAGGCTAGAGGAGTCTGACCCTATCAAGAGGTAATTAAGATCATCAACTTGGGGAATAAAGAGGATAAAAAGTTCAAGATTGGTATTTCCTTAAGTCAAGAACTATAGGGGAAATTGATTAAGTTGTTGATGTCCTTTGGTTTAGAAAACACTGGGGCAATTTATCAGAGGGCGATAGTAACCTTGTTTCATGACGTGATAGAAATCTATGTGGACGACAACACTACTAAGTCCCGAAATGAACAGGGGCATATATGTCGTTTAAGGAAGCTTTGATATTGACCAACATGGAAAGGATTAAATTTCTGATGCCCATAAATACAGACGCAATCAAAAGATGCTTTGCCAAAAAGTGCAAAAAAAGAAGAAACAAATAAACTAAAAAAACAAAAAAAGAATCAAGGTTGGCGCCCTATACACATACCAATTGGGGCAAGCTGATGCCCTTACATTGACATATCGAGGCACGTCCAGATCATCGAGCAAGTTGTCACCATTTCTATATGGATGCACGGATGTCATCAAGCCAAGAACGCAACAAAAAAATAATATTTCATCCTTGTTGCAATCAACACCCTAACCTTAAGGGGATATAATTACTTCTGATGCTAATGTAACCAAGGAAATGGTCTACCATGCTGAGCAACATAAGTACCAAGGGGATCATTCAAAAGTCAAGAAAAAAGAAAAAAAGAAAAAAACAACAAATGAATAAATCAAGAAAAGGACAAAAAAACAAAAACAAAAGCCAAAAAGAAGACTTAGAATAATCTTGTCTCATTGAGGAAAAAAAAATAGGGCTCACCTTATTTCCTTTGGCAAATGGCATTGGGGCAAAGTTGCCTATTTGAAGTGACATCTGTCCCCAAAAGATGAAAGTAAATCAAAAGAGGCCAAGCGGGTTTGGTTTTAGTTTAATCAGCTTAAACCTTTTGTTGTGAAGGACACAACCTTGATTAAAAAAACAAGTCATAAAAAAGGAAATTATGCTCGCTAGGCTGAAAACCTGAAAGGGCAGCCTAGGCACAAATTAGAGCGACCTGGTGAGTCGAAAACCTAAAAAGGCGGCTCAGGCCAAAATTAGGATCAAGATTTTGGCAAAGTAACTAAAATATCCCTGTACAAGCAAAACAAAACCAGACCATGGCACGAGGACTATAGTTAACCTACTTTCTTAAAAACAAGATCGAAGGGTAAACTCATCGTCGTGATATGAGATCAAGATTCTTACTGTACTCAAGGATTCACTGGACGATCTACAAACCCCATTACATCACCCACTACCAAACTTTTGACCATATTCGTTTCTTTTTTACATCTGATTTCCCTTTGTCTTTTCCCATACTTGATCAACCCACATAAATAAAATTGCTACCTTTTCAATACGCATTTATACATGAGTTTCACTAACATGGCAAAACATGTGTTTTAACAAAATAAAATAAGGCAATGATAATTATTTTCATAAAAAGAAAAGGAAAGTCGTGGGAGCAAGAGGCTTTTTTTATCTGTTAACACCTTAGACAAGCATCACAGGATCGAGCCACCTACATGCTCTGAAGATAGAGTCGCGTTGCTCATCCGTTTCATCCATGAGTATAGCCCCAAAATCTGTAAGGATTACAGTTCTAAGGGTATCTCCCAAAATTCAAACTTGGTTTGATTTTTTTTCTTTACTTGCTTAGCAAATCACCAAAGCTGGTATTTTCTTAATTTCCCATTTCCTTAATTCATGTCGCCGAAGGAGGGCGTCCTTTACTTTTCCATGTTCATGTCATCAAAGGATGACGTCCTTACTTTTCCATGTTCATGTCGTCGAAGGATGGCATCTTTTAAATTTCCTGTTCATGTCGCTGAAGGATGGCGTCTTTTAATTTTCCTGTTCATATGGCCAAAGGATGATGTCTTTAAAATTCTTGTTCATGTCGCTGAAGGATGGTGTCTTTTAAATTTCTGTTCATGTCGCCGAAGGATAGCGTCTTTTAAATTTAATGTTCATGTCGCTGAAGGATGGCATCTTTAAAATTTTTGTTCATGTCACCGAAGGATGCCATCTTATTCATGTCACTGAAGGATGACATCTTTTAATTTTCCTGTTCATGACGCCGAAGGATGGTGTCTTTTAAATTTCTGTTCATGTCACCGAAGGATGACATCTTTTAAATTTCTTGTTCATGTCACCAAACGATGGCGCCTTTTCATTTTCCTGTTCATGCCGCTGAAGGATGGCATCTTTTAATTTTCTTGCTCATGTCACTGAAGAATGGTGTCTTTTTAATCTCTAGTTGCCTAGCAGGGCACCATTTTACTTTCAAGTAGCCGAGCGGGACATCAGTTTACTTTTTAACAGCCAAGGGGCGCACCATTTTACTTTCCAGTAGCCGAGCAGGGCACCATTTTACTTTCCAGTAGCCGAGCAGGGCACCATTTTACTTTTTAGCAGCCGAGCGCGGGGCACTATTTTACTTTCCAATAGCCGAGCGGGGCACCATTTTACTTTCTAGTAGCCAAGTGGGGCACTATTTTACTTTCTAGTAGCCGAACGGGGCACTATTTTACTTTCCATCAGCCGAACAGGCCATCATTTTACTTTTCAGTAGCTGAACAGGGCACCATTTTACTTTCCTGTCGCCAAACATGGCATTCTTTAAATTTCTAATCGCCGAGCAGGGCAGCATTTTATTTTCCAGTAGTCGAGTAGGGCATCATTTTACTTTCTAGTAGTCGAGCAAGGCACTGTTTTACTTTTCAGTAGCCGAGCAGGGCACCATTTTACTTTCCAATAGCCAAGCACGGGGCACCATTTTACTTTTCAGCAGCCGAGTAGGGCACCACCATTTTACTTTTAAGTAGCCGAGTGGGGCACCATATTACTTTCCAGCAGTCAAGAGGGGTACTATTTACTTTTCAATTGCTGAACGAGGCACCATCTTACTTTCCAGTAGCCGAGCGGGGCACCATTTTACTTTGTAGCAGCCGAGCGAGGCACCATTTTACTTTCTAGTAGCCGAACGGGAAACCATTTTACTTTCAAGCAGCCGAGCAGGGCACCATTTACTTTCTTGTCGCTGAAAAAGGCACCATTTACTTTCCTCTCGCCGAAAAGGGCACCATTTACTTTCCTTTCATAGAAAAAGGCACCATTTACCTTCCTGCCGCGGAAAAGGGCACCATTTACCTTTGTGTCACCGAAAAGGGCACCATTTACCTTCCTGTCACCGAAAAAAGGCACCATTTACTTTCTTGTCACCAAAAAGGAGACCTTTTTCATTTCCTTGTCGCCAAACACGGCGTTCTTTAAAGCTGGCGCCATGGACAAAATTGGTTCGCTCAGTCTTTATTTATCTTTTAATATAACACAATAATGGAAAAGTAAAGAGGGGCAAGCTTTTGCTACCCAATTTTGTCTGGGCCCATTTAAAAATTTCAAAAATAAATAATAAATAATAAAAGATCAAAAAATAAAAAAATTAGCAATTATTCTTAAAAAAAATGAACCTGTGAGCTTGTTTGAATTTCAAATTATTGATCCGTGCTTTGATTTTTAAAATTTTTGAATCCTTATCAGAACCATACATTTTTGAACTTCTAGACTTAGAAATTTTTAAAATTAAAAAAGGATGTTTAAAATTTAAATTTCATAAGGGATCATATTTTAGAAGATTAGAGAAAGAAAGAGATAGAGCTTTTTAAATAGGAAGAGATAAAGTTTTAAAAAAAATAAGTATATTATAAAATGTGATAAGGTTTTTTTAATATATATATCTATATGAGATAGAGTTTTGAATATATATATATATTATATAAAAAATCAACTTTAAATTTTATAATTATATTAATTAAGCTAATCCTATTATATATATGCTATGAGATAATGAAAAAGGGAAATGGATATTATTATATATTCACGCATAGATAAGGCTTAATTATTATTATATTATAAGCCTAAGAGAATTAGAGATAACACAATTGAAAAATGCTTATTATATTATTATATAAGAGATCACACAATTAAGAAAGGAGATCAGGTTGGAAGCCATATATATAATTCACGCGGTTATAGTGATAAAATGAGCGGCTTTCTGAATTTGATATAAGAGATTCAAGTACCATATATCATTAATGAATTCAAGAGAAAGAGAGAACACATTGACGCAATTGAAAGGCTAAAAGGAAGTTGGTTTTCACGTAAGCCACCATAGAGAAAGAACAATTGAAAAAATCAACACCAGGTATTTCTTCTTTTCTCTTTAATTTCTTGTTGTATATGTAATCCTTGTTCCATAGAGAATTATAATAGGTATGATTAAATATATGAAGCCTATTCTTATCTAAAAAAACCAATAATCAGTAGCATATGGTACCTGTTAATGTATGTCGCTAAGATTTAAAAATAAAATTGATATTAGTAGGTAACCAAAATTAAAATGATGGGGTTAATTTAGACAAAATGTCCTATTAGCCTATGTTTAACTTTTAGATCATAAAATATTTTGGTGATGCCAATAGGTAACGAAAATTAATATAATCATATTCTGGATCAATTTGGATGAGACGTCCTATTGGCCTAAGTTTTCAAATAAAAATAAGCCTTTAATTGTCTCAGAATTAATTTCGACCATAAAAATATTTTGATAACTAATTTGGGATCTTTATAGATTCTTTGGACGAGACGTCCTGTTAATCTAGGTCTTCAAATAAACTTTTCATTCTTAAATCAATCTAAACTATTAAGTTTCTCCTTAAAATATAATAAAATTAATAAAATCGAAGGTTCTTTTTTTCTAAAAATAATACACTACTTGAAATCAATTGGGCGAGACGTCCTGTTGATTGATATTTTTTAAACCTGACATTTTTAACTTACTTCACATTTTTTAAAAAATAACACAAAGAACTATGTAACCCTGATTTCCCATATTGCTTGGGGAATACGTAGGAGCGGGAACAATTATTCCTGTTGGGCCTAAATTTTAAAAATTTAATATATCCCTTTAACACGTAAAAATAAAACCATCACGCTTTTAATGACGACCGAACTAATTTGGATGAGACGTCCTGTTAATCATTATAAATTTTAATCTTTAAATCGATAATAAATCCATAGGGCGCTTTTAAGAAGTTCAAAGTATGAAATATTAGGATTATTCATGAACTTAAACAATTTAGGGTAATCATTTATAACGGACAATGTAGGGTGCTAATACCTTCCCCACCTGTAAACAGACTCTCGAAATTCAAAATCTCGATTTAGGACCAGTACCATCACGTTAGGGTTTTTCTGTTGTTTTACATTAAATACATTAGTGGCGACTCCACGGTTTCTAAAGGGAACTCAGGAAACTTATTTTCTTTTTTATGGCCAGTCTCCCGCCGTGATCCCGATCGCAACAATTATGCTCAAAATATGAATGACAGAAATTAAATAAATAAGAAAATATCGAGAGCGGCGACAGAGCCGGCCATTATGCTCAATAACATAAGTGACGGAATTTAAATGAACAAAGAAAATAGTTAGAGCGGCGGCAAAGCTGACCATTATGCTCGATAGTAATTAATAAAATAATAATAAAATTAACAATAATAATTATATTAGTAGTAATGATATATTAGTGGCAACATTATTTCTTGATTTCATTTTCTTTAGGTATCAGGGTTAACACGTTGAGGACAAATATAACGATGTGGGTAGTAGTCCACACTTTACAATGATTATTACAACTGTGGACATAACATGAATTTACATAATAAAAGTCATGTGCCCATCCATCCTTATATCCTCATTTATCACTTTTTTGAAACTTATTTGTTGGAGTCCACATAGACACCCATGGTCCTTAATATTTTCATAAGTCAGTACCTAACTTGTCCACTTAATCATCATGGTTAGTAATAGTCAACACAACCAATTAATCATATACACGACAATAATATATTAATAAAAATTTAAGTGGCTTAATTTAATGGCAGGAAAATATCTTAATTTTTAACAACAGTTCCTGAACCTGCCCTCGGATAGGTAAGGACCAAAGGTTCCTTAACCTTTCCGAACACATGATTTACCCTAGGATACCTAAGAATATACCCCCTTACCTAAGGTGTCGTATTTTCTGAATACTATACGGAGGGGAAAAAAAACAACTTTCAAACCATAGCTCCAATTGACGACCCATCACCGCGGTTGGGCTCCATGTGATGATCAGAGCCGACATTGGCCAACATGCAAATGATCAGCCAAGAAGTGAGAAAGGCGACGCCAATGGATGCCCATGGTGGTGAAGGGTGGTTCACGACGACTAGAGTTGAAACTGATCGGTAGAAATAAAAGGAAACGAAGATCGAAGATCGTAGGAAGAAAGAACGGTGAAAACGGAGGTTATGAGAAGCCATGGGTGGTGTTGGAATTCACGTGTCTGGGGATGTTTCCATGGTGAAGGTGGTGGTTTGTGGTGGTTTTGGGTGGCGAAAATGGTGACGGAAGAAGAAAGGTGGAGGTTCGTGGTGGTTAGAGGTGGTTTAAGAGGTGGAGTTTCGCGTCAATGGAGGAGATGGAGAAAGAGTGGCAGCGTGAGGGAAAAGAAGAAGGAAATAAGCACTTTGTGGAGGGGGTTGAGTTCCTATTTATAGGAAAATTTGGTCGTCGGGTGAAATCCTAGTTACGATTTTTAACACTTAACATTGAGAGAAAAAGTGACTTTTTGCTACGACCAGAATATAAAGAAGTGCCCAACATGAAAGTGATAGATCTTATTTTTCTCTTTGGTATGTGAAAATCTAATACCCAGAGCAAGAGTTATGGTTCATTAGGGACTACCCATGTTGGGATCAGACATCCCAGAGTGTATAAACGAATAACTAAGGGCCCTTTTTTGATATAAAATGGGTATGCAGGAACTGACTCTATTCTTCCTTGTTTTATGTGAACGATGGTACTATTCTAACTAGATTATTATCTAGGTACTATATTTGGGATCGGATAGTCAATTCTTGACTACCCACGAGGTCCCTTATTTACTCTCCCTAATATTATATTATTATTTATCATTAAGTGTAACTCGTATTATCATTATACATGATTAATATTTCTTTTTATCAAGTTTCTCAACTCGATTACACTATTCTTTATAGAAAAAGGTCTTTGTCTTGATTTATTACTTGCAGAACCCTCATGTTTAAAAACTTACGAGGTTGAGACTACTCACCGAAAATAGGGATGTTACAGTGTTTATTAGTTGAAATTTCTATCCACCAAAAAAGAGGGAAAAACTTTAAAATTAATAACAAATAATTATAAAAAATGATATAAAAATCTTTAAAAAACAAAAACTAACAAACTAAACATTAAATAAATTCAAATCTTTAATTTGTCATAATATAAACTATAAAAAAATTAAAAATAAGTCATAAAAAAGGAAAAAAACATAATTTGGTGGGTCAAGTTGAGATTAGGTGAGTGGTGGGTGAAAGACTTATAACTAATCTTGTCATTTTTCATGGGTTAAGCAAGCCAATCTGAGAGACTAAACCCACTTTATTGTGACATCCTCGATTAATTAGGACAGATTCCCGCACTGGAGTGTCCTACTTAATTAAGGAGTCACTAGTTATTTAGAAAAAGTATAAGTTTTTTTCGTTGGGTGATCATCACCACATAGTTTGAAATAAACATAATAATAACTTAGATCAATTCTTTAGAACAGTAGTGTAATCAAAAGATACGGGGCTCAGAGGCTCCCAATAAAACGACCACACAATAACATAATTCATAACTAGAATGTCAGGACCTACAAGTGTCTTAACATAAAAAGGTAAACACTCATACTCTACGCCCACGGCTCGATGTCCACTACTGCAGATAGTCCAGCTCTTGTTCACGCTCGCCTTGTCCTTCAACTAATGATCATAAGAAAAAGAAAACAAACACACAATTTGAGTGATTCCAAAGCCAAAAGTACTTAACTTTTTAAATACTAAATAAATGAAATAAAAATTGAGACCCATTCTGCCCAGAAAATAGATTTGCATGAAAATGCTCAAAATGCCATATTTCGTCATTTTATCTTTCGTAAAAACCGTGTTTAAGGACAAGTGTCACGTGGGAATGTTTCTAACCAAATTTTTATTCAATTGGATACTTCTAATATTCATAAAACTCATATTATCGATCACAAAATTCATGCTCAAAATAGATTGCCTAATTTTTCCTTTTTCACCCACGTAAACATGTTTTAACCGTTTCCGACCACTGTTCACGCCTACACCCGGGGCTCTTTTTTAAATTTTTCCTCAAAACATTACTTTATGCACATTTTCATCATTAATTTCAGAGATACAAAATACATAAGAAAATAGCTATACCACATCATTTTAAGAGCCATAATTATCTCATATTTACAAGCCACTTTCACTAAATCAAGCACATAGAACGATTATCAAAGATGACATTTAATCACTTAAAATTTAAAAAATTCCAGAATTACTACTTATGCTTATAATTTCATATTATCACCAAAATTTAAGGATTTACCTTGCCCAACATCCATACTTATTAAGTTGTCAAAAATCAAGACTTTTAAGCAATATATTGAATTTATAACTATTACATCTAAGAATAAAACTTTCTAATAGAAACAATACCCATCACAATTACATCTAAAAATCAGATTTTTAAGCATATTATTTTGCACAATTTTAAGAAAAATGGAGGCACATTATACGGCTACCAAGTTCAAGAAGAAAAATTCAATTTTTAGCTCATCTAACAACATGCATGCAATTTTTTGTAAGGTATTAACTCTGTTCAGCTTAGGAATTAATTTTAGTTCATGAAAAAGGTTATGCTCTAGTGCTTAAATCTTGCATAAAATAAAGAGGTCAAGTAAAGTTATTTTGGCCATAAGGAAATAAGGTTTTTTAAGCATTTGTAAGTGGAATCATGGTGCATGCAACCTTCAGAAGACAACTCTTTTTTCTACAGCAACAAAACGTTAGGAGGGCAGCACTTTCATGACTTAAAATTTTAAGAAATTCAAGATACAATATAATATAAAGCTCAGTCATAGTGGTTCCCTAAAATGAAAATTAATTTCATAAGTTTGGAAGCAACACCAAGGTATGAATCTTAGGGTGATTCATACTACACCATGCATGCAAAATCAAAGAGTAAGAAGAGAGTGTACTCCCCCTACCTTGATGATAGTCATGGCCAAGAAGGGAGAAAGCAAGGATCAAACTTCTTGCTTCAAGATCACCAAGAGTGTAACACCAAGAGCAACGAAATAAAGGCTTTTTAGTGAGTTATGGGCGTAGGTATGAAGAGGAGAAAGTGAAGTGAAGATGTTATTATGGAAAGGTGGGAGGAATTTGTGAAGTGTTTAAGAGATGGTCATTTACATGAGGTGAAAAAAGAGAGGAGGAAGGGCTATTTTTTTTGGTAACTTGAAAAACATGGAAGTGTTTTGAGATAGCAAATTTTTTTTGCATGTAACCTAGGGAACTCCTAGTGGTTCACGGCTAGCCTGGGAGGAGAAATGAGTGGCACATGCTTAAGGCATGTTCCACAAGTGTCTCTCCAGCAAGCCAAATTGCAAGACAAGGAGTTAGTTTGGGTTTTACAAGTGTCTTCAAGTGGTGAGGGCTGATTGGGCCATGTTACATGAAGGGTCTTTGGTGGCAAGTTCCTGTGGCGTCAACTTGTCTCACATTTTTGAAGGGGTTAGGGTACAAATTTAAGAAACCACAAAACCTAAAAGTTGTAGATCCATGTCTAATCTTTAAAACCAGGTATGGTACATAAATATATGACATCAAACAAGGAAGGTATGCCCCAAATACAAAAACTATTCCAAGCTATGATGTTTTATAGTTTAATGAACAAAATAAATTTTTTTGGTACAAATGGGTAGAGAATTGACTTTTGTGCCCTTCATAAAAGTTGTATAGGAACAAGCATAGAAAATTTTAAAGGAAGAATTATTCAATTTCATGGTTACATGAGTGAGAAAAGTGGAACTTACTGAACATAGGTCAAGCTATAACAGTGAAAACATGAGGCAGTGTAGTATTTTTAATTCTGGGACCAAACGAGCAAGAATTAGGCTTTGTGGTCAACATCAAAGTTATAGGAAATTTTGATACAAAAATGACGAGAATGACTCAATTTCATTAATAGGAAAGACAACTATGCTTAAAATACGAACAGGTATGCAGAACGACTCTAACGATTGACTTGATTTTTATTGAAATAAATTCTTGGGGAACCAAATGGCTGGAATTGGGCCTCGGGCCCTTCACAAAAATTTTCGAGCACGACAATACAAATGCTCTGGGACAAGAATGACTCATCTATGATACTCTGAATGTTTACTTAGCCAGAACTGGTGAAATATACACAAAGTTACTAATTAAAATAGTATAGTCTATATACTTTTACTTAATTATTTAATCACTCAACTTTCTTTTAATTAATTAATAAATCTTTTTACTAAACTAAATTATAAATAATTGTTCTTGGTCCTTAATTTCTTCTAAAAGTATTAGCACAAGCATGCAAATCAAATCGGCCTCAGCCCAAGTATCATTCCAGAGAAAGCAAACACAAAAAATAATGCATCTTGGTCCAGGGACCAATTACACAAAAAATATGGGATGTTACACTCCTCCCTCCTTCTAGAAATTTCATCCCAAAATTTCACCTAGTGCTAGCGCCGCGATCAGTCACCGGATAGCGATTAATTTAACAGAAAATAAATAAATACAAGTATTAAAAATAAGGGGCAGAATGAGACCGGTATAATGAGTGAGCTGGTTGGTGTAACGAGAGAGGGGGCTGGACGGTGTTAGATAAGGAGGCTGGACGGTGTGTTTAAAGGATTTTAAGGGACGGTGTTGGGTTTGAGGGAGCTAGGATAGTGTTCGAGAGAAGAGAAAGGACGGTGTTGGGATGAGGAGCTGGGACGGTGTTTAAGGAGAAAGGACAGTGTTGGGGTAAGGAGCTGAGGGACAGCGTTTTTGGGAGAGAAAGGGGGTGTTGGTAAGGAGTTGGGACGGTGTTTAAGGAGAAGAGGGAAGGAGCGGTGTTGGGTTGAGTGAGGACGGTTGAGAGGTGGGGCTGTATGGTGAAGAGAAAGGATGGTATGGAGTTGGGGGTGTTGAGAGGACGGACAGTGGTGAGAGGGACGGTGTGGTGAGAGGGACGAATATTAGTGAGAGGGGAGAGTGAGGACGGTTGGTTAGAGGAAGGAGAGAAGGGTCGGTGTTGTAGGAAGAGAGGGACGGTGTAAAGAGAGTGAGGGGCTTTGTGCTGGTGGAGGAAAAGGAGGGTACGGTGTAGAGAAGAAGGAAGTTGGGACTGTAACATCCCTGTTTTTAGTAGCAGTCTTATTTAGTAAATTTGAAGTTTGGAAGGTCTGTAAGTGGTAATAAGTGAATAAGTATCCTGTAGATGGTCTGTAAGATCACAAGAATTTTATTTTTGTGTGTAATTATGGAATTTATATAGACCAATAATGCAATTATTCAAATTTCGAGTGAAAAGGGCTCTATTCCGAGTGACAGAGAGAAATTCTGAGTGAAGGGATGAAATTCTGAGTGTAAGTTATGATGTCCGAGTAAAATATGACCGAGAGGGCTACTACCGAGTGGAATCTTGATCTCAGAGACAATTGGAGTGAAGTGTGTTCAAGAGAACCATTTCTGAGTGAAAATTCTGAGTCAAACCATGCCAAATGCTACCTTTTCCGAGTGAAACTTCTCTGATTATAGTATTCCGAGTAAAGAGACTCAGTCAGGGATATATCCGAGTGTAATCCGAGTGAGTTTGTCCAAGTCAGGACCTCCCTAGTGAGGAAAGGGATAGCATTCCGAGTAGAATATATATAAGTATGTTTTATGTTGATTTGATGCTTCTTACCGACTGGAATGTGTTGTTGAATTATGTGAGAAGTGTTGATGGATGAAATTGTGTTAGGCTAATGATTCCGAGTGAGGCTATAGTGTTTGGCCTTCTTTTCCGAGTGAAGAACACTTAAATGGATTCTGAGAGAAATCCATTTAGATGAATAAATACTGTGTAGGCTTTGATGGGAGAATTTCCCGAGTGATCATGGGCCTAAATATTACTGAGTGAAAAATATGAGTAAACCCGAGTGGGGAAGGAGTTTGCATATACCCGAGTGGAAACCCGAGTGAATCTCTTTCGAGGGAAGATTTGTTGTAATGGGTTAGATTGGAATAAATTCTAAGTATGTGATACAAGTATAATCCGAGTGATGAATATGAAGTACATTCCCGATTGAATATATTCTAAGTGTATGAGTTATAAATGTATTCCGAGTGAATAAGACAATGTGTATTCTGAGGGTCTAAGTATGGAATGAGTCCGAGTGGGACTTGACTTAATAGTTTTCCGAGTGGTTAAGTAATTCATAAAGTCTGAGTGACTTACCTGGTGAATAAATACCGAGTGGAGAACGGTTGTGGAGACCCCTCCTGAAAAGTGAATGGCTAAGGTATTCTCCGAGTGAGAATAGGCATGAATGCCAAGTGTGAGGCCGAATGAGTGTTGGTCAGTCTTGGTATTAGTTACCGAGTGAGACGCTGCTCAGAGGATGAGTTGATTTATGAATGGTGTACCAAGTGATGAACTTGTAGAATACTCCCGAGTGAAATAAGGTTGGGATATGCCGAGTGGCGTTTGATTGGGAGATATTCCGAGTGAGGGTTTATGGATTCCGAGTAGAATAACCTCATTTGCCGAGTGAATTGTTTATGTGACCCTTGTGGATAAAAATAAATTCCTAAGTATAATATGTTGGGTCAATCCCGAGTGAATGGAACCCCAGATTCCGAGTGAGTGCCCAATTAGATGGGAGTCGGTTCTGGAAGTTTTACCAAGTAGAATCCAAGTGAGTGAAGACTCGGATTCAGAACAAATCACCGAGTCAAAGTGTGAGTGAGAGGGAAGTCAGCCCGGACAGATTTTACCGAGTGAGAAACCAAGTATTTGAGTCGGTTTCATTGGAATTCCGAGCGACGATTGGCTGACTCGCTCAAGCGAGTCGGATTTCGCTTGAGCGAGAAGGACCCTGATGCAGAATCACTCATTTCGCTCAGTCTTGTCCCTTCGCCCAAGCGAGGACAGCATGACTCGCTCAAGCGAGTCGGAATTCGCTTGAGCGAGGAGGAATTTTGCCTTGCTGACCCTCTTTTCTTCAGTTCGCCCAAGCGAGCCTTGTGCCTCCCTCAAGCGAGTCGGATTTCGCTTGAGCGAGATGACCCCTGTAACTTTATTTCTTCTTCACTCTTGATGGTGACCAGTCCACTAGCCCCATAAATCCAAAAGGGGATTGCCACAAACGGGTCAACTGCAGGGAAAGTGCACCAATCAAAGCACCTTTTATATATATATTAATATATATTCCCTTTCCAATCAATGCAAGCTGACAGTGGAAAGAGTCAAAAGTTTCCATTACTTTTCACCTAACATTCAGTCACGGGAAAAGCTGTCTCCCACTTGTCTCCTCCTTATTAATCAATGCCACCATTCATTTCCAAGTTCAGAACCTATTGAAATTAACACCAGCTCTCTCTTCTTCCTCCTACTACGAACAAGCTTCCTCTCTCTCAGTTCCTTTCCTCTCCCACTCGGAACTGAAGCAAGGACAGTGAAGGGAACATTTTCTTGTCATCCAAGAACTCCATTAAGGTAAGGGGGGTATATTCTCGGGTATTCTGGGAAAATCTGAGTGAAAGGAAAGGGTTAAGGTACCTTGGGTCCTCACCTTTCCAGGACAGATTCGGAGTTGTGTGATTTTAAATGTCTTAATTGTTATATATTTATATTTGTATATATATATCGTTATGAACATGTTTAATTAACTGCGTTGCTTATTATTGACCATGAGGATTCAGTGAATATGTTTAAATTGACTGTATTGATTAATATTAATGAGTAAGTGAATATGTTTGATGCTGGATTGTGAAAATATTAAATATCATGGGTATTATGTGAATTCCAGTGGAGTTACAAACAGACGTCGGATTCTATGATAATAAGCTCGGTATTGTACAAACCAACCAGATCATTCAAGAATACACAAATTCACTTAGATATTTACATCAATCCGACCAGTTTTATATCAACCCGATCGGTTACCTGAAAAATGCAAATACCTTGTTTAAACTTTCAAACAGAAACATATTTCACTCGGTAAACACCTTAATTTCACTCAGAAAACTTCATCAGTGTGATTCTACTCGGATTTATAATCATTTCACGCATAAAACCCCTTTTCAGTCAAAATTTACTCAGGAAATAATTATTTCACCCAGAAAACTCTTTCTTTATCATATTTCACTCGGAAAACATTTTTAACTCCATTAGAAAAACTCCTTCAGTCTGATTTCACTCGGATTCATAATTATTTTACTTAGGAAATCCTCTCATCCTGATTTTACTAGAAATCCTGCTTATTTCACTCGGAAGCTTATTTATTGCACTCGGTATTAAACCTATTTTACTCAGAAAGCTTGATTATTAACATTTTCACTCGAAAATAACTTGTTTTTACTCGAAAAACTCATTTTCACTCGGTACTTAGCTTATTTCACTCGGAAAACTTGGTTTTAACGCTTTTCACTTGGATTTTTCATTCGAAAACTATTCCTTAATCCTTTTTGAATTATTAAGATATTATAATTATCATTATTGGTCTTTTTCCTTTTATTATTAATATTATTCGTATTATTATTGTTATTCTTATTATTATAATTAGTATTGTTGTTATAGATATCCTTAATGTTTTAATTATAAGTGATTAAATAAGGATTATATTATTTTACTCTTTATACAAAGTATAATTTCAACTAAGAAATAACCGATATATTTTACGAATGAGATAATGCAATGTCTTGCAACATCTGAATGGTTGATGGGATTCAAGAGCTTATGAATAAATACGGTGAGACTGGAATCACATAAATACCCAATAATCAATGATAAAAATAATGCATTTTGCATCATGAAAATATTTTTGAAGAAGAAAAACTAGAGCATACACCTGGTACGCTGGAGGACATTCACGTTCGATCTCAGTAGAAGAATCTTAGGAGTACAACTGGAACGGCAACCCAATGGCATCAGAGTCGCGCCTGATAGCCGGGTGAGACGATGCAATTCTGGTGTACTTTGACTAAATGACGGGATGTATCTATGATCGTGTAGAACCAAGTCCCAAGATGAAATGATATATATATTGATGAGAACCTATGAGTTCATTCGTACCCTATGATAATGAATGGGGGACTTGGTGAGCTCCGATCGCTCTAGAATGGAAACGTTGTGCCCAAGAGGCAACTTGAGTAGGATGAATTCCAAAGAATGAAAGGATGATGATGATGGATTGATTTATTGGGCCCACATGCATCATACGACTTAATTAAGATAAATCATAATAAACCCTACTCATGCATTTCATGACAACATGCTTGATTATTATAATTGTGAATATGCTAATTGTATGATTTATGTGATATTATCTGTTGACTGGATTATGTCCGCACCGGGTGATCTTCAGGGTCTTGGGTTATACTCACCCTTACTGTTGAATATTTTTAGAGGAATTAGGAAATCAAGAACCCGAGTATGAAGAACAGAAATATGCTAAACCAAATGAGAGCGCTCCGTAAATAGAATATAAGTAGTTGAATATTTATGGATGACTGTATAATATTTAAGGGTGCCTGCGTGCCCCATTCTGTTAAGAGTACAATTACTTACAGTTTGTGAATGACTATGTGATTATCTACTATTTGCTTCCACTGATCTGCCATCTCTTTATTTAAAAAAAATAATAAAAAAATATTCATTTTTTTCCAAAAACTTGTGACCTCTTAGTTAAATAGGATGAACCTACAGAAGGGTTTGTCTTATCTAACCGAGGGTGTTACAGGGACAGTGGAGAGGAGGACGGTGTTTGTGGTTTTTAAGAAAGGACGGTTGAGAGGTGGACGGTGTGGAGAAGGAAGGAGGACGGTGGAGTGATGAGGACGGTGTTTGTGGTTTTAAAGAGGGAGGACGGTTGAGAGGTGGACGGTGTGGAGAAGGAAAGAGGACGTTATGGACTGAGGAGGAAAGGACGGTGTGTCTGGATTGAGGACACTATGGTGAGGGGGGCGGTGTAAGGTGTGGAGAGGGAGAAGACAGTGAAGAGGAGGAGGGAGGACGGACAGGAGTTTAAGACTGTTTCTTCTCTTGAAAGCTTCAGGATTCTCTCTGTAATGAAGGCTTTTTTTCAGGATCTCTCTCAAATGAATTCTTCCAGGGATCCTTTTCTCCTCCTTCGTTTGAAGTATTTATAGAACATTTCAGGAGCATGTTGATTGCCTGAACAGCCCTGAGACAGCCTGGCTACCAATTGGTGAGGATTTTTTATTATTTCCTCTTTGTCTTGTTACCAGCCGCCCCTTGAAATTAGCAAATCATCTTGGACAGCATGTTGGAAACAGCCTGGATCTTGACAAAGGAGGCTGGTGGGAATTCTTTATCATTTTCTTCCTTCGTCTGGTAGTGAGCCACCTCCCATAATTCAAGGATCAACTTGGATAGTGGAAATCCAAATCAGCATAGTGGAAATTCGAGAGAGGATGGCTCGGATTAGCCTCTCAGTCGATATTCATCCACAGTGGGAGTCAATTCCGAGAGGAATGAATGTTCTCCCATAGAAAACCGAATGGGAATCGATCTTCAAGTATAAAAGAACTGAGTGGGAATCTTTCTATAATAGACCGAGTGGGGATCAATTTGAGAGGAACGAATGCTCTCCTATAGTCCGAGTGAAAATTAATCTTTTCCTACAACAGACCGAGTGTGAATCTTTCTATTACAGACCGAGTGAGAATCCTTCTGAGAGGAATGAATGCTTTCCTATAGAAGACCAAGTGGAAGCTTTGCTCGGTGTTGCTTTGTTGGACGGTGTAGTTGCTGTGAGGAGCTGGACGAGCAAAGCAATTCTGATTGCAACACTCAATCAGAAACGAGTGAAAAGTGACTCGGAATGGACTGAAGAGGACTCGGTGCTAACTGAAGAGAGGCTCATTCGGTATCCACCCATAGGGAGTCAATCCGAATGGAATCAATGGTGTTTATACACAAAAGACCAAGTGGAATCACTCTGCTCATATAAAAGACCGAGTGGTAATCAATCCAAGAAGAATAACTACTCTCATATAGAAGGTCGAGTGACAGCTGGAATTCACAGGTCGGATCTGACCTCTGTCACTCGGTGTGGGATTGAATTCGCAGCTTATTGACTCGGAAATGATTTTCTGAGAAGCATTACTCAGGACTTTTGTTGCTTTCACTCAGTGGCATTTCTGTTTAAAGTATTAACTCAGTCACTCTGCTTGATTCAGTCAGGAGCGTCTAGAAGTCCTTTTTTAATTGACTCAATCGGAACTTAAAAATTGATGCAATCATGGAGTAAATTTCACTCGGAAACACATGATTCGAATTACTCAGAAAAACCTTGGTCGGATACATGGTTTAGACTGATTCATCAAGCTTGGTCTTCACTCAGAGTTGTTTCAATTGTGCATCAACTCACTCGGATGCATTTGCTCGGGAGTCTTCTTCAAAATGGTTTCACTCAGAAATTTAAGAGAATCTGGCCGAGAGAAATTCTTCACAAGTCCGAGCCTTGCTTTGCTTGGAAATACAGCTTTCTTCTCTAACTCACTCAGAGTCGGCCTCATGCTCCAATCAGAATTTAAAACTCAGCTTCAACAATCCTTCCCATTCGGGTGTGTTCATTCAGGACTCGGGCTCGGAATGGTTTCAATCAGTATCGCCTAAAATGTTTCACCCCGCTTCTGGAAATGAACCACTCGGAGAGACCTTGCTCGCATTTGCTTGGTAGTAATTCAGTTGATCTTTTCCTAACTTTGCTCCTAAATCTTCATTCGGAAATCCGACTGGGTTCTCACTCGGAATTGCCTTCAGTCATCAATCGTTCCTTCCATTTGAAAATCTGACCATTTTACTTACTTTCCAATCAGAAATGGCTTTCACTCGGCAGTCAGCTGTTCTGATGCACTCACTTGTTCTTACTTTCCAATCAGGAATGGAATTTAACAATATGACCACTCGGATGTATTCACTCGGATACCGATCCATTATTTCAATCGGAATGGCTTCACCCGTCAACAACAGTTTAGACTCAGCTTTATTTTCCAATCAGGATTCGGAACTCAACTCAACAATTCTTCAGGTGCATTCACTCGGAGACCGATCCATCATTTCAATCGGAATTTGGATTGACAATACGACCACTCGGATGCATTCACTCGGAGACCGATCCATAATTTCAATCGGCATTTTGGCAATCAACCCTTAGGATTCACTCGGAGCCGGCCTTGTTTTCACTCAGAAAGGTTTCAGTCGACAGTCAGCCCTTCAGATGCATTCGCTCGGAAACCGACCTTGCTCACTCGGAATAGCTTCAATTGTCAGTCACCTCTTCGGATTTGCTCATTCAGGAGTCAGACTTTGGAATGGTTCTACTCGTCAATCAATCCCTCAGATATATTCACTCGGAGCCAGCTTGAAAACATTCCCCACACTTGAAGCTTTACTCAAAAATGCTTTCTTGGAGACATACTACTCGGCCATGTCTCACTCGGATGTCCCTTACTCGGAAATGATCATTCCGAGTCCTTTCATTCAGAAATGATCATTTCCGAGTCAGTTTTTTTTTCACTTTTGAAAACTCCCCATTCTTGGTGAAAATTGACCAGACTGAAATAAGTGTTCACAGCTAGCAAACAAGTGAAGATAAAAAGTTCGTATCTTTTCCTCAAGCTCCCATGTAGCGTCTCCTTCGTCTAATTAACTCCATATTACCTTTACCAAAGGTACCTCTTTTCATCTAAGCTGCTTTAGACGACTGTCTGCAATCTTCACTGGCACTGCTTTATAGGTAAGGTTTTCTTTAAGAACAAATTGGTCAGGTCTCAGAATATGGTCAGAGTAGGGCCCATATTTTCAAAATTGTGAGACATGGAAAACATTATGGATGTTAGACAACCTAGGAGGTAGTGCTATACGATAAGCATTTGATCCAACTTTTTCAAGAACCTAATACGGTCCAACATACTTAGGGTTCAACTTCTTAGTCTTCAATGCTCTTCCTACTCCTATCACTGGGGTGACTCGTAGAAAAACATGATCTTCCTCTTCAAACTTGAGTGGCTTTTGATGTTTGTCGTAGTAGCTTTTCTGAAGATCTTGGGAAGTCTTTATCGCTTCTTGAATTTCTTTGATTTGTTTCATGGTTTTTTGGATAACCTTTGGTCTAATCATAGTCTTCTCTTCTATCTCAAACCAACACGAGAGAGTGTAACACTTCTTTCCATACAAAGCCTCATACGGTGCCATTCTAATGCTAACGTGGTAACTGTTATTTTAGTTGAATTCCATAAATGGCATATACTCCTGCCAACTCCCACCATGCTTTAATATACACATCCGTAGAAGATCATCAAAGGTTCTGATAGTGCGCTCAGATTGACTGTTAGTCTAAGGATAATATGCTAAACTTAGCTTCAACCGAATTCCTATGCTCATTGTAGGCTCTCCCAGAAATGCGACATGAAACAAAGATCTCAATCGGACACGATCGCAGATGGTACACCATACAATCTGACTATTTCTCTAATGTAGATCTATGTGAGCTTTTCTAAAGATTACTTCATATTGATCGTAATAAAGTGCGCAGTCTTTGTAGGTTGATCCATAACTATCCAAATCGCATCACATCCCATCAAGGTCTTTGGAAAACTAGACACAAAGTCCATAGCAATCTCGTCCTATTTCCATTCTAGAATTTCTAAAGGGTGAAGGGTTCTGTACGGTCATTGCTGCTCAGCCTTTACTTTCTGACAAGTCAAACACTTAGCCACATACTCAGCGATGTCCATTTTTATTCCTTGCCACCAGAATACCTTCTTTAAATCTTGATACATCTTTGTTGATCCTGGGTGCACACTATACTTGCTTTTATGAGCTTCCTTTAGGATAGATCTTCTTAACTCAGTATCCTCAGGCACACACAACCTTCCACGATACTCAATCACTCCTTATTCATCTTGCACAAACTCTTCTATCTTTTCCTTCTCAATCTGCCTCTGCAAGGCTTTATCTGTCTATTGGGCTTTCTTTACTTGATTTAGAAATTCATTGGAGACCCTTAACATTCCTACCATCAAGCTTCTTGTCCTAGGTGTTACGGCAAGATTCAAAGCTTAGAACTGCTATACTAACTCCAACTCCTTGGCCATCATGTAGGACAAGTGCAACGCTTTCCTACTGAGAGCATCGGTCACTATGTTTGCTTTTCTAGGATAATAATAAAGCTTGAAGTCATAGTCTTTAATGAACTTCATCCATTGTCGTTGCCTCATGTTGAGCTCCTTTTGGTCAAAGAGATACTTTAGACTCTTGTGGTCGTTGAAGACCTCAAATTTAGTCTTGAACAGATAGTGTCTCTAGATCTTCAAAGCAAAAACAACTACAGCTAACTTTAGATCATGCGTCGTATAATTTACTTAATGAGTTCTCAATTGATGCAGTGCATAGGCCATAACTTTTCCTTCTTACATCAAAATGTATCCTAACCCTTGTCCAGATACATTACAATACACCTCATACAACTTAGTAGGATCAGGCAAAATTAAGACTGGTGTGCTAGTCATCCTTTTTTTAAGCTCTAGAAAACTACTTTCATATTTATCACTCCACAAGAAAGGTTAGTCCATACGAGTCAGCTTGGTCAACGGTGAAACTATCCGAGAGAAATTCTCGATGAACCTGTGATAGTAACCGGTGAGACCTAAGAAACTACGAATCTCTGCCATACTCTTTGGTCTTTTCCACTACATCACTACTTCAATCTTGGTGGGATCCATTGTTGTACCTTCTTTTGAGATGACATGTCCCGAAAATTACACTTCTCATAACCAAAACTCACACTTGGACACCTTTACGTATAACGTTCTCACACATAGCGTATTCAGCACAATCTTGATATGCTCTTCATGTTCCTTATCATTCTTAGAGTACACTAAAATATTGTCAATAAACATAACTATGAACTCTTCGAGATACAGATGGAAGATACAGTTCATATAATCCATGAAAATAGTAGATGCATAAGTGACTCCAAAAGGCATGACAAGATACTCATAATGACCGTAGCGAGTTTGAAATGTTGTCTTGAGAATATTTTTTTTCTTTACTCATATCTGATGATACCCTGATCTTAAGTTGATCTTAGAGAAGATGACTTCTCCTCACAACTGATCCATTAAATCATTGATTCATGGAAGAGGATACTGATTCTTGACCGTAACCTTGTTTAGCTGACGGTGGTCCATACACAGTCGCATGTTGCTATCCTTTTTCTTTACCAACAACACTGGTGCTCCCCACAGTGAAACATTTGTTCAAATCATTCCCTTCTCTAAAAGCTCTTTGATTTGTTTCTTAAGCTCCTCCAGTTCCTTTGGTGACATTCGTTATGGAGCGGTGGATATCGGTCCTATACGGGGTAGGATCTCGATACTAAATTTTATGTCTCTCTCTCTCAGGCGGTATCCCAAGTATATCTTTTAGGAAACTCTTGAACAACTAGAAGTTGTTCAAGCTTTGACTCCTTTTCATACTTGGTGTTAGTAAGAACTATATACACTCGCGTTCCTGATTGGAACAAAGTTACCTCTTGATTAGCATTAACAGACTCAAGTTCCCTGAGCTAGGAAAGCTTAGATGATAGAATTCCAAAGGATATAGACTTACTATAAGAGTCAATCAGAATACAATTGGAAGCAAGCCAATCCATTCCCATAATAACATCCAAATCAATCAGAGGCAAACAGATCAGGTTGACCTGATAGGACCTCCCACCAATGGTGATAGGGCATTTCATACACACAGTAGAAGAATAGATAAGTTCATTAGTAGCAGTGACAACAATCATTTTACTAGATAGGGAAGTCAAAGACAAGTTTAGATGCTTCACACATTTCTCATATATAAATAAATGAGTGGCTCTAGAATCATACAGCACATTCAGAAGTACTTCACCTATAAAGTATGTACCTTACACCAGATTATTTTCTTGTGGAAACCCTGTTTAATTCATTGTGAAGACTCTAGCATTTCCTCTACCTCTACCTATCGTAGCGTTCCTCGGTCTTTGTTAAACATTACCGCCATCTTGACGATTCATATTCACCACCCTTAGATTATTAACTAATGCACTAGCAGCTGGTCCTCTAGTTCCATGACCTACAGGGCGTCCTACCTGGCCTTTAGTCTCTTCCTTCAGATTGTTCAAGTCCTTCCTAGGACAACGGAAGCTTTTATGCCTAACCTTTCCACAACTAATTCAAGTCAAAGCTTTCTTGGGACAATCTTAGCAAAATATGGTCCCCTATAGTCAAAACATCTCACAGAGGTTTATCACTTTGAGTCCTCATAAATCCATTGTGATGGTTTAGAGAATAGACTTAAAAGTAAGGGTTGAATAAGTCTGTTCACTTCTTGAAACTGAATTCTTCTTTTAGATGAATTAACCTTTTGCACAACGGATTAGGCAATTAGAATTTTGTAACTAAGGGGAATAAGTGTGAATACATCAGACTCTTATGAGAGTAAGGATAGAAAGAGCACACAAGAGATTTATATCAGTTTACTTCCAACACAGAAGCTACATCCAGTACCTTCAGACTTGAAGGGTTTTTCACTATGTAAAGTTGTAACATCTCAATTTAAAAATTAATTACCGAATGAGATTAAGCCACGAAACTAAAAAATAATTGCACAAAGTATGAATTTCTTATTAGTTAATTTTAAACTTAAGAATTTGATTAATGACTAATTAATTATGATTTGTGTGTGTATGTCCCACGTGTGGAAGCTGCTGCTTCATGTTTTCCCACCCCACTTCCTTCGTTCTTTGGTGCATATATATTTGGGAGCCCACTATTGTTGTTCATTCTAATTCCTCTTCCTCTACTTCTCCTCTCTTCGTTCCCTTTTCTTCTTCTTCTTCATTCTTCTTCTCCTCTGTTCTCTATTCTGTAAGCTCGCGACGACGGTGTTATAGAGGATTTGGAGTTTCCTTCAGTTGGTGAAGGGCGATCGTCGAAATAGGCGGAGAACAGCTTCCTGTCCTCGAGCCGATTACAGAGTACAACTGTGTTTGGGGGGGACTGAACGAGTGAGAATACTGAACGAAGCAAACAGAGCATCAGACCAAACATCAGGAAACAGAAGAGCTTCTCGAGTCCCTTCAGTAGGTAGGGGGCGCTTGCATGTTAAATGCATGGTTTATGGACGGTACCGGATGAACGTGTTGCCTTACGTGTGTACGAATGTGTTTATGATGACTGTGTGTAATGCATGATCGTAATTCTTGGATACCATATGTGTGATAGTAGAGTCTTGTTAATAGTATACATTTATATGCATGTGTTCAAAGTTATTGTGTTGGGTTCTGATAGTCATTTACACATAAACGCGTGTGATGTATGTTCCTATTATTGTTAATCCGAGAGGATATGTATGTGTGGTGTTGGTTGATTTCATCTGGGATGTCATAAACATGAACTATTTGATTGCTGTGTATGCTGGTACGATTAACGAGTGAATGTAGGAACTATGTTGGATCAGTTATGACTCTAATAGTTACGAGGAATGTGTCGGATAATCGAGGATGCTCGCTGATAAAACACATAAGCTGTGTGTATAGGAATGGGGTGACCTGTGGAAGGTCAGGAACCCCAAGGAAATGATCTCCAGCTACGGACCCTTGGCTAGATCCTGTGAGAGCTCATGGTAGCCGAGGGAGCTAGAGTTAAGTCTTGAGACGTCAATGGGAGGCCGGTACCACGCGGGAAGGGCTAATGGATGAGAGGCCAGTAAGGGGAACCTATAACTGAAAATCATTGACTAAGTCAGATCCGCAGGCATGCATGTAGATGCAACGTTAATTAGAATAGTACGATTTGTATGAATCGGGAGTGATATGAATGAATTCCGAATGGGTTGATGCATGCTTGTATGAATGAAAATAAGCTTCATGTAATATGTATGTGAGTGTATGTTATTGAAGATATCATAGTTTGCATGGCTTTAATCTAAATTGAGTGCAACCCGAGTGAACATGTGTGTGTGTATTGATGCTGATGCCGAGTCACTAACTGTCATTTTATATGTAAGAGCTCACCCCTACTGTGGCTATTTTTCAATGAACATCGCACGAGATGGCGAATGATGGGAAGCTACATGCCGTGTGAAGCGTTTATGTACTGTGGAATTATATGTGTATATGTATATACTGTATATAAGGTTCAGTCGTAGCCTTGGCCGGCTCACATTTTGGTCCTTGTTTAATTATAATTGAACTAAACACTTTTCGGGTGAAGAATATGACAATGTGCATGTAAACGTTTATATATATACTTTATACTGTATCTTCATCCTATGCTGTGTATGAATGCTTGGGTAGTGTACATTGTTCAATGGGTTATGGAGCGAAAGGTTTCCCTTGATACAATTTTCTGACTAAGAGTGTTTTGGTGATTCCGAGTGGAAATCACCCGAGTGAATGTTCCCTGATGATTAAATTGGTAATGCGAATTCGGGTAAGTCTGCTGTAGTAAACTTATTAGAGAGAGAGTATGATCTAGATATTAGGGAGTAGATTTCATTCTTACAAGGTTCTTTACATGTAGAGGAATTTTTCTGTACTCCGAGAGGCGGGAAATTAGAGTATTTCTGAGTGAGTGAAGTTATACGATTCTTAAGTAGAATCTGACTTGGTGAGAAAGCCTAGTGTGATGTAGACTACATTTCTGAGAGATGGGTATGGAAAACATTTCCGAGTGAAGGGATTGAAGGAGTCAACTTCCGAGTGAGTCTTAGTTGTGAATTCCCAATAATAAAATGGGCGTGAGTGTGAGAATACACAAGGGAGTCGTGAAAATAAGACATTTCTGAGTAAACTTAGATTCTGATTCTGAGTGAAGGGAAATCTGAGTGGAGTTACTCGCCTCAGTGACTAAGTGTCCGCTCCAGCAAGTAGGCAAGGAAAGGAAAGTCCTTAGTTGGTTTCGCTTACGCGAATGGTGTTTCACCCGAGCGAGTTAGGCCGTCTCGCCCAAGCGTGCTGGATCTCGCTTGAGTGAGTGTACGCTATTTTTGGCCTTCGCTTGAGCGCTTCTGTGACTTCCGCTGTATGCCTTATGGTCGGTTTTTATTTTTCCCTTGCCTTCCTTTGCCTTCTTCTACTGGACCCGGTTCCATTGGTATTATTTTGGGAAAAATTTCCCCTGTTTTGGGTTTTATTTTTTTTTATTAAATTAGGGTGTTTCAAAAGTTGTCCTTTTTACATAAGCTGTACAGACCGTTCCCTTGAGTATTATTGAGTCCAACCACTCCTGGATTAAACACACCACATGCTTCCAAATATTCTTAACACCAGTCACTCCTGGCTCAAATTGAGTATTCTTTTGCAGCACCCATTCCTAGGGCAGACCCAAGTATTCTTTCATAAGCCACTCTTGGCTCAAACCCAAGTATTCTTTCTGAAGCCTCTTTAGGCCAACACTATTTCCCAACAGATCTAATAAACCTGTTTTTATAAAGATTTGGAAGAATTAACACAATAAGATTAACAAGCCTTTGACTTAGCTGAGCAAAGTGAGGATTCTATATTACAGACTTGTACAGATAAGAAAGGCTTATTTTACAGAGGACTTAGTACATGTAAATGTATAAGTGAAGTAAGATACATACTAAGTCTGAAAGCTAGTCAGAGATAATGTGCTCACTGAGAGTTGTACGAGTTGATTGCATGACTCTAACTTAGATTGTTATGGCTTTTGAAATAGGAATGAGATGCACATAGCAAGCTTTCTTTTTCTGCAATAATAATTCTTAGATCTCTTTTTCTTTTCTATGAGTCTTTCCCATTTCTGACTATGTTCCTATCTCTCTTCTTTTTTTCTCTTACACCCTCCCTCTATTCTCTTTTTACTTATTAATTCTCACTTGTCTATTCTGAGTAAGAGAAGAATTCCTATTTATAGGATTTTCCTTGAGTTATGCACTAAGGAAGGAGATAGTTGTTGAAGAGCCATTGAGAGAGAATACAGTCATTGAAAGGTGTCTTGCACAAAGGACCAGGGCCCTTGGTCAGAGAGAGTCATTCTGCACATGAGGCATAAGGTAGAGAGCTTTCGAGACTTCTGCATATAGAGACAGAGTAGGATAGTATAAATTTTACCCAGATTGAAAGTTCCCATTCAGAGGTTCTCTAAAATGATAAGGTATGGTGAAATTAGATGCTTTAGGATGGATCTTGATTTGCCTTGCTTCGATACTTTCTTTGTCGTAAGTATCTTTTTTTATGCTTTGATGGAAACTGCTTTAAAGAGACAGCATATTGAGAACCAGACTCGTACATGGAAGACTTTTAAAATGATTCTGGTTCTGGTGATTCATAAGGTGTTGATAATAAGACTCATGAATTAAAAGCAAATTTGTTTAGACTTTTGCTTGATATATCTTGGGGCAGTTATAGCTTGAAGATGTATAGAGACACGTTATAGAATAGCTTCATTTTGAGGAGATAAACTCTTACACAGATTGTTATATAAAGCATGGCTCAATAAGTTTGGGTCTAGTATAAATCCAGATGTGATGTACTTCACTTTGGATCACATTCCTAGTTTTCTTTTCTTCAATTGATGCTTTTTTTCCTTGATTTGAAGAGTCTCTTCATCAAGTTACCATTGACTAAATTTTTAGTTGTCCTATCAGGCTTTTAACTACAAGACTCCCCCTTTGTTTTATAATCCAAGCTTCTTTTAATTCCTGAAACACTTAGACAAACTTTCTGATGTTAACAAAATACGACTTGATTTGAATTAAAAGATGCAATGTTAGTTATCAATAAATCTAAGATTTCTTTTAGTCTTCTTGACTCTAACAAATTGTGTCTACTAAGATTTGGTCGAGATAGGGCTTCCCTAGCCCAAAGTCTCTCTGTGGTCACTTGTCAAACATACGTCTTTCTAGCTGCATAGATGTATGCTCACAGATACGACACCAATCTACCAAAGCAATAAACTAAGTGATTTGTTGACAGTAGATCACCTGACGAATGTCCTAGCGTAATTTTCCCTCAAACTTGGCACATTGAGAAGCCTCACTCATCTGGGTATAATAGGGTCAACACCTCGCCACCTCATCAAACTTCGTCGTGTACTCTCCCACTGTCATGAGCCCTTGTTTTAGATTGTAGAACTCTTGCTCTTTCTGCCTCCTGATATCTTCAAGAAAATACTTGGCTAAAAATTCAGTCTTGAACCTTTCCCAAGTGACCCCAGCCCCATCAGCAATTATCCTCACTTTCACATGGATCCACCAATGCTCGGCGTCCCGACTAGCATGAAAATAGCATAAGTTACCTTGTCATTATTCTTATATCACATGGTTGTGAAGATCTTCTCCATTTGTTCAATCCATAATTGAGCTCCCTCGGGGTTAAAACCTCCCTTAAATTGTGCAGGGTTGTTCTTCTAGAAGTTAATAAGTCCTTTATCGTGCCTCAGCAAAGCGTAGGGAGCATTAGCCCCTTAATGTTCCATAACTTCTACCATTCTATCTAATAGGGCATTCAACATTGCATCGTTCCAGCATGCCATGACACTTAAAAGAAAGGTAATTTTAACATAAGGTTCACGAGCCTTCCGCATTGAAAGACTCCACACATATGAACAAGCAATCAAGTCCTACTACATGAGTACTAGACTCGTAAATAACTCTTTTGAGTATGAGGGAACCTTGTCGGTCCACACCCCAAGCTTGAAGAATCGACCATGCTCTACTACCACTAAACTTGTGACACCCTCGATTAACTAGGAAAGATTTGATAGTTGTTTAATTTCCATTGTTTTAGTGGTGTTTTGTTTAGGTTTTCTAGGTTGTTTGTGTTGTTTTTCTCCTTAATTCTAAGTGTTTTCATTCATTTCGCATTTGTTACTCGGGTGTTTCAAGTTTTGCATGAATAGCTTGGTTACAAGTGTATAAATTCAAAAACAAAGAAGCATTCGAGGAAGCATTGGATGCATAGAAAGGAGTCAAGCCACTAAGAGCTCAAAAATAAAGCCTTATGCACCTTCAAAAGCATGGTAGAGAAAGGATCTACCAAGATGGACATCCCAGGGCCTCAAAATAATGAGAAAAGCATAAAAAAAATGAAGTCCAGAAAAACCCACTAGTGGGTTTTGCCACTGGCCGTGGACCTCTCTGGAGTAGGAGAATTGAGCCATAAAAAAACCCATTGCCAGTGGATTTTTCCCACTGGCCGTGTGTGTTGCTGTTGGAAACCCACTGCCAATGGGTTTTTTTCACTGCCAGTGGGTTTTTGCACCTTTTGCACTTGCCCTGATTTTTTGAGCAGTTTCTGAATAGAAAAGGGCAGTTTTTGAAAGGAAAAAATAGATAGAGACATTGGAGGGACTTTTTGGAAGAAAAAAAGAGAGCTGTGCAAAGGATTTTCGAAGGGGATCAAGGCCAGAAATATGGAAGGACATCAATTTTACAGATTTAGGGATGAAGATTTTGGGAGATTTAGTGAGAACTCATCTTGTATTTATTGAATCCCTAGCTTCATCTTTGAATTTTCTTCTATGTTTGGTTTAATTTCTTTGTATTATGGCATTGTGATTGTTGTTTCCATGGCACATTAAACATTACTCTTGGGAATTAAGGTGTAGCATTTATATGAACCATATTAAATGTTCTTCGTTCTTGATTATTGAATTATGTATTCTTATTCGGTTTTGTGAGTTCCTAATGCTTCCATTAAGCTTAGAGATAAGTGTGGATGATTATAAACGGTATGGGTAATCGAAAGATTGGCGTATAGTTTGAATTACACAAAATCAAACCTAGGGATTTGGGTTACGAAAGTAAACGAGACTCTTTGAGGGATATTCGAGTTTTTATAAAGCGTAAGGGATTTAATTAGTAAATTGAACGTGGTTCTTCAATAATTAGGTACGTTATTGAGGTTTTGAGACAAAGTCATTAATCAATTTAGGAAAACTCGCCTTAAGAAACCGGATTTAATAATTTAGAAATTGAATTGCATTAAATGTTGGCACCCACATTCATGTGAACCTTTATCTCCCAAGAAGTTAATCTCTGTTGTTTCCAAGTAAATCTTTTCATTATCATTGCCTAGTGTTTTCTGTTTATGTCATTTAGTTTTGCATTATAAATTTCTGAATCAACAAATGATTTGTCTAGATAATCAAAGTGCTATAAACCGGTAATTAGGAACAATCCCTGTGGGACGATATTTTTATTACTACGATACCCCATGCGCTTACAGTAGGCTATCAAGATTCCCGCACTGGGGCGTCCTACTTAATTAAGAAGTCACTAGTTACTTAGAAAAAGCATAAGTTTTTTTGTTTGGTAATCATCAACACGTAGTTCAAAATAAACATAATAATAACGTAGAGCAATTCTTTAGAACAATAGTGTACTCAAAAGATACGGGGCTTACAGGCTCCCAATAAAAGGACTACATAACAACATAATTCATAATTAGAATGTCAGGACCTACAACAGTGTCGATGTAAAAAGGTAAACACTAATACTCTACGCCTACGGCTCAATGTCCACTACTGCAGATAGTCTAGGTCCTGTTCATACTCGCCTTGTCCCTCAGCTGATGATCACAAGAAAAGGAAAACAAACACACAACACTAGAGGGGTGAGTAAAAGCTCTCAACCCACATGTTTTTCATGCAAGGGTAGCCAAAAACATTAAATATACATATATCAAAGAAAGCAAAGATTTCATACAACACCTACCAGCATAACAACATAGTAATCAAGGATATACTATTAATCATAGAAGTAACATAATTCATAGAGTTGGCCACACAACTATGGTATGTTATGCATGTGTTAGATTCATTATAAATTATTTTGATTAAATACCAGTATGCAATGAGGCCCAACTACCTAACTAGAGCGACCGGAGCTCGCCTCATTCTAATTTTCACAAATGGGTAAGGAAACATAGCTTTATCATCAACAATGGCCAATCACATCTCAGCAGAATGGGCAATCCACGGTCCCAATAATACTCGATCTGAGTTGAAGTATAACAAGTTTGCCACGGGCTGTCCGGTCTCAGGTGCAACTCCGAGCCATTGATATACTCCTGAGATATACTCCGAGCCATTGATATACCCAGATATACTCCGAGCCATTGATATACCCAGGTATACTCCTGAGACCACCCGTAGGGTCGGAACATTATTGTTCTCCAGTTTAGCCATCAATGTATGCTCTACGGGATCACTCTATCATCCCTCCACATACTTTATATGCAATATATGATCTACGCATTTTATCATAAGAGTGCCCGAGTGTTAGACAGAACCTGCCTATCTGATATACTGGTCCTTAAAGTGATTCAAATCGGTCGTCACGAATCTTTTTAACAAGTAAAATTTATGTACCTAAGCCTCAAGTACTACCTAATAATTCCTTTTATGAGTACTAAGGTTAGGTCTTTAAATATGCCTCTATATAGGAAAAGTTTTCCAAGTCTTAAGCACGTAAATATTTCTAAGTCTTTTTAAAGAAGTATTGCAAAATATCTATTTGCTTAATAATACTATGAAGTAAATCTCTAACTTTTTCCTTTAATTCTACTTCTAAAATTAAGCTTTAAATTGAAAGTCTTAAATTTTCTTTAAAGAAGGTACATGTAAAAATATCCACTATCTTGAGCCATTTAACGATATCGTCCTGTTGTATTGACTTACGACGGAACTTAATTTATTGGCCTTTAATTTTAGAATCATTAAAACTTCTAGTTAAAATGTCTTGATATTGCTAAATATCCTTCTAAACTTTATTAAAGAAAATAATTTTCTTCAAGCCAATAAAATTTCTATTTCTTGTCGTTTTGTCAAAAACTTCATTTTTTGTCATATTTCGTCTAGAAAACTCCAATTTGAGTATTCCAAAGCCAAAAGTACTTAACTTTTAAATACTAACTAAATAAAATAAAAATTGAGACCAATCTGCCCAGAAAATAGATTTGCATGAAAATGCTCAAAATGCCATATTTCATCATTTTATCTTTTGTAAAAACCGCGTTTAAGGACAAGTATCGCGTGGGAATGTTTCCAACCAAATTTTCATTCAACTAGGTACTTATAATATTCATAAAACTCACATTATCCATCATAAAATTCATGCGCAAAACAGATTGCCCAATTTTCCTTTTTCACCCACGTAAACACGTTTTAACCGATTCTCACCACGTTCGCACCTACACTCGAGGCTCTTTTTTTAATTTTTCCTCAAAACATTACTTTATGCATATTTTCATCATTAATTTCAGAGTCACAAAATGCATAAGACAATAACTATACCACATCATTTTAAGAGCCATAATTATCACATATCTACAAGCCACTTTCACTAAATCAAGTACATAGAACGATTATCAAAAATGACATTTAATCACTTAAAATTTACAAAATTCTAGAATTACTACTCATGCTTATAAACTCATATTATCACCAAAAATTTAAGGATTTACCTTGCACACAATTCATATTTATTAAGTTGTCAAAAGTCAAAACTTCCAAGCAATATATTGAATTTATAACTATTACATCTAAGAACAAAACTTTCTAACAGCAACAATACCCATCATAATTACATCTAACAATCAGATTTTTAAGCATATTATTTTGCACAATTTTTAAGGAAAATGAGAACACATTATACGGCTACCAAGTTCAAGAAGAAAAATTCAATTTTTAGCTCATCTAACAACATGCATGCAATTTTTTGTAAGGTATTAACTATGTCCAGCTTAGGAATTAATTTTAGTTCATGAAAAAGGTTATGTTTTAATGCATAAATCTTGCACAAAATAAAGGGGTCAAGTCACGTTATTTTGGCCATAAGGAAATAAGGTTTTTGAAGTATTTTCAAATGGAATCACGGTGCATGAAACCTTTAAAAGACAACTCCTTTTTCTGTAGCAACAAAATGTTAGGAGGGTAGCACTTTCATGACTCAAAATTTTAACAAATTCCAGAGAAAATATAATATAAAGTCTAGCCATGGTGGTTCCCAAAAATGAAAATTAATTCAACAAGTTTTTAGCAATTTAGAGGGTTCAAAAGTTCAAGTTTGGGAGCAACACGAAGGTATGAATCTTAGGGTGTTTCATACTACACCATGCATGCAAAATCAAGGAGTAAAAAGTGAGTGTACTCCCTCTACCTTGATGATAGTCACGGCTAAGAATGGAGAAAACAATGATCAAACTTCTTGCTTCAAGATCACCATGAGTACAACACCAAGAGCAAGGAAATGACTTTTTAATGAGTTATAGGTGTGGGTATGAAAAGGCGAAAGTGAGGTGAAGTTGTTTTAGAAAAGTCAGAGGAATTTATGAAATGTTTAAGAGATGGTCATTTTCTTTGCATGCAGAACATAGGAAGCAACTTAGTGCTTAGGCTAACATGAATGATTATTGACGTGAGGTGAAAGAAGATAGGAGGAAGGGCTGATCTATTTTTGGTAACTTGAAAACATGAAAGTGTTTTAAGAAAGCAACTTTTTTTACATGTAACTTAGGGAACTCCTAGTGGTTCACGGCTAGCCTAGAAGGAGAAATAAGTAGCACATGCTTAAGGCATGTTTAATAGGTGTCTCTCCAGCAAGTCAGATTGCAAGACAAGGAATTAGTTTGGGGTTAACAAGTGTCTTCAAGTGGTGAGGGCTGATTGGGTCATGTTGCATGAAGGGGCTATGCTGGCAGGTCCTTGGGTCATCACCACACTTTCTTTTCAACTAGTACCATCCATTTAGCCATAGATTGTAATTATAGAGGTGATGTAAAGACAATAGATTCATTATTATCTTAAGGAGGTGATGAAATTTAGCAATAAAGAGGATATCATGGTGGCTTAAATAAAACTTGGTAGAGTTTTTGTTAAGAGATAAAAGAACTAGTGATCTATTAATTGGGTGAATAATAAACTAGAGAAAGAAAGCCCTTATGTAAGAGTCGTATGCTATGTTGAAAAGAAAATACTAGATGGTGATGTTTTACTCTATGTTTATAAGAAAGGAATCAAAGTGCGATGTGAGTTATGTGGTGGTTGTTTGATGATGAAGGATAAAGTGTTTAAGTGGTATTACATTATGTTGTTGAGGGTGATTATATTCAATGGTTGTGACTTGAAGTTTAGGGTGATTGGTGATTTCAAGATGGTGATTAAATTATGGTGTTTTAACTAGTTATGGGTTAAGGTATAGATTCAATTTAAGGTCTAGTTATGGCTAGGGTGAAAATATAGCTCAAGCTAGGTGGTCTAGTCTATTTAACTTAAATGAAGGTAGGTCAGGATATCGGATTAAGCTAGGTGGTCCACTGGCCCATTTTAACTTACCCAAAAAAGGTGGGTTAGGCTAGCTTGTCATGCCCAAACAATAAAATATATTTATCATTTAATATAATATCCTTTTTAGAAAATGTTTTGTCCCTTTTTATAAAACCATCTTTCAAATTCCTGTCATTATTTATTTTTACCAAAACACCCTTACTAATGGATAGAGTATTTGAAAATTCCATAAAATTTGAAATTTTAGTAAATTCAATTTCTATTAATTAAATTTCTATCATTGTTAAAATTATTTATTTGGATGAAGTAATTTAAATCTTTTTATTTTGAAAATCATTTATTTGGATTAAGTATTTAAATTTTTACGATTTAAACTTTTTTGTTGGTGGTGGTGTTAGTAGAAGTGATGGTGATAGTAGTGACAAGGGTAATGGTAGTCGTATAGATGGAACGGGTTATGGTGGTGGGGGTGGGGGTAGGGGTGGCAGTAGGGGCAGGGGTACTGCAACAATGGAGTTATGGATGCTAAGGTAGTGGCAACAGTAGGAGTGATAGTGGTATTAGTGACGACAATAGGATGGTGTTAGCAACAATAATGGCGACAATAGTGGTATACATGTGTAGATAGGGGTGGTGGTGGTGATGACAATGATGGTGGCAGTGGCAGGGGTGGGTATAGTGCCGACAATGTTGATGAAAACTTTAGTCGTGAAGGTGGAGACAATAGTGATGGTAACAATGGCGATGTGGCGCTAGTGGGAACGATGTCATAATGGCTTGGGTGGGTTGGTGGTGGTGGTGATGATGATGGTGATGGAAGTGGTGACGACTAGCCGGTGCTGGTGATAGGGGTGGTCTAGTGTTGGTGACAGTCGTGTAGTGGCAACCATGGTAAAGATGGTGGGGATGATGGTGATAGTGGCGATGGTGGTGGTATTAGAGGAAGTGGTGGTGATAATGGTGGAGATAAAGGGTGCTATGGCGGTAGTAGTGATGTTAGGGGTGACATGGTGGTAGTAGTGTTGGTGGCTGCAACGATGGCGATGGTGGGGTAACGATGGTGGAAGAGGGAATTTATATTTCTCTCTTTTTTGTAAAATTTTAAATTCTTCTATTTTAGTTATGTTAGAATTCCTGTAAAAATGTATGAGTTTTAAAATTACTAGGATTTTAACATCCAAACAATATATTCAAATTCTTAGTATTTGAAATCCTTTGTTAAAATGAATTCCTCTATTAAATTTCTTAATTCAAACATAAGGTAAGGATAAATTTGGAAAATTACTATAAATTTCACACAACTTTAATGATTTTTACAAAATTAACCAACTTTCTTAATATGTGTGAATTAGATAAAATGATCATAAATTGAAGGACAAATGTAGTATTCTTCTAAGTTGGTGCACATTACACATAGAGAAGTTTTTTAAAACATAAAAAACCAAAAAAGTAATCATTTTTTTCTCAGTCATATAGTTATCTTTCTTAACTTGAGTCTCACTCTCTCAGCTTAAGTTTCTAGTATTGTGGATTGAGTGACTACTAACGAGCAAGTTGCTGCAAATGCAAGTCATCTTCTACTTCCCTCTAACTACATAGTAACTAGTTTCAATAAATAGTTGATCGTGACCGCAATGTGTGATTATCCTAAAATGCAACACTTTTAAAATCTTGGTGAAAATATCAATAAACAACACATCATGTTACTGCCATCAAATTTACCATTTTTGTTTTGTTTTTTTTAATGAAATATAGATTTAACAAACAAATAATGGGCACAAAAGCCCAATTACATTAGAAACAATACACAAGGAAAAATACAAAGCTCTAATCTGCTTAGGCCTACTTGCAAAGCTCTAATCTGCTTAGGCCTACTTGCTTCTATAAACAAAACAATCCTTGAGGCCCAACTCGGATAGGGTACTCCATCCAGAGAAGGAGAAACCTAGACGAGTTATAAATAAGGAAGGTAACCTGAAGGAGCTTAGAGGGACAAAAGTTACCCAAAAGACAGTGAATAAACTTATGCTCTATCTGGAGGGAATGTTATGTTTATCTTCCACCAGGACTCTTCTCAAGATCATGGGCGAGGAAACCCACCAATTTCTACTGACAAAATTCGACTTCGCCAAGTAAGCGACAAAGCGAGCCGCTTCATTTGAATTTCTTATTGCCTATGTGAAACCACATGAAACAAAGAATTGCTTCAAGTAAGAATTGTCTTTAATTATGGAATCAATTTCCCCAATTTCACATTCACCCCTACATGCCCTAATTAGGTTTAGGTTATCAAATTCTATAAAAATGTCATTCTATTCAAGGTTGCGGGCCAGAATAACAGCGTCTTCTAGAGCTAAAGCTTCAGCATGAAGAACATTTAGGGTCCAGAAGAAGGAGAACTATCCATAAACTATATCCCCATGGTGATCTCTGGCCACTATGCCTGAAGTTGCTCTCTGAGTTGGGTCATACCAAGAAGCATTAGAATTAAGTTTTATTTTTCTAAGGGTAGAGGTCTCTAAGAAGAATGAAAATTCTGGGAAGGTATGTTAGGATTAGTAGCCTAGAAATTCAGATTAGCATTGTAAAATTCATTCACTTTTTGATGTATAAGATGAATACTCTGAGTTAGGTCTGGGAGAAAATCCTAAAAAATAAAATTGTTTCTTGTTTTCCCTATAATCCAGAGAGTAAAGAACATTTTTGTAGTGAGTAACTGATAATCCAATTTATTTCTGGAGAATAATTGAAGCTTTTTGTCAATCCACTCATTTATAGAAGAAATATGCTCGTCTCTAGGATGACACTAAATATTGACACCAAACCAAACTGGTGTAGTCTAGTAGCAAAGGAGGAAAGCATGTTCAATGGTTTCCTCTTTTTCTAAGCTAATCGGGCAGAGGGATTCCTTAAGAATCCTTCTCTTTCTTAAATTTTGATTTAATGGAAGAAGATTGTGACACATCTTCCAAATAAAGACTTGGATTTTCTTAGGCATCTTTGACTCCCAAATAGTCATCCACAAATTCATACTTAGATAAAATTAAGGGGAAGGTCTAGAGTCCACAACCTCAGCTGTTTGTTTAATTACCCTATATCCTAACTTGATAGTGTACTCCTCACTTGGGAGTAGGGCCCTTTTATATAATCCCCCCCTCCCCCTCACATAATCTTAGGGGGTCTGAAGAGTAGGAAGCCAGAACTACTAGGGGAGGAGCTGTCTTATTTTAGGGAAATCCTAGGTCCGGGAGGATTAGTTAATAATAGATTCCTATTTAATATCAGGCTTATCATCTTAATTCTTATTAGGATAACACAAAGACCCATTCCATATCCACCTATGCTTAAAAATAGTATCTGATTTCCATTACCAATTGTCCACTGGCCTAACTTCAAGATAATGTCTCTCCCTTGTAGCAAACTATTCCACACCCAAGAACTATTTCACTTCCTTTGCTGCTCTAAAAAATATTTTCTAGGGTGATACTTACCTCTTAAAATTTGGACCCAAAGATCATCTAGATTCTTTAACACCCTCCAAGCCTGCCCGACAAGATATGTTGAGTTTAGCCAATACATCTCCTTAAACCCCATGCCTCGCGAATGCTTACAAAAAGATAGGGTATTCCAACACTTCCAGTGAATCCCTTTTTTGTTTCTTCAGTTAGTCCACCAGAAGTTGTAGATGATAAAATTAATGTAGTAGATTAACTTCTTGGGAAATATGACCAAAGATATAGCAAAAGAAGGATGGCCTGAAGAACAGCTTTAATCAGACCTTATTTCCTAGCTTGGCTTAGGAGAGACTCCTTCCACTCATCCACTTTAGATATGATTTTTTGTTTTATCCAAGAAAGAGCTTTATTTTTTAACCTCCCCCAATCAATTAGTGATTCTAGGTAGTTACCTGCGTCAGTCCATTAATTCATATGAAGAATGGATAAAATATGAGCACGAACAGTTCTCGAGATCTTTCTACCAAATACCACCCTTGATTTAGAGATATTTATCTTCTGACCTGAGGACATTGAGACCCCTTAATACAACATAAATTTCTGATTTTGTTGCTTTATCTAAGATAATAACATCATCTACAAAGAACAAGTAGGTTAACTTGGGACAACTTGGAGCTAGAAGCATACCTGAAAGTGATCCTTCCTCTATTGACTTAGATACAAGATAAGATAAAGCCTCTACTTCTAAAATAAAAAGGTAAGGAGATAGGGGATCCCCTTGTCTAAGACCTCTTTGAGGGCTAAAATGAGGACTCCTAGAACGATTCAGATTAACACAATAGGTGAAAGAATTTATAAGGGACATGCCTAGACTTACCCACTTAGGATTAAAACCAAAAGAAAAGAGGATTTGTTAAAGGAAATCCTAATCAAGACGGTTATAGGCTTTACTCATGTCAAGCTTAATTGCCATATGGTTCCTCGAAAAGACATTATTAGTTTTAAGAGAATGAAAAACCTCCTGACCTATAGTAAGGCTATCTTGTATTGGTCTTCCTTGGATGAAAGCAATTTGATTATGGGAAATTCGACTATGGAGGAACACTTTAAGGAAGAGTTATAGAATTTTTTGAAATCAGTTTAGGGACAAAATTACAATAGCTTATGGGCCTAAATTATGTTACCTTTTTCGGGTTTAGGATTTTTGGGGCCAAAGAAATTAAGGTTAAATTGGCTGCTTGAGGGATCTGCCCAGAATCAAAAAAATGCTTGACTATTAGGTTCACTTTATCTTTTACTATATCCTATTTTTTGTGGTATAAAAGCCCATTAAGCCCATCAAGACCTGGGGCTTTAAGGGGGAGTAGACTTAGCTACTCTTTCTATCTCTGAATTAGATACTGGAGCCAAAAGGCTTTTATTCATAGCTTAGGAGACTAACTTAGGGATGACCTTAAGGCAAGAATTAGAGCGGATCGGTTCAGCCATGTATAATTGCTAAATATCTGGTGATCATTTTTAGGACCTCATCTTGACCTTCAACCCAACTATTATCCTTATCTTGGAGTATTATTATCTGGTTCCTCACTCGTCTTTGAATGGTAGTGGCATAAAAAAATCTGGTATTAGCATCCCCCTATTTCAGACACTGTATCCTTGATCTCTAGGTCTAGTAAATTTCTTCCTTTTCCCTTATCTAATCAATTTGTTGTTTAATAGATGAAGCCTGACCCGGATCATAATCACCACTCCTCTTGTTTACTAAGTATTTAAGCTTATGTTGGTCTCTAGCTATTTTAATGTTTGAGTTTTTAAAAGTTTCTCTATTCCATTATTGCAACAAGTTACTACATTGGAGATCATGTTCAATAAGTTGTTCCCAAGGGTCCTTCTTCAGTTTGGCCTTATTCCATCCTTCTTGAACGATTTTCTTATATTCTGGATGTTTAGTCAAAAAGCCTCAAATTTAAAATAGGAGGTACCAGGATTGTCAAGATTAAGATCAAGCAATAAAGGAGAGTAGTCTAAAGAAACAGGGGAAACGGTTGTACAAAATCAGTGAGGGAACAGATCAAGGGTCTAAATAATAGTGAAAACTCTATCAATTCTTTCTTTTGTGACCCTTCCATTATAGGGATTACTGATCCAAGTAAAACTGCAACCTTTTTATAGGGACTTCAATAAGATTTAGGCTATTAATAAGGTCACTAAACATGGAAACTTTATTCAGATAAGGAGGATATGACTAACTTTTTTATACACATACAGGCATTCATTAAAATCACCCAATATATACCACTCAATATCATTAAAAACATATATTCGTTTAAGGACCTTCCAAAACTGTTTACGATCAGCAAAGATAGGCGGGGCATACACAAAAGAGCATTTTATTTGAATACTAGAAGTAACAAAAGTTACAGAAGTGTGGATGATATTTGGACTAGACATCTCAATAACAACATCCAAAGTACAATCCCACATAAGAGCTAATCCTCCTGAAAAGCCATTAGCATTTACAACAAAACATGAATTAAAACCTAATTAATTTTTAGTGAACTCCACATGATTAGCTTGAGCCTTAGTTTCCATAGCAAACAACATAGCAAGCTTAAACATTTTCCTGAGGGACCTAAGTTCCCTCACTGTAGTAGGATTTGCCATCCTGTGACAGCTCCAACTTAGTAACTTCATGGCTAGCTTGGGGGCATGCTTTGGCCTACTTCCTCGACCTTAGATGAAGAGCTTTGATGTTAAAACCATATTAGTTCGGGTAGAGAACTTGGAAGTTAGAATTAGTAAGTTATAGTAATCTTTTCTTAACATAAGAGGTGTCCTCATATTTCTCTCTTACTCTTTTTAGTTTTAGGACATCTTGTATACCTTTGCTTAGAAGAACTTCACAGAGAGAAGTAATTAATTTAGGGAGGGAGGGAGAAGGGGTATCATTTAATAGCTTTATAAAATAGTTGGATGGGTCTTCTTATCCTTACTGGAAGAACATTGGTGGTAAGTACTTGACAGGGTGGTTTGCGGTTTATTTTAAGGATTGGGGAGAGTTTGGTAAGCTGGTATTTCATCTGAATCAGTATGTGAGAGTTGAAAATGATTTTGATATATCCAGGAGCTGATTATGTAGAGAAGAAAATGGGTAGGTTAAATTTTATTGTGATGAATATTTTATGGGAGAGGCCAAAAAGGTAGGTATCTGTGGACTTAGGTCAGAATAGGAATTACCTTGGGTAGAAGTATATGAGAAAGGTTGTTTGGAGATGTGGGTCCCAATGACAGATTTACTGACTTTCTCTACTATGCCTTTAAGATTTACTGAATCTTCTATAGTCAGATTTTTTCCTTTTCTTCCCACTGACTCGCCCCCCTCTTGAGGTGACTTATCCAGCAGATTTATGGGCTCTAGAAGAGGACATCAATCAACTTTCTGAGTTCCTTTCTTACTAGTTTCAAGAATAACCTGCTACTTCTTCCTTGAATTTGTTTCCTAGACAGGTCCAGAAATACTCCAACTTTGAGTGGCTATGGAGGCCAAGGGTTTAGCTGGAACTACTAAGAGGTGAGGGCCAAACTTATATTTTCCTTCTTCAAAAATTGATTTTTCTTTTGTAATTCTACGACACTTAAAATCATGACCAATAATTCCACAGTTGAAATAAAGTCCTCGTAATTTCTCATATCTCAACAAGATTGGAATAAGTTGATCTTTTGGGCTTGGGAAGAATAAGCCTACTAAAATAGTTTTATACATATCAATTAAAACTCTAACCCTCAAAAAGCTCCTTAGAACCATGCCATATACTATAGGATCTTCTATCTCCATAAGATTCCCTATTTTCCTGCCCAGTCTCCTAGCATTTTCTATTGTCATGAACTCCAAAGGAATATTATGCAGGCAGACCTAGAAAGAGACTTTGGAAAAGTCAATATTACTTAAATGTTGTTTAGGCTGACACTCTTGTAGACTAACAAGGAGGCCCATAACATGCCAAGGGCTATGGTCCACTATAAGGGATGACACTCTTTTATCTTTCCATCTGATCATAATAGTATTTTTTTCATCTCTATAACTTGAAATTTACCAAACTTTTGCCATGAAGCTTTACGGGATTTTTGAATTGAGGTGAAGTTAATTGCCTTGGTGAGGGCTTTTTATTAGGTGAGAAGAAAGAAATGATTTTGGGTGGTTAACATTGAATTTTTAAAAATGTCAATTCATCATAATGTAATTTATAATGAGGGATTTTTATTAGGTGAGAAGAAAGAAATGATTTTCGGTGGTTAAATTTTTTGTATCAAAATAAATAAATAAATAAATAATCATGTAGTCCTCAAATTACTTATAATTAGCACATTAGTCTTTGTGGCATTGATATATATCTTTTGGCTCTATATTAAATATCTATGTCACTTAGGTCTTCCAATTTTAATGTTTCACAAATGTTAACAATGAATTTTTAAAAATGTCAATTAACATTGGGGATAAAATTATGATATGATTTACAAATTTAAGAACTAACAACAACATTTCATAAATCCAAAGACTATTTTGCACTACTAACACATATTTGGGGGACTTACTCTAATATATATATATATATATATATATATATATATATATATGGAACCAAACTTAATAAGTAAGAACTAATAATAACATGTAAAAATATAAGGTATAAAAATAATTAACAAGGAATAAAAATAAAAAGATAAAATCTATAACAACTAAAAAAAATATTTGCATTTTATTTTTATGATAAGTGTCACCCACCCTTTATAAATACCCAATAAATTGGATAGTAGATACTATTCTATGTTAAAAAAATCTAAAATTATATTTCTAACAAACTAGAAATGTTAGTCATACACTCTTTTAAATTAGATCTTCATCCCACTTAATATAATTAGTTAGTTTCTATAACAGGCCTGATTTTTCAGAATAGGAACCCAAGCTCTCGGGACCCTGAGAATACCTTATTAAGTCATTTTAGGAGAGTTGAGGCTTTGACCTGACCCTCAAATCGCTCTAAGTACGAGGGAAAGAGACCTTGAGAGGATGTGAGTAGTGAACAATCCAATTCAATAAGATAAGTGAGTAATAATAACTGTGTTTACTGGTGATGTTTAGTTAGAGAAAGAGCTTGTTGATTTAGTAGTAATTAATATAAGATAGTAATCATGTCTAATTTAATGTGAAACTGTTGATGAAGTAAGTATCTCCTTGTTAATGATATTTGAATTGATAAAATGATGATTAATAGATGATGTTTAATTTTAGTAGTTGATATGTAATTTTAGCCAACCATTCACTGATTATAGTAATAGTTGTTGAGAATATTTAGTTATTTAAATAGCAGGTTTAATTTTTAGTGCTAGATAATTATTGAAACTCAAAATTTCATAAGATGATAATTATCCCTTTAATGAATAGGATTAGTAATGAGTATCCTATTTTAATTCGGTGTCGATCGGTTAATAAATTTTATTATTAATGGTTCCATTAATTAATATACAATAAAATGATTAAACATTATTCATTTTGATGCCTAATATTGTTAATGATAAATTTAGAGAGATAAAAGATTAATTACAATAATGTTTAGTTAAAATTTATTTAGTTATTAATAATATTTAAATGATACATATCGTCTGATTCCTCAGATTTGAACTATGGGACCCAGTCAGAAGTCAGACTCCCATTGTTTGACCCGAGACTAGTGATCCTATAGGGAAACTAGTCCTATTAGGATCCTTTCATGAAAATCGAGGATGACTGACTTGACCTAATCGGTCTAATTAGAACCTCCAACGTCTCCTACGTTTGACCGTGTATATACTCTGGGGTATCCAACGGCAACATGGCCTATCCCTAGTGACTTGTTTCAATATTTTAGGAACTTTTCCTGAAAGGGCCAAAGCTTGATTTGGACTCTATCAACCCCGTTTTTCCATAAATCGGTTCCCTTAGAAATTGCCTTAAAGCTCGACCCAAACACCTTCAGTGTTTTAGACCCAACTTTCGCAAACAATCTTGGAATCCAATGACTTTGGTCTTGATTCTTCCTTTTGAAAAGATCTATAACCTCCATTTCTATCCCCAAACTCCGACCACCTCAAAATTTCATCATTTGGACGTTTTATCCTGCGCATGGTTCATTCAAAAATTCATAACTCTTTCATACAACCTTTGATTTGCGTAAACCTAGTGTCAAAATCTCCGTAAGAAAATTCTCTACGTTTTCTATGAAGACACTAAGAGCTAAGTCCCTCTAGATCAATACAATTTAATGAATCCTTCCAGACCCTTGACTGTCTCATCACCATGCTGGCAGCCTCTAATAAAATTCACATATCTCCCTTGTTCGGTACTTGAATGGCTTCGTTCTTTTTTATATGGATCTATATTAAAGACCTCTAAAGATTTTATGAAGGGAATGAAAGATTTCCAAAACCCTAGCTGATTCGAAAGCTCTAGGGACATCCTGCCTTAAATCGGGCATATCTCGGGCTACCGACCTTGGATCTTCGCAAATGATGTATCAAATTAAAGGGGAAAAAAAGCTCTAAAAACTTATGTTGATTATTTTTTGATATTCCTATCCTATAAATTAACCTCTATTTTTAACCTCCTTAGTTTTTGATTCCTAAAAGTCCTGCACGCCTTAATTTCGTGTGTAACAAGTTAATTTCTCAGCCACCCATTTCTGACCACCTCAACACCTCACACCACCCTCCATACAAGGTGTCAACTCCTTATCACTCCCCTCCACTCAGCCTCCCAACTCCCTAATCCTCCAATCATATTTCATGCACCAAGCTAATCATCATCCTATCACCTTAACTCATCATCATTCATCAAAACCCCTCTTCACTCCTCACGGTAGCACACTCATATTCTTTACCTCTCTTCATTTTCTACTTCTCTTCTCCCTAATCACACAAAGCCAACGACCTCTTCCCTCCCTCACAGTCACACACCTCCACCACACTAATCTTCAACTTTAATTTTCCCTCTTCCTTCTCTTCTTGATTCATAATTCCACCTCCACCAAGGGTAACTTCAGCCTCTTCATTTCTTTCATCCAAGACTCCAAGGTTGCAACAGAATTTTCTTTTTGTGCCACCCTCTTAGCCGTGAAGAACTTAGCAAGATCAAGGTAGGATTTTTCTATCTTGGCTCTTAAATTTTGTGTCTATGCTTGAGTCAAAAAAATTTGTTTGCATTCTAAAATTTTTGTAGCATTTTCTTCTCTATTTTAAGAGCTCAAAACCGTGACCTCTTGCCCAATTTTATTGCATGTGTGGTTTCCTTAGGATCGGGGACCATTGGCCATGATCGACGGGCAATTCGGAGCATTTGATGAATTTTCGGCGGACTTGTTTTTCTTCTTCCTTAAAATAGTGGTTGTCCAATGAGGTAAGGGGGCTTCGTCTCGTTTGATTGTGTAACACCCTCAGTTAACTAGGATAATCCCTTCCATTAGATTATCCTGGTTAACTGAGAGGTTAGAGTTTAAGAAAAATGTAGAATTTTTTTTAAGTACAAGAAAACTTGGTGGAACAGATACATCACATATACAACATAGTCATATACAATAGATGGTTGCAATAGTAACTATACATACTTGAAGAAAAAGGGCATGCAGGCTTCCACAAAGGAAATAAAATTAACAAATCCTATTCGTCCCCGGTCCAAGAAGAGTCTGGCTGATCCTCGATACGAAGTTTGTGTCCATCCCGAGGTCTAAAAAAATTTAGCGTAAGGGTGAGTCTCCACTTCCACAACAATCAGAGAGTCGTCATTACTGACGTCCCTCCCACACAATCCACATAAATTCATAAACAATATTCCTCTTATTTATTGGGATGCCTAATTAATTTATTCAAAGTTGTTCTTCCTAACTTATCCTCATCCATCACCTTTGAATACACAACTCTCTACTCTCCCCCTTACCACTACTCCTTTCATACACAAATATTAATTTAATCATAATAATCACAATCACAATCGCACAGATATAATGATGCAATGTATGAATTCATTTATTTATTCCAATCTTTTTCTTAGCCATCATGATGCATGTGGGCCCTTTCTCATCATCACATTATATTAGAATCCGTCCTGCCCAGGATACCCCTGGACACAACATTTTTGTACTAGAGCGACGGGGGCCCACCAAGTCCCCACATCACAACACATGGTATAGATGGACTCACAGTCCCAATATCATGGATCCAACACATATCATCATATCATAATGAGACTTGGCTTTCCACAGTCCTAGTGATACTGGTCTGAGTCAAAGTGCACCAGGATTGCATGGTTCTGCCCGGCGTTGAGGCGCTACCACCGAGCCATTTAGGGTTCCCCTCCCATTACACTCCTAAGATCCAACCTCAGGAATCAAACCACTTATATCCTTTAGCGTACTCGTTGTTGTGGCTCTAGTCCATATCAAAACATATGCACATGATACATGTCACATATATTTTCTTCTATTAATTCATTAGTCATTGGTAGGGTCCTTTTAGAGACTCCATTTCATTCCTAACATCAGGTTCATTTCATAAAATCCTCGATTAAACATTTTTCTTTAGTCATTACTTCTTTCGTATTTACTCAATTCACAACACAACTCATCTAATAATTAGGAATGAAATGAGTTCTGATTATCCATAAAAGCTCAGATTAATATTGGTACCGCAGCGCCCATCATCACATCGGGTCTGATCTCATTCTTACCATATCATTTTCACGAATCAATCACCTCAGGATCCCTACCGAGACATATCCTCATTCATTCTTTTCTTATTTATCTCAACATACTCATTCCATGCATCATGCAAGTTTTATACATTCATCACACAATTTACTTCATCTAAGGTACTCATCATGTATTTCATATCACATAACTCACGCATATTCATCCACGTACACAATCATATAGTAGTCGCCATATACATTATTCATCATACAAGCATTACACAACAGTCATTAAGATAAGTGAATCACGCATTCTAATATAGGTATACTCATGGATGTGTCCTTATAAGTATTTAAGTTTGGTTTTTTACTTGCATGTATCAGACTATTTATCTCGATTATCATCCCTAACCAATTAATCTTATTACTAATTGAGTCATTCCCCTGGTATATCTTTTTATATCCATAAATTATCTCTGAGTACTAAATGATTGTATAACTACTAAGTATATCGTCTAGGCTAATTTGGTTTATTTGAAATTATATTTTATCCATTTAACCTTTAGTTATTATAGCTATACTTATTCCCCTAAAAGTGCCTATTAAGTTTATGCAGTATGTCCAAAATACCCTTCATTATCATTTACTTACTACCACCGGTCAATTATTCTTTAAATTACTCATGTACTATTTAAGTTGGTGTTTATCCTTACAAGATTCTACTGATAAATTTTAATATAATTGATCATTCTTTTTTAAGTTCTTACCTGTAGTAATCTTCCCTTTTTACTTATTGATCATTATTATATTCATATTAACTACCATTACATGTGACACTATCTTCTATTTCTCTTTAACTCTAGTGTTTGAATTATTTATATTCTTTAATTTGTAACCATTCTAGTTAGTCTATTACGAAACCCCTCATACAACTTTTCCAAAATATTATTCTTTTAACACTAAGACTTTCTAAAATTCATTAATTTTTCTTTTTTATTTTTTTATATATTGTAATATGAAATGTTACATTTTCCCTAACTCTAATTAATAATTGATTGGAATGTCCTTCTAAAAATACTTTAAATTCTCATTTTAATTTTTATTACTATATTCCTAATTTATTCATTTACTTATAAGAAAATCCTTTTCTTTTATGTACTCTTAGTAATATCCTCTTAGTTACTATTAGCCTAAAACACTAGTGAATAATATTTCCTTTCTTCTTTTACTCACTATTAATTCTACACTAAATGTACTGCTTAATCCTTCCTTAATTATATCCATTTTCACTAAATTCCTTTTTCATGGCCCATTCATGTTATTGAGGGTCTTTATTATTTTAGCTTCTAAATGCTGAGTTTTAATCAAACTAATTGCTACTCAAATTATAAGTTATACTATTTCTTTTCTTTACTTGCTCTAACACTAAATTCCAAGGCCCCCTTATTTCCTTAGTGAACCAAATTAATTGAACCTCTTATGGTTATTTCTAACTTACTCTGATTTTTTAACATCCTTTTTCTTATATCAATTAAGGTAAGATTCTTTATGTCTCTAAATTTCTATTGGATCCTTTTAGTTACCCAATCAACTTTTTACTAAAAATTACTAAGTTGTTGATTTGCTCAAAAAGATTTCTCTTCCCTAGCCCATTAAAATGTTATTTTTAGTTACTTCTCCAAAACTTCTTTTTGTTTTCTAAAAGGACTTACAACTGGAATAAGTCATTAAATTAATTAAATTTCCTCATTAATATTATGGTTTAGTCATAAGAAAATCCCTTTGCTGATTTCTTTAAATTTTTGGTATTGTTAGTAAATTATAATATAAAACTTAGTGAGATAATCAAGGTTATTTTATTAAATACACTTAGTTGATTTATTCTGCGATCATGCTAGTCGATTAATTTCTTCTAACCCTAGTGGAGCTTACCGAACAAATTACACAAATTACACCAAGTCACCAAAATAGATATATTTATATATATACATATACAATTGTTAGACCCGAATATAATGTTGTAGAAAATTTGTTAACTCCATGTTACTATTGGGTCTTTTAATTGGCAAGCGCACCAATCGTTTGTAGTTTTCAAAATTTAGATATCGTTCCACTGGGATTGAAAGTCCAATAGTTACAGTAATTTTCTAGTTACTATGGTAAATTTATCAAAACCTATTCATAAAAGAATAATTTATATACAATTTATACAATATTCACAAGATTGCATAGCTGAGTTATTCATGTGATAAAAAGAAAATAACAATCTATCTAAAATGTTGAGTTGCAATTTAGAATAACTAAGATACTTGAGGATAAAACACAGATAAACAAATTATGTTGGAATTTGGATCCCTAATCTAGAATAACAATGGAGGAACTCAAGACATGCATATTTAATCATCAAGTTCATGTCATTGCAGCTTAAAATCATTATAACCGATCCCTCGTGATATAAATTCTAAGTATTCATTGTAAAGTCTGATCCCTCATGAGCTTTCTCAGTAAAAATTTGCATTAAGTCCTGGCCTTATGGCAACAATAATCACTAATTCTATCCCTAGTAATTGGCATATTAAGGGTATTTCAACTTTTACTTTTGTTAAAACAAGTTTTAATATGGCATGAATAATCATTCTCCCGTTTGACATTCACACTAATAAAACAAGTTTCAATAGCATGAAAATCATTCTCCCGTTTGACGTTCATACTAATAAAAGATTAAAATACTAACATGCACTTGAATCATAAACATGCAAAGATTAAATTCACAACATCATACTCAGTAGACTAGTTCACCAATTCCAACATAGACAGATTAGTTACACATGGTGAAAGTAAAAACAACACTTACAGAGATTGACATTACGAAGGCGATGGAAACATCACAGTACAATGATCATAATACTACACAACACTCTCAAGTATCTAGAAAACTATTCTAGAACTACAAACTCACAAAAGAACCACTCAAACACGAGTGTATAAGAGAAGAATAGAACTCAGAATGTGAGATGGGATGCTTAGAAGTGTGGAAAATGGCCCTATTTATAGGGCTAAGGAAGGGACCTGACGCTACGCGTCAGGTCCCTGACTTAGCCTCCATTAATCAGCTTAAAGTGGCCATTATTGTATAATTATTTTAATTAATAATGCCAGACAGATGTGCCTTGTCCCCCAATTTGGCTTGGACACTTGTGGGTAGTGGAGGGGTCATTGGCTGAGTGCTTGACACCAGTCAGTGTTGTCCACGTAGCTCCTGACGCTATGCGTGGGTAGCGTCAGCATCAGAAGTTCCCATGCTACGCGTGGTGTTGATGCTACGCGTCAGCTCTCCAGTTCTTCAATTTTTCTCTTTAAATTCTTCACATTTTTACTGCAAAACTAGAGAAAATTAATCAAGGGCAGATTATTTCCAACAACATCCATTTATTTAATTTAAAACCTAAATTTCTAACAAATTTACCAAATTCTTATTCTTTTTACAAAATTTTTATTAAGGATTTTATTGTAAATTTGAGGACTAACAAATACCCCCAACTTGAGACATTGCTCGTCCTCAAGCAAGAGAGAAAATTAAAATAAAAATTTGAAATCAAATTTTTGAGTTAGTCTGAGAATTTATCACAAAAAATAATTTCACAATTTACCATTTTGAAATAATCAAAAATAGATATCTTATGTAATAGAGTTTTTAATGATAATAAATATTTATAATATTTTATTAACAAATCAAGCATAATTTTAGTTTTACCTTACAAGTGTTTATCTCTGTACAAAGGGTAACATGTTTCACTCAGTCAATCATAAAATCAAACAAATTTAATTTTGATTTTCATCTAATCAATGGTTAATCATACAAAGTTAATTCAAGAATCACAAGGTCTTTTCAAGGGTTATAATGAGGCTTGGCTACAAGAAATTTTTGTTTTTCTCAGAATTCAAAAACCTGAAATCATAAAAGAGCATTTTATAATTTTTAGGCTTTTTCTTGGCCCAAATCTCATTTCCCTTATTGATGATAATAAATACCCCCAACTTGATTCTTTTCTCTATTTTTAATTTGCATATATTTCTTTTCATTTTTTTCTTTTGTATGCACAATTTTGATTTTTCTTGAAAAGAATCAAGTTGTTAATTTTCACTCCCTACTCAAAATATTCTTTCCATTTTGATCAATTGCTCTTTTAATCAATCAAGTAAAGGGAATGGTTAAAATTTGATAAGGGTCAAGGGTACCAAAGAAATTATTTTTTTCAGGCTCAAAATTGGCTTTCAAAGGATAAAATGATTTTACCATGGTAAGCTTTTTGACCCAAGGTTTCTTTTACCAACAAAATGTGCCTTGATCATTTTCTTGAATTCTCTATACAACAACACAAATCACAGATTAAAGCAAAATCAATTTGAATGAAGTTATGTTGAAACCTTAAGTGTTTAAAAGATCTCTTAGCTCACCAGGTTATTAAAATTAGCTTGATAGTTAATAAAATTATTGTAATTAAATTTATCAAAATTCCTTAATTACAAAAAGAATCGATAATTGATTTAAAAATGGTTTTATTGTGTAAAAACTTAAAGTGCATAAATTTCCTTATTTTCAAAAATTTGATTTATTTATTAAAAAGATAAAATTTATTTTTGAAATATTTTTTTTAAGAAAATACGTAAGACACACCACGTTGAAAAATTATGCAATAAAACACACCACATAATAAAAGACAAACTATAATATAACCCATAAAGTAAAAATACCAATGTAAATATCAAATTAAAAGTAAACTAAAGTGTATGTAAAAGATGCAGAAAATAACACCATCAATCCTCCATGTGATCCTCATCATCTACATCATTCTCTGACTCTATGTGCTCCGGATGGTCCACCAGTCTCATGGTAAGTGGATAAATCACCAGGCCACGCTACATGAGCTGCGAACTCAGCTGGTGTGACGTAAGGTGCTCCCTCTCCCTGAAGTCTGTACTGATAAAATACATCATGAAGATGCATATAAGTTCTGTGTGTGGTAGACATCATCAACATCATATGCTGATGCTCAAGAGTCATCCTAGCAAATCCATCAGTGATAGCATCAGTAGATGGTGGCTGAACTGGTGGTCTCCTCCTCCTTTGTCTGGGCTGAGCCTCCTGCTCCAATGGTGGAAGCTCACACTGCTGGACGAAATAGTCTCTATTTATTAGAACTTTGGGGACTCTCCCCGAAGAACTAGTAAACTCTGGTGATGGTATAACAACCCCCTGCCTCCTCAGTAAGGCAGATATAATGAGAGGGAATAGAATAGGATGGTTCACCTTATACCCAAGGGAAAAAAGGTGAATCTGCTCAGATATCAGCTCAGCAATGTCAAGGGTATGGCCTTGAAGAATAGAGAAAGAAGGCAGCAGCGATTAACTGGGATAGAAGAGAGGTGAGTGACAGGAGTAATGTTATGAAGCATGAGGTGAGACCACGCCTGAGCTATAGGAGTCAGCTGGGTCTTGAGGAGGTTTGATGGAGTCCTTCCAACCTTACTCAGGTTGAAGAAGATTCCATCCTTGCTCAAGAAATGAGCAACCTGATCTAGGAAGTATCCTAAATCACCATCCTCAGTCGCAACCTTGTTTCTGTTCTCCTTCCAGAAACAAATATCGCTCTCAGGAGTAGGCTCCCAAGGGTTACCCAGTAGGGTACTAATCGTGTCCCGGTCGCATGTGATGTGTCGACCCCTAAACCAGCTCATCTTCTGCTGGCCGATAAGAGTCCTGTAAGCATTTGCGTAAAACTCCGTCACTAGGATGGGATCCCCCTCAGTAGGTAGGGAAAACAGGGGTCCTCGTCTCCTCCGTTGGACCTTATCCTGCAGCTCAGGATAGTCCCCAGCATTCAGATCTAAGACTCTCTCCCAGATGAGTCTTTGACCCTTTATCTGATGAACTAGGCCCATTTTGCATCAGTGCAAAATCTGGTAGGATCTCTTGGTCCTAGCACCTCCTCTCCCTGAAGATCTCGATCTTCAGAAGTGGTGTCCGTGTCTGTGGTCCTTCTCTGTCTCTTAGGACCAGTAGAAGGAATGGATTTCTTAGGTGCCATCTACAAAAAGAAAAATTTAAAAATCAAAGACATTACACTATTTGAAAAACAAATCAAACATTAAAATATTTTCAAAAACTATTTATACAAAAGAAATTTTGACAAAAATTCACACAAAATGCAACATGCATATTTTTATTTTTTAACAAAACATGCAAAATTATACAACATACATATTTACAAATTTGTTCAAATTTATCTATCTTTATTTTTATGCAAGAAAGTATAACAAACATACAAACTAAGAAATTTTATTAATTTAAAAGAAAACAAACAACAAACAGAGACATACTAAATAGATTTATTAAAAACAGAAATCAAGTTATACAAATAACAAAAGATAACACATAAAACTTAAAAAAATCAGGAACAGAGGCTGACGCTACGCGTGGGTGGGACGCTACGCGTCAGCTCTGTTCTTCCCACGCTACGCGTTAGTGGAATGCTACGCGTGGGTTTGTAGAACAGAAACTGCAAAACAGGGGTTGCGTAGCAGCAACCCCTTCAAAACCAAATTCAATCGATTCAAATCCTATTTCTAACAGCAATCAAGCCCAATGGTTGTCTAATCCTATCCTTAACCTCATGCAATTCTAAGAATCGAAATTTAAAAACAAAGTAAAGAGAAAAGGATTTGAGATACTTACTTGGATTCCTTAGAGAAAATAGGAATGATGAAGGTTGGAGGATTGAAAGAGAAGAGGGTTTTGGAAAAGATAGGGTTTCTGAGAGTGAGATTGCAAAGGGAGGCAAAATAGGTTTAAAAGTTATGGACTTGGGCCTCCCTCTGGTTCAGTTTAAAAAACTAAACGAGGGCCCTGACGCTACGCGTGGTAGGGACGCTACGCATCAGGTTGAAAATATTAGGAATCCCTAAGCATGAGCAGCGGAAAAATAAAGGGATTCCATAGGATTTGCAAAGTTCCGTGTTTCAAAGCACAAAAACAATTTCGAAATTATTTTAGGTTACCTCTTGAAGAACTCCGAAGCAGTCGTAGCCTCGTCCTTTAGGAGTCCACACGAGCACTCCCACCAGAATCGTAACACTTGCCAACTGCTAGGTTGACGGCGTGTAGCTCTTGCAACTTTTTGCGAATTTGTGTCTCACTTGAGTGAACGGCCTATGAGCATCTTATGCTCTATTTATAGGCTTAGGTTTGACCTAATTTGTTCTCTCTAAAAGTGGGCTCCTTACTCATTCCAAATGAGTTAGGCCCAATAGCTTTATTTTAGTCCAACTAAAATAAGACAACATTTTCTGATGGGCTTACTCTATGTGTGTGACCCTATAGGTAAAATACCCAGTCATATTAATAATAAACTATTTTATTATTAATATAAAATAAGAGCGGCATCTAGCAATGCATCATTATGTCCGAATATTATCAACATAACCTATAAGTGATAATTATTTAATACGTTTATTCCTTTTGTCACGATATCCTAATTGGGCCCAAGGCATGGTCGCGTCATCCTTGTACGGCCCAATTTATTTTACTTGATACCGGAGTAGACTGGATCCGAATAAATATCTAATATTTATTCTTTCTAGCATGGCCATGCGTTTTCTTAGTCTTACTCCATCAAGTGGCCTATGGATATCACTCCTGTCACATAGGAGAGACAAATCCCATCTACATCACTCACATCCCTCTGCATAATTTGTTCATTGCCTAATCACAACCTTTATAGTCCTCTTGTTACAGAAGACGTTTAATTGTATTAAAACAATAAACTCCTCATGTAGGAATCGTAGTGACTTCAGGTCGAAGGACTACATATACCATTATCACATTGAGAATCGTTTATGACAATCATGTAATGATCCATGCAACGTTCTCATGGTGGGTCTGTCCAGTACATCATTACTCTTAATGTGTACCCATGTGAAGACTCGATATCATCTATATCTATGATCTGTGAGATCAGGTCATCAGTACACTCACACACTAGTCTCAGTGTATTTACATGTCCCCATGTAAATACTTAACTAGGGACATTTTAGGAATAATTTTTATATGACCTATTACTCCAAGGATAAATATATTTAAAACAATTTTAAACTGAAATATTTATTCAATTGATAAGTAGAAAAATGATACAAATGAAAAAGCATAAAGGCTCATAGTGCATACACCAACAGAAAATTCAGAGTCCACGCTACGCGTCAGGGTGGCGCTACGCGTGGGCTTCTGTTTTATTTTTTTTCAAAATTTTAATTTTCAAAAACTTTTTCTTTTAATTTTTAAACCCCTTTTCTTTTCAAAATTAAATTTTTAACTTAAAATTTGAAAAACTATTATTTATATATATATTAAAAAAAAGGAAATAATGGGTTGTCTCCCATTGAGCGCTTGATTTACAGTCTCTAGCTAGACATCCTGCACATCATAAATCAGTCAAATAACAAATGTTAGTGAGTCTGTTGATCTCACCACCCAGATATAGTTTCAATCTCTGCCTATTAACTATCCAACTTCTTTTGGAAGTTGGATCTTCAATTTCAACTGCTCCATAAGATTTAACTTCCTTGATTACAAAAGGGCCTGACCATTTAGATTTCAATTTACCAGGAAACAGTCTTAATCTTTAATCGAACAATAAAACTTACTGACCTAGTATGAAATGTCTAATTTTAATTTTCTTATCATGGTAAGCTTTCACCTTGTTCTTGTAACTTCTAGATGTCTCATAAGCATTATTTCTCATTTATTCCAACTCAAATAACTGCAACTTTCTTTTGTCAGCTGCTGCATTTGGATCAAAGTTGAGAAATTTTAAAGCCCAATATGCCTTATGTTCCATCTCTACTAGAAGATGACAAGCTTTTCCATAGACCATTTGGAAAGGAGAAAGGCCAATTGAAGTCTTAAATGTAATTCTGTATGCCCAGAGTGCATTGTTAAGCTTTTGTGACCAATCTTTTCTGGAGGAAGACACAGTCTTTTCCAAAATCCTTTTCACTTCTCGATTTGAAATCTCAACCTGTCCATTGGTTTGTGGATGATATGTTGTGGCCACTTTATGTCTCACTCCATAATGTTGTAACACTTTCTGAAGAACTTTGTTACAAAAATGTGATCCTCCATCACTGATCAAAGTTCTTGGTGTTTCAAACCTGCAAAAAATATTTTTTTTTTAAGAAATTCACTACACTTTTGGTGTCAGCATTAGGTAAAGCAATTGCTTCTACCTACTTTGAAACATAATCAACTACCAAAAGAATGTATTGATTGAATTGAGAATAAGGAAAAGGTCCCATGAAATCAATACACCAACAATCAAATACCTCAACCTCCTGAATGTTTGTGAGAGGCATTTCTTGTCTTTTGTTAACATTACCTGTTTGTTGGTAGTTATCTCAAGTTTGCACAAACGAGTGAGAATCTTTAAAAATGGAGGGCCAATACAAAACTGATTGCAGAATTTTTGCAGCAGTTCTTTCTCCATTAAAATGTCCTCCATAAGGAGATTTATAACAATGCCACAACACATCTTTCTTTTCCCAATCGGGTAAACAACGATGTAACAAATTATCCACACCAATTTTAAATAGATAAGGGTCATCCCAAACAAAGTATTTTGAATCTTTGAAAAAAAAAATTTCTTTGCTGCCAAGTTAGATCATTTGGAAGAATTCCTGCTGCTTTAAAATTGGCCATATCAGCAAACCATGGCCGTTTTGTTATTTCAAAAAGTTTTTCATCAGGAAATTCTTCTAAGATGTCTTTTTCTTTGGCAGTGACCTCATCATTCATTAATCTAGAAAGATGGTCAGTAACCATATTTTCACTATCATTTTTATCTCTGATTTCAAGATCATATTCTTGAAGGAGTAAAATCCATCAGATTAACCGAGGTTTAGAATCAGTTTTGGTCAAAAGATACTTGATCGTAGCATAATCAGTGAAAATAATTATTTTTGATCCAATCAAGTATGATCTAAATTTTTCTAAGGCATACACTATGGCTAGCACCACTAAAAAAACCCTAAACATCTACCTCAATTTAGCGACCACCAGAATCCCATCGCTAAATAGCGACCGAGTTAGCGATCACTAGAAAAAAGGGACCAAGAAAAAGGTTAGCGACTCCATTAGCGACCACAAAAAAAGTGGTCGCTAACAATTGAAATATTTCTTCACTATTACTGTCGCTAACTCCACCGTCGTCGCTGGAGCGGTCACTAGATTTCACCTCCCTCCATTTTTTGTTTCCCTCCAAGGTTTTTGATGGCGCCAAACCATAGCGACAACCATGACCGTCGCTGATTTTCCCTCCAAACATTAGCGACGTTGAGGGTTTTGTACTAGGGACGGGTGGTTGGCCGTCGCTATAATTTTCGGTCTTCCCTCCATAATTTTACTTTGAAGAAAGGAAGGTAGTGACGGTGGGGTGACACCGTCGCTAATGTTCAGGGGAGTAGTGACAAAGTTGTTTTATCGTTGCTACGGAGTTGTTGTGTCGTCGTTAATGTTTAGGGGAGTAGTGACGGAGTTGTTTTGTCGTCGCTAATGTTCAGGGGAGTAGTGACGGAATTGTTGTTCCGTCGCTATATGTTTTAATTGTAGTGACATTTTTATCTACGGTTTTTTGCCATCGCTAAGGGTTAGTAATACTCGACCAGAGCCTCTCCCCTAATCATTTGCCCTAACTCTCAATCCCTCCCTCCTCTGTTTCCCTGAGCCCCTCCAAGTCCCTCCCTTCCTCTGACTTCCTCGACCGGTCTCCCTCCTTCTGTTCCTTCCTCTGGCGGCGGCGCTGTCTCCCTTCCTTCCTGACGGTGTCTCCCTTCCTTCCAAACCCTATTAGCTTCTCCTCCTTCCTCAAACCCTCTCAGGCATTCCCTTCCCTGTCTTATTTCCCTCCTTCCCTCCTCTTTCCCCAAACCCTCTCTCATATCCACGGGTTCTATCACCAGTAACTGACCAACTCTTTCATGTAAGCTTTTTTCGTGTGACTTTAGGGATTATGTTGTTGGTTCCTTTTTTGTTTTGCTAAACAAGCGCTGCAATATACTTACCTCATGTTGAGGATAGATAGAAAAGATAGGTTTATCAATTACAAATTAATGAAATAAAAGTTATGGTTTGGTTAGTTAACATAGTGAAGTAATAATGAAGTACCTCTAAAAGGTGCAGTGTATCCATTAGTAGCAACTGCTTCTACTTGAGAGCCACAACATGCTTTTGCAATTGGGAGAGCTCGGTTCTCATGATGTCCTCACATTCCTTTATAGCAGTCTCATTCACACCCTCTTGCAAAAGCCTCTCCCTCAACATATCCGTGGAAATAACCACCGACAATACCAAAGGTGTAATGATCTCTGCATTTGGCAACCGAGGATACATATCTTTCACTGCCAGAATTGCCTCCACCCACATTGCTCTGTCTTCCATATTCTCTGCTCTCAAATGCAGCCTCTTCTTTGTCCCCGTGCATACTGAAAACCTCCTCTCATCTGACTTGTTCTCTCTCACTGAACACACCTGTTAATAATTACATCAAACTCTATTCCACTCTGATAGAATGCCAATTAAAACATCCTAATTTTTAGGGGGAAAATTTTTCTCGAATTAATTAGAAAATAACCTGGATCCATAATAAAAACACTCCCCTTATATGAAGATATGAGAGCTGGCCCCATGGCCAAGAAGAAAAAGAAAAGGAAGGCAAGGGAATTAAAACCATTCACACGGAAGCACCGACAGCGCCTGAGCGAACCACCATACAGCGTACACTCGCTCAAGCGAGACACAAATCCGCCTGGGCGAGACGCCCAACTCGCTCGGACGAGCACACAATCGCTTGGGCAATACCACGACAAACGCCTTCCAGCAATACACATTCGCTGGAGCGAGTCCTCCATTCGCTGAAGCAAGAAGCCTCACTCGGCAAAACTACCACTCAGCATCGAGACATCCATACACTTGGTAAATGACTAAGTCCACTCGGGATTCATTCCTAAGGCCACTCGGTATAAGGGGTTCCAACACTCGGGAAACGACCCCAACACACCTATATTCTATAACATAGTCTCTTATATTTATCCACCAACGTACACACCTGATTCACCCGGTAAATGAGGGTTATTTCACTCGGATTCTATAAACTCTCACTCGGAATATTTCCTCCTCAGAACTTATACAAGTTTTCACTCGGAATCCGTTAAGCCTATGCGCTCGGGAATCTTTCAACTAAGTTACTCACCAGAATGTCATCGAAGGGAACTCCCCTAAGAGTTCGTCTAAGAGTTCTTCTCTCGGAAGGAACTCATACAAATGAATCTCGGTCGACTTTTATACCTACTTTTACTCGGGAATACTCAGACTTATATTCACTCGGGGAGTAGTAACTAACTCACTCGGAACCACTCAGCCAATTCAGCCTCTCAACACTTGGAATAAATTATTATCTTCCCTTTCCCCAACAACCACTCAGCTCCGCTACTGCCCGTAGACACACTAACCTCCTACGCTCGTAAGGTATACTCGTACATCCATATTTCCCGCTCGGGCGTCACCTACAGTATAGAAGAACACACGACATATATATATATAGGGAAGCATTTAAATAATTACAAGAGTTCATCATGTCCTCTGTCACCCGAAGGTGTTCAAGTTCTAACGTAAAGGCTAAAACCAAAATATAAGCCGACCAAGGCTTAACAGGACCTTACACACAGTATATACATATATACATATATTTAAAAGCACTCGGCTGTTTCGTTCTGCACTCAGCTCCTCCTTCATGCTTCATTCCGAGAGATGTTCACTGAAAAATGTAGCCACTGCAGGGGTGAGCTTTTTACATGTAAAATGACAATCAAGGACTCGGTATCAGTGTCAGTACACACACTTACTTTCATTCAATCGTCTTCAGGTTAACTAAGGCCATGCCAGTCAGAATAACATCTATAACATACATACTACGTCTAGTTTATCTTCACACATACATACACATGCATCCACACACTCAGAAATCATTCATAACACCCAACACATACTATGCGTACTACCCTAATCAACCTCATATCTACATGCATGCCTGCGGATCCGACTCGAGTAATGACTTTCAGTTACAGTTCCCCCCTTACTGGCCCCTCGTCCTTCAGCTCTTCCCGCGTGGTACCGACCTCCCATTGGCGTCTCGAGACTCCTCTCTAGCTCCTATGGCTACCACGAGCCCCTTCAGGATCTAGCCAAGGCCTGTAGCTGGAAGTCATTCCCTCGGGGCTCTTGACCTTCCACGGGTCACCCCATTCTTACACATGCAGCTAATGCATTTACCAGCAAGCATCATCACACAACCGATACCTCCTTCGCAACCATTAAGTAAGAACAGATTCAACACAGTCTTTATATTTGTTTTATCAGTCACACCAATATGTACCACAATCGGATAATCAAGTAATAGCATCTGACAAATCAACTATCGAGTACACATTCATATTCTCACAGTGTTAACAGAGATAAAACCATGCATTTCATTCGTCATTACTCAAGGCCGACAGACTACACTACTACCATCTTGATTACATGCAATTGTTGTATAACCACTGTAATACACACGGAATCCAGAATCATCAATCATGCATAAGATCCAGTCGTTATAAACACATACACACACACACACTCAAAGCAGTACATTCATCCGGTACCGTTCGTGGACCATGCATTTGACATACAAGCGCCCCCTACCTACAGAAGGAACTCAAGAAGTTTTTCTGCTCTCGACGTTGGGTCTGACGCCCTTCTTCTGATTCGTTCGGTCTTCCTTCGCTCCGTCGTACTCTACACTCGGTTCGGGAATGGAGCGTTGTTCTTCCTCTGCCTCAACGATCGTCCTTCACCAATTTGAGGGGCTCTGACCTTCCTCTAGCACCGTCGTCGTGATCTCCGGAAGCGAAGGGCAAGAACAAAAAGGAGGATGGAGGTGAAGAAGAAAAGAGAGAATGAAGTAGTGGGAAAAAGGATGAGTATTCACGGTGGTACAGGGCATATATATACATGCGAAGGGAAGGAAGTGGGATGGGAAAACGTGAGTCGCAGCCCACTCACGTAACTCGCCAATCACAAACAGCCATCTTTCACCAACTCAGCCTTAATTAACTTGTCATTATTCCTTAAGCTAATCTGATTATAATTAACAATTAACTTCTTACTTTTGAATCAAAATCTTAATGGTTTATTTTTCATTCGGCATTTAGCTTTAAAATTGGGATGTTACAGTTCTCCCCTACTCAAAAAGAATTTCGTCCTCGAAATTCAGTCGGTAACTCACACGAAATTCAGTCGGTAACTCACCTTAGTAAATAACTCGGGGTACTGCTGTCTCATGGCGTCTTCGTGTTCCCAGGTACAAGAGGTAGTCCTGCCTTGCTGCCACTCTACTTCAACCAGTTGTACGTTCTTGCTCCTCAACCGCTTTACCGATCCGTCCACGATTCTGATCGGTATAGTCATAGTGGTCAGGTCCTCCTTGATTTCCACTTCGTTATCAGGCATTATGTGGTTCGGGGCATGCAGACACTTTTTTAGTTGAGACACATGAAACACGTTGTGCAATCGGGATAAGTGGGTCAGTAGTGCTATACGATATGCCATGGAGCCGACTCGTTCTAACACCTCATAAGGCCCAATGTATCGAGGGCTCAACTTTCTGCTCTTTAAGGCTCGCCCGATCCCTTTACTCGGTGAAGTCCTTAAAAATACCTTGTCTCCGACTGAAAACTCTAATGGTCTGGTTCGTTTGTCATGGTAGCTCTTCTGCTTGTCCTGAGACGCCTTCATTCTTTCCTTTATCACCCGGATCTGTTCTGATGTTTGCTTTATAATTTCGGGTCCCAATAGCAGACTCTCACCGGTCTCCGACCAACAAAGTGGGGTTCGGCATCTTCGTCCATATAGTGCTTCGTAGGGTGCCATACCAATACTGTTGTGGTGACTGTTATTGTATGTAAACTCAATCAAGGGAAGGTACTGTTCCCAATTGATAAGTGATTTAGAACACAATAAATTAGATTTAATTTATTTAAGATTTTAAATCATTTTACACTATATTTCCCTAATGTTCATGATTTATGCTTTCTTTCCACTGTATTCTGCTCAGGTATTTTTATTTTGCAGGAATTGATATAATTGAGACTATTAAGGACATATTTTTGGAATAAATACATGCAAGGAAAAATGGATGACAAAAATTCATATTTTTGAAAATGGTTTCATGCTATTAAATTTTTACAAATTTGGAAAATAATTTTAAACTCTTTTTTTACATTAACTTCAAAGCTTGAAAAGTTTATAGAAATTTTTTTTTTATGTAAGCTTTGAGATTTCCATTTGTAAAAATTTAATATAATAAAAAAGAGCCAATGTTCATGCAATGAAGGAAATACCAAGTTTTTAAATTTTTACTTCAAATAGTTTCATGACAATTTTGGTTCCATTTTTGCCTAAGTATTTTCATATTTTAGTGCATCTCCAAAGGTAAGAAAAATGCTTCAATTTGTTAAATAAACATGATATGAAAGTGCAGAATTTTGTTTCTTCCTTAATTTCAAGACTATGTCCCACCAAATAGTTTCAAGTCAACAAATTCATCCAATTTGGCAAGGCATTTACGTTTTTGGCTTCTTGAAGGAAAGGAATTTGCTTCATTTATTTATTTTACCATGGTCCACAAGTGCTGAATTTTTCCTTCATAATTTCAAGAAGGTACCCCACCATGATTAACAAAGCAAACAAGGCCTCCAAATCATGCAAAGAAGTCACGGTTATACCACTTCAAAAGCAAGGAAATTTGGTTTTTAAAATTCAGCACTAATGCATCAATTTGGCAACCATTTGGACGGTCACATGGTGCTTCTTTTCCACCATCAATTGCTACATTTAAAGTGCATAAAACAGCCAAGAAACAGCCCCCCTTTGCCAACGTGAATTGTATCAAAATAATGGACATATTGCTTTTCATTTTGTATAATTAATTGGCTCCATAATGCAGAATTTTTTATGCAGAATTTTTGCTTTCTAAACACTATAAATAGGCCTTAATTCTAAGTGTTTAGACACACCAATTCACTCCAAGAACATCTTGGGTAGTTCCTAAGTTAAGAGACACAAATCTGAATTTTTACATTCAGAAAACAGTGGGAAACAGCAGAAATTACGACGGGAAAAGCAGTGGTGGAATTACTTCCGGGCTTTTTGGAGAAACCCGTAGGTCTTTCTTTTACTGTATCATGTGTTGTATGCTTTGTTATTCTTTCACTATGTGTATGAATTTGAGTTACTTTATGGGTAACTAAATTAATTATCTTGGGATTTTAGGGGTGTGACAATATTTTGTGTTAATGTTATTTTGACTTTGATTTAAATAAATTTCTGTTTTCCATTTAGTTCAAATTATGCTCAATGCTCTTAGTGATTCCTAACAAGAACCTAAGTGATAAAATTGTATACTTACGGGTATATTAGTAAAATTAAGTAATTAATAAAATCGAAAGATTTATTGTTACTGGAAAGCTTTTAAACTAAGCCTAAGATTTTGAAATACTTTTTGTGACCTCGGTAAAACCGTGAAAGTAATCAAAATCTTTTGGGGAATTTTAAAAAGGGATTTTCACAAAACGGTAATGGGCCTTTTCTAAGGATTAAGCAGCGCTTTCCATAGGTTAGGTACATTAATAGGATTCCGAGAGGAACATATTAATTAGCTTAAGGAAAATCCGCCTTGGAAAATTTAATTTGATTCTTATTTATGAAAAGTTAAAATTCATTAACATAAAATAGAGTCTTGATCCCCCGAAATCCCAAGATACTCTCAACTCTGATTTTTAAGTGTCAAGTAAATTTTATTTCTGAATTTATTTTTAATTTGTGTTTTATTTTACAAAAACATTAAAAATCAATTGTGTGGATAATCAAATTTTGATATGCCGGTACTTTGAAAACAGTCCCTGTGGATACGATAATCTTTTATATCACGCGACATAACCCGTGCGCTTGCGGGCCCTGTCACCAATCTCCACTGTGCTCCAACACACACGCCCTTAGCAGGTCTTCCAAGCTTTGAATCGTTCGCTCGGATTGTCCATCCGATTGAGGTTGGTAAGCGGAACTAAGCCAAAGTTTCGTGCCCATTTCCTGGTGCAGGCTGGTCCAAAACCGGGACGTGAACCTAGGATCCCTATCTGATACGATAGAAGTCGGTATACCATGCAGTCGGACAATTTCTTGAATGTAAATTCGTGCTAACCTATGCATCGGGTACTTCATGTTCACAGGCAGGAAGTGTGCACTCTTCGTCAGTCGGTCAATAATGACCCAAATTGCATCATGGCCTGCTCAGTTTCTTGGCAACCCCATGACAAAGTCCATAGCAATTGAGTCCCATTTCCACACGGGAATCTCCAGGGGCTGCAATGCACCATACGGCTTCTGGTGCTCGACCTTCAACTTTTGACAGGTAATACACCGAGCCACGTATTCTGCCACATCCCTCTTTAGTCCGGGCCACCAGAACTGTGTTCTCAGGTCATGGTACATCTTTGTGGTACCCGGGTGGATACTTAACAAGCTCTTGTGAGCCTCATCAAGCACCATTCTCCTCAATTCTCCTCCACCCGGCACGTATATTCTATTTCTTACTCGGAAGATTCCATCCGTTCCCTCGGTCAAGGACAAATCCTTACCTTTGGTCTGAGTCTCCTTCATCTCGGCCAAGTAGGAATCCGACTGCTGCTGCTCGTACACAGATTTCAAGAAGTCATTGGCAATCCTCAGCGTTTCGATCGTTATTTTCTGAGATGAGGGGATGTCAACATGTAAGTTCATGTCTCGAAACTGTTCCAATAGTTCTACCTCCTTCACCATCATCACTGCTACATGAAGGGATTTCTGACTCAATGCGTCGGCAACAACGTTTGCCTTGCCCGGGTGGTACTTTAGCTCGAAATCATAATCCTTTAGAAATTCCATCCATCTCCTCTGCCTTATGTTTAACTCCTTCTGGTCGAATAAGTATTTGAGGCTCTTGTGATCACTGTATACTTCAAATCTGGACCCGAACAAATAATGCCTCCAGATTTTTAACACGAACACCACAGCTGCCAATTCCAAGTCGTGGGTCGGATAATGCTGCTCGTGAGGTCTCAATTGCCGAGAGGCATACGCTATCACCCGGTCTTTCTGCATTAGCACGCATCCTAACCCGAGTCCTGATGCATCACAATAAACCACGAAGCTCTTTTGCAAGTCAGGTAATGCCAACACTGGGGCAGTCGTCAACTTGTCTTTCAGCCCTCGGAAACTGCTTTCGCACTCGGAACTCCACAAGAAGGGAATGTTTTTCCGAGTCAACTTAGTTAGTGGCAAAGCCAACTTAGAAAAACCCTCAATGAACCTCCTATAATAACCTGCCAGGCCCATGAAGCTCCTTATCTCTGAGACCGACTTGGGTCTCTCCCATGCCATTATAGCTGTCACCTTCGCAGGGTCCACCGAGACACCTTCCTCGGAAATCACATGTCCGAGGAAATGGATTTTATCCATCCAGAAATCGCACTTTGAAAGCTTCGTAAACAGCTGCTTCTCCCTTAACACTTGAAGTACCGCTCGGAGGTGTCCTTCATGCTCCTCAGGAGTCTTCGAGTAGACTAAGATATCATCGATGAAGATTACTACGAATCGGTCTAGATATAGGTGGAATATGCTGTTCATGTAATTCATGAAGACAGCAGGGGCATTTGTCACACCGAACAGCATCACTACATACTCGTAGTGACCATACCGAGTCCTAAAGGCAGTCTTTGGGATATCCGAGTCCTTCACTCGGATTTGGTGGTATCCCGATCGCAGGTCAATCTTTGAGAAGACTGAGGCTCCACGCAGTTGGTCGATTAAGTCATCGATTCGGGGCAATGGGTATCGGTTCTTAATCGTGAGTTTGTTTAGCTGTCGGTAATCTATACAGAGTCTCATGCTGCCATCCTTCTTCTTAACAAGTAGCACAGGTGCGCCCCATGGTGATACGCTCGGTCTAATGAATTGTTTTCTGAGTAACTCATCTACTTGCTTCTTCAACTCGGCCAATTCAGTTGGGGATACTCTATAAGGTGCACTGGAGACTAGCTTGGCTCCAGGAATCAAGTCTATAGAGAATTCAACTTCTCTATTGGGAGGGACACTCGGTACGTCCTCGGGAAACACGTCTGGGAATTCACAGACAGTCGGGATTTTGTTCACTCGGGTTTTGCTTTCACCCTCGGTTAAACAAAGCATCATAAACAGTTGAGCTATACCTTGTGCCGTGTCGTCCTTATTGTGCTGTCTCGGGAAGATTATCCTTCGGTTTCTACAACCCACTAACACCTTGTTGGCTGAAAGCCAATCTATGCCGAGCACGATATCAAGGCCCTTCAAAGGCACACACACAAGATCGAAGGTAAAACTCCGATCGTCCAACACAAACGTTATATCCTTACACATTGTTGATGTCAACACCTTAGGGCCAGTTGGGTTGGTTACTTCCAAAATCCGATCCATATCCACAGTCGGTAATTGCAGTCGTCTCACACACTCATCAGCTACGAAGGAGTGGGTGGCTCCAGAATCAAAAATTACATTAAGTGTATATTTACCGAGTAGGCACTTACTCTGTACCAAGTCATTCGCCTGTGCCGCATCTTCCGCGTTGATTGCGTAAACTCTTCTAGCAGTTGGTTGATCAGCGTCTCTCTTCCGGTTATTTGGGGCAAACATCATATTCCCTCTGGCTCTGCTGCCTCTGCCGCTCGGTCCTTGGTTATCGTTCCCTCGGTTTCTCTCTTGGAAACCTCCATGACATGCATTGGGGTTTGCTTGACGAAGTTGGGGGCAGTCGGGGCGAATGTGCCCCTTCTCCTGGCAATGAAAGCACTTGACCTCTGTACTATTGCAATTCTGAGCAAAGTGGTCACCCCCACATTTAAAACACTTGCCATACTTTGGTCGTCCACTCATCTGTCTCCCTTGGTTACTGCGATCTTGATATCTGGTAAAGGGTCCATTTCTTCCCACGTTTCCTGGCCTCTTGAAACGTGACTGCTGAGGCCTCAAGTAATGGTTGGCTCTGCTACTCTGGCCTGAGTGGGCTTTGTCATCTTCTTCAAATATCCTACATTTGTTCACCAATGTAGGAAAACTCCTGATCTCTTGATATTTGCAGGCCCTCTTAATATCTGATCTCAACCCATTTTCAAATTTAAGGCACTTGGAGCTCTCCATCCCTGGTTGTTGGAAAGGTGGGTAGAATAGGCACAGCTCTTCGAACCTAGTCGCATACTCTTCCATAGTCATGGAGCCCTGCTTCAACTCCATAAACTCCAACTTCTTCCGACTCCTTACTGTGTCGGGGAAATACTTCTCTAAGAAGCATGTCTTGAAATCGTTCCATGTCAGCTGAGCATCATCATCAGGGAATCGGTTTCTGGCTATCTTCCACCAATTCTCCGCTTTATCTCGCAGCATATACACTGCACATTCCACCTATTGGGCCTCGGTACAACGAAGACCCCCAAAAATTCTTTCTAACTCCTGAGTCCATTTAAAAGCTGCCTCCGGGTTACGTCCTCCCTGAAACTCACTCGGCTTCCTCTTCAGGAAACGGTCCAGCACGTGGCCATCCTCAGCTCGAGTCTGGCCCTGCCTCTCAAACACGTCCGTAAAGCGTTGGAATGCTGTGGCTATAGCCTCCATGCTTTGGCGATGCGTCATCCCTTATCCTGAAATTAACATTCAAGGATAAGTATACCGAGCTACTCATTACCAATCGGATTTCAGCCTAATGTTCAGTATCTTAACACATCATACTATTTCTATATGTTATACAATCAATCAGACCAGGAGGGGAACAACCTCCTATCCACAAGTCAATATCAATCAAGTTCAACTCATATCACAATCATGATGACCACTCAGTCAGAAAGCACACAACCGCTTACTCTCGGTAAGCATACCTTGGCCTTGGACCTTTCAGTCTGCTCTGATACCAAAATGAAACATCCTAATTTTTAGGGGGAAAATTTTTCTCGCATTAATTAGAAAATAACCTGGATCCATAATAAAAACACTCCCCTTATATGAAGATATGAGAGCTGGCCCCATGGCCAAGAAGAAAAAGAAAAGGAAGGCAAGGGAATTAAAACCATTCACACGGAAGCACTGACAGCGCCTGAGCGAACCACCATACAGTGTACACTCGCTCAAGCGAGACACAAATCCGCCTGGGCGAGACGCCCAACTCGCTCGGACGAGCACACAATCGCTTGGGCAATACCACGACAAACGCCTTCCAGCAATACACATTCGCTGGAGTGAGTCCTCCATTCGCTGAAGTGAGAAGCCTCACTCGGCAAAACTACCACTCAACATCGAGACATCCATACACTTAGTAAACGACTAAGTCCACTTGGGATTCATTCCTAAGGCCACTCGGTATAAGGGGTTCCAACACTCGGGAAACGACCCCAACACACCTACATTCTATAACATAGTCTCTTATATTTATCCACCAACGTACACACCTAATTCACCCGGTAAATGAGGGTTATTTCACTCAGATTCTATAAACTCTCACTCGGAATATTTCCCCCTCGGAACTTATACATGTTTTCACTCGGAATCCGTTAAGCCTATGCGCTCGGGAATCTTTCAACTAAGTTACTCACCAGAATGTCATCGAAGGGAACTCCCCTAAGAGTTCATCTAAGAGTTCTTCTCTCGGAAGGAACTCATACAAATGAATCTCACTCGACTTTTATACCTACTTTTACTTGGGAATACTCAGACTTATATTCACTCGGGGAGTAGTAACTAACTCACTCGGAACTACTCAGCCAATTCAGCCTCTCAACACTTGGAATAAATTATTATCTTCCCTTTCCCCAACAACCACTCAGCTCCGCTACTGCCCGTAGACACATTAACCTCCTACGCTCGTAAGGTATACTCGTACATCCATATTTACTGATCGGGCGTCACCTAGAGTATAGAAGAACACACGACATATATATATAGGGAAGCATTTAAATAATTACAAGAGTTCATCATGTCCTCTATCACCCGAAGGTGTTCAAGTTCTAACGTAAAGGCTAAAACCAAAATATGAGCCGACCAAGGCTTAACAGGACCTTACACACAGTATATACATATATACATATATTCAAAAGCACTCGGCTGTTTCGTTCTGCACTCAGCTCCTCCTTCATGCTTCATTCCGAGAGATGTTCACTGAAAAATATAGCCACTGCAGGGGTGAGCTTTTTACATGTAAAATGACAATCAAGGACTCGGTATCAGTGTCAGTACGCACACTTACTTTCATTCAATCGTCTTCAGGTTAACTAAGGCCATGCCAGTCAGAATAACATCTATAACATACATACTACGTCTAGTTCATCTTCACACAGACATACACATGCATCCACACACTCAGAAATCATTCATAACACCCAACACATACTATGCGTACTACCCTAATCAACCTCATATCTACATGCATGCCTGCGGATCCGACTCGAGTAATGACTTTCAGTTACAGTTCCCCCTTACTGGCCCCTCGTCCTTCAGCTCTTCCCGCGTGGTACCGGCCTCCCATTGGCGTCTCGAGACTCCTCTCTAGCTCCTACGGCTACCACGAGCCCCTTCAGGATCTAGCCAAGGCCTGTAGCTGGAAGTCATTCCCTCGGGGCTCTTGACCTTCCACGGGTCACCCCATTCTTACACATGCAGCTAATGCGTTTACCAGCAAGCATCATCACACAACCGATACCTCCTTCGCAACCATTAAGTAAGAACAGATTCAACACAGTCTTTATATGTGTTTTATCAGTCACACCAATATGTACAACAATCGGACAATCAAGTAATAGCATCTGACAAATCAACTATCGAGTACACATTCATATTCTCACAGTGTTAACAAAGATAAAACCATGCATTTCATTCGTCATTACTCAAGGCCGACAGACTACACTACTACCATCTTGATTACATGCAATTGTTGTATAACCACTGTAATACACACGGAATCCAGAATCATCAATCATGCATAAGATCTAGTCATTATAAACACATACACACACTCAAAGCAGTACATTCATTCGGTACCATTCGTGGACCATGCATTTGACATACAAGCGCCCCCTACCTACAGAAGGAACTCAAGAAGTTTTTCTGCTCTCGACGTTGGGTCTGACGCCCTTCTTCTGATTCGTTCGGTCTTCCTTCGCTCCGTCGTACTCTACACTCGGTTCGGGAATGGAGCGTTGTTCTTCCTATGCCTCAACGATCGTCCTTCACCAGTTTGAGGGGCTCTGACCTTCCTCCAGCACCGTCGTCGTGATCTCCGGAAGCGAAGGGCAAGAACAGAAAGGAGGATGGAGGCAAAGAAGAAAAGAGAGAATGAAGTAGTGGGAAAAAGGATGAGTATTCACGATGGTACAGGGCATATATATGCATGTGAAGGGAAGGAAGTGGGATAGGAAAACGTGAGTCGCAGCCCACTCACGTAACTCGCCAATCACAAACAGCCATCTTTCACCAACTCAGCCTTAATTAACTTGTCATTATTCCTTAAGCTAATCTGATTATAATTAACAATTAACTTCTTACTTTTGAATCAAAATCTTAATGGTTTATTTTTCATTCGGCATTTAGCTTTAAAATTAGGATGTTACACCAATCACAAATTTAAAAGAAAAAAAAATTCAGATGCAATGACTTATGTGTTATTTAGTACATTGTTGTTCTATTAAAATTGGAGTCTATAAACAATAGTCTCTGATGCGCAGACCTTCATTGTGCGGGCTACAAAATTCTTATAGAAAACTATTATATTAAAAGAAAGACATGTTGTATAGGTGATATCTTACAGAATAAAACTTACATTCAATATCATAATTTGTTAACCAAATTTGGCATTTCATGTTAGTATAGTCCTTCCTTGTTTAAGCTATTGAAATGGAGAAAACCATTATCGAAATGAAATGAATGTCAATAGAAAGAACAACATTAATATACATAAAATAATGATATGCATTCTCACATATACTCTAAACATGTTCACCTTTCTATGCTTAGTTTCCTATTTTTTATTTCTCTTTTCCTTTTATTGCCCACAATCCTGTCCTTCACTATCGCTCAAAGCATTTCGAGATTGATCTTCACTTTGTCTGAGAAAAGGTTGTTAATAAGCAGCTTCAAGTGGTGCATTCCCTGCCTTGGATCAGATTGCTGATGCCTTAATCAAGCCTCTGTCTCCAGCCAGATTTCAGATCCTAAGGTCCAAGCTTCATGCGGGCAATTCTGATTTCCCCCATGAGCTTGCGGGAGAGTATAGGAGTAGCATAAGTGTTTACCTTGTTCAGTTAGCAGAACTGACAGCTGTACTTTTCTTTCTCCCTTTACCACTGTATAAATACAGTGGTCTCTCTTTGTACAGATCACTTTTACATAATCAATATTCAGATTCAAAATTCTCCGCCTTTCCTCTAAAACTGTTTCTGTCTCTAAATCCAATTCTCTGCCTTCTCTCTAGATCTGTTTCTCTCTCTCTAAAATCAATAACATATAACAGGTCAAAACACTCACTTTCTCTAATTTTTGTTTTCTTGCTCAAACTCCTTTAGCAGGAAACAAAATAACATCTCTGTAATTTTCCTGTAAATTTGGTATTAGAGCCCCAGATCTAGAGATCACTTTACAGCTGACCAGACTTCATAGCTAGGCAAGCAAAACTTGAATTCAAAGATTTTTTTTTTCTCAATGAACACCTTCAGTGTAAACCTAGTCCACTTAGTAAACCTACTTTTTCTACATGAAGAATTATTTCAAATATAGTCAGTCCAATATACTTACCTTCATAATCAAAATAACAAAGCGGAAAATCTCTTGAGTAATATTTAAATCCCACTTCCTCGCAAGACAAAGAATTCCCTTTGCAGCTGCTAATCTGATATGATCCTTATTATTTTCACTAAACATAGTAAACATAAAGCAAGATTTATCAACAAGTTCAATGCATGAATATGAGCAGTTCAGTGCGTGTATATGAACTGATGAAAAGATGATCATAAATAGTCAAAAATTGTTTAGCGGAAAGATTATAAGTAACTAAGAACATCGGTCACTAACATGGCTTCTTAAGGTCTTTCCTAAAACCACAACAAAGAACTACATAGTATAGACTGATTAATAGAAAATATAGAATTAATTCATTACAAAATCCATAGTATGTGATTTTGATTCTAAATGAAGCAGCTGAACCACACTAAATTTAAAGAATTTGAAAAGATTTTGATATTTCATACACAAGAACAAGAGCAATAAAAGATGACATGATCACAATAACCAGGCAAAAATCACTCAAGACTCAATTTTTGGGTAGACAGATGGCATCGAAGTTCAAACTAATTATCTCACACTAACAACATAATCTTCTTGCCATTAAGATTTTATATTTCATGTCAACCATAGTAGTCAATCCCAGATTGCGTCGCGTCGCGGCCAACCCCTAAACTGGGATTGCGGCGTCGCGGCGTAAATCGCAGACGATATTTGATTCTATCGCGGGGGTGAGGGAACACATAAACATATATATATGCAGAATCACTTAAAAAACAGAGAAATATAACTAATAACACTTCAAATGCATACTAGATAATTGAAAACCAAGATTATAAGAATGAAAACATTGTCTTAAGACTCCCAATATGATCCAAAACTATTAAAACAGAAAAATAACAAGATAAGAAACATAATAAGTTAGGAGGTGAAGTAGTGAAGAGTGAACTAGAATCTGAAAATCTACAAATCATAAATCATATTCATCATCTCTCATCAAGAGCAAATCGATCAGCCCCTTAATGTTTTTAGATTTCTTCAAAATAGTTGTTGAAGCATGACTTGAGGTTGCAGCTGATGGAATCCGCTTGCCTTGTGTCTTCAAAGTCCGGATTTCTTAAATCTCTTCATCCTCCTCATCCTCCTGAAAAATTTCATTCATATATGTCATTCTATCTGTAACTTTCTTGGCAGCAAGTTAATTCAAATTTAAATTTGTGTAGATCTCTTCTGTACTTTCTGAGTCCATCAATTATATATGTATATCACTTTCATTTTCTTTCCATTTCTCGATCTCCCCCTCAAGGATTTTGAAAAATCTAGTGTTTGACCTCACAAACATACTTAATTACTTTATATGTTATTTTAAGAATGTTTAATAATGCAAATATAGTCTCTGTTGCGTCTCTCATGGACTCATTCTTACGTGGATCCCAAGTCTCTATATCACTGAGAAGTCGTTGCTGTGTAATATATAATTCGCTTTACGTGTCTCTCTTTGTTTAGTTTCCTTGCTACTTGTAACTGTCCAACCACTTATTGGTTTGTCATGCAGACTAGCACACTTACGCGTGGTCTCTGATTGTCTGTTGACAGCTTCATATTCATCCCTGACTTTTTTCCCCAGGTAATCCCCCAACACTGACTTTCTCATTATGTGTATGCTGGGCGATTGTTGTTTGTTAGTGGAGAGCAGAGCTCATTAGGCAATGGTTTTGTGTGCTGATAACATGATTTTAGTCGCATGTGTAATGTTGTTTGTTAGTGGAGAGCAGAGCTCATTAGGCATTGGTTTTGTGTGCTGATAACATGATTTTTTATGCATGTGTAATGTTGTTTGTTAGTGGAGAGCAGAGTTCATTAGGCATTGGTTTTGTGTGCTAATAACATGATTTAGTATTCATAACTCTCAATATCATATACAATGTGTAGCATATATATTTATCTATACTGGGAAGTTTTTTGTATGTAACAGGCCGTTTCTAAATTTGGGAAATGTCTAGTTTAGAGGGGAGACTCTGCCAAAATTTTGGCTGGGTCCCTTTCTTAGGGAACTTAAAAAATAAAACTCAACTTTAAAAATGTAGGGTTTAGTCGTGTGTGTACCCATTAGATTCCCATTCAAGTTTCAAAATAACCGGCTGATGTACCGTGTTGTGTTGGATCTTGAATTGTCCCAGTTGGACAGTTTGGTATGAATTTGTAACCAGTAGGGCGTAACCCATCAATATTGTATATGGTCTATCTTGAGACATTGAATGTTCATTTCAAATTTTGGTTATGGTGTTTTGTATTGTCCCCAGGGTGCATGTCTGCGTGTAGTGTTTCATATCGTACGTATCTCTGTGTACTCGGGGACCAATGCGAAATGCTGTCGAAATTTCAAATGAACATCAACGACACAAGATAGACCACATACAACATCGATGGGTTACGGATGGTTACATATTCATCTCGAATGGGATAGGGCCCCACCAATTTGCAACATCAAAGAGATAGAGAGTGATTCATAATCGATAGTCAAATAAAATTTAAATAATTTAAAGTAAGAGGTATCATGCTTGTTAGATATTGTAAATGGAGGTACTGGCAAATCGGCGATGGATGTACAACCTACTAGATCGCAATCGGCGAGTGACTGAGGAGTTTATGACGGGGCTATTGGAGTTCATTCCGTTCGCTACGGCAAACACGCCTGGATTTGAAGCCACTCAGAAGATTCGTTGTCCGTGCTCAAGGTGCAAATGCATGAGTTTTGAATACATGGATGATGTCATGTGCCATCTAACTAAGAAAGGGTTCATGGAAACATACCACTGCTGGTACAACCATGGTGAGCAGTTACCGCCTAGACCATCAGGCGTAACCGTGCAACAGTCTTACTACAAGGTTGAAGGAAATAGGGATACGTACAACAATATAGAACAAATGGTGATGGATCATGTTGGACCCTCCACAGGGCGTATGCTAGAACATGATGACCAAGCAGGGAATGAGGATGACAAGGTAGAGGAGGATCCTAATCTGGAGGTGAAGAGATTTTATGATTTGTTAGCGGCGGCTCAGACTCCATTGTGGGACGGGTGCAAGAGTAACACTGAGTTATCCGGCTGCTTTGAGCCTAAAGGTAGATTATAATCTTTCTGGAGGTTGTTTTAATAGGATGGTCAATCTGATGGGTTCCACCATGCCTAATAATCATCGAATGCCAACAAACCTGTACCATGCTAAGAAATAAATGGCAAACTTGGGGTTGGGTTGTGTGAAGATAGAGTGTTGTGTTGGCGGATGTATGCTGTTCAGAAATGAGTTTACAGATAAGAGTGTCATAAAATGTCTATATTGTAATGAGGAACGCTACAAAACCGTTAAAAGGAGAGGGAAAGTAACCTGGACGGCCAGGAAGAAAATGTGGTACTTCCCTATAACACCGCGTCTTCAACGCCTGTATGCCTCATTGTCCACGGCAAAACACATGCGTTGGCATGCTCTGAACCGAACATAAAAGGGGTTTCTTTGCCATCCTTCCGACGGGAAAGCATGGAAGTGTTTGGATGAGCTATATTCAGACTTTTCTGGCGAGCTGCGCAATGTAAGACTTGGCTTATGTACTGATGGGTTTAACCCGTTCGGTCAATACGGAAGAGCGTACTCTTGTTGGCCAGTCATATTGACCCCATACAATCTGCCTCCTGATATGTGTATGAAGAGGGAGGTCATGTTTCTATTTATACTGGTTCTAGGACCCAAAAATACAAAGGCGAACATAGACGTGTTTTTGCAACCGTTGTTGAAGAGTTATCACAATTATGGGATGTCGGGGTAATGACATACGATGCATCTTTAAAGAACAATTTCATGATGCATGCTGTTTTGATGTGGACTATTAATGACTTCCCGGCCTATGGTATGCTTTCTAGATGGTCAACGTCTGGGAAGCTTGCTTGCCCTGTATGCATGGAACACACCAGGGGGGAATTACTCCTTGTTAGTGGCAAGACAAGTTTCTTTGACTGTCATAGAAAGTTTCTACCGTTGGATCACGCGTTTAGGAGAAACAAAACCGCTTTTAAGAAGAACAAGGTTGTTAATGAACCTCCACCCCGTAGGTTATCTGGTGCACGGGTTTGGCAGAGGGTCGAAGAGTATCCCTACATCTGGGACAAGAGTGTTAAGGAGTTTGCGGGTTATGGTAAGGAACACCACTGGGTGAAGCAGAGCATCTTATGGGATTTGCCATATTGGAAAGACTTGTTGTTAAGACACAACATTGATGTCATGCACACTGAACGTAATGTTTTCATGAATATTTCTGACATTGTTATGGACATCACTTGTACAAAATGTTACATTGATGAGAGAGATTGAAAGGCGGCTCACTTGTACATTCTTCTAAATTGCCCAGAAGTGGAACCCTTTCTTGAGTAAGTCATAAAAGTTATATGTTACATTCTAAACCTAGCTTTTATAGTATCTAAATTTGTTTCCTTTAAATAGCTTATATACAGATATGCTAAAACTTGAGCAAAATGATTTAACTGATGACCAAATTCATAGTGAGGTGTCATCCAAGTTCGTTGGTTGGTTCGCACAACACGTAAGACCCGTATACCTTGTGTTTTTTATCTATGCTTCTAACTCCCGGTATCTAACAATGACCTATTTGTTATGTTGTACATAGATACAAGACCCTAACAACCAAATTGAAGATTCTTTACTCCAAGCCCTTTCTTGGGGGTTGGTGAAAACTGCTAAAAAATGGCCTATTTACTACGTAAATGGCTACAAGTTTAATATTTTTCAATGGAGTGAAGGGATGCGTACCCATAACTACAGGGTTTGTGTTAGAGGCACCACCGGACAGTTAGAAGAAGATTTTTATGGAGTGCTGACAGAGATTGTTGAAGTTTCATTCTCTGGATGACTAAGAAGAGATATTGTTCTATTCAAATGTGATTAGTTCGACAACACAATCGGCGTTGGAACAAAGGTTGACAACAACTACGGCTTAGTTGAGGTCAAGAAAAATGGTATATATAAAGGGTTTGATCCCTTTATTTTTGCCCAACAAGCCGAGCAGGTTTTTTACACCGACTTCTCGGGAGGACATCGGGACTGGTATGCAGTAATCAAGGCCAAGGCCCGAAGTCAAATCACTGACAATGTCTCCGAGGAGGTCGATGACGCTTATTAGCTTGTACCACACGAGCTCAACAATGGTAATTTATTGTTCAACATTGATCCAGTCATAATGGATGAGACACTCGCCACTACGGGGGGTGAACACATTGACAAAGACCTTGTCTCTCGATCAAAATAGTCTAGGGCTGATTTAGATACTGATGAAGTTGTTCAAACAGATAACCACAGTGACACTGAAACTGGGGGGAATTTGAAACTGAAACAGACACAGAGTATGTAGTTGTTAAACATATATACATAGGTTTATATATATCCTGAGACTAACCTTTCTTTTCATGATTTTATCCACAGATGACCGGACGTCAACTGCCATTCAGTAGGGGTAGTGGGTCCAGGACCCCGGCATCCCGTCCGGGGACTCCCACCCCAGAGCAGGGAACCACTCCATCACCACTGCAGACAACTCCATCACCACTACAGCGGACCACTCCATCACCACCACAGCTGACCACCCCATCACCACCACAGCTGACCATCCTAGAGCAGACTCCTAGAGTTGGTGGCTTGGAGGACCCTGGCCATCAAGCCACCCCACCTCTGGCATCCCCTCTTCCCATGTTAGTACCCGTGCCGGCCGGAGACGAGTAAGTCACTATAACTCAAATACTTTTATGTTATTTGTATGGTACTTTATTTTAAACTTTAGTGGAAAGACTTGTTGGTTTATTGTATGTTACTTTAATTAGTACTTGTATAGATTGAATTATTGTAACACCCTAATTTAATGAATCATCAACGGTAAAAGAGGAAATTTTTTTTTTGTCCGCAAGAAAAGAAGATCAGAATGCCTTGGTACAAAGAAACGAGAGGAGAAGAAGAGCAAGAGAGATAAAACCAATCCGGGGAGCTGACAGCGGAAGAAGGGGAAATCGCTTAGGCGAACCACGTAGCAACGCGTACTCGCTCAAGCGAAAACTTCTCTCGGTATTCGCTCACTACACTCGGTATTTCCGCACTCGGAGTCCAGAGCCTAATTCACTCGGAAGGATCCGATCTCAGGTCACTTGGATTTGGCTCTTACACTTGCTAGTCCCACTCGGGGATGGTCCCCACTATTACCCACTCAGAATCTATGAATACTCCTCACTCAGGACAACCTTAGCACCCTTTTTGTCACTCAGGGTATTTCACTTGGTTTACACTTGGTAGCCATAATCCGCCTACTCTAAACATTCTACTAAGCTGAGACTCACTCAGATTCTTTTATTACCAACCATTTACTACAGTGGGGTCCCTTAGAGTCTAAGGTGTCACTCTCCAGTCGGAAAACCTTCACTCGGCGGATTCTCACTCGGGGTTCATTGATTATCCTACGCTCGGGAGAAATCCTAGTAGTTGTCACTCGGAAAGCATCTCTAGACTCTCAACTCCGAATCCTAACAGCTCGTCGTTGGGGGCAGTCTTCTACGCCAATTCCTACTCGGAGCTATCTGATTCACTCACTCAGAACGTCTGAACCTTCCCACTCGGTGACAGAGTCACAAACTCACCCTCTAGACCATAGGTTGGCTTCCTTCATGATAAGTTATGTCATTTCCTACACACTCGGGGATATGAACGCGCATATATATAAAGATTATCCAGGCATCTCACAGCATAAGGTAGACATGCAACATGGCATAAACATAGGCATATATATATAGAAGTGTATATCATAATTTTACAACCACAATATCATGTTCCCATTCCAAGAGATTCAACTCTGTCAAAAAGACTAACAGAAAAACACGAGCCGGCCAAGGCTTAACTCAAAACACTTTATACAGCATATGCACAGTTGTAAAATTCCATAGTGCATCAGCACTTCACCCGGCATTTCAGCTCCTCCTCCCATCCTCATTACGAGAGATATTCACTGGAAAATTGCCACAACAGGGGTGAGTATCTTAAATTTTAAATGATAGATATTGACTCAGGTTGCCTCACCTTTATACAACAATATATATACATATACGCACAATTATACATGGCAACAATTATAGTCAGGGCAATGCCAATCAACCAGAACACACACAAGGTCCTTACCGATCAGAATCCATCAGTTGTCACTCGGCCTTTTACACACATCAACTCAATAATATTAACATACAATAATCGGTATCGTGATATTAAGATCCGTGTATTAGAATGCTTCTTTTGGACATTTATCAGTCAGATTCCACAATTCCCACTCGGCTATATATACACAACTCTCCAATACATGACATACATTCATAGAACAGAATTCAATCAGCATCAACAGCATATGCACATGGAATAGTGCACTCGGTCATGAGTGTATATATATATATATCATCTCATTAACACCATCACATGCATAATTAATTCTACACAACATCAGTAGCAATATAAACACAGATTATTCACTCGGTTATATGCATTCATCCTTTCAATAACGTTGCCACTTGCATGATCAATTCCAAACAATGTCAACAGTTAATACACACAGAGTAATTCACTCGGTTGCAAACATTCATCATCTCATTAACACCTTCACATGCATAACCAATTCCAAACAATATCAACAGTAAATAGGCACATAGTATTTCACTCAGTTCCGCATTCGTGTGTATCGGTATAGACGTTGCAACGTAGGCTCTCAGCCTTTTTATACATAGCTCTCGGCTATCAAATCAGCTCCCAGCTGCTTGGCCATTTTACAGGTACCCAACCGTTTGCCCACAGGTGACACCAACGCTCTCAACGCCAACGGAGGTGTTCACAGGCAGCCCGAGTCCCACTCAAGGGCTACCTTGAGTCCCACTCAAGGATTTTACAGCGTCCCACGCTTAATAACCGATGGTAGTGTCCCACACTACGTGCTCCCAGCACAACGCATCCCATGCGCCACACGCGGATTCATCACATAACATAGAATTCATGCACACAACCTTCACTCAGTTATACATATTTAATGCAGTCGGTATTACGCATTTCCAGGATTCCACATATTAATTTAACACACACATACTTCCATGCAGTCATCATCATAGCTTCATTAACAACATATGAGCTCAATGCAATCGGTGTCAGTCAATATCAAACTTCTAACAGCATTCTCATCAACTCATGCATAACATGCACTCGGTATACAGCAGTGTCAGAACTTACTCAACTCATGCATCCATATAAAGATCAACAGGTTCAAACAAGCATTCCAATCAGTACAACATAATATGCATTTGGTATACAACAGTGTCAGGACTTAATCAACGCATGTATCCATATGAATATGAACGGATTCAACAAAGCATTCCAATCAACACAATATAACATGCAATCGGTATACAACAGTGTCATGACTTTAATCAACGCATGCATCCATATGAATATGAACAGATTCAACAAAGCATTCCAATCAACACAATATAACATGCAATCGGTATACAACAGTGTCATGACTTAATCAACGCATACATCTTCAAGGACGGTAATAACATGCAACATTCACTCTCACTTATCTTACACTCGGGCACTCCACATGCAAGCACATCATACAACAGAATACAGAATCACCATTATCAATACTCAAAACTCGTTCATAACCCATGCATTTAACATGTAAGGTACTCCCCCTACCAACTACGAGATTCCGAGAAGCTTTTCTGCTTGGGTGTTGGTTCTCTTCCTTGCTGCTTCACTCAACGCTTCCACTCAACGCTTCCACTCGCTTAGCCTTTACTTCAACGTTGTTGCCCTCCACGAGTGGTGTAGAGCTGTTTCTGCTTCTGCTTCGACACTCGTCCTCTACTCATATGAGGGAGCTCTAACTCCTCTGCAGCACCGTCACTTGGCTTCTGAAACAGGGAATGGAACAGAGAGCAGAGAAGGAGAAGAGAAGAAGAAGGAAGAAGAAGGAGAACAAGAGAGGAAGAGAAGAAGGAAGAAGAGAGGAATCGCAGAGGGAGTTTCGAAGAATGCAAGGCAAGGAACCTTTGACCAAATATAAACACATGCACGAGGAAGAAATGGTGGGGTAGGAAAACGTGAGGGACAGTCTGCTCACGTCACCCAGTCCCATCAGCACCCACTAAAGCCAATCACCCTTTTTAATCAGCACACCCTTGATTAATTAAGTTAATGGAAATTAATAAACAAATTCCCCCTTCTAAAATTATTATTTTAATGGTTTTATTCACCCGGTACATTATTAAAAATTTAGGATGTTACAATTATACTGGGAACTCTTCTGTTTGTAACAGGGTAACTATTTAAACTTGGAAATGTTACATTTACAGGGGAGACTCTGTCAAAATTTTGGGAGTCTCCCTAGATTGTATGTTGCTATACTCCTGATATAATTATTGTCATTACAGCTTTGTTGATAGTAGTCGCACTACCAAAGCGATTACTAAGGTTTTGAAGGCCCAGTGGGATGGTCTATATATATCTTGGACAGATGCTGGGAAGGTTATCCAAGATAGGTGGTTTGACACCTTCTCGGTAAGTTACCACATCAATTTGTTGTGATTTGATTTGTAAAATAGACCTCTTACTAATTTTGAATTCTCATTTCATTTTACAGTGTGATTATTAGTGGGCAGAGGGTATGATTGATGAGATTAGGAAGGTCTTTGCCACAAAGACCTCCAAAATCATCAAGAGTACCCTTTGGAAGGTGAGGGACAAGGGTGAGCGCCCTCGTTGGATCCCGGAGGACCATTGGGACAGGATGGTCCAGAAGTGGGGTGGTGTCCCGTTCCAGCAGGCGAGTGCTCGGAACAGGGCAAACAAAGTCGTCGATGCTGCAGCCTCAGTTTACACCGGGGGTAGCATTTCAACCCTCGAGCACAAGAAAATATTTGTAAGTATATTTATGTTAAACATTTCTATTATGATTCGTCTGACATGTTTACAAATAATAATGTCAATGTTTTTTGTCCACCATAGGAGCTGAGGGAGCACCGGGAGCCTTCTTTGTTTGAGGTCATGTAAATGACCAAGAAGAACAAAGCTGGTGTATGGGTAAACCAGAAGACTATAGATCTAGCGATATTTACTTTTAACTTACACATGCTTATAATTTACAAATCAACTTACTAATCCTATCAGTGTTTTTAAATTTACAGGAGGTGTATCAGGCCAAGAGGGCCGAGAAGGAGGCGGACCTGGTGGCTTCGACTCCTGAAGGGGAGGTTGCTCCTACCCTGTCTTGTTCCGATGACAACGCCATCTATATGGAGGCTGTTGGCGGTGTGAACAAGAAAGGGAGGGTTTTTAGATTGGGTGGCGTCGGCACGCAGCTGGCGAAAAAAGGGAAGACCCCTTCCTCTTCCTCTTCGTCTAGTCTTCCGACTGAGGTTGTTTAGGTAATTCAAAACCTGAACGACGAGCTACAGGAGGAGCGACGTCAGAGGCAGCTTTTGGAGGAACGGGCCGAGGCGGACCGACAGCGGGCCGAGGAGCAGCACACCGAGACTCATTGGCAACTTGCTCAACAGCAGGAGCTACTGATGCCGTTGATGGCGAGGCTACCTCCCCCCACTTCCCAGGCGCCCCCACCACCATCACAGGATCCCCCACCACCATGATTGTATTTTTATTATGTATACACATTGTATATTTCATTTACAGTTTTTATATTATATTCCATTCAGTTTTTATATTATATTATGTCAATATTTATTGGTAATTAAATTCAAAGAAAAATGCCTTATTGTGATTATCATTATTAATTCAACCTATTTGATAAATAAATTTAATCCATTATTTTGTTTTTAATAATAATTTAATATTTAAAAAAATTATTCAAATTTAATTACAAAATTTTATCAGCCAATACAAAATATTAATCAACATTTTTAAAGTTAAATTAACAAAACCTATAAATATTTAACCAATTTAAAAAAAATTAAAAATTCCCAATAGCGACGGATAGAAGTGGTCGCTGTTTGACTACCCGTAGCGACGGATAGAAGTGGTCGTTGTATGACTACCCGTAGCGATGGATAGAAGTGGTCGCTGTTTGGCCACAAACAGCGACAGAAGACAGTGGTCGCTGTATGACTACCCGTAACGACGGATAGAAGTGGTCGCTGTATGGCCACAAACAGCGACGGAGGACAGTGGTTGCAGGGTGGCTACCTATAGCGACGGCCCTGTAGGGTCGCTGTGTGGCTACCCATAGCGACGGCTGTCAGTGGTGGCAGGGTGGCCGTTAATAGCGACGGAGGCGTGAGGTTGCTGTATGGTTACTAATAGCGACATCGTCACTCCGTCGTTGTATGGCTACCATTAGCGACGGTTGAAGTCAGTGAAGCAGAGACCATGTTAGCGACGACATTATCCCGTCAGCATTTTAGCGACGGTGTTTATGTGGTCGCTGATCTATCTTCGACGAAGGTTTTAGCGACGGCAATTGGTCGTCTGAAATACTATCGCTAGGTTTGTTAGCGACGGCCTTTGTATGGATTAGCGACTAATTTTATCCGTCGCTAACAGGTGTTTTTTTAGTTGTGTAGTAATTCCTTTTCAGTAGTAGCATAATTTATTTGATTTTCATTTAAAACTTTACTAGCATAGTGTATAACCCTAAAAACTTTTTCATATCTTTGACCTAAAACTGCTCCTACAGCATAATCACTTGCATCACACATAAGTTCAAAGGGTAAATTCCAATTAGGAGCAATAAATACAGGGGCAGAAACTATTTTTTCTTTCAAGGAATTAAAAGCTTTAAGACATGCCTCATCAAACTTGAATTCAACATCTTTATTTAGAAGATTTGTTAAAGGTTTAGCAATTTTTGAAAAATCTTGAATAATCTTCTATAGAATTCAGCATGTCCTAAAAAACTTCTAATAACTTTTACATTCACAGGGGGTGGGAGTTTGGAGATTACCTCTATTTTGGCTTGGTCTACTTCAATACCTTTAGAGGAAATTTTGTGACCAAGTACAATTCCTTCTTTCACCATAAATGACATTTCTCCCAATTGAGCACCAAATTTGTTTCAATACACCGCTTCAGTACGGTGTCCAGATTGGTTAGACATGTTTCAAATGAATTTCCAAAGACTGAGAAATCATTCATGAAAATTTCAATGCTCTTTTCAATTAGATCTGCAAAAATAGCAAGCATGCATCTTTGAAAAGTAGCAGGTTTATTACACAATCCAAATGGCATCTTCCTATATTGAAATATACCAAAGGGACATGTAAAAGCAGTCTTTTCCTGATTAAGAGTGTCAACAGCAATTTGATTATATCTAGAATATCCATCAAGAAAGCAATAGTAAGCTTGTCCAGACAATCTTTCAAGCATTTGATCCATAAAAGGAAGTGGAAAATGATCTTTTCTTATTGCTTGATTTAGTTTTCTATAATCAATGCACATTCTCTAACTAGTGACAATTCTTGTTGGGATTAATTCATTTTTATCATTAACAATTACTGTCATACCACCTTTTTTTGGAACAACTTGTACAGGACTTACCTATGCACTATCAGAAATGGGATAGATAATACCTACTTTCAGTAATTTCAAAACCTCCTTCTTAGTTACCTCTTTCATGGTTGGATTGAGGCGTCTTTGGGGTTAAGCAACAGGTTTAAAATTATCTTCCAATAAAATCTTATGCATGCAATATGATGGACTTATACCTTTCAGATCTTCAAGTGTCCATCCAATTGCTTCTTGATTCTTTTTCAAGACTTCAACCAGTTTTTCTTCTTCTGTTTCACTTTACAAATTACTAATAATCACTGGTTTTAAATTACCTTCTTTCAAAAAGATATACTTTAAGTTAGAAGGTAGCACTTTCAATTTAGGCCTCTTGATTTCTTCAATAGGGACTTCTTGAATTTCTTCAATTTCTCTTGATTTAGGGAAAATTTCTTTCCCTTGATTAAGATCTTCAAGATATTTGTCTACCTGTTTTTCTTCTTCTTCACTCAAAAATTCCACAGAGTTAGTTAATAACTTATTTAAAGGATCAGAGTTCGACATACCTATGGATATGTAGAAGTAGACTTTGTCAAGAATATCCATCTTAAAACAATCTTGTTTTGGATTGGGATATTTCATGGCTTTGAAAACATCAAAGTTTACTTCTTCATTGTGAACTCTTACTACCAACTTTCCATTATCTACATCAATGAGCACTCTAGCAGTCTTCATGAATGGTCTTCCCAGGATTAGGGGAACTTCAACATCTTCTTCCATGTCTAATACCACAAAGTACATCTTCCACAATACCATAGGGTCTTTTGATTGATCTATCAGCTAATTGCAGAGTCATCTTTGTTCTTTGAGGATCAAGGTCACCAATTCACTTCATCATACTTAGAGGCATTAGATTAATGTTAGCCCCTAAGTCTAACAAGGCTTTTCCAATGTTCATACCTCCAATGGAGACAGGAATAGTAAAACTTCCAGGGTCTTTCGACTTTTCTTGCATGTTATGTTGCAAAATAGCACTGCAACCTGCTTCTAGTTCAACAATTTCTTCATCATACCTCCTCTTTTTAGTAAGCAATTCTTTTATAAACTTTGCATATGTTGGCATCTGTTCCAATGCCTCAGAAAATAGAATGTTTATGTGTAATTGCTTAAAGATTTCAAGGAATCTCTTGTATTCCTTTTCCTTATCCTTCTTTGATGGTGCATGTGGATAAGGTAAATCTTTAACTGGAGGTGTCTGACCTAAATACTGATTTTTTTGTTTTTTAATTTTTTGATTTTTTGATTTTTCTTTTTCATCATTCTTTTCTTCATTTTTTCTCTTCGTCTTCTTTCTTTCCTTCTTTTTCTTTTTCTTTTTCTTCTTTACAATCATTTCCTACAACTTTACCACTTCTTGTAAAAATAGCATTACATTGTTCTCTTGGATTTTGAGTGTTTACAGAAAAACCAGAACTTTTCATGTCAACTACTTCTTTTGCTAACTGTCCCAATTGCATGTCTGACGCTTTACGTGCGGCTTCATTTTTTGCATGTATTGAAGCAACTGTTGGATAGACTCTTCTATCCTAGTTAGCCTTGCTGTTTGATCAGATTGTGGTTGTTGTTTGAATTAATTGTTAGGAGGTAGGTTAGAAGGTCCAACATCTTGTTTCCAGCCAATATTCTGATTCTGCCAACCCTGCGGGTAATTGTTAGGAAAAGAATTACCAAGATTGAAAGGAAAATTACCTAAGGGTATCCTTTGATGGTTCAAAAAATTGGCTTACTCTTGCTCATTTCTATCAGGGGCACAGTAACCACATGGTTATTCTCCCATGCAATGTATACATTGTTTTAATTGAGCAGGAGGTGGTGATGACATTTGAGCAATTTGAAGTTTCTCCAATTGTTTGCTCATAGCCTTAATTTTTTGAGTCAACAATTTTTGTTGAGCCAATACTGCATCATTTACCCCCAATTCAAGCATATCTGGCTTTCTTTGTACATTACCTCTTTCATGTTTTACTTGTCGATCACTGATGGACATTGATTCCAATATTTCTATTGCTTCTTCCACAGTTTTGTTCATTAAAGAACCTCCTGCACAAGCATCTAACATCATTTTAAACTGAGGTAACAAACCATGGTAAACGATCCTTACCTTTTCGACATCATTTAAGTTATGGTTTGGACATTTCCTCAAGAGTGCCTTGAATCATTCCCATGTTTCTCCTAATGACTCATCATTATTTTGTGAAAAAGAATGTATGGCTGTCATGGCTTCAAAGTATTTTGAAGGAGAATAAAATCTTTCCAAAAATTTTCTCTCAACATCGGACCAGTTTGCAAAACTACCGGGTGGACAAGATTTAAACCATTCTTTAGCTTTCCCAATCAAAGAAAAAGGAAATAATCTCATGTAAATTGATTCTTCTTGATTGGGTTCAAAACTAATTATGCTGCATAACTCATAAAAAATAGTTAAGTGTTCATAAGGTTCCTCATTATTTAAACCAGTAAATTGATTATTTTGAATAATGTTTAAAGTAGCTGGTTTGATTTCTACAGCAGCAATAGGTCCTTGATACATCCCCGAAACACGATGAGGTCCATTAATAGCAGCAAACTGTCCCAATGTTCTTCTTTCAGCAGCCATATTAGAATTTTTAAAATTTTTAGATTTTTCAAAAGAAGATAAAGTTGAAGAAGAAGTTTTTGTTTTTTTATATTTTAATGCTTTAAGTTTCTTTACAAACTTCTCGATCTCAGGATCAAAGAACACCTTTCCTGCAGAAGATCGAGTTTGTATAAACACACTAAATAAAGAATTGTTAGTAAAACAATGTTAAAATGAATGAATGAATGAATAAATTGAAAATTTTTGCTAAGGTAAAAAAAATATTTTTACCACGATAATTAAAAATTTACTGTTTTACTAAATCAATTCAATCCCCGGTGACGGCGCCAGAAAACTTGTTAGACCCGAATATAATGTTGTAGAAAATTTGTTAACTCCATGTTACTATTGGGTCTTTTAATTGGCAAGCGCACCAATCGTTTGTAGTTTTCAAAATTTAGATATCGTTCCACTGGGATTGAAAGTCCAATAGTTACAGTAATTTTCTAGTTACTATGGTAAATTTATCAAAACCTATTCACAAAAGAATAATTTATATACAATTTATACAATATTCACAAGATTGCATAGCTGAGTTATTCATGTGATAAAAAGAAAATAACAATCTATCTAAAAAGTTGAGTTGCAATTTAGAATAATTAAGATACTTGAGGATAAAACACAAATAAACAAATTATGTTGGAATTTGGATCCCTAATCTAGAATAACAATGGAGGAACTCAAGACATGCATATTTAATCATCAAGTTCATGTCATTGCAGCTTAAAATCATTATAACCGATCCCTCGTGATATAAATTCTAAGTATTCACTGTAAAGTCCGATCCCTCATGAGCTTTCTCAGTAAAAACTTACATTAAGTCCTGGCCTTATGGCAACAATAATCACCAATTTTATCCCTAGTAATTGGCATATTAAGGGTATTCCAACTTTTACTTTTGTTAAAATAAGTTTTAATAAGGCATGAATAATCATTCTCCCATTAGACATTCACACTAATAAAACAAGTTTCAATACGCATGAAAATCATTCTCCCGTTTGACGTTCATACTATTAAAAGATTGAAATACTAACATGCACTTGAATCATAAACATGCAAAGATTAAATTCATAACATCATACTCAATAGACTAGTTCACCAATTCCAACATAAACAGATTAGTTACACATGGTGAAAGTAAAAATAACACTTATAGAGATTGACATTACAAAGGTGATGGAAACTTCACGGTACAATGATCACAATGCTACACAACACTCTCAAGTATCTAGAAAACTATTCTAGAACTACAAACTCATAAAAGAACCACTCAAACACGAGTGTATAAGAGAAGAAGAGAACTCAGAATGTGAGATGAGATGCTTAGAAGTGTGGAGAATGGCCCTACTTATAGGGCTAAGGAAGGGTCCTGACGCTACGCTCCAGCCTAACGCTACACGTCAGGTCCCTGACTCAGCCTCCATTAATCAGCTTGAAGTGACCATTATTGTATAATTATTTTAATTAATCATGCCCAGACAGATGTGCCTTGTCCCCCAATTCGGCTTGGACACTTGTGGGTAGTGGAGGGGTCATTGGTTGAGTGCTTGACCACCTGTTAGTGGTGTCCACGTAGCTTCTGACGCTACGCGTGGGTGTGACGCGTACCGTCAGCATCAAAAGTTCCCATGCTACGCGTGGTGTTGATGCTATGCATCAGCTCTCCAGTTCTTCAATTTTTCTGTTTAAATTCTTTATATTTTTACTGTAAAACTAGAGAAAATTGATCAAGGGAAGATTATTTCTAACAACATCCATTTATTTAATTTAAAACCTAAATTTCTAACAAATTTACCAAATTCTTATTCTTTTTACAAAATTTTTATTAAAGATTTTATTATAAATTTGAGGACTAACAACAATCATATCGAATATTCTACCAAGCCCACATCGGTTCCTAACGTTTGGCGAATTCACGTAAAATTTTATTTCTATAATTTTCTTTTAGCGATTTGAAAGTCTTTCCACGTCCTTATTCAAAAGCTAACGGACAGCGTAATGTATACGAAATAATGTCAAAATTCATAGTGGTGGTAAAAATTGTTTATCTCCTAATCTTACTGTTGGATCGTGACGAAACTTAAAGGGGTTATCTCCAAGAAATTAAGGAGCAATATAGGTCATGTCATAATGTAAGGAAACAAAGTGAGACCCCCTTACCTTACGGATAACTCACAGTTTTGGCAAGGAAAAAGGAACCAGGCGTCGTGAAAATTTCTGATCGTGACCGAACTCGTCATGATAGCTTCTGATCGCTTTTGAGTGACTAAAAACTAACATGCATAAAATATTTTGAGTCATCAAGGGTCATAATCAGCCAAGGACAGCCACGAATTTAATTAAGATCAAAGGAATTACTTGAAACCTTTCACTGTTTGTCACCGATCATCGCCGATTGTTCTACGATTCCTAAAAATCAAACATGTGACAATCAAGAGGGGTAAGGGGTCATGGTTCAGGACCAAGGGCAGCAAGAACATCATATGTAAAAACTAAAATTGAGGAGAAGGAAATCGATGAGAGTGAAGAATTAAGAACTAAGAGTTGAAATCTTACTTTGAGGGTTAAAATGATGACCATGGCCAAGAGGATGATGAAGCATGGCAAAGGAGTAGGAAAATGGTAGCCTTATTGGTGATTCTTTAATCATGAATGGTGGCTAGATGAAGAGTATTAATGGCTGGAAAAATGAAAAGAATGGAAGAAATAAGCAAAAATTATCGAAAGAAAGGTAGGTGGAAGTAGAAAATGAATTAAGGGAATTAAGTGAAGTGGTGGATGATTATAAATTTGCTTTGAAAGTGGAATGAGAAATTGATTTCTCTAACTTTATAGCTAATGAGTGTGATTGTGGAAATGCAATAGGGAGAGTAGCATGAATATACCTACATGGGTATGGCATGGTAATTCATGTGATGGTATGGTAATATTATGATATGGTGGTATGATATGATAACATGTAGTGATGGAATTTTATTTTATTTTATTTTATTTTATTGGAAGGGAGTAACGTGCAAACTAAGAGGTGAATGGGCACATGATATGGTGATCTTGGTGATGGTCATGTCATGGTCATGCCACTACAACAACTTGTGAAGCAAGCTGTTATAGCTTGTTGAGAAAGGGTTTAGCCATGAGTGGACACCTAGGAGGGTAGATGGTAGGCTGTAGTGAGGTATGGAGGGAGGGATTTTCAATATCTAGACAAGTGTTCTATGACTTGGTGTCATGCAATTGGTCCATTTTCATGCATGGTTGATGTGTCAATACCAAGGGTAGCAACTTGTCATGACTTTTAGAGGATGTTGCGGGCTAAATTAGGAAAAATGTAAAACATAAAAATTGTAGATCTTTGTCTTATCTTTAAAATGGTATGTGGAACAAAAATTTTCATCAATCAATGAGGGCAATATAGCTATTTTATGAAAACTATGCAGGGCTGTGACGGAAATGAATTTGTTAACAAAATAAATTTGCTGGGAAAAATGGGTAAGGAATTAGCTTTCATGCCCTTCATGAAGTTTGTAGATCCTTTTGACACGAAATCATAGAAAGAGCAAAGTCGTTTCAATACCGCACGAGGGAGATACAATTTTTTTTCTAAAATAGTGCAGTGTAGTCGTGAAATTGGAACAAGTCTACAAAGATTATGAAAACTATACCGATTTGGAAGGATTCAGTTTTTGAGGCCTTCACAGAAAACATAGAAAATTTTTTTACAGAGATTTTGACACCGGGTTTGCATGAATCAAAGATTGTATGAATAAATTATGAATTTTATAAAGAACCATGCGTAGATTTAAGCGATTAAATAATGAGTTTTTAGAGTACAAATACTTAGATCACAATTTCAGGGATGACAAAATGCAAAATAGAGTTTGTGGCTAGAATTAGAAATTATAGATATTTTCGAAACAAAGAGATTAGGACTAGAATCATTCGATTCTAAGATCGTATGAGAAAGTTAGGCCTGGAATACTAAAGGTACTCAGGCCGGGTTCAAAGGTTCGATTTGGATTTAATAGTTTCTTTGAGAAACAGTGTCAATAGAGCCTGAATTAGGATTCAATCCCTTCAGGAAAAGTTCCTAACTCATTGAAATGAGTCACCAGGGGCTGACCGTGCTACTGTTGGATTTCCTGAAGTATAAACATAATCACTCGAGGGAGGTACTTGAGGCACTGGCCGGGCCGGTTGGACCGAGCCTGTTATCATCGATTTATTACACGAGGGTCCTAATAAGACTAGGTTCTCTATGAGATTACTAGTCTATGGCTGAATTTGTCGTTACTGAATCGTTCACTAGGTCCCACAGTTCAATACTGAAGAACTCGATAATATTTTATTATTAAATATAAATACGACGTAATTATAAAAAAATAACTTTAAATATATAATTTCAAAAATAAGATATTATTATACATATTTACATATTTTCAAAATAATCAATTAAATATTGATCTGGTCTCGATACCGGTACCAGGATAAGGAAGTAATTTCATCTGTCCTCGTTATGCTACCGACACTGCAAGTATACCTCTGGACTATAAACCCCGTATCAGGCGCTCTTCCTATACCGATATGATCAAGTAATCACCTCGCACACCACAAAGCGTCCACGTCACCCGATAAAAAGTACAGGGTATAGCTGCTAGGGGACGTTTACGAGAGACGTGACTTGTAACACCCTCGGTTAGATAAGATAGACCCTTCTCTAGGATCATCCTATTTAACTCAGAGTGTTAACAGTTTTCAGAAAAAGTGAATATTTCTTTAAAAAAAATAAAATAATGGCAGATCAGTAGAAGCAAATAATAGATAATTCACATAGTCATTCACAAACTATAAGTAATTGTACTCTTAACAGAATAGGGCACGCAGGCACACTTAAATATTTATACAGTCATCCATTGTCTTATTATTCGTTAATAAATATTCCACTATATATATTCTTCATTTAATGAGGGGTTCCAGTTGGTTCAATGTATTGCTGTTTGTCATACTCTGGTTCTTGGTTTCCTAGCTCTTCTGTTATTAATCAACAGAAAGGGTGAGTATAAACCCTAGACCCTGAAAGTTCCCGGTGCGGACATATCCAGACAACAAATAATATATACATAAATCATACAATAAACATATTTACAAGTATAACAATCAAGGATGTTGTCATAGAATGCATGAGTTTGGTTTATTTAGAATTTATCTTTAGTTAAGTCTTATGATGCATGTGGGCCCAATAAATCAATCCACCATCACCATTATCTTATTCTTTTTCATTCGTCTTGCTCAAACTGCCTCTCAGGCACAACGTTTCCATTCTAGAGCGATCGGAGCTCACCAAGTCCCCCATTCATTATTTACTCATCGTAAGGTACGAATGAACTCACAGGTTCTCATCTTTATATTATCTTGGGACTCGGCTCTACACGATCATAGTTACATTCCGTCATTTAGTCAAAGTACACCAGAATTGCATCGTCTAACCCGGCTTCAGGCACGACTCTGATGCCATTGGGTTTCCGTCCCGGTTGTACTCCCAAGATTCTCCTTAGAGATCGAACGTGAATGTCCTCCAGCGTACCAGGTGTATGCTCTAGTTTTACTCCCTCAAAATATTTTCATGATGCGAAATGCATTATTTTTATCATTTGATCCTTAGGTATCTATGTGTTTCCAGTCTCATAATATTTATTCTTAAGTTCTTGGGTCCCATCAATTTTTCAGTCGTTGTAAGTCATTTTTTATTATTATTAATTCTTATTCTAGAAAATATATCGGTTATATCTTGGCTAAAATAATGCTTCGTTTAAAGAGTAAGTAATATGTTCCTTATTTCATTACTCATAATTAAAACAATAATAATATCAATAACAATAATAATAGTTAATAATATTAATAATAAGAATAACAATAATAATAATAATAATAATAATAATAATAATAATAATAACAACAACAACAACAATAATAATAATAATAATAACAATAACAGCAATAATAATAATACTAATAATGATAACCAGAATAATGATAATAATAATAATAATAATCAATAAATCATATTTATAATTATAAGTTCCTTATTTCATTGTTCAATAATAATATTAGTACAATAATATTAATAATAATAATAACCGAAATAAGAATAATAATGAAAATTGATAATAATAATAATAAATTTGATAATAATAATATTAATAATAATAATAATAATCATCATAATCATAACAATAATAATAATAACAGTGGTATAAATGTTCATCTCATTTTTCAAAGTTTCCTTACTGGAATTCACATAGACACCCATGGTTCTTAATATTTTCACAATTTAATACCGAGCACATCATTTAATTCATCACGGTTAATAATAATCAACACAGCTAATTAATCATATACATATCAATGAAAATGTATAAAACAAATATATATAAACATTAAAACATTTAATTTAAAACAATTCCTGAACCTGCCCTGGAAAGGTGAGGACCAAAGGTACCTTAACCCTTTCCAAACACTCGGTTCCCCCTCAGAATACTAGAGAATATACCCCCCTGACCTTAATGGAGTTGAGAACGTTTCATTATTTCCCTTGCTTCAGCTCACAGTGAGGAGAAAAGAAAATGAGAGAGAAAGAGCCTTGTACGTAGAGAAAAATAAGAAAGAGTGTGTTTTACTAAGTTTCGTTGGTTCTGAGAGTTCAGACTTGGGAATAAGTTGTGGTATCAATTTAATAATGCAAAAGACAAGTGGGGGACAAGCTTTCTCATGATTGAAGATTAGGTGAGTTAATTATGGGAATAATAGAGATTTTTAGATAGAATGTGAGCTGTTTTTGACCATTTTTACCATCTGCGTACAAGAGTTAGTATGATTGAAGGAAATATATATTAAAATATATAAAAGGTGCTATGATGGGAGTAAAAAGGTGCAAGTTTGATAATGGAACGTCTGTGATAAACTTTTGGATTATGTGAGCTAGTGGACCGGTCACCAGTAGGAGCGAATCTTTTTGGTTAAAAGTAGCGTCTCGGTTCAGCTTGTTTCAGTCGGTTTCCATAGAACAGTGAGGTGAACGCTGGAGTGCAAAACCGGTCGGATTCTAGCAGGTATGGAGCAGGTCGTGCTCAGTCCCGCCCTGGTCCAGTCGGTTTCCGTTGATTAGTCCGCCATCAATTCTGACTGGTTCAGCTTATCTCTTGTCCAAGAAGTTCCAGCAGTCACTTTCCGCTCGGAATTTCTCCACTCGGAAGAGAATTCACTCGGAACTATTTCTTCTTGAAACACCTGGTCAGATTTTCCTTCCTTGGAGATAACTCAGTCGGAAATGCCTCACCCAGAATTACCTCACTTGGATATATATATATATATCCGTCTGAAAATGTTCTCAGTCAGCCACGTTTGATTGGAATTGGTTCTCTCGGAAGCTATCCAGTCGGATATACTTTTGCCCGAAAGTACTTAAGAATCCTTCTTCACTCGAAATATTTCTCTCGGGAAATGCATAACTCGGAATTCATATGACCGATGGTTATCGGAAATTGTCACTCAGAAATATGACAAATGAGGTCATTCGGAGTCAACCTTTCTCTGTTCCAGAGTCCCTCACCTGAAGTGACTCACTCGATATATATTTTAGTCGGCGTCAGGGAAATTCAACTCGGAGATAGCCCACTCGGATATTTATTACTCGGAAATGAGTTTTCCTTCAATTGGACGTACTTCACTCGGAACGCTGCACTCAGAGAACTTTCATTCAAAAAAGGAAGCACTTGATGAGGTTTGACTCGGGAATGAGTCACTTGGAGGCGTTTGACTCGAAATCGAGTCATTCGAGGGTGTTTGACTCAGAAACGAGTCATTTGAGGGCGTTTCACTCAGAAATTTCACCCACAAGTGGTTCTCTCAAACACACTTCACTCCAAATGTCTCCGAGGCCAAGACTTCACTCGGTAGTGGCTCTCTCGGTCATGTCTTACTCGGGAAAACATGAACTTCACTTGGAATTCCAACCTTCAGTCGAAATTTCTAACCTTCACTTGGAATTTCAGCCTTCAGTCGGAATTTCCTACCGTCACTCGGAATTTATCTTGGTTACTTGGAACAGATCCCTTTCTTCACTTGGACAGTCTTATCTAAGACATGTTTCACTCAGAAAATGGACAATATCACTAATGGTCCATATAAAATCCATGGTTATATATAAAAATGAAATTTTTGGGATATTACAGACCATCCATAGGGTATTTATTCACTTATTAACACTTTACAGACCTTCCATACCTCAAAATTACAAGATTAAAACTGTTACTAAAAACAGGGATGTTACACGACTCCTCCCCTTTTGGGAATTTCGTCCCAAAATTCAAAGTTGAAATAATTGAGGGTACAATTCTTTAATCTTTTCCTCAATTTCCCAAGTAGCGTCCCCATCATCTGTCTGACTCCAAACTACTTTGACTAAAGAGATTTCCTTGCCTCTTAGCTGTTTGAGACGTCGGTCAACAATCTTAACCAGTGATGCTTCAAAGGTAAGGTTTTCTTTTAGAACAAACTGATCAGGACTCAGAACATGATCAGGGCTTGGTACATATTTGTGGAGTTGGGAGACATGAAAGACATTATGAAGGTTTGTTAGCTCGGGTGGCAGAGCAATACGGTACGCATGAGTTCCTATCTTTTGCCGAATCTGATAGGGTCCTACGTATCTGGGACTTAACTTCTTGGCCTTTATATCTCTTCTTACTCCAGTGGTAGGGGTAACTTTGAGAAATACATGGTTTCCCTCCTGAAATTCCAATGGCTTCCGACGTTTGTCGTAGTAACTCTTTTGTCTGTCTTGTGAAGCCTTCATTGCCATTTGGATATTTCGGACTTGTTCTGTAGTCTTCTGAACAATCTCTGGTCCAATTATCGTCTTTTCACCTGTCTCATACCAATACAAAGGTGTACGACATTTTCTTCCATATAAAGCCTCATAAGGGGCCATTCCGATGCTAGCATGGTAGCTGTTGTTGTAAGTGAACTCAACAAGTGGAAGATATTCTTGCCAACTTCCCCCATGTTCTAAGACACAAAGACGTAACAGATCTTCAAGAGTTTTGATTGTCCTTTTTGATTATCCGTCTGTCTATAGGTGATATGCGGAACTTAGCTTTAGGCGAGTTCCTAAAGCTTGTTTCAAACTCTTCCAAAATTATGATGTGAAACGAGGATCTCGGTCAGACACAATTACAGTGGGTGTTCTATGTAATCGTATGATTTCCTTGATATAGATCTGGGTGAGTTTCTCTAGAGAATACTTCATATTGACAGGGATAAAGTGAGCGGTCTTTGTCAATCGATCTATGATTACCCAAATAGCATCATATCCACTTGATGTTCTGGGAAGTCCGGTCATGAAGTCTATAGCAATCTCATCCCATTTCCATTCTGGAATCTCCAAAGGTCGAAGGATCCCACTTGGTCGTTGTTATTCTGCCTTTACCTTCTGACACATCAGGCAAGCTGTTACATACTCAGTGATATCCCTTTTCATTCCTTGCCACCAGAATATTTTCTTCAAGTCCTGATACATCTTGGTTGATCCTGGGTGGATACTGTATTTACTTTTGTGTGCTTCATCAAGGATGGATCTTTTAAGATCTGTGTTGACCGAAATACAGAGTCTTTGTTGATACCTAATCACTCCATGTTCATCTTTGCCAAATTCTGAGCCTTCTTCTTTTGTCTTTCCTGTTAGATCTTGTAATTCCTGATCATTGGCTTGAGCTTCCTTAACCTGTTCCAGGAAATCATTTGAAATTCTTAGCATTCCAACCATAAGGCTTCCCTTTTTAGGTATTACTGCCAGATTTAGATCGTGAAAATGTTCAATCAATTCCAACTCCTTTGTCATCATATATGATAGCCGAAGAGACTTTCTGTTGAGTGCATCAGCTACAACATTTTCCTTTCCAGGATGATATCGGAGTTTAAAATCATAATCTTTGATGAATTCCATCCACCTACGTTGTCGCATATTCAGTTCTTTCTAGTCGAATAGATACTTCAAGCTCTTATGGTCATTGAAGACTTCAAAGTATGTGCCATATAAATAGTGTCTCCAAATTTTCAAGGCAAACATAACTGCAGCTAGTTCTAAGTCATGTGTAGGATAATTAACTTCATGTGGTCTTAGCTATCGTGAGCCATAAGCAACAACCTTTCTTTATTGTATTAGAACACATCCTAGTCCTTGTCTTGATGCATCACAATATACTTCATATGGCTTAGCAGGATCTGGCAAAATCAAGACAGGTGCACTAGTGAGTCGTTGGTGTAACTCCGTAAAACTGCTTTCACATTTATCGGTCCATTCAAATGGTTGATCTTTACGCGTCAGCCTAGTTAAAGGTGCTGTAATTCGAGAGAAATTCTTGATGAATCGATGATAATATCTAGCAAGTCCAAGGAAACTGCGAATTTCTATCACATTCTTGGGTTGTTCCCACTTTAGTACAGCTTCTACCTTTGTAGGATCCACAGCAATTCCTTCTTTAGAGATGACATGTCCCAAAAATTTTACTTCAGTCAACTAGAATTCACACTTTGACAACTTGGCATATAATTGTCTTGCTCGTAGCGTATTTAGAACAATTCGGAGGTGTTCTTTATGTTCTTTATGACTCTTGGAGTAGACAAGAATGTCGTCAATGAATACCACTACGAATTTGTCCAAGTACTCATGGAAGATCCGATTCATGTATCCCATAAAGACTACAGGTGCATTGGTAACTCTAAAGGGCATAACAAGATACTCATAGTGCCCATATTATGTCCTGAATGCTATTTTGGGTATATCATCTTCCTTCACCCTTATTTGATGATAACCGGATCACAGATCAATTTTTGAGAAGACAGTGGCTCCTCGTAGTTGGTCCATCAAATCATCAATCCTTGGAAGAGGGTATCGGTTCTTGATCATAGCTTTATTCAACTGACGATAGTCAATGCACAACCGCATACTGCCATCCTTCTTTTTGACTAGAAGAACTGGTGCTCCCCAAGGTGAGACCCTGGGTCTAATCATTCCTTTCTCTAAAAGCTCTTATATTTGCTTTTTGAGCTCACTGAGTTCCTTGGGTGACATTCGGTAAGGAGCAATAGAGATTGGTCCCACGCCCGGTATAATGTCAATACTAAATTCAACTTCTCGCTCTGGAGGTAGCTCTCGTATATCATCAGGGAATACTTCTGGAAATTCTTGAACAATAGGAATCTGATCAATTTGAGAAGTATCCTTGCTTTCAGTATCAGTAAGGATCATGTATAGTTGGACTTCTTTTGTTAGAATTACCTTTTCTGAGCTAACAGGACAAGAATCAGTGACTTGATCACATTCAGATGTAGTAGACCCGAGAGAGATGGATCTATTATGACAGTCAATAAGAATATGGTTGGCAGCAAGCCAATTCATCCCTAGAACAATATCTAGATCAATCAAAGGTAAACATATCAGATCTACTTGATAAACTTTCCCTTGGATGTTGAGAGGACATTCCAAACACATATAAGTAGGGCAAATGGGCTTATTGGCAGCAGCCGTGACAATCATCTTATTGGGCAGAGAGGTTGTAGGTAGCTTTAAATGTTTTACACAATTCTCAGATATGAAAGAGTGAGTGGCTCCAGAATCATATAATACATTTAATAGAGTACTTCCTATAAAGCATGTACCTTTCACAATATCGTTCTCTTGTGATATCTCCGCACCATTCATGGTAAAAACTCTAGCATTTCCTCCCTGTCTTCCAGCCGAGCCATTTTCGGGCCTTCTAGGATTATTGTTTTGATTGAAGTTGTTGCTGCGGTGAACATTCTGCATCCTTGGGGCATTATTTGCAGAAGTATTTGTAGCAGGTCCTCTATTCCCTTGGCCTGTTGGTCGCACTACCTGCCTTTGAGTCATCTGTTGCTGGTTGTTAGTATTTTTGTACCAACATTCATCATCGTGATATCCAGCCCGTCCACAAACTGTGTAGCTTTTACCTCTTTTAGTACAATTTACCGCCATATGTGGTCCTCCGCAGATATAGCATTTCAAGTTCCGACTGTTCCCTTGATCCCTAGGAGGAATTTGATTGGCTGAGTAAGATGGTCGGAAATATGGTCGATCTGCTCAAAAATCCCTTCTTTGTTATCGGTCTGGCATCCGTCGTTTTGGACCATAATTAGACGTTCCAGGTCATCAAAGATTAGAGGTATTCTTAAATATGCGGCATCAGTCAACCAAATTAGAGAATTAAGTGATTTGCTGGCAACATATAGCTTGGCGGATTTCCTATCGTAGCCCTGCTTCAAATTTTGTGCATCTCGACGCTTCTCCCATTTGGGTGTAGTAGGGACAACATTTGGCCAATTCATCAAATTTAGAAGCGTATTCCCCAACTGTCATATTACCTTGTTTTAGATTAAAGAATTCCTGCACTTTCTGCCTCCTTATGTCTTCAGGGAAGTATTTGGCGAGAAATTCTGCCTTGAATCGTCCCCAAGTGATGATGTGTCCATCAGTTGTTAATCTGATTCTAGCATGAGTCCACCAGTGCTCTGCTTCCCCAACCAGCATGAAGACGGAAAAGGTTATCCTGTCCTCGTCAAGGCATCGTATAACGGCAAAAATCTTTTCGAGATGCTCAATCCATAATTGCGCTCCTTCTGGATTAAAGCCTCCCTTGAATTGTGTAGGATTGTTCCTTTGAAAGTCAGCTAGTCCTTGGCTCTGCCTAGTAGAAGCATGAGGTAATTCTTGTCGTTCTATTACCTCCATGATTTGAGTAAGAAGTTCCTCTATGACATGATCATTGTTTCGGCGAGCCATTAGGAAATTGCTGAAAGAATATCAACAAAAGGTTCAGGGTATATGTTATATCGAGAATTCTACATAGGAAATTTAGTCTTAGGCGTTTTATGGATTGTTCAATATTTCTATCAGAGTACGTGGAAACCTAATGGTCCACTTCCCAAGCTTAATGAATCGACTATGCTCGATACCACCAATGTAACACCCTCGGTTAGATAAGATAGACCCTTCTCTAGGATCATCCTATTTAACTCAGAGTGTTAACAGTTTTCAGAAAAAGTGAATATTTTTTTAAAAAAATAAAATAATGGCAGATCAGTGGAAGCAAATAATAGATAATTCACATAGTCATTCACAAACTATAAGTAATTATACTCTTAATAGAATGGGGCACGCAGGCACCCTTAAATATTTATACAGTCATCCATTGTCTTATTATTCGTTAATAAATATTCCACTACATATATACTTCATTTAATGAGGGCTTCCAATTGGTTCAATGTATTGCTGTTCGTCATACTCTGGTTCTTGGTTTCCTAGCTCCTCTGTTATTAATCAACAGAAAGGGTGAGTATAAACCCTAGACCCTGAAAGTTCCCGGTGCGGACATATCCAGACAACAAATAATATATACATAAATCATACAATAAACATATTTACAAGTATAACAATCAAGGATGTTGTCATAGAATGCATGAGTTTGGTTTATTTAGAATTTATCTTTAGTTAAGTCTTATGATGCATGTGGGCCCAATAAATCAATCCACCATCACCATTATCTCATTCTTTTTCATTCATCTTGCTCAAACTGCCTCTCAGGCACAACGTTTCCATTCTAGAGCGATCGGAGCTCACCAAGTCCCCCATTCATTATTTACTCATCGTAAGGTACGAATGAACTCATAGGTTCTCATCATTATATTATTTTGGGACTCGGTTCTACACGATCATAGTTACATTCCGTCATTTAGTCAAAGTACACCAGAATTGCATCGTCTGACCCGGCTTCAGGCGCGACTCTGATGCCATTGGGTTTCCGTCCCGGTTGTACTCCCAAGATTCTCCTCGGAGATCGAACGTGAATGTCCTCCAGCATACCAGGTGTATGCTCTAGTTTTACTCCCTCAAAATATTTTCATGATGCGAAATGCATTATTTTTATCATTTGATCCTTAGGTATCTATGTGTTTCCAGTCTCATAATATTTATTCTTAAGTTCTTGGGTCCCATTAATTTTTCAGTCATTGTAAGTCATTTTTTATTATTATTAATTCTTATTCTAGAAAATATATCGGTTATATCTTGGCTAAAATAATGCTTCGTTTAAAGAGTAAGTAATATGTTCCTTATTTCATTACTCATAATTAAAATAATAATAATATCAATAACAATAATAATAGTTAATAATATTAATAATAAGAATAATAATAATAATAATAATAATAATAATAATAATAATGATAATAATAATAATAACAACAACAATAATAATAATAATAATAATAACAACAGCAATAATAATAATAATAATAATAACTAGAATAATGATAATAATAATAATAATATTAATAATCAATAAATCATATTTATAATTATAAGTTCCTTATTTCATTGTTCAATAATAATATTAGTACAATAATATTAATAATAATAATAACCAAAATAAGAATAATAATGACAATTGATAATAATAATAATAAATTTGATAATAATAATATTAATAATAATAATAATAATAATCATAATCATAACAATAATAATAATAACAGTGGTATAAATGTTCATCTCATTTTTCAAAGTTTCCTTACTGGAATTCACATAGACACCCATGGTTCTTAATATTTTCACAATTTAATACCGAGCACATCATTTAATTCATCACGGTTAATAATAATCAACACAGCTAATTAATCATATACATATCAATGAAAATGTATAAAACAAATATATATAAACATTAAAACATTTAATTTAAAACAATTCCTGAACCTGCCCTGGAAAGGTGAGGACCAAAGGTACCTTAACCCTTTCCAAACACTCGGTTCCCCCTCAGAATACTAGAGAATATACCCCCCTGACCTTAATGGAGTTGAGAACGTTTCATTATTTCCCTTGCTTCAGCTCACAGTGAGGAGAAAAGAAAATGAGAGAGAAAGAGCCTTGTACGTAGAGAAAAATAAGAAAGAGTGTGTTTTACTAAGTTTCGTTGGTTCTGAGAGTTCAGACTTGGGAATAAGTTGTGGTATCAATTTAATAATGCAAAAGACAAGTGGGGGACAAGCTTTCTCATGATTGAAGATTAGGTGAGTTAATTATGGGAATAATGGAGATTTTTAGATAGAATGTGAGCTGTTTTTGACCATTTTTACCATCTGCGTACAAGAGTTAGTATGATTGAAGGAAATATATATTAAAATATATAAAAGGTGCTATGATGGGAGTAAAAAGGTGCAAGTTTGATAATGGAACGTCTGTGATAAACTTTTGGATTATGTGAGCTAGTGGACCGGTCACCAGTAGGAGCGAATCTTTTTGGTTAAAAGTAGCGTCTCGGTTCAGCTTGTTTCAGTCGGTTTCCATAGAACAGTGAGGTGAACGCTGGAGTGCAAAACCGGTCGGATTCTAGCAGGTATGGAGCAGGTCGTGCTCAGTCCCGCCCTGGTCCAGTCGGTTTCCGTTGATTAGTCTGCCATCAATTCTGACTGGTTCAGCTTATCTCTTGTCCAAGAAGTTCCAGCAGTCACTTTCCACTCGGAATTTCTCCACTCGGAAGAGAATTCACTCGGAACTATTTCTTCTTGAAACACCTGGTCAGATTTTCCTTCCTTGGAGATAACTCAGTCGGAAATGCCTCACCCAGAATTACCTCACTCGGATATATATATATATATATATATATATATATCCGTCTGAAAATGTTCTCAGTCAGCCACGTTTGATCAGAATTGGTTCTCTCGGAAGCTATCCAGTCGGATATACTTTTGCCCGAAAGTACTTAAGAATCTTTCTTCACTCGAAATATTTCTCTCGGGAAATGCATAACTCGGAATTCATATGACCGATGGTCATTCGGAAATTGTTACTCGGAAATGTGACAAATGAGGTCATTCAGAGTCAACCTTTCTCTGTTCTAGAGTCCCTCACCTGAAGTGACTCACTCGGTATATATTTCAGTCGGCGTTAGGGAAATTCAACTCGAAGATAGCCCACTCAGATATTTATTACTCGGAAATGAGTTTTCCTTCAATTGGACGTACTTCACTCGGAACGCTGTGCTCAGAGAAGTGTCATTCGGAAAAGGAAGCACTTGACGAGGTTTTACTCGGGAACGAGTCACTTGGAGGCATTTGACTTGGAATCGAGTCATTCGAGGGTGTTTGACTCGGAAACGAGTCATTCGAGGGCATTTCACTCAGAAATTTCACCCAGAAGTGGTTCTCTCGAACACACTTCACTCTAAATGTCTCTAAGGCCAGGACTCCACTCGGTAGTGGCTCTCTCGGTCATGTCTTACTCGGGAAAACATGACCTTCACTCGGAATTCCAACCTTCAGTCAGAATTTCCAACCTTCAATCAAAATTTTAACCTTCAGTCGGAATTTCCAGCCTTCACTCGGAATTTCTCTTGGTTACTTGGAACAGATCCCTTTCTTCACTCGGACAGTCTTATCTAAGACATGTTTCACTCGGAAAATGGACAATATCACTAATGGTCCATATAAAATCCATGATTATACACAAAAATGAAATTTTTGGGATATTACAGACCATCCACAAGGTATTTATTCACTTATTAACACTTTACAGACCTTCCATACCTCAAAATTACAAGATTAAAACCGTTACTAAAAACAGGGATGTTACACAACTCCTCCCGCGTCGTGTGCCAGAATCGTACACTGCACAGTGTACTATTTGTCCCCTGGCTCCACCTGTACCTGACGATTCATTCTCCATACTCACCTATAAATAGTCTATTCTCACACTCAGAAAAGGTTACGTTATTCATTCTTGCTATATACTGTTCCATTGTTTAAGCTCTCTTAACTTTAGTTCTCATCCTGGTTACTCACTTGAGCATCAGAGAATCTTCACAGGTGACACCACCTTTTGCCCATCATCAATGTGAAAGCTTGGTGAGAAGGATCTCCAGGACAGCAAGACTGGTATCACCCACTGTGATATCAGACTATAATACCGGATACCCACTGTACCAGTGTATAAACACTACCTAGAGTTGACTTTTATAGCTGGTCCCCACATCGGATCCTTGACCCTGGTTCATACCAGTTCATTGGCATGCCTAGTGGGACCCGTTAGATTTATTCCCACTTTTCGTAGAAGATCAATAGTTTATCATGGAAGGCAATGGTGAAAATTTTCAAGAGGGGCAGGTGGAAGATGTCACTGCCCAGGAGTATCAAGTTGGAAGGCGTCTAGCCTTTGAGTCCCCTATTGGGAGCTCATAAAGAATGGTGCTTGTTAGAACTCCAGACCCTTGTGATGAGGTTATAAGGCAGCTCAGAGAGGAGCTTGCTAAGCTAAAAGAAAGAAGAAGATAGGTTGAAGAGAAGATAGTGTCTCAAGATGAGGAAACTCACCCCACTGCTGGGAGGGAGAAGTCCATAACTCTCTAATATTCGAAGATCCCTACGTATGAAGAGAGGGAGCAAACCCAGGACTCTGGTGAGAGAGTCAGTGTTAGAAGAAAGGAGCCATTCGTTGTAGCTCTGGGGGCGTACAGACTTAACGTCCTATTTTCACAGAGATTGATGAGTGTACCTATTCCTAGGCACATGCAAATGACCCAGCCTCTCTCGATTGGAAAGAACATAGGGGAGACGGACCCTACTAAGCATTTGGATGCTTACATATACGAGGCCATGTTCTTGGGGGCTGAAGAAGATGTCATGTGCAGAATGTTCCCCCATACGTTGATTGGGGACTCCCTTAATTGGTTCAAAGGGCTCCCTTCAGGCTCTATAAATTCCTGGGAGGAAATGGCAACTGCGTATGGGGACTACTTTGTCATTTCCAGGGACGTTCCCAGGACATCTCACACCCTTGCCCAGATTAGGCAAGGAGAGACAGAAACTCTAGAGGAGTTTTTGAGAAGATTTTACAAAGAGGCCGTGCTGGTCCCAAACCTCACCGAAGCTATCTAGCTGCACATTGTCATTAAGGCGCTACAACCTAGCTCAGCTTTCACCTTGTCCTTGGTGAAAAGCCCTCCGACGTCATTTGAAGAGTTTTAGAGGAAGGCTTCCAAGTATGTGGGGATTGAGATGCACTTGGAAGCCACAGCGGCAAGGGCTGGACCACCAGCTCCGGTATCCCAGCCAAGGAGGGAGAAGGAAAGGACGAGACTAGAAAGACCTTTCTAGAGGGACGGGTTCAAAAACCCTCAACCATCATCAAGAAAGGCGTGTGGCGGCCTTTAGTAACTATGCCCCTTTAAATGCCTAAACCTCTTAAATCTTGAGACAGGTCGGATGGCCCATGCTGAGCATTTACGATATCAGAAGGCTGGCCCTGATAAAAAGACCTGGGAATCAGAACAAGTATAGTGATTTCCACGAGCAGGTGGGCCACCTGACGGATGAGTGCAAGGCTATTAGGAATGCGGTGGAGACCCTCATCCGAGAGGGAAAGTTAAAGCAATATCTCTTCAAGGAAAAGTCCCTCGATGAGCTAGAGTGGATGGAGAAACAGGGTAGAGACCGCGATGATGAAGGTGATAACGGTCGTGCTCCGATAAAAAGATACACTGTTGTTGAAAAGCATAAGGGAGTGGTTATCAATGAGGCTGCTCACTAGGATGAAATGCCCCAACAGCAGCAGCAAGGCCGGTATAAAGTGATCGATATGATTGCCGGTGGTTTTGCTGGGGGTGGAGCCTCAATCACGGCTAGGAAGAATAATCACCGCATGATTCTCTTAGTGCAAGGAAAGCCCAGGGATAACCGTCCATTTAGGGATGTTGTGTTGGCGCCGGTGATTTCCTTTTCCGACGAGGATTTTGGCCCAACTGTACCTGGAGGAGACGATGTCATTGTTGTTGTAGTTGTTATCGCTATCAAGGATGTTAAGAGGATCCTTGTAGATCAGGGGAGTTCCTACGACGTTATTTTTGTAGCTATTTTAAAAGAATGGGTTTTAATGACTTTGATTTACTGCTTTACATGTAGGAACTAACTGCTTTTAACAGAGCGAAGCAGCCTACGAAGGGGTATCTTGACACGTTGGTGTCCTTTGAGGGCGAGCCCAGAGCTAGAACAGTAAAGTCCAGGGTGCTGGTGATTGATGTGGAATCACCCTACAATGGCGTTATTGGCTGTCCTACGTTGAACGCCATAGAGGCTATTGTTTAGACCCCTCACCTCCTTATCAAGTTCATCGATAAGGACAACAATGTGTTTTCTCTCCAAGGTGATCAGGAACAATGGCTACTTGTGTTCCTTGAATGGGAAAATGGCAGCCTTGGCAAGGTTCATACCTAAAATGGCACGTAGATCCCTTCCTTTGTACAAGATCCTAAAGAAGTCTAAGAAGTTTGAGTGGGAACAGGAGCAGGAGCAAGCTTTTTAGGAGCTCAAGGAGGTTCTATCTAGACCTCCTATTTTGGTGAAGCCTGATGCAGGTAAAACACTCTTTCTGTACTTGGCAATTTCCGATGAAGCCTTGGGGGAGATAACTGGGGCAGATCCAACAGTATCTTGTACTCATTGGATGGTTTATATGGATGGTTCATCCAATAGCAAGGGATGTGGTGCAGTCGTAGTAGTTGAGAGTGACGATGTTGTGCACTTGGAGATCTCCTTGCATTTCAACTTCAAAATGTCCAATAACCAAGTTGAGTATGAAGCTTGTCTCACCGGACTCAGAGCAACGTTTAACATTGGAGCTTCCAAAGTAACCCTTTGTAGTGATTCACAACTGGTGATTTCACAAATTCAGGGTGAGTATCAAGTTCATGAGCCTTAGCTCCAATTCTATTTAAACTGTGTGAATGAGCTGAAGGGAAGGTTTTCTACGCTGGAGTTAAAGCACGTCCCCAGAGAGGAGAACACTAGGGCAGATATCCTTTCGAGACTTACGAGTACAAAGCAACCCGGGAGCACTACTACTGTGGTTCAGAGTACGCTGACGTCGCCCAGCATTCCCTTAACCCTGTCACTGAACGTTATATCGTATCATGCCTTCGACAAGAATTCATGGATAGTCCCTTGTATACGATAATTCGTCAATGAATAATTACCGACTGATGAGTTGGAAAGGAGGAAGTTAAAAAGGGAGGTTCCTTACTTTACGATGGTGGACGGCAATGCTTATTTGAAGAGGATTTTTTGTACCTTATCTCTGTTGTTTGAACGAAAATAAGGTATAAGGTGTTCTGGAGAGGTGCATGAGGGGCAATGTGGACACCATGCCAGTGGTAGAAGCTTGATAAGGAAGGTTCTCAGGGCAGGCTACTGGTGGCCCACAATGAAGAAGGACTCCATGGAATTCGTCAAGAAGTGTAATCCATGCCATAAGTTTTCCGACCTTCATCACATATCGATTGAGGAACTCTTTACGTCTGTTGTGTCGTGGCCTTTTCATTAGTGGGGTCTGGACATCTTGGGCCCATTCCCAACAGCGCTTGGGGGCATCAAGTACCTCATTGTTGGGTAGATTACTTTACAAAGTGGATAGAAGCGGAGCCAGTGGTGCATATTACCTCAGCTCGAACCTGCCGTTTTGTTTACGAGAATGTCATAGCATGGTTCGGTGTGCCAACACGGATCGTCACTATAATGGCACTCAATTCACTGATAGGAAATTCATAAAGCTGCTTGAAGGGTTGGGAATAGTCTAAATCTTTTCATCTGTTGAACATCCTCAAACTAATGGCCAAGATGAAGTGGCCAATAGAGAAGTGTTGAAGGGATTGAAGAAGTGACTTGGTGAAGCTAAGGGCGGCAAGATGGATCAATTGTGCCATGTCTTGTGGGCATACCGCACCACACCCCATTCCTCAACTAACGAGTCCCCGTACCACCTTACTTACGGCGTTGATGCAATGATACCAGTGAAGCTTTAGACCATGTCAACAAGGGTGGAGTATTTCTCTGAGGAAAATAACAATGCTAATCTAGCATCGGAGTTGGATGTTCTCCAAGAACTCATAAAAGAAGCTTTCGTCAAAGACCAGGCTATCAAGGCAAAGGCGGCTCTCTACTACAATAAGCACGTCCAGCACAGGGCATTCAACATGGGAGATCTTGTGTTAAGAAAGGCCAGTGTGGGAAACAAGTTCACACACCAGGGCAAGTTAGCTCCGACATAGGAAAGCCTTTATAGAGTTCACGAAGTAACTGGCAAAGGCTCTTATCAACTTGAGAACCTCAACAGTACACCTATCCGTAATAAGTGGAATACTCAGAATTTATGTATTTATTACAGCTAGTTGGTAAGACGACATGTACTCTTTTTCCTAACTTGAGTTTTTTCCTATTAGGTTTTCTCAAGAAGGTTTTAACGAGGCATGACCCTAGACCAGGCTATCAAGGCAAAGGCGACTCTCTACTACAATAAGCACGTCCAGCACAGGGCATTCAACATGGGAGATCTTGTGTTAAGAAAGGCCAGTGTGGGAAACAAGTTCACACACCAGGGCAAGTTAGCTCCGACATGGGAAGGCCTTTATAGAGTTCACGAAGTAACTGGCAAAGGCTCTTATCAACTTGAGAACCTCGATAGTACACCTATCCGTAATAAGTGGAATACTCAGAATTTATGTATTTATTACAGCTAGTTGGTAAGACGACATGTACTCTTTTTCCTAACTTGAGTTTTTTCCTATTAGGTTTTCTCAAGAAGGTTTTAACGAGGCATGACCCTAGACCAGGCTATCAAGGCAAAGGTGGCTCTCTACTACAATAAGCACGTCCAGCACAGGGCATTCAACATGGGAGATCTTGTGTTAAGAAAGGCCGGTGTGGGAAACAAGTTCACACACCAGGGCAAGTTAGCTCTGACATGGGAAGGCCTTTATAGAGTTCACGAAGTAACTGGCAAAGGCTCTTATCAACTTGAGAACCTCGACAGTACACCTATCCGTAATAAGTGGAATACTCAGAATTTATGTATTTATTACAGCTAGTTGGTAAGACGACATGTACTCTTTTTCCTAACTTGAGTTTTTTCCTATTAGGTTTTCTCAAGAAGGTTTTAACGAGGCATGACCCTAGACCAGGCTATCAAGGCAAAGGCGGCTCTCTACTACAATAAGCACGTCCAGCACAGGGCATTCAACATGGGAGATCTTGTGTTAAGAAAGGCCGGTGTGGGAAACAAGTTCACACACCAGGGCAAGTTAGCTCCGACATGGGAAGGCCTTTATAGAGTTCACGAAGTAACTGGCAAAGGCTCTTATCAACTTGAGAACCTCGACAGTACACCTATCCGTAATAAGTGGAATACTCAGAATTTATGTATTTATTACAGCTAGTTGGTAAGACGACATGTACTCTTTTTCCTAACTTGAGTTTTTTCCTATTAGGTTTTCTCAAGAAGGTTTTAACGAGGCATGACCCTAGCTGCGCTTCATTTGTAATTCACATTCAATTCAATGAGAAATTTATCAATTATAACGATATCTTCATTTCTCTTTCATGTTTATGATTTTTAGTTTTATGTATGGTATGTAAGACAACCCTTAGGACGGATGATCGCAATTACCTATTCTGTAGTTGACGATGTAACCCCTTGAGCAGTTAAATGGGTTGTAGGATTGGACCTTCTTCAAGGTCATACCAAACCCCAATGAAAGATTCACCCTCAGGACAGATGATCCCAATCACCCATTCTGTGATTGGCAATGTAACTCCTGGAGCGGCTATACAGGTTGTAGAATTGGACCTTTATCAAGGCAATACCGAACCTCATTAAATACCATCTCAATCACCCATGCTATAAATGGGTATGAAAATTCATTTTCTAGGCGAATAGTCTCAATCTTTCATTTTTAAAGCTGACGACATAACCCCACGAGAAACACTTCGATTATTCCAACAACCACACAAGTAAGAAATGATGTTCGCTTGACGGTATGCTTCCTTAGACGGTATGACCCTATTGGTCTGTTCTAAGTTTGAATTCGAAGAGCGGTTAAACAAATGTTATAACTTAAAGATAAATAGCCCTACCAAAGAAGCCTAAAAGGTAAAGGTTGTTTCAAGTAACAAGCAGTTCATATTGAAGGAAACATCAAAGGAAAATTGAAATCACATTAATAAAGTTCAAAAATACTGCAAGTTTATTGAAAATCGGAGCTGATCCCGGAACACAGCATGACAATTTAGTAAAAAAAGACAAGGCTAAAAAGGAGGAGCATCATGATGAATCTTTTCACGCTTTGGGCTGTTTTCTAGGGCCTTGTTCTCTCCTTTAGCTTTCTTCTCTGGGGTCCCTCTACCTCCGGCATCACCACCTCTCACCCATTTTTCTTCTACAGCGCCCTCGGGACCAGGAGTGGCCGAAAGGGGCTTCATGCTTTGACTTCCAGGGAGGGGTAGCAGCTCATAAAGAGTATTAACAGGTTCCCCGTGCCGCCCATCCTTGACCACAACCAATTTCCCTTCGTGAAACTCGTGGAACGGATGAATCCCATACAATTTAAGTTTCACACTGGGGTTGCATTAGAAGATTTGACAAATAGCCAGGCCAAAGGAGTCATACGCTACCTCGGTGCATATGCTTACAGCTTTACTCGCCTTGGCCTTTGCGTTAGCAAGGGTTTTCCTCATCTTGGCATTCTCTTCCTCTAGTGACCCAGTTGTGGCACTCCCCTGCTTCAGTTCCTTGATCTGCGCCAGCAACTCTTTCTCCCTGGCGGCCCACTCTTCATTGATTTTTAATCACCCGGCCTCAGCAGCTGCCAGATCCTCACCCAGCTTGACAGATTATTCTTTCTCTCTTTTCAGCTCTTCTCTCAGTTGAGGAACCTCATTCGCCTCCTCTTTCAGCTCAGTCAAGCTTTTCTCTAACACCCTCGCGGCTATCTTTAAGGACAAAATCTCATCAAACTGCTCATTATTTTCATCTTTGAGTTTCTTCAGCTTTTCCTTTGTAGTTTTCAGATTACCCCGATCTTTAGCCGAAGATATAGTAAGTTCTTCAACTTGAGCGCTCAGCTTATCGACCTTGTCGATATTGTCAACTATTTTTCTTAAGGAATAGAGGAGGCCGGATAGTTCATCCAGTTACCAGCGACCTGCCTGGTAAGCCTCTTCAATCTCAGAAACTTCCAAAGTGTGGCGGAGCTTGTACGTTGGTTTTCGACGTATCGCTGGCATAGACCCCTTATAGTGCAGAAAAGGCAATAGAAAGGAGGTGTTTGGAGGGGAATTGCGTACAACTGGCATAGTAATACCCACATTGGGAGTTGACTAGGTTTCAGCTTCAGAATCAAAGGGCCCCCTTCCGTAGTGATGACCTTTTTCCCCTTCTGAGTAGTCGTCATCCCTGTCTCTTCCAGAGTCTTTTGCTTCTTTACTGCCTTAGGAGAGGACGACTTTGAATCTACAGTATCTCGGTTATGTCTTTTCTTTTTTTTCTCCATCTCCAGTTCCTTTTCACTCTCTGATTCAGGCTGCGCCCCGCCAACTTGCCTAGTGTTCTCTAGTAGTGGCACCTCGCCGGTAATAGCAGATGTTAAAGGAATGGTTTTAACCCGTGCTTTGACGATGTTCCTCTTAGGTTGGATGTTATTTTCCTCGCTAAAAGAGTCCCCATCCCCCTATAAGCCGTTCAATTTGTCCACGGCGGCACAACCTTCAATTTCCCCTGCATAAACAAGAAAAAATGTTAGCACCAGATATAATGTATGCCGGTATCAAAGCAATAAGATATGACAACAAAATTTTACTTAAGTATTGTTCACGAACAGTGTGGGACCCCAGGAGGCATTTACAAGAAAATTTCTTGTAATCCTCAGTGTATACTTCCAGAGCAGCTACCACCATTATAGAATGTAGAAACAGTTCGCTTTCCTCTGTGAAGTACGCTTTAGAGGTCAGGAGAAAGTGCTCGTGCGTCCACTCCTTGGAAATTTTGTGAAACTTATTTAGTCTTCCAGAAGACCAGTTTATTGGGTTAGACACAAATTCTGGTATAATAATGTTTGAAAGACCTCCCGTTCATCTTTGCAGATTCGATGAAGGCCTCAGAGTTTACCAAGTTTGAGTCACACCGGAGGGTGACAAAACTCATGTCGCCTTTCTTGTTGGTGTGGCGTACCACCTAGCAGTAGTAAAAGAGCATCGCCATGGTGGGTTTGAAGTTGAAGTGGTCGCCCAGGACCTCTAGTGCCCGGATTAGACCCCATCTGTTTGGGTGCACTTGAGAGCGGGCAAAGTCTAAGAACCTCAATACCCTATTTGGAATTCCGTCAGAGGGAAGCAGACTCTAAGGTAGAGAAATACATACTCATACATATATACGAATCATCCATCTAGCAGGAGGTGGTAAATCCTATCAATTGGTCGGGATGCTAGCACCATAAACCGCTCTTTCAGACGCTCTTCCGTATAAACCCTAAAATTTAGGGATAATCTTCTCCTGTCATCTTTGGCGTCTTGAGACGTTGTCTCATGAATCTCCTCTTCCACCCAGCAATAAGGGTACCTCGTATTGACTTTTACCCAGTCCAGCTGGTGTGCCATAACGTTGATACATCCTTCAACAGTCCGGAGAACGGGGGGATTCCTGGAAGTCCCTTCATTGGCCATTATATTGGTTGTAAGGTTGAAAGTATCTGTGTTACAGTAAAAAGTCATATCATCAGAAAAGTAACATTCAACACTCACTTCGCTCTTAGAAGAGCGACTAGCCCCAGAGCTAGAGGAGGAGTCAGATAGGGGCAATACCACCCTCCGCCTTGAGTGAGAAACTTCACCCCTTTCTGAACGGTGAGACTCACCCCTTTGAGGATTCATAGAGATTCGTCGTCCTTGGTAACCAGAGGCCCTTGCGAGGACTCTTCCCCCTCTATAAGTGGGACCAGCGTGGCCTTGTCTAGAGCGCATGGTGAAATTCTAAAATGCAGAAGAAACTAAGAAAAGGTGAGAGTTTGGTTACCTAGGGATGAGATTGATTGAGCAAGGGTAACTTTGTAGAAGTCATAGCATCAGCTCTATCTAGAGGGAAAATTTCAGCAGAGATTTCTTAGGTCTCAAAGCAAGGTGGTTTTTAGAAGTTCTTAAGTCCCTCTTTTATAGGTATGGAGGGGGCACAACCAACAGATAGAACAAGACGTCGTTTGTCAAGAAATGTAACTCTTTAAAGGTTAAATGACGTCATTGTTTTGATCCTTATACGCGTGAAAAATATGATGCTTGGCATAAAGGTAAAATCGAATGAGCCTAAAATTCAAATTTCGGACCCAGTACCCAAACCCGTAGCAGTTAGCAAACAACATGATTGGAAGTCATCATTATTCACGTGTTAATGGCAATAAATGCTTATCATTACTGGCGTCTCAAGGTAGTGAGGTTACAAAACTTAAAAATAGGGGTTACAAATTTCAAAAACTCTTGGGATTCTCTCATGGAGTGGAATGCTATCTGAACCTGGCATCCACATCGTCAGGACGACTTTAGAAACATGTGTTTTTGATCCTGTATCTATACCCATCATTTGGGGACTTCAGACTCTTTACCGGTATCAACATCCGCAAGAAGATAGTTTAGCTTATATGAGTAACTTTACTAGTCCCTCTAATGAGGACACACTAAGAGAGGACCCTCACACTACCTTAGAGAAAGGACTTGAAGCTTACAAAGGTCCTTTCACAAGGGCCAAGACCAAAAAGGCCAAAGAGAGCATCCATCAAGCCTTATCCTCTTTCCTCTCTTTAGGTGGGCCTAAGCCCAATGAAGACTCCTTGAGGATCTATTCATATTTTACTTGTAATATACTTCTTAGTTAGATTCTCTAGGCTTTTAGGGTTTATTTAGACCTTGCAAGGTCAAATGGGCCACTTTAGGGCCATGTACTTTATTTTTGGGCCATGTATAGGCCATCTTCCTCTCCTTTTCTCCTTATAGGCCTTGGATCAATGGACCAAGCCTAATTAGCTCCTCCTTGGGCGAATTTGTGGAAGCCTATATAAGGAGCTCTCTTTTTGTATTTTTCACACAATTAATGTCATTTGAGATTTTACACTTTCAAACTGAGTTTTTAATGAGAAAAGCTCTCCCTTCTCTCTAGGTTAGAGTGAGCTCTAGCAAGCTCTCATCCAAGGGGCTTCCTCCCTCTTGGTGGTGATTTAGAGGAGTTACCTCCTTCTAGGAGTGGCCTCCCATTCACCTCCTCCATTCCATCTTCCATCTTCCTCCTTTCTTCCTTCCATTTCCACCTTTTTCCTTCTTTTTTTCCTTCAAACATCCATGTGGTTCTTGAGTCTTTCCTTCATATTTCATTTCGGTTTCCAAGGGAAAAGATCTTCAACAAAGGCTTGTGGAGGCTAGAAGAAGAGAAAATCCCTAGATCCACTCTTCTTCAAGTGGTTAGAAGAAGATCCTACACCATTTGGTATCACATGAGCTTGGGAGGTTCTTCTCTAATCTTCTTCTTCATTTAGAATTCAGTTTTGCCTTTTAATTGCTGGCTGGAATTTTGTTTTCATACTATAGATTTGCCTTGTTGATGCCATGATAAAGTAGAAAACTCATAAAAAGTTGTTGTTCTTTTGAGTTCTTGGTAGTTCTTTCTTTCCTTCAATTTTTTGCATCTTGTCTTTTCCATTTTGGTTTTGGTTTTGTGTGAGTGTCTAAATTTAAGATTTGGCACATTAGGAATTCAGTTAGAAGTTGTTACTTTAGTTGTTAGAAGTTTGTTAATTGTTAGTTGGTAGTTAGAGCCAAAATAGGAGTTAGTTGTGCCATGTGGAACCTTTGTCTAGTGTTCTAGGATGTTGTGTTGATTTACCATTGTTAGAAGTGCATTGCCGTGTAGTAGGGATTAGTTCAAGTATCTTGATTAATCTATCAAAGGTTCCATTCTTGTGTTGTTAGGAGGTCTCATCTTAAGACTCTCCAAAAGGTCATCTCATTTTTAGGCTTGTTAGTATTCATTCTTAGTTTTTCTTTCTAGGTTAATTTTTTTTATGAATACACAATAGGAATACATGATACTTCGGTTTACATATTGCTTGCATAGAAGAAAATTTGTCAAAAAGTTTTGAACATCATCCCTCCATTCTCTTTGGAAGAAGGTTGCATTGTTTTTCTCTAAGCAAGAAAGTGACATTTGAACTTGTTTTTAGCATTAGCTCAATTCGGTTTTGGGAGTTAGAATAGTGGTGTTGTGCATTGAAAAATTCAAGAGGAAAGAAAAGAAAAAGAAAGTACCAAAAGAGAAAAAGAGATACAAAACCCTATACTATCCAAAATTGAAAAAGGGTGTTGAAAAGAAAAGAAACCTCATTAAGAAAAGTTGTAAAGTGAGACACCAAAATCCAAAGATTCAATTTTGAAATTCCATTTACTTGAAGTGAGTTATTTACTAATTACATTCCAATACATTTTTCATTTGAATCTTACTTGCTTATTTTTTATTGCAACTTTAGATTCTCTAAGTTTAGGTTGTACTTTCCTTTTGTTGATTGCATTTTTGTTCTTTGCTTGTCTAGTTTTGTCCATTATTATTTTCGAATTCTGTTCCATAGTACATCCTTTATTCATTTAAACATTTATTGTTTTAGTGTCTTGTCAATCAAAAAATCCAAAAATATTTTCCATTTGAGTAGCTTTTCTTCTTAAGCCTTTTTAGTTTGTCATTTCCCTTCTTAAAGTTTTGTCTTTGAAGTTGTCTTTCCTTCAAACCTCTTGATAATTCCCTTCTCTATACCATTGAGGGTAGCATATTGGAACACTTGAGGTGAGAGTGTAAATTGCTTGGGTAATCTTGACACTAAAGAGAAAAGGGTAAGAGTTGTGAGAAGACACTTGAGAGATACACTTGTAAGGTTTAATCTTTTTGAATTCATTAACATCAATTTCATTTGGAGTTATTCTTGTCTTGTTTTGTTAGGTGAGGTGGAGCTTACACATCAAGGAAGAGCTTGAAGAAAATTGTATAGGAAGCAAAAGCCTTGTAACTAGTAGAACTTAGGCAAAATTTTCAATTCTTAGGCATTGTGTATTAGGTTTTGTCTTGTATTTTGGACACACCTTGGACATTGGACTTTGGACACTATTATTTCAATTTTACTCTAGTTAAATTTGCCTAGTATAGTTGCATTTACATTTGGTTGTTAACTTCTTTTAGTTAGTTGTTAGTTATAACTAATAGTTGTTAGTTAGTTGCTTATCTTAACTAATTAGGTTAATTAGTAATAGTTGAAACTAATTCTAGTTACTTTACCTAATTATAACCGAATTAGTTAGGGTCTTAACTAATCCATAACCGAATTAGTTATTAGTTAGGGTTGTTAAACTTAGTTACAACTTCCATAACTAAATAACTACTTTTAGTTAGGGTTTGTTAGGAGTTGGTTAGTTAGTTGAACTAATTTTGTTAGGTTAACTAACTAGTAACCGAATTTGGTTAGGCTTGTCTAGGGTTAGTTAATTGTTAGAAACAACCTAGGACAATCATAATCAACTTAGGTTAAAGCCAACCTAGGACTTACATAAGCAACATAGGACTAACCTAGTAAAAGACAACCTAGGATCTTGTTTTCCCCTTAGGATAGAAACCTAGTATTGATATTTTAGGATTGTTGTGTGTTTTCTTTCACTTGTTTTGCATTCATCTTCGTCGACTAGTTTGTCTACATATTCTTTGTTTTTGTCTTAAATTTCTTTGACAACCTTAAAGATGTCTTCTAGTGATAGGGAGAATAAAATAATGCTTCATAACATAATGGATAGCTTGAATAACATCAATGTTAGGCTAACAAATCTTGAGCATAATGAAAACCCTAGAACTAGACATAGGAATCAAAGAAACCATAGACACAACAATAGTGATAGTGAGGAAGAGCCTAGACAAAGAAGACACCATGAGCATAAAAGAGAAGACATAGGCTTAAGAGAAGTAAAATTAGAAATACCCTGATTTAATGGTAAAAGTGACATAGAGGCTTATTTAGAGTGAGAAATGAGAGTAGAACAAATATTCATCCATCCTCGCTATGCTACTCACGCTGCAAGTATACCTCCGGACTGTAAACCACGTATCAGGTGCTCCACCTATACCGGTATGATCAGGTAATCACCTCGCACACCAGAAAACGTCCACATCACTCGATAAAAAGTACAGGGTACAGCTGCCAGGGGACGTTTATGAGAGACGCGGCCCCTCCCGCGTCGTATGCCAGAATCGTACACTGTATAGTGTACTATTTGTCCCCTGGCCCCACCTGCACCTGACAATTCATTCTCCATGCTCACCTATAAATAGTCTATTCTCACACTCAGAAAAGGTTACGTTATTCATTCTTGCTATATACTATTCCATTGTTTAAGCTCTTTTAACTTGAGTTTTCATCCTGGTTACTGACTTGAGCGTCGAAGAATATTCACAGGTGACACCACCTTTCACCCATCACCAACGCGAAAGCTTGATGAGAAGGATCTCCAAGACAGCAAGACGGGTATCACCCACTGTGATATCAAACTATAATACCAGATACCCATTGTACCAGTGTATAAACACTACCTATAGTTGACTTTTGTGGCTGGTCCCCACACCGGATCCTTGACCCCGGTTCAGATCAGTTCAAATATATTTTATTAATATTAATTTTAAATATTAAATACTAAGTATAATTTATCATTACATGTTAAACTAAATATTATTAGCAGGGAATAATTACTAACTAAATAATTATCGACTAAATAATTATCAATAAATTAATACTGAATTAAAATAATCATCACAAATAATTAGTATACAAATAATATTATAAAATTTCAAATTAAATAAATAACACCCAAAATTAAATAATTAAACATTTAGTATATTTTCAAAATAAATAATTATTGATTGAAGTTAGATATTAATTACCAAGATGAAGTATTATCTATTGAATATTATTGACAGAAAATAACTATCGACTAAATATAATTATAAATCAATCAGTATAAAATAACCATTATTAACATATTATTTTTAATTAAATAGTATTGTTGAACGTTATTAAGGTTATTATTATTATTTTCTTATCTCTGCTTCTATCACCCGTTATATTCTCTCGGTATTATTATATTTCATATTAAATATCTTAACTAGCTCTGCTTTTCACATTTTTCTCACATTAAAATTGTTCGGGGAACAGGCTGAAGCCTCAAGCTTCCTATGGAAAGCTCAACAGAGTATCCTCAAAGGTCTAAGGGCCTGATTTCCTATTCTCAAAAATCAGGGTTGTTACAGATTACGTTCTAAATTACTCTATAATATTGCTTTAGTATCTGGGAACCATCGTTTCAAGTTTCGTCATGATCTAATGGTTAGATTTTAAATCGTGTAATTTTTTGTAACTAATGGTCAAATTTTTATATTTTTAAGTTAATGAGCATTTTTACAAATTTTATAAAGCGTGCTTCGATGTTCGTGTACTCGGAAGAAATTTTTATTACGATTGGAGTCGAAGCGAAGATTTTAGGAATTTTAGAGTTAGGCGGACTCGGTATGATTCGATATGGTTGTAATATGTATTTATAAATTTTATTGTGTTATTATGTAATTTGTTGTAAATTTCTTGGTAAGCCCCGCTAATAGGAGTTAGATTCATCGCTAAGTGCCTTCGGAATCATTTTGAGGAAAGTGTGCGTTTCAAGAAAATTACGATCGCGATACTTTATTTTATCGATTTTTGAGAAAAGACACTATTTTAACTACAAGAGTTATTATGGTTTAATCAAATTTTAATAAATTGAATTTGATAGAAAAATGAGTAAAATAAAGGTCAATTGAGAAATTAAAGTAAAAAGTAAGTATTTTGGGTTTAAGTGTTTTTAATGACTAAATTCTCTAGAATAAAAAGGAAAAGAGAGAAAAGAGATTTTTGGGCTCTAAATTTGAATAAATAATAAAAAGGGCTTAAAGAATTTGGTTGAAAATATAATATAATGACTAGACAAGATGATAGAAAAACTAGAAGTTCAAATGAAAAAATAAGGTATTAGAATTTAAGAATTTCAATAACTAATAAAAATAAAAGTTATAGGAAGGACTTTAGAGTTCAAACTTTGAACTAAGTGATGAAAGGAATTAGGATAGCTTATAAATTGGATAACAACTTCTAAGGGGGAGATAATGTTCTTTTTAGCTAAAACCAAAATATAGAAGTTAAGATAATGACTAGAGTCTTAAATAATAAATTAATGTCATAAGAGAACTTAGATTATAGTTGATTAAAAGGAGATATAACTAAAAGAAGTAGTTAGTATAATTAGTAATGGAATAATAGTAGAAGTAAAGAAATGACATTAGATAAAGGTTAGTGATAATTGAAAAATTAGAAAGGACACCACTAAGAGTATACTTGTAAATATGTGCATAAGGAAATAGTAACTAATTAGTGATAAAGGGAACAAGTTATTCAACTAGTAAAAATTTATTTGGATTAGTGAAAGAAAATAAATAATAAGACCACTTAGTGGTGACTTGGATTTCATAAGTGGACATTAGGAACTAAGACTGGGTAATGAAAAAAATAGGTGCATAAATAAATAATAGGGTGATAAATAGCTTAAGGATGTAAGAAGATCCAAACCCCCTTTCATAAGATATTTTGACTAAACATGTGATCTAACATCTAGATTAGTAACGAGATAATAATATGTGAACTAGTATATCAAGTTTAACACCAATGGTTATGTATAACTTTCTATGAATCATAGTTAAATAGAAGTAAAAATATGTTGTTCCCTTACTATCATGAATTCTACGTGTAATGTAGTGTTATTGAATAAATGTTGACACAATATACTTGAGTGTCGAATGTGTTAATTAAGTGAAATACCTCACGATTATGTTACCATAGTAATTGTCATGTGATGCATGGATGATTGAATAAAGGAAAACTGTGAAATGAGAATAAGGAAGAAATATGAGATATGGTATTGGCAGCAGTCCAAAATGATTAAATTATGAAAATATGAGAATATGGATCCAAGATGGTTAGTGGGCGTTGTAGCGCCAATACACCTCATGATTTTTTGGAAATTGTGAACTCTTATTTCATTCCTAAACGTCGGGTGAGACCACTATAAGTGGTCAAGAAAGAAAAGAAGGAATTAAATAATACTTAATGAAAAGAAAAGAGCTCGACGTTAGGAATGAAAGGGAGTCATTGAGGTGACTCTGCCGATAATCAATAAGTTATCATTGAATATGTGAATCATGCATCATACATAGAGGATAAGGGTGGACAATTGAGTGATCCCTAGAGTATACAGTGATGGGTACACTGAGGAATAGCGGCGCCTCGATCCTTTGAGGGTAGTCTTAGGAGTATACCGAGGCAAACCTTCAATGGCTCGGATTCGCACCCGAGGCCGGATAGCCTGGTAACTCTGGTATACTTTGACTCCAAACAAGGGTTACATGGCCGTGTAGTGCCCGTTCTGATGAGATATGATTTGGATCCACTATTGATAGGACCGTGCATCCTTATCCTTTTATGAAAACAAAACGAGGTGAGCTCCGATCGCTCTAGTTGGGAAAAAGAATAAGGCAGGATGGTGAGGTATTTTGTGTTGTGAATAAGGAAGAAGAATGGACCCACATGCATCATACTGGCTAAAAAATATTTAATCTAAAGAAAGGAAACACATGCATTATATCATTGTTGTGTGAAATTGTGATTTTTTATCATTATTTGATCATGATGATATGGGTATTACTCTTTTGAGAGTGAAACAAGACAAGAACGATTAGTTGAGATTAAAGAGGTGAGATAACTTAGATTAAGTTTCACTAGGAACCCCCTTGAGAGAGTAGCAGGCTTGATTTTAGACTGTTTACGTATTACGAGGTGTGTGTCGATACGACACGGTACTCTGATTGTTATGGAGGTGAAAGCTCACCCTTACAACTATTTTTCAGGTCCCCATACAGGCATGCTTATCGAACAAGGATTTCTCTACGACAAGTGAACCAGGCAGGTCCCAGTCATTTACCAGTGATACGAGAGGAGCCCGATGAGGCCCCTGTCGATGGACTTCCACCATCGTAGCCCGAGCCTGAATGACCCTACGACCAGGATGTAGAGGTTATCAAGAGCTCAGTCTGATGTTATGGCAATCCCCCACCCCCTCCTAGTGTTGAGGAGATTAAGGAGCTAGCCGGTAGGAAGGCAGCATTATTAGCAGACCCTTTCAGTTTCCACCCTCTACCAGAGCCTCCTCTGGCCCTGAGACTTTCCCAGCAGGCAGAGGCACCAGTAGCATCGAGTCCAGTTGAGGCAGGAGTTTAGAGGGAGCTGACTCCCAAGTATTTTCCATCACCAGCCGAGGACGACGATGACGAGGACCCTGAGGAGTTCCCGCTTGATGCACTAATGGACTTGATGGCTGACGATCCAGTTGCTCTCCTAGCCTTCCCTCAATAGTTCCCACCAGCAGTGCCCCTCACAGTCATTGCGCCGAAGAAAGTTGAGGACGTCTGAGTACGTCAGGGAGTGTTAGTGATGTCCCCGATGGAGAGGTACCTACAAAGGCATCAGTGGGATTAGTCCCGAGGTTTCCTCTGGCATATCTTTAGGAGCTACATGTATGGTGAGATAGAGGACTACATGGTTATGTCATCAATAACCTAGGGTCTTTTGGCAGAGGCATATGAGGTCTACAGTAGTAGGAGGCACCAGCCTGTTCAACATGCCAATGAGCTGCCATCTTCGAGCACCATTCCTGTTGAGACATCCTACCCTCTGGACTTGATGTAGCCAGCAACTACTTCAGATTCCCCGAAGTCACCATGGTTAGATGATGAGATTATGGGGAGAGGCGTTTAGTGGTAGGTTTATGTATCTGCTTATGTATTTTGTATGGGTGCCTACGTGCCCCTTTTGCCTTTAGTTGTATAGTTTTGTTGAGACCATTTATTTATGTATGTATGGTACAGTTATGTATGCATGTATATATATGATGCCTTTGTTTCACCATGTATTTATTACCTTGTACAAAAAAAAATTCCACGTTTTCTAAAAATTAGTAACTTCTCATTTAACTAAGGTAATCTAGTGAAAGGAATTATCTCAGTTAACCGAGGGTGTTACGGTTTCTTAAAAAGTTAAATTATAAACCTTATAAATTGATCATTTGCTTTAACTTTTAAGAAACTAACCAATGGTGTGAAGTATGTTGAAGAGTGTGTTTTAAAAGAATACACCTTTCGTTCCTTTTTATTTGTCTCCATTTAAAAAAGAATTTGTTCTTTTTTATCTGTCTCTTTAGAATTTCAAGAACACATTTATTTGTTTGTTCCTATTACACCCCTACCCCTTATATAAATACAATATTAGCCTTTTGAATTTAAAAAATTCTTAATGACAATTATATGTACTCCCAGTAGCAATTACTACACATTATGGTTTGTTCCAATTTCCCAGTAGCAATTACACGTTGTGGTCTGTTCCAATGGTTCTTATTCTTCCATTTAAAAGGAAGAGTGCTTCTTATTCCAAAACTAAATTAAAATTAGCAAAGATTAAAACAAAGAACTCAGAAACTACACTTATTTCTTTAAACCTCCATGGATGACCCTTCCTACACTCATGTTGAAGACTTTGTTGAGGTCGTTGAAGACTCCATGGATGGCACTAATGATGAAGACTCCTTCCAGGTTGTTCAAGACTCCATGGATGACACTAATGATGAAGAATCCATCAAAATTGTTCAGAACTTCATCAAAGATGATGATGATGAAGCCAATGTAGAAATCATGGACTCACTTGATAGTATACAAGGTTGCGATACCAATTCAAGCTTACAGGTTACCCAAGACAGCAACTCTCATGTGGTGCTCAATGAAAACAAGCGTAAAAAGGCACCTGGTGCAAACTATAAAATTGATTTAAATAAAATGCCAGAAGAAGTAAAGTAGGAATGAGGTCTTTATTTGAATAAATTTCCTAATGGAGAGAGGAGAAAAAATAGGATTATGGATTTGATTTAAACAAACAACCCCAAGAAGAAGAAGAAAAGGTTTACTTGAAGAGAGAATTTAAAGAGGTGGTTACAACGTTAAAAATTTATCTTGATAGATTTATCTAAGAAGCTACACCATTTTATTTTTACTAGTTGGTGTCTTTTGTTTGAAGGGTGTTGTTTATTGTTATTTTACTGGTTGATTATTATTAGTTTGGAGTAAAATGTTTGAGGGGTTATGTCAACTTTATCTTTACTAGTTAATTTTATATCTTTTATTTGATGGGATTGTTATTTTACGGGTACTGGTTGGAGTAATAGAGTATTTCTTTTCCTAGTTTGATGAGTAACTTTTTATTTAAGGTATAAAAATTTACATGAGTATAAGAACAATATGGGTAAAACAAAACTTAAATAATTAAGTGTCATCATCTGCAAACTCTAAAAATGAGACAATTGAGCTTGAAGAAATAGATAATAGCAACAAAATGCCATAATGAAAAATAAAAAGGCAGTAACAGAGGCAAACAAACATAATCCCAAAAGTCTTCTAGAAACATATGTAGGCTTCATCTTGGAGCACTATTGAGATAATTCATGATTTCTTGAACTAGTTCTGGATCACACCTTATTTGAGTTTGTATCTCTTGTTGTCTTCCTACCCCTCCTTTTTTAAAATATGAGATTGTATATTTGTTTAGAACCTTTGGCTTTCATGATCTCAATCATGCATACTTGTAACGTCAAAAATATATAGTTAGATTTCACTGTAGAAAAATTGTCAAATGACTTCACAACTACACCAACAAGTTCATCAATATTTTGGGGTGACTCCTTGTACTATAATGATTGTATGGCACTGAAGAATCCAAGATCCAAAACATTCAAGTCTGGAGAATTTGCAGGTTGATGCGTCAAACGTATGTCACATCCATCTTGTGAAGCAGCTCTAAGAAACTCAACATCATCATGACTAATATATGTTTGAGCATTATCCTGTTGAATAAAGATTGGATGTTATAACTCATATCGTGGCCACTTTTCCTTTATGACAGGCAGTACTTTCTTGATTAGCACTGTTCTTATTACCTCTCTATTCACTGAAGTTATTACTTTTGTCTCCATTGTTCCTGTAACTTGATTCACATTAGACCTATTAGTTGGCTCCTAAGTAATGAAAGGAAAAATTCTAATTTTTCCATCAAAAACTTTGTGGCCCTATGAATCAAATCTTGGACATGCTATGGCAACTAAAAACGTGACTTTTGCTATGAAATTTTTACTTTTATAAGTACGATGCGGCTCTTCCTTATTCGGTAGTAGGTAATAATTCTCGGATTTCTTTGACATATAAAACCACTTTTCATCGATATGGATGATGTTATGCATACTTTTAAATATTGAATCATGTGGTATACCTTCAAGCATCGACAAATTCTTTCAAAAATGGTTTTATTGCATTTGAATGACGCAATTTCCTGACTGTAGAACCCTAAATAATGAAGTTGTACTTGTATTTAAATCATAGGCTAACATTCAAATTGTTGTTCTTTGACGTAAAGGAATTTGACGAAATTGGTCACCATTAATTTCAGTTATCTTTCATCCGCAATTCCTTGCCTTTCTTTAAGACACGACATGTGAGACGCTTTCTTTTGATCGATTTCATATTCGTTGAATAGGTTTCATAAAAACATGAAATGATGAAGCCAATGCCTTTATTACTCCTCTTTTCAATCTTCCATTAGGACATTTTTCATACAAGATATGATAAATAGCTATATGTTCTTCATTGGTCAAGTACTTTAACTTCTATTGTGGATTTTGGGCTGCTACTTCTTCCATATTAACTTGTCCTTCATTATCTATATGTCATTTAATTTTTTTCAAAATAAAAAAGAAAACTTAAGTTAACAATTTATATAAAATGAAACAAAACTTATGTTAACTATATATAAAAAGAAAACTTACGATGTTGATTGGCGTCAAACAATGAATTTATATATATAATGAATTTATATCATAAAAAACATCACCAAACAATGAATTTGTATATACTTGTTGATTGGCGTCAAATAATGAATTTATATCATAAAAACATCACCAAAATAAAATAGAATGAATTTATATATAGAATATATATATATATATATATATATATATATATATATATACACTCCACGCTGTTAGATTTATGTCAAACAATGAATTTATATATAGACCTGTTGCATTATGGATGATGTTAGCCTCTACGCTGCTATTGACGTCAAACTATAACTCACAATTTGGGCGGGCGGCCCTAAACGGGCATGGCTTTATCGTACTACGGACTACTTAGAGCTGGGCCAAAATTGAAATTAAAGGCCCTAGCCCGGTCCTTAGCGGGCTGCGGGCCACTTCGGGGGGCCCGATTTAAGAAAAAAGTTTAAAAAATAAATTTATAAAAAACTAAAACTCTATCCAAAAAAAATTAAAACTACGTAACATTTTTTTACGGAACAACTATGAACATTTGTAATATTTTTTTAAAACGTTTCATAAATATTTATCATTAAAGTTCATAACAAAAGTCTACAAAAGTCCATATTCCACACATACGGTGAGAGGGGAAATAGAAAAAATGAAAAAAATCCTAACTAAAAAAGAAACTCCCAATAATTTTTATTTTTTTAAAAATACTCAGGCCGCCCGCAGCCCGCATGGGCCGGCCCGCACTTGGCTTATTTTTTTCAGGCTTTTTAAGGTCGGGTTTTTTTGTACTTATTAATTTTAAATTTTGTTTTTAGGCCCTCATACTACATTTTTTCAGACGGGTTCGGGTCGGCCCATGCAAGGTAACCCATTTTGCCAACTCTACGTCAAACAGTAGTTCCATGTTATTGATGTTCCCCTTATCAATAATAATGGTAGCAAATGGTTCTACATTTAAATCTAGCAATTGAGAAGGTTCTTCAATATCAGTAGGGGGAGACATAGAAACTGATGGTTCGGAGAACAGACTTAGAATGGGGGGTTGAATAAGTCTGTTCACTTTTCAAACCAAAAAGTGATATTTAAGCGTAATGCGTTAAGCATAGTGGACCAGACTTTTGCGAGACAGCGAGCGTGTGATTCTTTGATTGAATGAGCACTATTTATCAAACTTTTATTATCACAAATATTACCAAAAAAGCACCAGACTTTTGATAGTTAAAGATTCAGAGAGAATACACATGCAATTTATATTGGTTCACTCCCAACATAGAAGCTAAATCCGGTATCTTCGACTTGAAGAATTTTCCACTATGTAAAATATATCTTTTACATAAACAGCCCAGACTGAGCTTATAAGTATTATTGACTCCAGCCACTCCTGGCTTAAGCACAATCCGTGCTTTTGAGTATTCTTGAATCCAACCACTCCTGGCTTAAGCACAACCCGTGCTTGAGTATTATTTTGCAAGCACCCACTCCTGGGGCAAACCCAAGTATTCTTTCATAAGCCACTCCTGGCTCATACCCAAGTATTCTTTCCAAAGTCTCTTTAGGCCAAAATGTTTCCCAATAGATCAACAGACCTATGTTTACAAGAAATTAGAAATATTAGAATAAATAAAACTTGTCTTCTTCTTTTGAGGCTTTTATACACAAAACATTTGGGGCTTGTATGTGTTCTCATTTTCTTTTTATCACATTACCTTTTGTGTGACATGCCCATCTTTGTGTTTATGATTCACTCTCATAAGCTCTTTCTCTTTTTCTTTTCTTCTTCCATATTTTTTTCTTTTCTCTTCATATAACTCTCTATTCTTCTTTGTAATCTTTTTTCTTTTCTTCTGAGTTATCTATGTGTATTACTCTCTCGCACACACACACATGTATATCTATCTTTTTAGAGGAGAGTTACAATATATATATATATATATGGTATTCCTACGGATAGAGATAGATCCATTGGATGACCATTGAAGAGTGAGTCATTCAAATGCTTGAGAGAAGTCTTTCTTCTTATTGAGTATAAATTAGAGAGCTTTTGAGATTTGTGTAGTTACAGGCATAGAGTCAGTTTCGCTAAGATGGAAAGATCTTTATCGAAAGATGGATCTTGATTTGCTTTATCTTAAAGTTTCCTTTCTTGTGATAAGACTTTGTGCTGAGAATGAAAGATGCTTCGTTGAGTCATCATATATGGGTTCAAACTTGATTTGTTCAGAGGGAACATCAGAAGCTAGATTTAGGTCTAGTGAATCGTAAGGTGTTGATGATGAGACTCAAACTCAGAAGGTAATCTGATCCTTTCTTGTGACTTTGAAAGAGGTCTGAAGCAGTTTTTTTGTGGAGATAAAGTCTAATTGAAGAAGGTTGCCTTAATCAGTGAGTTCTTTTAGATTCTTTGAGGCTTACTATATGACATAAAGAGTCTGTGTTTGTTATACTTCCAAAAGAATGTTTTTCTTAGGAGAGGCGTTCCCAGACTTTGTGTGTTTCTTTGATGCATAGCCTTCTTAGTTTTTGACTTACCAAACTTATTGGATGCGAGCTCCCTCTTTGATTTATAACCTGTGCTTTATATTTTGAAACACTTGAATGATTTTATAAAACATTTAACAACTCATAACTTGACTAATTAAGATGCTTGATGTTGGTTATCAACAAATCTAAGGGTACTTTAAAAAGTCTTCTTGGTTCTAACAGGAACAAGGTTGATATCTAAGTGAAGAAATCTATTTGTTGCATCCATATTTGTAAATGAAAATGTCATATACCAGTATATGTATATATATAAATACACATAATGAACAAATTCAAATCAGAACTAAAATTTACTAGATGGAAAAATAAGTTTCACATAAAATGTTTAAAAGTAAAATTTGGTGGTAAACAAATTTTGAACGAAAATTAAAATATGCTACTCCTTGCTGGATTGCAGGCTAATTAATGTAGATGGTAGATTGCAAGCTAATTAACGTAAATGATGCAATAGGTAATAATTTAAGTAGAGTATTCCTTGGAAATGATTTAATATATTAATATAAATAAAATTTAATTTGAGACAAAGGGTAAAGTAGGAAAATAGATGTAAAAATATTATAATTAATTGTTTTTCTTAATATGTATGATTTAATCTTAAAAGACGGATAAAAAAGAACGGACGGAGCACGATATAAGCATTTTCTCCAAATGTTTATGGTTAGGAAACAAAGCAAAGGAAGAGAGAAAAATCTTTGGCTTTTAGTTTTTCATCTCATGTTGTCAATATTAATTATAAAACAAAACAGTTATTTTATTTTCTTATTTTTAAAATTTTTCAATAAATGAAAAATGTAAAAAAAAATTAAAAGTTTAAAAAATTATTTTTAGTATTTTTTGCATAAAGTTTTAAAAGAAAGAAAATATAGAATATACACAATAGTTTTCGGAAACCAAATAAATAACCCTTATTTCTAACCCAAAAAAAATTAAGAATTAACTTTTGTCATTAAAAATAAGAAAAATTACTTTTTGTCATGAAAGAGACATCTATTTCTTATACATATTTAAATTCTATTATATACAACAAGAATAAATTAAACAGATAAAAGTTTTTTTTTTTTTTTTTGAAACAGAAAGTAGCGCTTTGTTTTGTATGTGAGTGAGGCAATGAAGGATGAAGCATTGGATGAGAATGAGGCGCATGGCGATAGGAAGAGCACCAAACTCCACTCTCCTTTTTCTACCCATCCCTCTCTTTTCCTCCAAACCCAATCACATCCCTCTCATCAAAACGATCTCGTTTCACACTTTTCTTCTCACTCCATCTCGCCGCTTCCTCTCTGCCTCTTCCTTAACCGCTCACCAAAACCTCTCTGATTTCGGTCACTACTCTCAATCCATCTTTTTTGTAATGCATACTCTTCTTTCTTTGTGTATTTAATTTTTACAATGCTTATTTAATGCAGGAGATGGTGACAACAGCGTTGCGGTTTCCAGAAATGGTTCCAAGACACTTCTTAAAGGAATGACTTACCCTGAGCTTCAAGTATGTTCCTTTTTCTTTTTTATTTTTTTTTCTAATGAAAGGGTCTAGCACAGTTCAGTTGATTGACTCTGATCTGATAGTGTTTTCGATTTTTATTGAAATAATTTTTTTTATTAAAATAAATGTTTCTCGTCTAAGTGACACCAGGATTTGATCTCATTTAATTTCATTTCTAGGATTTTCTGTTGTTGGTTATTAGGTCTCTCCAAAAAGTTGAAGTTTGTGAATTAGGGATTTAAGTTCCATTTGTTGAGTCAAAGTTTGTGGGTGATGGTTGTTATGACTATAATACAGAAATGGGTTCAATCACAAGGATACAGGCCTGGGCAGGCTATGATGTTGTGGAAGCGTATGTATGGAAACAACATTTGGGCCCATCATGTTGATGAGTTGGAAGGTAATTTCTTCTTCATTTTTAATGCCAAGTGTATTAGAAAGAGAGGTAAAAGCTTCATATATTTAAGTACTTGATGCTTCAAGCAATTAATGATTCCGAACTAGTTTTTGGGATCCTCCCTGTGTATATTGAAGAAGTGCTTGTGAACTTTGAGCTGAACAATTTGAATTGATTCGTAATCCCTGTAAATTAGGTTTGAATAAAGATTTCAAGAAAATGTTGGATGAAAATGCTGAGTTCAAGATGCTTGCTCTGAAAGAAATTCGCACGGCATCTGATGGAACTAAGAAGGTTGAAATGATCGTTCTCTGTTTTGTTATCATTATGTTCTCAATCATTTTATCCATCTAGCAAGACAATGACATGCTACCTGGAGATATCTTAAATGATATTTAGCCTTTTGCTTTGGCTTCATGGTTACTTGCATTACTTGTTGTATATAGTTGTAGTCTTGGAGAGCCTTCTTTTTGACTGTTAAACTCACAGGATATTGCAGATTTTATTCACATTGGATGACGGGATGGTTATAGAAACAGTTATCATACCTTGTGACAGGGGTAGGACTACTGTGTGTGTTTCAAGTCAAGTTGGATGTGCCATGAATTGTCAATTTTGCTATACTGGAAGGCAAGCCTTATTTTTACTCTGTTCTGATCAATCTGGTGGTTGCACAATCTTAGATTTGTGGTATCTTTTACTTTTCCTGCTAGTTTATTGTTCGTGATTATTTTACAGAATGGGTCTTAGAAGACATCTTACTGCTGCAGAAATAGTAGAGCAGGCTGTTTTTGCCAGAAGGCTGCTCACAAATGAAGTTGGTTCCATCACAAATGTTGTCTTTATGGTAGGTCCACAATTGCATTGTGAGTTATAAAAAGACTAGTGTATATCAGCAATCTGCATTTATCAAAACCTCTATTTTGCTCCTAAGCCTAGCTAATAAAATACCTTTTTGGTCTGTATCAGCAATCTGTATAGATCAAAACCTCTATTTTATTCCGAGGCCTAGCTAATAAGATGCCTTTTTGGTCTGTCAGATCTTTGGTTATTTATGTATAACATGCATTTTGTGCCGTGACGTGTTGAGATGTCTTTAGTGATAGATATATCTCTTATCCTGGAAACAAGAGCATGCTTTTGATCTCAATGCACGTAGACTTTTTATTTATAAACAGTGTCTTGTGTTTCCATGACATGTTAATGTTATAAAGTAATGCCATCAGTTTTCCAAATAAGTATTTCTGTTTATCCATTCTTACGTGCCAGTGTGCCACCTATTTAATCATTCTATTCAAGGATCTAGCTACAAGTTTTGATACCCCTACAATTTGCTCTCCATTACGAACTATTCAGCTCTATGAAAAAGTTAACTGTATTTTTTAGTCATTTTGAATTTCCAATGTTGTGTAGTTATGGATATCTGCTTCTTCTAGTATTTCCTATCAACTCAATTGATGCTTACAAGTATATTATGTGTGTTCAGAGATGGGTAGAAGAAGAAAATAATGATAAAATAGAACTACTGATCTGGTGTATTCTTATTGGTTGCAGGCTAATAAATGCTTTACATTTATTTTTAGGGCATGGGAGAACCACTTCATAACATTGATAATGTCATTAAAGCTGCAGATATAATGGTGGATGAGCAAGGGCTTCAGTTTAGCCCCCGAAAGGTCACCGTTTCAACCAGTGGGCTTGTTCCACAGCTCAAACGTTTTCTCCATGAATCCAACTGTGCATTAGCTGTTAGTTTGAATGCAACTAATGATGAGGTAAATTTCTTACTTCTGTCATGGCTAGTAGAACACCCTTGGAATTAGATATGAAAATGCAAGGAAGGGAAGCGATGAAGGATTGGTTACACTTGAATCTAATGTGGCACAGGTAAGAAATTGGATCATGCCTATCAATCGAAAGTATAATCTGGACCTGCTTCTTCAGACACTTCTAGAGGAGCTTTCACTCAAAAACAACTACAAAGTTCTATTTGAGTATGTGATGCTTGAAGGAATTAATGACAGGTTAAGAAAACTTTACACTATATATTGCTTGTGTTGGATATATAGCTTTAGCTCTTCTCCTTGTGACTATTGCACAAGTTGCCAGACAAAACAATCTTTCAGTTCAGAGCTTCATGTCTTTGCATGCGAAACTTGCAACATTGGACATTGCCATTTGTTGGGTCATATCACGCGTACTCGTAATCATCCTGTCCATAAAGGACTTTATATATTAACAATATCTCTTGTCATATATCAACAAGCGGGTAGATCAGTTGGGAAGGTGTTGTTTTAGCTTTATGGTCTCAGATTCGAGTATTAGGGAATGCAGTATCGTTAACTTTTGGTAGGCAGGCTTTGCCGCTTGTAGTGGTTCTTTCCAGGCCTGAATAGGGTATAGTAGACCAAAATATCTCTTGTTACTCATATTTTATGTATAAATTGCATTAACAATTATAGAAGTTCAAGTTTGCATTACGTGATGAATTTTAGATTACATGATGTTTTGTACTCTGTTGGTTTACAGCTTAGTGTTAAAATAGGAATTTACATGTCCTCAAATTCTGAACTGTGCTTATACTTTTATTTTATGCTTTTTACATATTTTTATGGCAGTGATGAAGATGCAAAGAGGCTGATCAATCTGGTGAAGGGTATTCCTTGCAAGATTAATCTAATCTCATTCAATCCACATAGTGGGTCATTCTTCAGACCAACCAAAGAGGAAAGGATGATTGAATTCCGGAATACATTGGCAGGAGCAGGATTGACAGTGTTTTTACGGCTTAGTAGAGGAGATGATCAAATGGCTGCCTGTGGTCAATTAGGTAAGCCAGGCACCATTCAAGCTCCATTGCTACGTGTACCAGCCCAATTCCAGATGGCACTTGGAAATTCAACTTGATTCTTTGTTTGTAGAGGTTCTGTTATAAATTCATTTACAAATATTAATGAATTTGATAGAAACTCTCTGTTTGTGACTGATTGGGTAGCTATGGGTGAGATTGGATGGGTTGTAAATTGCATTGCACATTGCGCCTTGGAAATAAATAATTATTATTATTAGTTAGAAGTTAAATTATTTTTGGAATAAGCATTTTTAAAAGTTAGGAAGGTCACTTATTAATTAGTAAATACTAAATATTACGGAAGTTTAAATTTGTGGCAATTTAAACTACTAGAAAGAATTGTATACACCAAGTTCCAGCACCACTCATAAAAATGTGGCGATTTTTGACCTTTGAAATGAGTTGCACCTTGAACATGTGTCACATTGTCCCTTCATTTCCGGTACCACCCCCCGAATAGTTTATTTGTCAACGTATATCAGATTGATAAAACGTGCTTAACAACATTTAACACAAATGGAAAGGTTTTCACTTAGTTGTAACAATATTGAAATCTAAGTATACCTAGTCTAATAACTTAACAACATTTATTGTACTCTTTTTTTTCAATCTGGTTCAAAACATACAAAAAAGCTAAAATTAGGTAACTCATTTTCGTTTGTAGCTTCAATTTGGCATTTGGCTCCGTTGAATTTTGCCAACAAAGGGTGAAGAATTGTTCACTAAACCAAGTGGAAATCAAGATGTCACATTGACTATTCTAGCCGGGGAGGAACTAATGAGAAAGAAGACAGACCAAACGCTATGGGTAACACCAACCGACAAAATAAAAACAAGAAAAAAACAAAGAGATTGTAAATGACATAGTGATGATGATATGAGATTGAAGTTGATCAAAGAAAATCAACAGTTGGAAGAGAAAAAAATAAACAATGGAGATGGTTAGAAAAGACCTCACATCAAATAGAAAGACAACTACAACAAATGGGGGATAGGTGGAGAAACTCCTATGGAAGGAGAAAATCTCCTTTGGAATGAGATAGCATAACCGGTTATGATGATAAGTTTTTACATTAAAGGAGTCAACATAGATATATAAATAGTTTTCAAACTCCTATGTTTTGATAAATAGTTTTAAAATTTAGGTTAAATACATTATCACTAGGCTACCTATCACTTTAACATTATAGTTGACAATATTTATATATAAAGGTAACTTTTCAATATCTTATAAATATAAATTTAATCAAATTTAATTGTTATTAATAAGATATTTATAGGTATATTTAATTTATTTATTGTTAATAAAATATTTAAAGATAAATTTAATTTTACTATTTTTTATAAAATATTTAAAAATATATTTAGTTTAATTTGAAACAACCCGACTAAAATAGGAGAAAACCCGAGACTAGGGAAAATTTTTCTAAAATTCAGAATAGTTCACAAAGCAATTCAGAATAGGAGTCGGGATAAAATAAAACAAACTGGAAGCCGAGGGAGCGGAAAACCGACCAGAGAAAGAGAAGACCGGGTCAGAATGCCACTCGCTGGCAAGACCCAGCTTCGGTTTAACGTAAGGCAGCAGAAGTCGCTTAAGCGAGCATCTACTCGCTGGAGCGATTCCTTATTCGCTGAAGCGAGTCCATTCACTCGGGAATTCTGTCACTCGGAATTGGGACCATGTTCACTCGGGAACGGTCCCCTTCGGGTCATGCTTCACCCGGTAAACTCTTAGCCAGATCCTTATTTTTATTCAAGAAGATCACAGACATGCTTCATTCGGAAGCGTCTTAATCTCCACTTGGGAAATGATTCCCTCGGTTATTCCACTCGGAGTCTATAAGCTTTCCCTCACACGGAAGTATTTTCCCCAGTCCAATACCACTCAGTGTATTTCAATCACAATTCACTCGGGGGTGTTTTACCCATTCTTCACTCAGTATATTTTAATCTTCCTCACTCGGAGAATACTTTACTAGGTCAAGTCTCACTCGGGAGAGTTCTATCGACTAAGTTCCACTCAGCAAATACCTTGACCTTCCATCCATTGGAAATGGTCTCCTTAATCAAGTTCCACTCGGAAATACTCTATCTTCTCTTCACTCGGAAGAATTCACTAAGTTAAGTCTTACTCGGACTTATTTAAACCTTATCCCCTCGGAATATATAACCTTATTCACTCGGAATATATATAACCTTATTCACTCGGAATACTTCACCAAGTTAAGTTCTGCTCGACAATATCTGAACCTTATCCCCTCGGAATAGATTTACTAAGATGGGTTTCACTCAGAACCATTTTGACTGTTCTTCCCTCGGAAGAATCCTATCGGTCAATTCTTACTCGGGAGTATTAAACCTTTCTTCCCTCGGAAGAGGTTATCCCAGCTATATTTCACTTAGCATCAGGACTATTCTTCCCTCGGAAGAAGTCCCTTTGAACACATTTCTCTCGGAACCATTTTTAAGCCTTCACCACTCGGAAAAAGGCCACTCGCTAAAGCCTCACTCGGAAAAGGCTCTCATAGCTATATTCCACTCGGAAACTTATTAACTTAACATTATTCATTTGACACCACTTCCCAGTCGAGTTCAAGTAACATTATATCAATGTAAAATATATATATACATATATGTATACTTGTTCACAACTCCGATAGTCAACCCATATAAAGAAATACGTTTAGACAACGGATTACATGAGAGCCGGCCAAGGCTACATCGACTATATACAATCTGTACACTATGTACACTACAACAGCATAGATACCCGTCACTCGGGTTTAAGGCCTTCTCGTCATTCACCATTCCGACCTGCATTAACTGAAAAATATAGCCACAGTAGGGGTGAGCATTTACATATTAAATGACAGTTATTGACTCGGATTAATCCTCAAATTCTCAATTATTCAATTACATTTCTCAATCAACAATAACATGCATCAATCAGGAATATCATACCCTGCCATTCAATATGGGTATCCACACAACATCTTCCAATCGGGATTATTCAATTCATACATGGCTATATAATTCATATTATTCATAACAACATATACCACAACCATACCATCATATTGCACTCGGCAACAGTATCAATATATATACATTCATCCAGTCGGAATTCACTCAAGTCAATTCAAGACTATATTAATCGAGTTATTCTCAATAACATAAGCACATATACAATTCACGTTGAGCTCAACAACAGTTATAAGTGTGCATACATTTAATTCAATCGGATCCGACTACTCATTATAAATCGTTATGTTGCAACATAGGCTCCAATCCTTTTTCTCAGCTCCAAGCTGATCCGGCCGTTTTACTGGTACCAAACCGTTTGCCCTCTCATGTGACACAAACACTCTCAGCGTCAACGACAGTGTCACGGGCTAAACCCCGAGCCTCGCTCAAGAGGTTTGCCTGAGCCTCGCTCAAAGGTCTTTGAAATTAAACCCCGAGCCTCGCTCAAGGGGAGTGCCTGAGCCTCGCTCAAAGGTCTTTGATTGTATTTCACACATATTCATCTGATTGCCGTTTATATATTGAGCGTCCCACACTATATGCTCTCAGCATTTTCAATGGCAAATCAGATGTATATGGTCGTATTCATCAAGCGTCCCATGCTATATGCACTCGGCATCATCACTTTATCACATGCATCTCTTGCAGTTTAAAATAAAACAATAATCGGAGATTTATCTACTGTCACACAGTATAATGCACTCGGCAATCATAATAACATTCACATGCATCTCATGCATTTTAACATAAAACAACAACAAAGATTTATTCACTGTCTCATAGCATAATGCACTCGGCAATCACAAAAACATTCACATGCATCTCATGCATTCACTCAGTATCCTCATGTTGATCGACATACATCTCATGGACGGAAATCAACATGCACCACACAATTCATATTCATCACACATCCGGGCTATCACTCAACCGAAATACATCAATTAATACATTACAAGTACAACACAACACAGTGAAGTAATTTCACCCGGAACCCGTCCATAAACCATGCATTTGAGATGTAAATCAGCCCCCTACCTGGAATGAAGATTCCAGAAGCTCCTCGAGCTTTCAACTCTGATCGGTTGCTCTACGATCGTTCCTTCTCAATTAGGCGACCATGCTTCCAGTCGTCCAACACAACACTCTGTTTTGGAGGAACCCCAAGCCATTCACTCTCTCGAACAGCCCTGTCTCCAAGACACCCACGCTCTGCATGCGAGAACAGTGGGGAGTTCCAAGCCTCCAAGGCAGAACGTTGTTCTTTCTCTCGGTCCAGTGGAGGATTCCAAAAGCTGTTCCCACACTCGAACAGTCCAATCCTCACCAACAATGGAGGACTTCCAAACCTCAGGCACCCAACGCTGTCCCTACTTCCCACTCGAGGTTCTACTCATCGTTTGAGTGGAAGAAGAAGAAAGAGAAGGAGAAGAAGAACAACAGAAGGAGAAAGCTCGTTGCATACACGAAGGGAAGAAGTGCTCACTCTCTCCGTCTTTTCCCAACAGCATGAAAATAATGAGTGAGAGAGAGGACCGGAGCCCATTATACCACCAAGAGGGCACATGCGTCATTTTCCTGGCATTATTATTATTATTCAGCCATTAGCTTAATCTGCAATTAATCTGAATTAACCATTAATCTTAATCGATAATTAAATCTAAACCAGGATGTTACATAATTATTATTAATAAAATATTTAAGAACATAGTTAATTTAATTATTTTTGATAAAATATTTAAAAATATACATAATTTAATTATTATTAATAAAATATTATTTAAAAATATATTTAATTTAATTGTTATTAATAAAATATTATTTAAAAATATATTTATTTTAAAAAAATTTAAAATTATATTTAGTTTCATTATTATTAATAAAATATTATTTAATTTAATTATTTTTAAAAATATATTTCTTAATTAAAATATAAATATATTTTTAAATAATATTTTTATCAATAAATATATTTTTAAAAATAATTAAATTAAATATATTTTAAAATAATATTATTAAGGCTAAATATACCTTTTGGTCCTCTATCTCTTAAGTTATTTTTAGATTGGTCCCCTATCATTTTTTAATTCAAAATGGTCCTCTAACTTTTTAAAAAGGTATCAGTTTGGTCCTTTTTTTGATTCAAAATGGTCCCCTAACTTTGTTAAAAAGGACCAAATTGACACATTTTAGAAAGTTAAGGGACTATTTTGAAATAAAAAAATAATAAAGGACCAATCTGAAAATAACTTAAGAGATAGGGGACCAAAAGGTGTATTTAGCCTATTATTAATAATAGTTAAGTTAAATATATTTTTAAATATTTTATCAAAATTAATTAAATTAACTATATTTTAAAATAATATTATTATTATTATTAATTAAATGAAATATATTTTATTAATAATAATTAAACTAAACATATTTTTAAATATTTTATAAAAAATAATAAAATTAAATATATATTTAAATATTTTATTAACAATAAATAAATTAAATATACCTATAAATGTGACGTCCTACGTCAATTTATATTTATTTCTACCCGTTCAATTAATTTCACAATAAATTTTTTTCACGTTTGAATAATTAAATTACATCATAATTAGAAAATATGTATTTTTAAATAAAAGTACCAAGATATAAATTAAATGATCAATTTATAAACCATAAAATTATTAAAGTTGAAAATAAATCAAAAACCTAAAACAAGGGCCTAACGCTGCGCGTAAGCCCCACGCGTAGCGTCAGCCCTGTCCTGCGCACCTCACGCTACGCGTCAGCCTCACTCATAGCGTGGGCATGACAGTAATAGCAACAGGTGCTGTTACAGATTTTAGGCCAACCGGCCAACTTCTAACCTACCCAGTTGGCCCGTTTTAGATCTGATTGCCATGAAACTTCGCAAGCCACATGGTTTCCCCATTCTGGAACTGTTGGCACCGTCTGTTCGCCAAAATTCCAACATATGCGCAAGTTATGTGTAAAATGCAGTTTAAACCATTTAGGTGCAAAAACTTTGCACCAAACACCCTAAATGGGTTCCAAATGGCCTAAGGCCAATGCACACAGATTCTAAATGTCCTAAGGGACCTACTGACACCTTCCGGGGGTCCCGAAACCCACTGAATCTTCAAATCACTTATTTAGTTTCTTAATTCCACAAAACTAACTACATGCATAATTGCTAAGAATTATCCAATTCATCAATCACTTCATCACTCTATAAATTTGTTATCAAGCACATCACATACAACATTCATGTAATCCAGCAGAACCTGCCAATAGCATTCAACATTCACGCGGCGTTGGCTCCGTGCCACAATTCATGATAGTTCACACATAACACATAATCAACATCACTTACGGTACGTCCATCACACAAGTCTAACATAATTTAACAACCACACAAATGGAATTATAACTAGTTCACCACGTAAAATTTAGCAAACTATCAAATACTTCGACATACTACATAAATTCACTTATTTTACAAATCTTCTGCATTTCTTGGCATCAATCCTCCGCTTGGCGCACCTCCGGGGAATTGACATCCTCCCTGTCTCTGGTCACTAAAATTAAACAACAGCAAAGGTGAGTGTTTGGCATATCATAATTAATATAAAACAGAATAATAAAACCTAAGTATTCCCTCCCTGGTTAGAGGGGGTCCCACAGTACCCCCTCATCCCTTTAATTTAGCATATAATGATTCTCCATTATCCCACTAGAAGCAGTTATCTCCCTTATTGGGCCTGGGCCTAGATTCCCCTTTTTCCTTTATTTTACAAGTGTATAAATACAGCCTAGAGGCTTACATTGTAACTCAAGTGACACATATTGAGAATTAATAAACTTAATCCTTAGAGAAATTCTTTAGGGTTTCTGTGCTTAAACTCTTTGTGTGAATATTTTGGCGCCCACCGTGGGGTCTGATAAAACAGATCCTACACCACCAAAACCCTAATCTTGATTTTACAGAAGAGCTAGCCCCAACCATGGTGAACACCCATAACACACGGCGAGAGGAGGACAACAGACATCAAGCCTCGTCCGATCATGATGATCGGATACAACACCTCATCAATATTGTCGAGAATCTGCAAAGAACGATTACCAACTTGCAGTAAGAGAATACGGAACTTAGACGACGAAAGAGAGGAGAGCACGAAGCCTCTAGTCACAATGCTGGACGATCCACCTGTCAGAAGACCGCCGACCAACCCTCATACCAGACTGAAACTGCCAGATATAACCCTGAATTACCCTTCGCTGCGTACCCCTGGACAGACCCAATTATGGAAGCACCCACCCCACACGATTACAAACCACCGGTGATCGAAAAATACAACGGAAGCAGCGACCCCGAAGATCACCTCACTATCTACACCAACACCATGCTGGTAATGGGAACATCCGATTCACTATTTTGCTAAGCCTTCCCCACAACCCTGACTAAATCGACGTTGCGGTGGTTCTCCCATCTCCCCCCAAAAAGTGTCTCCAGTTTTTTTGACTTAAGCAAGAAATTTCTCAGCCAATTTTCCACCAGTAGGGTCGTGCAACAGACGTCGCATAGCCTAGTGAATCTGCACCAGCTTCCAGGGGAATCATTAAAACAATATATGGCACGTTCTTTGAACAAGCCATCCAAATCCAAGACCTTAGCCCGGAAGTGGCTTTGCATGTCATCCAAATAGGTCTACGCCCAGGCAAATTCACTGATTCCCTGGCGAAGAAACCACCATTAGACATGGATGACTTCCGCACAAGGGCCGCAAGATACATTGCTATGGATGAACGTGAGGCTGACCAAACCAAGGTGATCAATCGGGTTAACCCCACAAAGCGGAGAAACCCTCGTCTCGAGCAAAGAAAGAGAAGTCCCAGAAGAAACCGGGATATCAGAGCTTACACTGCCCCCCATTACACGGATTTTACACCATTGAGAGACTGTCCTAACCGCATATTGCACGAAGTCTACAGCACAGGGCTCCTATGTCTGCCCCCCCTGGGCGACGACCCTAAAGGGTCGGATACCTCCAAATTTTATGAGTTCCATAGAGCCTTCAGCCACGCTACAAAAAACTGCTGATCCTTGCGTAACCAGATAGAACATTTAATTCGCCAAGGGCATCTAGCAAGGTTTGTCGCACGGGGAGGTGACAACCCTCAAGAAGGTCTTCAGAGAAGGGAAAGGGATCACCCTAACTAGGTAGAACTCCAAACTCGGAACCACTCCCAAGCCCTTCGCTCCCATTCTCCCAGACCTCACTCCCGCTCTCCCAGGCCTGCAGAAGGAAGGGGAGGTGCACGACGAATCATTCACACAATCTCAGGTGGATTCCCAGGGACCCGAGCACGCCAATCACGTTAGTCTGGATAGGTAAATGTGTTGTGAGCGTGTCTTGATTCAACTGTTATCACATTCGATAGGTTAGATTTTCCCAGGGGCGGACCAAACCGAGACGAGCCCATGGTAGTGACCATGGAGGTCGAAGACTTCGTGATCGAGCGAGTGCTTATAGACCAAGGTAGTTTGGCAGATATACTTCATTGGAAGGCGTTCTAGAAAATAGGTCTCCCTCTCCAATAACTACAGAGGTATGATGGTTCACTTTTTAGCTTCTCGGGTGATTCTGTGCAAGTTTTAGGATGTATTGACTTGAGGACCAGCTTTAGGAGTGGTGGAGATTGTCGTGTAATATTGGTTAGATTCCTGATCATTGACTTCCCCAGCTCCTACAATGCTCTGTTGGGTCGACCCTCGCTCAATGCCTTAAGTGCCATCGTCTTGACTATGGACCTGACCATGAAATTTCCTCTCGGAGATGGAAGAGTGGGAGTTATCAGAGTCGACCCCGAAGTGGCACAGACATGCTATCACGAAAGCCTCCGCCCCAAATCAGCCTTCATAATAGAAGAAGATGTGGAGACAGGATTTGATCCTCGTGATGATCGGAAATACGAAAGACCCCAGCCTATAGAATCACTTAAACTTGTTCAGATCAGGTCTTCCCCTAGCCAATTCATACGGATCAGTGCAATTCTTGACCCACATTTTAAGGACGCCCTTATTAGGCTGCTGAAAGAAAACACCGACCTATTTGCATGGAACCCTGCCGACATGTTGGGTATCGACCCCAACACCATCTGTCACTCACCAACCTTGAGCAAGATGTAAAACCTATGTCTCAAAGACCCAGGAAGACGGGCCCTAATCGAAAGAGTGCAGTCAAAGAAGAAACAGAGAAGCTTCTGGCTGCGAATTTCATTCGGGAGGTCAAATACCCAACCTGGCTATCCAATGTGGTCATGGTAAAAAAGTCAAATGGCAAGTGGCGAATTTGTGTCAACTTCACCGATTGGAATAAGGTATGCCCCATTACCTAATATTGATAGTTTGGTAGATGGTACTTCAGGTTACAGGATGCTAAGTTTTATGGATGGCTACTCGGGTTACAATCAAATCCGAATGGACCCGAAAGACGAAGAGAAAATGGCCTTCATCACCGGGGGCCAATTTTTGTTACCGGGTGATGCCTTTCGGCCTAAAAAATACGGGGGCAACTTACCAAAGATTGGTCGACAAAATATTCACAAACCAAATTGGACGGAACATGGAGGTATACGTAGATGATATGGTCGTAAAAACTAAGCAGGCCGAGGCACATGTGCAAGATCTAGAGGAGACATTCGCTGAGCTACGCAAGCACAACATGCCACTAAATCCCAAAAAATGCTCTTTCGGAGTCCAGGGGGGAAAATTCCTGGGGTACATGCTTACTTACAGGGGCATCGAGGCCAACCCTGACCAATGCCGAGCCATTTTGGAGATGAGAAGTCCCCAAAATGTAAAGGAAGTTCAGCGCCTAACTGGGCGGATCGCAGCCCTCTCCCGATTCCTTTCAAAATTCACTAAGAAGTCCATGCCATTTTATAAGGTGCTAAAAAAGACAGATGCATTTGAATGGAACCCCGAATGCGAACAGACTTTCCAAGATCTCAAAGTCTACCAGGCGTTCCCCCAATTCTGATGCGACCGAAGGTAGCGTCAGACCTGATTCTCTATCTTTCTGTAGGAGCCGAAGCGGTAAGTTCAGTCTTAGTCCAAGAGGATGGCCTAATCCAGAAACCAGTGTACTTCACCAGCAAGATGTTACAAGGGGCCGAGACACGGTACCAGCAGGTAGAGAAATTCGCCTACAGCCTGGTCATAGCTACCCGACGACTCTGCCCTATTTCCATAGTCATTAAATAGTGGTGCGGACAGATCATCCACTGGGGAAAATTCTTCAGAAGCCAGAGATTGCAGGGCGCATGGTGTCCTAGGCTGTCGAATTATCCGAATACGGTATCCGGTACGAACCTCGAGGACCTATAAAAGCCTAGATACTGGCAGACTTTCTAGTAGAATTGGGAGAAGACAAAGATGAATACGACACGGAGCATGGCCTATGGACCCTCTCAGTAGATGGCTCCTCAAATGCCAAAGGAAGTGGAGCAGGTATTGTCCTAGAATCCCCAACCGAACTAATTATTAAGGAATCACTGCAATTCCGATTCAAAGCCAGCAATAACCAAGCAGAGTATGAAGCACTCATTGCGGGACTATAGACCGCTGCTGATTTAGGTGCCCGATGCGTCTAGGCGAAGACCGACTCCCAACTAGTAGCGTGACAGATCGAAGGGTTATACCAAACCAAAGACGTAATCCTCGCAAAGTACTTGATCCAAGTAAAAGAAATAACCTGGAACCTCAAATATTTCCGAGTCGTCCACGTCCCACGAGCGGCCAATGAGTAGGCCGACACCTTGTCCAAGCTCGCTAGCATAGTCAAAGCGGGGAATCTTATGACAATTGTCCAAATTGTCCTACAAGAACCTACCATCCAGGAAACACAACAGATCCTCCAGGTGAGTAAAGTCCAAATTAAAAATACATGGATGACCCCTATAGTTGATTTTTTGAAACAGGGAATTCTGCCAGAGGAGCGACAACAAGCCAAAAAATTACAAGTTCAAGCAGCCAACTACACTTTAATAGATGGACATCTGTACAAGAGGGGTTTCACGATACCATTCTTAAAGTGCTTAAATGAAGAACAGGCCGACTATGTTATGCGAGAGCTACACTCGGGAATTTATGGACTCCATGGGGGAGTTCGACCCTTGGCCGCCCGTGTTGTCCGGGCATGATATTTCTCGCCTACCCTACGATCCGACTGTTCTGAATTAGTGAAAAGGTGCGATTCCTGCCAATGCAACGCCAACCGGATCCATAGCCACTCGGAACCATTGCATGGGATCTTATCACCGTGGCCTTTTAACACTTGGGCAATGGACATTTTGGGTCCCTTTCCCCCAGGAAAAGGGCAGCTTAAATTCCTCCTGGTAGCCATAGACTTCTTTACCAAGTAGATTGAAGCAGAGGCCTTGCCCACTATAACAGTGGCTAAAGTCCAAACTTTCACGTGGAAAAATATCATTTGCTGACACGGCCTCCCTCACACCATCATCTCTGATAATGGGCGGCAATTCACAGACAAGAACTTTATACATCAAAACGAAATTCTCTTCCGTAGAACACCCGTAAACCAATGGTCAGACAGAGGTAGCAAACAAGGTCATCCTCCAGCAACTAAAGAAACGGCTCGGGCAAGCTAAGGGCTGATGGGTAGAAGAGCTACACGGAATCCTCGGGGCCTACCACACCACTCCACACTCTTCCACCCACGAGACACCATTCCGACTCACTTATGGGGCTGATGCTATGATACCCGTGGAGTTGGGGGAACCCACCCTCCGACGCCTTGCCTATGATGAAGAAGCAAACGATGCCAAAAGGAAGGAAGACCTTGACCTCAGTCTAGAGGAACGAGATATCGCCTATGTCAAAATTTAGACAGCCAAGCATAGATCCGCTAAGAAATGGAATTCTCTTCTCTGGCCTAGACCTCTCCGAACAGGTGACCTTGTCCTACGCACCACAGACAACAATAGAAAGGCACAAGAAGATGGAAAGCTTGCACCCTCCTGGGAAGGCCCATACCGAGTCAAAGAGGTACTCAGGAAACATGCATACCGTTTAGAAGAACTGTCAGAGAAGGAATTTCCTAGAACCTGGAATGCGACTCATTTAAAGTTTTATTATAGTTAATCATCCTTTGTACACTCGGGCACTCTTTTTCCTACCTGAGGGGTTTTTCCCACTGGGTTTTTCCCTCGGGAGGCTTTAATGAGGCCCCCATTTTCATTTCTCAATAAAGACTTTTATGTTTTTCAGTAAAGACAAAATCCACAAAAGCCTGAGCGTGGAATCGATCCCTCGGCACACATTTTGAAGGCTTGAATTCGTTCAAGTAAAGCCCAAGCGTGGAATAGATCCCTCGGTATATGGTTTGAAGGCTTGAATTCGTTTAAGTAAAGCCCGAGCACGGAATCGATCCCTCGGAATTCGATTTTTGAAGCTTGAATTCGTTCAAATAAAGCCCGAGCATGGAATCGATCCCTCGGCATACGATTTGAAGGCTTAAATTCGTTCAAGTAAAGCCCGAGCACGGAATCGATCCCTCGACAATACGATTTGAAGGCTTGAATTCATTCAGGTAAAGCCCGAGTGTGGAATCGATCCCTTGGCATACGATTTGAAGGCTTGAATTCGTTCAAGTAAAGCCCGAGCGCAGAATCGATCCCTCGACATACGATTTGAAGGCTTGAATTCATTCAAGTAAAGCCCAAGCGCGGAATCGATCCCTCGGCATTCGATTTTTGAAAGCTTGAATTCGTTCAAATGAAGCCCGAGTGCAGAATCGATGCCTCGGCATACGATTTGAAGGCTTGAATTCATTCAAGTAAAGCCCGAGCGCGGAATCGATCCCTCGGCATATGATTTGAAGTTTTGAATTCGTTCAAGTAAAGCCCGAGCGCAGAATCGATCCCTCGGCACATGTTTTGAAGGCTTGAATTCGTTCAAGTAAAGCCCGAGCGCAGAATCGATCCCTCAGCATATGGTTTGAAGGCTTGAATTTGTTCAAGTAAAGCCCAAGCGCGAAATCGATCCCTCGGCATTCGATTTTTGAAGGTTTGAATTCGTTTAAATAAAGCCCGAGAGCGGAATCGATCCCTCGGCATACGATTTGAAGGCTTGAATACGTTCAAGTAAAGCCCGAGCGTAGAATCGATCCCTCGGTGTACGATTTGAAGGCTTGAATTCATTCAAGTAAAGCCCTAGCGCAGAATCGATCCCTCGGTATACGATTTGAAGGCTTGAATTTGTTCAAGTAAAGCCCGAGCGCGGAATTAATCTCTTGGCACACGTTTTAAAGGCTTGAATTCATTCAAGTAAAGCCTGAACGCGGAATTGATCCCTCGGCATACGGTTTGAAGGCTTGAATTTGTTCAAGTAAAGCCCGAGCACGGAATCAATCCCTTGGCATTCGATTTTTGAAGGCTTGAATTCGTTCAAGTAAAGCCCGAGCGCAGAATCGATCCCTCGGCATATGATTTGAAGGCTTGAATTCGTTCAAGTAAAGCCCGAGCGCAGAATCGATCCCTCGACATACAATTTTTGAAGGCTTGAATTCGTTCAAATAAAGGCCGAGCGCGGAATCGATCCCTCGGCATTCGATTTTTGAAGGCTTGAATTCGTTCAAGTAAAGCCCGAACGCGGAATCGATCCCTCAGCATACGATTTGAAGGCTTGAATTCGTTCAAGTAAAGCCCAAGCGCGGAATCAATCCCTCGGCATACGATTTGAAGGCTTGAATTCGTTCAAGTAAAGCCGGAGCGTAGAATCGATCCCTCGACATACGATTTGAAGGCTTGAATTCGTTCAAGTAAAGCCCGAGCACGGAATCGATCCCTCGGCATACGATTTTAAGGCTTGAATTCATTCAAGTAAAGCCCGAGCACGGAATCGATCCCTCGGCATACAGTTTGAAGGCTTGAATCCGTTCAAGTAAAGCACGAGCGTAGATCTAATCCCTCGGCAGACACGTTTTGAAGACTTGTGTAACACCCCGAATTCTTAAAATAGGAAGTTAAATTAGGAAAATAAATGTTGGATAATTAAATGTGGGATAGTTAATATCCCAAAATTCTTGAAATGATTTAAACAAGACTTTTCAAAGTTGCTGGTGAATTATGGTGATCGGTTGAGTTGAAAACTGACCCGGATAAAATATAGGTGTCGGACCAAGTATCTCCGATTGAGATACTGTTGGTCAGGGCCGTGGATAATGTTATTAGGATTCCGAATTTATATTCAGAATAATTTTTAGAATATGTATTGAACCCGAACGGCGAACCTGTTTGTTTACGAAACGAAAGAATTTAATGAAAGCTTAATAACTTAAAAACTAAATTTATACTTTCACTTTCACTCCCGTTGCACCCTTCTTCTCCACGCCAAGATCTTTCTTCTTTTCTTCTTCTTCTTCTACTTCATTATTCCTCTTCATCTTCCCTTTGAACCCTAAATTAAAAGGAAATACCCTTTCCTTCTCCATTGTTGTTCTTTAAGAAGCTCAAGAAAAGCTTGGAGCTTGGGATCTTTTCTTTCCTCCTCTCATTTTCGTGTGGATCTTCTCCTTTTTTACACATCCACTTGTTTCTTTTCTTGAGGTAAAATTATTACCATTTTCCATGTATATAAACCTATTACTATGTGTCTTCAATGTTAAGAAAGCATTTAATGTATGTAGGTTACTAGGAGAAGCATTAAATGTGGAAACCCTAAGATGGGTTGACATAAATACAAGCTTATGAATAATTAATGAGGTAGTTGTAATTATGGGGGGAAAAGAAGGAGGTATATGAGTGTTTATGAAGGTTGGTGGGTTTGGTGAAAACCCTAAATTTGAATTTTAGGAGGAAATGTATAATATTGAAGAAGTATAGCATTTATAGAAGGAGTTAGCATTTGTGGATGGGAAGAGTGTTATAAATGAAGAGGTATTGACATTTAATGATGATGATGTTGACTTGAAGTTATAATAGGTTGGAAACTCACCAAGGTGTTGGTGGAGATTTAATAAACGGAATATAGCCTTTAATACTAATACATGGTGATTTAAGGGAAGGAATTCCCGAAGCCTAATTAGGCAAATGAATGAAATTGATAAATAGTTTCTACATGATAAGAATCATGTGTACACTTACGTATATGTATGTTGAATTGGTGTTTGAATGAATGATTGATGTGGCCCTATAATTGATGGGTGTAGGGCTTGACAATACTGGTGAGGCGGGAACATCAAACCCGGAAGTGTACTTCTCTTAAGGTAGGAGAGGGGTGTATTTTCTAAATGTATGAGAATTATGATGATAATGTATGTATTAATGTGATATGGCATGTTGTCTTGATTAAATGTGTTGAAATGAGAAATTGTGTATGGTGTTTTGAAATGAGTGTTTATATGATGAAGCCTAAATGAGGCTATGAATGGCATATTATGCGTTGATGCATTATTGATTTCATATAAGACATGATGAATACCTAAAGTATTTGGTTGGAATATTTCTTGAATATAAAGATTGATGGTTATGTATGAATTGGTGGATAATTGTGTGGTTGAAAATGAATATACCCTAGATAAGAGGGTGAGATAATCCTAATGAAGTTGAGGCATGCATGAGCATTGCATATATTGCATGGCATGCATAACATGATGATGTTGATAAGTGGTTGCGATCACTTGATATTGGAAATAAGAAAAAGGCTTGCGAGTTCCTATGATTATTAGACCGGTGGTTGCGATCACCTGGTATTGAAATGAAAGGCCCTGCGGGACCATGGAGATTGAATGCCCATGGTTGCGATCATGAGGCGGGAGTTGTAACCCTCTAAATTTTAAAATAAAGGATTAATTGAGGAGAATAAATATCGAATAATTATTTGTGGATTATTTAATGTCCTAAAATATTAGAAATAATTGAATTAATATTTTTGGGAACTGTTGATAATTTACTGAGACCAAATAAGCTGAAAACTCACCCGATTAAAATATGGGTGTCAGATCAAGTATCTCTGATTGGGATGATATTGGTCAGGGCTGTTGAGAATATTATTGGGAGTCCGAATATATATTTGGAATAATTTTTGGATAAAGTATTGAGCCCAAACAGAGAACCTGTTTGTGGAAAAATGATGAAATTTTAATGAGGGAATTAAAGATAAAGCAAAAACCCAATTTTTCTCCCTCTTATTCTCGTGACTTTCTGAGACCATTTGGCAGAGATACATTTCTTCTTCTTCTTCTATTTTCTCCTCTTCTCTTCTCTTGGAGCCAATTTCGTTTGGGTGTGGTAAGCCATATTCACTTCTCTTGTTTGCTTTAATGTTGTGAGTCTTATGAAGTGTTAATGAAGTAGATGCATTATGGCTGAAAGAAGAAGAAAGTCAATGGGTATTTATGAATGCTGATGGCTTAGTGAAAAACCTTAACTTTTAAAGATTTGGGGAAAATGGTGAATGTTGGTAAAATAAGGTGTTTGAAGGCAAATACAAGCTACTGAGAGTTTGGGTTATGATTGACAAAGCATTATCATGGATGTTAGGTTATGGATTTTGTGGCTTTTAGATATAATGAAGGTGGTATGGTAATAAGGAATTCCCAAAGCCTAATAAATAGAGGAAAAGAATGCCTGTAACATGTTTTATACATGTTACTAATTGTAGATATAAAAATGGTTAGTTAAAGTTGAATTTGTGTTGAGTGGTTGATTAATTATGATTCTTTGTGTATGTTAATGTAGGATCCATTCCGAACGACGAGGCGGGTACGTCGAATCAATCGAAATTCTTCTCTTAAGGTAGGAGAGGGATGTATTTTCTAAATGTATGAGAATTGTACTGATAATGTATGTATTAATGTAATATGGTATGTTCTCTTGGATGAGTGTGGTATCATGTGTATGTGATGTGAAATTAAGCATGGTGATTGTAATGATTGATTGTGTGATGAAGCCTAAATGAGGCTATGAGTGGTATATTATGTGATGATGTATTATTGATTCCATATGTGGTATGAGGAATACTTGAAACTTTTGGTTAGAATATTTCTTAAATATGGGGAATTAATGTATATGCTTGATTTGTGGATAATAGTGTGGTTGAGTATGAATGTACCCTAGATGAGAGGGTAAGATAATCCAAATGAGGTTGAGGCATGCATGAGCATTGTTGCATACATGGCATGGCATGCATATCATGATGATGTTGATAAGTGGTTGCGATCACTTGATGTTGGAAATATAAAAGGGCTTGCGAGTTCCTGTGATTAATGGACCGGTGGTTGCGATCACCAGGTGTTTGAAAAGAAAGGCCCTACGGGACCATTGAGATTGAATGCCCATGGTTACGATCATGAGGTGGGAGTACCCCTTGCAAGGCGGGAAACCTTTATGAAATGTTAAACGTGGTTGCGATCACGAGAAAGCACCTTGCGAGGCTGCTAGAGGGAGTACCCCTTGCGAGGCGGGAAACCATTGAGAATGACTATATGATTATGGTGGTTGCGATCACCCGAGGAAATGAAATTGGATCCGTGCATATACATATTAAACACTAGCATGTGCATTAGCCATTGAAGCATGGCATAGAGTGATATCCTGTTGAGGTGATTATGTGAGGAGTAGGTGAAACTCCCTTTAATTTACTAACTGTGATTGTGATATTGGTTGGTGTGAATTTGAGAATCCTGAAGGATATTTTATGTTTCAATGAACTTAAAAAGGAATTGAATTCGTGTTGATTGAACTCCTCTTGTGGAGGAGATGTTAGTATTGCATTCATGCATATATTGCCAAAATTATTGGATTTTCATCATTGAGAAAATATACCCACTCTCCCTGTGGTATATTTTTTTAGCTCCTGTGTTGTAGGACTTGCCTTGGAGCTATTTTGAGGAGGAGAAGTGTGTAGGAAGTGCCTTGGCCGGCAGTCCAATATTTTGTATAATATATATTACAGTTATATGCTTATTTTGCATTTGGATTGTTGGATTATGATATTGAAGATTTGATCTGGAAAATGTCTAAAGTTTGTGTAAGGTTTTGGTAGTATTGGATGACAGATTATGATATGGGTTTATCATCCAATTTTATGAATGAATGATGTATTTCGAAGAATTTGACTCTTATGCAGCATAAATGGTTGGTGTTTAATTGTTGTGCAATGGATATATTGGAATGAAAATTAGGATGTATGGTTAATTGATTCAATTATGAATGTATAATATTGCCCAGATATATTATTAGCTTGAATTATTTTGTGAAGAATTGATTTGGGTATGTCAGGGTGCATAAGGTTCTAAGTTTTCTGCATAATTTGTCAAATACGCTCAAGCGAGAAGATTCCTCGCTCAAGCGTGGATGCTCTGCATCTAAAATTTGCTCACTGTCCATCCTTCGCTCAAGCGAGAATTTATTTCGCTTAAGCGTTTGTTGAAGGAAACCATTTTGTGATAATCTCGCTCAAGCGGAGAAAGGCTCGCTCAAGCGAGACGCATTAGGTGAGCTACTGGAGTGTTTTCGCTTAAGCGAGAAACTCTCGCTCAAGCGAAATGAAGAGAAAATTGAGAGTACAGGGGTGTCACGCTCAAGCGTGACCAAGCGTGAAGAAACCCAAGCTCAAGCGAGCGTTCCGCGCTCAAGCGTGCACGGGTCCTGATTCTCCCTTCTTCTCACGCTCAAGCGTGAGTCATGTGTAAAAGGGGCGCGCTCAAGCGTGATCGTGTGGGGAAAGGCTGATTCTTTTTCACGCTCAAGCGTGATAACATGCTCACGCTCAAGTGAAAGGGGGCCACGCTTAAGCGTGAAGACCCCTGATGCTAAATTTTCCTTCTTTCAATTTTCTTCGTTTTCACTTAAGCGTAACTTTTCAAACCCGATCGCGCTTAAGCATGGAAATTCACGCTCAAGCGTGAAGAATCAGTTTTTACACTATTCATGAAAATTGTAGATAATTTTTCCGCCGTCATTTTGATACCCAATTTGTGTCAATCAGAGTTCGGTAGCCCGAGTTATGCCCAAAATACTAAAGGGTGTTCGGGCTGAAAATTTCAGCAGGGCTGATTTCATAAATTAACAAATTAAGCAATCTTTGGGGTATAATTGGCCCTCAAGTTCTTCATAACAATTATAGATATTTGAATTACCAATCTTTACAAACTATATTTATCTTGATTGGAGTTGTGTAACTCCGATTTGACTTAAATTCTCTTTTAATCCACTCTCTTTGAAATGCAAACATACAACATCAATTTATTTAAATTCTTCCGCTGATTTTAAATGAGAATACCTCTTATATTATTTTCAAACTCACCTTTGACGTTATTATTTTTGCAGTCGTTATTCCGTCAAATTAGTACATTAAAATTAATTAACGTAGTACTAGGGTGTCAACCTAGGTCGTTCTCTCAAGGATCAACATAAAAATTTAGGAAAAATCAAGTCTTAAACTAATTTTTAACAATTAAAAATAAAAACTAAACAACTAAAAATTTTTACAAACATAAGTTTACTAACATACAATTGGGGGGGGGGGGTTTGATTGGTTTTTGTTGTGACAATTAAAATTAAAACAAGGTAAATAAAGGATTTAAAACAATAAATAACAAGCGATTGATTTTCTTGGAGTATTGTAAATAAATTTATCCTTGGTTCATTAAAGATAACTTGTATACTTATTAATGTCAATTTCTTAGCTCAATTTGAATTGATCAACTAAGCGTCTTTTTCAATTCACAATTCCTTTACTTTCATTTAAAAATGAATATTTTAATCAAGCATCCTAATTAAGCAAAAGGAGTCAAGATCTTAAAATCTAGGAATTATGGAGCATACATAAGAACATCGCCTATATACATAATCTATTCTCAAATTATGGAATTAAGCAAACCATAATTATTAAAAGTGATTATGAAAATATTCATTAAGCATGCATATTTCCTTAATCCATTCTAATTTGAAATCTTATTTTATTCCATTTGAATAATTAAACCGATTAAGCATACAAATTCAATTAAACAAAATGGAATTAAATAAGTAGAGAATGATTATGAAGAAATAACAATAATAAAAGCATACTATATTAAAATTAATGACCTCAAAATTACATTACAACATTCTCCAAGAAAATCAATCTAAGGGTTTTAGCCCTCCATAATTACAACTACAAACAAAGAAACTAACCCGGAAATGGAGAAGTTGCTGGAAGAATTTCCAACAGAGAAGAGAAACAGAGAACGTGTGAAGGAGGAATTGAATTGAATGAAGAATGGTGTCTGGTGTCTTTGCCCCTTCCTCTTGGTGCTATTTATAGGAGTTCAAAAAGCAAGCATATGCCATAATTAAATTTCAATGGAAGGAGCACTCTTAATTTTCAATTCAATGGTGCTCCATTATCATGCTTTAATGCTCCATGATCAGCTTAGTGCCTTGCCCAGCATCTTCAGTGCATTGCCCACTTTCCAGAAGCTTGAAAACGTGTTTCTGGGCCAATAATACACTCATGAATCGATTCAATGGTGATATGAATCGATTCATGCGTTCCAAAATGCAATCCTGGGCTAATTTTACACGTATGAATCGATTCATTTGATGGAAGAATCGATTCATTGCCTGTGAAACCCGTATGAATCGATTCAGAAGGCTTGTGAATCGATTCAATTTGCAAAATTTCACTTCCTGGGTGCTTAACTTCGTATGAATCGATTCAGGAGGGGGATGAATCGATTCATCCCCCTGATTCTCCATATTTTGCATACTTTTTCACCTTTTTTGATATCTTTTTCATAAACCTTGATTCCTTTGATCCTTAGGCACTTTGATCATCATTTTGGATTGGAATTCTTGAGTTCTTTGATCTATTTTCTTTTGCACATATTAACAATCAAATATTACATAAAGATCAAATGATAAAAATGTGTTAAAATGCAATATGTTACACACTAAGTGATGGCAAATTATACACATTTAAAATGGAGAATTAGAGATAAATCATGCATCATCAAATACTCCCATACTTATTCTTTTGCACTCCCGGGCAAAATCAAAATAAAAACAAGTATCATAATTTATTGAAAACATTAAGTTGAAAACAACAACACACAGATCTGGCATGCTTATCATGAAATCTTAGAAATATACAAAGAAACAAGAGTTTTCAACATAAAAGATACAGAGCATCAAGATATATATAAAAATCATTCAAACACTTAGGCATGTGAAAATTAAATTAAACTGAAAAGAAGATCATAAGTGATAGAACCTCACAAGACATACTCTCAACTCTCAAGTGTTTAAGGTTTGTGTATACTCTCAAAACAATTCTTGAAAAACAAACAGTCTAAAAATTTGGCAAGTTTCTTAATTCCATAATCAACACAAATGCATGTATAGATCAACAGGGCTTTCACAGGGTTGCAATGTGGCCAAGGTTAAAATGGATGAAATATATATATTTATATATATATACCAAAAAGAATAATGAAGCAATTAATTTTACTGGCAAACAGTGAGGATAAAACATTTATTGTATGGTATTTAGAAAAAAATTTTTTTTTTTTTTTAATAAGATTGCATAACACTTGAAACAAGAGTTGCAATTCCTTTTTGCACACTCCCACACTTATTTGAATGCCTGTTTTGACTTGATTCCAAAGCTTCAATATATTTCTTAAGGTAGGTATATTTTTGGTTCTTCATCCATGGCTTATTTGAGCTGCAACAAGGAAATAATTAAATAGGCTCAAAATGGCTAGCAAGAGATAATTTATTCATGGTAGGCTTATCTGGCTTAGTGGCTCAATTGAACAAAATGCCTGTATCAAAATACATTCATATGAGTTTCAAGTATCATCAAGAAACAAGACAAAAATTAAGATGTAAGCCTTCAGGAATTAATCACACATGAAAGGATTAAGATGGTTTAAAGTGATCCATCAAATTTTAAGGCTCAAAAATCTCACAAGGTATAATTCCATCATATATGATCATTTCTCAATTATCATGTCATTCTCAACATACCAAAAATGTTTAAGTTCAAATTATAACATATCATTAATCTCATATCAGACATGAAAGAATTTACTTGTACTCATGCATATCTTAAAATTCCAATAAAACATGCCATTTTAAAACAAAAACACACAAAATCTTTAATTTTTTTTTTATCACACAAAATTTAATCACACAAAAAACACACAAATGATCCCACCCCCACACTTAAATCATACATTGTCCTCAATGTAAGACAGAGCATACAAAATAGACAATAGAATGAAAAAGTAAAGAGATGAGTAAGAAAAACTCCCTCAAGGGGGATCAAGAAGTGGTTCCCCCAAAGCATGTTCCTCCATTGTAACATCCACCAGTGAAGGATTTTCATGAAATGGCTTCAAACGTTGTCCATTAACCTTGAAGCTTTTGTTGGAGTTTTCACTTTTTATTTCCACAGCTCCATGGGGAAATACATTCGTAACAATGAAAGGTCCTTCCCATTTGGAGCGCAATTTTCCGGCCATCAGTTTCAACCGGGAATTAAACAGTAGCACTTTCTGTCCAGCATTAAAATCCTTTCTAGCTATTGAGCTATCATGGAATTTCTTTGTTTTCTCCTTATAGAACCTCGAGTTCTCATAAGCTGCCAAACGTATCTCATCAAGCTCATTCAGTTGTAATTTTCTTTCCTCACCTGCTTGATCAAGTGCTAAGTTACAAGCTTTTACAGCCCAATAAGCACGATGCTCAATCTCCACTGGAAGATGACATGCTTTACCAAAAACAATTCTATAGGGAGACATTCCTATAGGTGCCTTAAAAGCTGTTCTATGTGCCCAAAGAGCATCATCCAATTTCCTGCTCCAATCCTTTTTGTTAGGCTGTACTATCTTCTCCAGGATCCTTTTGATTTCTCTGTTAGAGACTTCCGCTTGTCCATTGGTTTGGGGGTGATATGGAGTAGAGACTCTATGAACAACCCCATACTTCCTGAGCATAGCTTGCATGGTCCTGTTGCAGAAATGTGTTCCTTGATCACTAATGATTGCTCTCGGGATGCCAAACCTGCAAAGAATTTGAGATCTAACAAAATCCACAACAACTCGAGCATCATTAGTTCTGGTGGCTTTAGCTTCCACCCATTTAGAAACATAATCTACAGCCAATAAAATGTAAGTAAAACCAAAGGATGGAGGAAATAGACCCATAAAATCAATGCCCCAAACATCAAATACTTCGCAAAACAACATTGGTTGCTGAGGCATCTGTTGTCTCCATGTGGTAGCATTACTAGCTCTTTGGCATTTCTCACAGGTGTTACAAACTCTCCATGCATCCTTAAAAATTGTGGGCCAATACAAACCTGAATCCAACACTTTTCTTGTTGTTCTTTGTGGACCAAAATGTCCACCAACTGGTGAAGCATGGCAGAATCGAAGAACTGATTCTATTTCATGATCGGGAATGCATCTTCGAATCACCTGATCATTACACAATTTCCACAAATACGGGTCATCCCAAATATAATACTTTGCATCACTTTTTAATTTTGAAATTTGGTTTTTGGATGCACATGGTGGAAAAACAGAAGCAACAAGATAATTTACAATGTTAGCAAACCAAGGTGAATCAAAAGAGTTAGAAATACTCATGAGGTGTTCATCAGGAAAATGGTCCCGAATAGGTGCCGAATCAGGAGCATTCTCAATTCTGCTTAAATGGTCTGCCACAAGGTTTTGTGTTCCACTTCTGTCACGAATTTCCAAGTCAAACTCTTGGAGCAAAAGCATCCAACGAATTAATCTTGGCTTGGACTCACCTTTCTTCAACAAGTACTTCAGAGCTGCATGGTCAGTAAAGACAACTACTCGAGAACCGAGTAGGTAAGATCTGAACTTATCTAATGCAAAAACAATGGCCAAGAGCTCTTTTTCAGTGGTAGTGTAATTTACCTGAGCAGCATCTAAAGTTTTAGATGCATAGTAGATGACCCTAGGCTGCTTGTCAATCTTTTGACCAAGGACGGCTCCCAATGCATAATTAGAGGCATCACACATTAACTCAAATGGAGCTGTCCAAACAGGTGCTTGGATTATTGGGGTTGTTGTCAATGCTTGCTTGAGGCAATTAAAAGCCTCCTTACACTTTTCATCAAATTCAAATGCCACATCCTTTTGAAGCAGACTGGATAGTGGCCTAGCCTTCTTGCTAAAATCCTTTATGAATCTTCTGTAGAATCCTGCATGGCCAAGAAAAGAACGAACCTCTCGAACACAAGAGGGGTAAGGCAAATGTGATATAACTTCTACCTTAGCAGGATCTACCTCAATTCCTTTTTCAGAGATTACATGCCCTAAAACTATTCCTTGTTTTTGTATTTGTATGTTGATGTAGGTTTTGATAATGATACAACAAATGAAGAAGTATCAAAGATGTTATCAAGCAATTGATTATGTTTAATGTGGAATCTAAATTGGTTGATGTTTAACTTTGATGAATAATTAAGGACATATGTTAAAGGCATTTAAAGAAGCTCAAAACAAGTGAGAATTGATCATCAAAATGCCTAAGAATCAAAGGAACCAAGGTATATGCAAAAGGGGTTCCAAAAAGGGGTGAAAAATGCACTAAAATTCAAGGATCAGGTGCATGAATCGATTCAAGGTAAGTATGAATCGATTCATACGTTTTCCAGTGGCCAAAATATGATTTTATCAGGGTTGAATCGATTCAACCCATGTGTGAATCGATTCACACGGCTGCAGTGGTCCAGAATGTGCAAAATTAAGTGGATGAATCGATTCCTTCCATTCCTGAATCGATTCAACATGCTGTCAGAAGGCAAAATCATGTGCAGACTCAAAACTCCCTACGGTTTACTCAATTTGAAGAGTCCTAGACAATGTTCCATGCCTTGTCCCTCTCCACATGCATGTGTTACATTGGTAATGCAATTAATTTGAATATTAGACAAACATGCTTCTTGATGCACATGCAATATTCTCTTGGAGACACTAAAAGGTTTATTGGAATTGGAATGCCAAGTTGAATGGAGACACACATGCCTAACATTTCAAGCTCCAAGGAATTAAATATTACACATGTCATGCCTCATGGAGCCTATAAATAGAGAAGGAGTTGAAGGCAAAACTTGCACCAAGCATTTGAAGCATTTCCATTTGCTTTCTTCCTCCTCCATTCTCTTGCTCTTCTACTTACTCTCTTTATTCTTGATTGGCATATTTCTTGAGATTATTTTTGAGAGTTAATTTGTGGGAAGATTATATTTGTGTACTTAACTTGCATATCCTCTCTTTGAGAGTTATTATCTTGTGTAAGCTTTAAACTTGTATATCCACTCTAGTGAGAGAGTTTCCTTGTACACTTAAACACTAAACTTCATAGAAGCCTTGGGTTGGGTTTCAACCTTGTAATTGTGAGATTAAGAGATTGGGTGGGGTGCCCTTGTACTTGTGAGAATTGGATTCTTGAGTGTGGGACACTAGGAAGTTGCAATTGCTCAAAGTGTATCTCTAATCTACAATAGTGGAAATCCTCTAAGTGGGTTGCTTAGAGGTGAGACGTACACCGGCGTGGTGGAACTCGTATACATCGGTTTGCAAATCCTTCTTCCCTTAACTCATTTAATTTGTGCACCTAATTTGTTTGCTTAACTTCCTTGCTTCATTAATTGAACTAAGTGCATGATATATTAAGTTGAAAATCATTTTTGAATAACTTTGTTAAACTTGGACTTAAGCATCTCTTTTGAATTCATCTTTCTAAAAAGTCCTATAAATTGCTTTGCAACTAAATTGATTCATTATTCAAACTCTTTAAGTAGTTGTTAGTTTGTCTTGTGTATAATTTATTGCTTCTTGTTATCTAATTTATTATCTTAAACATACATAGTGACAAAAGAATCAATTTCAAGAGCATTCCAAAGAAAAGTTTTTAATACTCAATTCACCCCCCCTCTTGAGTAATTGAGGCCACTTGGTTAACAAGTGGTATCAGAGCTTGACTCTTGGAAAATCAAGCTTAACGGCTTCAAGAGAACAAATGGCCTCAACCTCATATAACATGTTTCCCGAGGGTGGTGCTACAAACCGACCTCCCGCTTTTAATGGTGAGGGTTATGCTTTTTGGAAAGCAAGAATGAAAATTTTTGTACAATCAATAGATTTAAGAGTGTGGAATGCTATTGAAAATGGTCCCTTTATACCTATGCATATTGTGGATAATAAACAAGTTGAAAAGCCTATGGACATTTGGTCTAGTGAAGAAGAAAAGAAAGTGCAATATGGTTATAAGGCAAAAAATCTTATTACTTCGGCCTTAGGTCCCGATGAATTCTTTAGAGTAATAACATGTGAAACGGCTAAAGAGATGTGGGATACTTTACAAGTAACCCATGAAGGTACAAATGATGTTAAAGACTCTAAGATTAGTACATTAACTAGTCAATATGAGTGCTTTAGGCTAAATACCAATGAATCTATTGTTGATATGCAAAAACGTTTTACACTCATTATAAATCAACTCATTACACTTGGAAAGACTTATACTAATAAAGAGCTTATTCACAAAGTCTTGAAAAGTCTTAATAGGGAATGGCAACCATTAGTCACGGCCATCAAACAATCACCTACTATCAATGAAATGTCTCTTGCTACACTATTTGGTAAGTTGTAAGAACAAGAACAAGAGCTAAAAGAATTAAAGATGGCGGAAGAAGAAGAGAAAGTCTCCAAAAAGAAAGGACTAGCTCTCAAAGCTACTTCAATTGTTGAAGATGAAACCGAGAGTGATCTTGACGAAGATGAAGAGTTAAGCCTATTTGTAAAAAGGTTTGGAAAGCTCATGAAGAACAAACGCTTTCAAAGGAACTTCAAATCACAAGGTAAGAAATCTATACCTAAAGAAAATTCTACTTCACCAACTTGTTTTGAATGTGGAAAGGAAGGACATTTCAAAGTGGATTGTCCAAATCTAAAAAAGAAGAACAAAGAAAGAAAGGAAAGAAGAAGAGCATACATAGCATGGGATGAAAATGAGGTGAGTAGTTCGGATGAATCCGAAAATGAAGAAGCAAATCTTTGCCTCATGGCCAATCACCAAGATGAAGAAAATGAGGTAAACTTTTATGACTTAGGAAAGGATGAATTACTTGATATTCTTGATGATTTGTATGATAACTTCACCAAAGTCTCTAATAAGCTTAAGTTATCAAGAAAAACTAGTAATACTCTAGAAATGCATCTCATGGAAGTGTGCAAAGAAAATGAATCCTTAAAAGAAGAGTTAGCAAATGTTCAATCATGTTCTAGGACCAAACCTTGTGAGTTTTCAAAGAAATGTGATATGCTAGAAACTAAGGTTTTGGACTTGAATAAAACTCTTGAAAAACTTACAAATGATAGAAACAATCAAGCATGCTCTAAGGTTAAACCATGTGATTTTGCAAGAAGATGCATTATATTAGAAACCAAGGTTGTAGACCTAAATAGGACACTAGAAAAGTTCACTAATGGAAGAGATAATTTGAATATCCTACTTGGGCAACAAAAATGCATGTTTAGTAAAACCGGCTTGGGATATGATCAAGAACATAGCAATCACAAAATGGAAAAACACTACAAAAATTTCTTTGTACCTCCAAGCAAATTCTCCTCACCTTTTATAAAATGTAATCATTGTGGTCTTAAAGGTCATAACTCTTATAATTGCAAAGTTAGAAGATTAGGACCAAAAGTGGTGAGAAAAGTATGGGTTCCTAAAGGAACTTTTTCACAAACTAACCTACAAGGACCCAACATAAAATGGGTACCAAGCTCTCTAACTTAAATTGTTTTGTAGGTATGCTTTAAGGCAAGTAACACCCATTGGTACTTGGATAGTGGGTGTTCCAAACATATGACGGGAGATAAGAGTAAGTTTATATCACTTACTCCACGAAATAAAGGATTTGTTACTTATGGAGATAACACAAAGGGAAGAATACTCGGAATCGGAAATGTTGGTAAAAATTCTTCCACCTCCATAAATGATGTGTTATATGTTGAAGGTCTAAAACACAACTTGCTTAGTATTAGTCAATTATGTGATAAGGGCTACAAAATTGTTTTTGAATCAAATGGTTGCATAATTGAAAATAAACTAAACAAGGAGATAAAGTTTGTTGGTCAAAGAGTAGATAACATTTACATGATTAATCTAGATTGCCTTGCTTCAAATGATGTACAATGTTTCATAACTAAAGAGGATGAATCATGGCTATGGCATAGAAGAATCGCTCACATTCATGTAGACCATTTAAATAAACTTGTTTCAAAAGATTTAGTTATTGGTTTACCAAAATTAAAATTTGAAAATAAATTTTGTGACGCTTGTCAAAAAGGAAAACAAGTAAAGGCTTCTTTTCAAGCAAAAAATATTGTTTCAACAACAAGGCCTTTACAACTTTTACATATGGATTTATTTGGACCTTCGAAAATCAAAAGTTTTGGTGGAAACCATTATGGTCTTGTGATTGTGGATGATTACTCTAGATATACATGGACATTGTTTCTTACTCATAAACATGAAGCATATCAAGCATTTAAGAAACTTGCCAAGGTCATCCAAAATGAACAAAATTTAAAAATAGCATCCATTCGAACGGATCATGGGGGAGAATTTGAAAACCAATCTTTTGAAAAATTTTGTGAAAAGTTTGGTATTGAACATAATTTTTCGGCTCCAAGAACTCCACAACAAAATGGAGTAGTTGAAAGGAAAAATCGATCTTTAGCGGAGCTTGCAAGAACTATGTTGAATGAAGCAAATATTTCAAAACATTTTTGGGCCGATGCGGTGAACACCGCTTGTCATGTTATGAATCGTTGCTTAATAAGGCCTATACTAAAGAAAACCCCCTATGAACTTTACAAAGGACGTAAACCAAATATTTCTTACTTTCACATTTTTGGATGCAAATGCTTTGTCTTAAACAATGGAAAGGAAAATCTTGGCAAATTTGATGCAAAATCTGATGAAGCAATTTTTCTAGGTTATTCATCTACTAGTAAAGCATATAGACTCTTTAACAAACGAACCTTTACAATTGAAGAGTCCATACATGTTAAATTTGATGAACTTAACCAAAATCCTCCGAGAAAGGAAGTTGATGATCTTGTAGGTACCTTCCAAGAAATGAACTTGGAAGACAAAGAAGAAGCCAATAATGAAGAAGGTGCAACACAACTTGACAATCAACAAGATTGGATAACCTTAAAGGACCATCCCTTGGACAAAATTATTGGAGAAATCACTAAAGGGGTAAGCACTCGAAATGCTATTAGGAATGCATGCAATCACTTAGCCTTTGTATCTCAAATTGAACCCAAAAATATTGATGAAGCCATTATTGATGAACATTGGATGTTGGCCATGCAAGAAGAATTAAACCAATTTGAAAGAAATGAAGTTTGGGAACTTGTGCCAAGACCCAATGACCATCAAATAATAGGCACCAAATGGGTTTTTAGGAACAAACTAGATGAAAATGGAATAATAACTAGAAACAAAGCTAGGCTAGTTGCTAAGGGGTATAATCAAGAAGAAGGAATAGACTATGAAGAAACGTATGCTCCCGTAGCTAGGTTAGAAGCCATTAGATTATTATTAGCTTTTGCTTGTTGTATGGATTTTAAACTTTATCAAATGGATGTCAAAAGCGCTTTTTTAAATGGCTATATTCAAGAAGAAGTTTATGTAGATCAACCTCCCGGTTTTGAAAATCATAAATTTCCAAAACATGTTTTTAAATTGAGAAAAGCCTTATACGGTTTGAAACAAGCTCCAAGAGCTTGGTATGAAAGACTCAGTAAATTTCTTTTAGAAAATAATTTCGAAAGAGGAAAGGTTGACACTACACTATTTATAAGGCGTAAAAATCATGACATTCTTTTGGTACAAGTTTATGTTGATGACATAATTTTTGGTGCTACAAATGAAAGCCTTTGTCAAGAGTTTGCTAAATTCATGCAAAAAGAATTTGAAATGTCCATGATGGGAGAACTTACCTTTTTCTTAGGATTACAAATAAAACAAACAAATGAAGGAACTTTTATTAGTCAAACAAAATATTGTAAAGAATTACTTAAACGTTTTGAAATGGATAAGGCAAATGAAATAGCAACACCAATGAGCACATCTTGCTATCTAGATAAAGATGAAAAGGGTAAGGACGTTGAAATAACTAAGTATCGAGGAATGATAGGATCCTTACTTTATTTAACTTCTAGTAGACCCGATATTATGTTTGCCGTATGCATGTGTGCTAGATATCAAGCTTGTCCTAAAGAATCACATCTCACCGCTGTAAAAAGAATTTTGAAATATCTTGTGGGTACTCAAAATGTTGGTTTATGGTATCCCAAAGGCGTTGAATGTAATCTTTTAGGATATTCCGATTCCGACTTTGCGGGTTGTAAGCTTGATAGAAAAAGTACTAGTGGCACATGTCATCTACTTGGTAGTTCCCTTGTTTCTTGGCATAGCAAGAAACAAGCAAGTGTTGCATTGTCAACGGCTGAGGCAGAATATGTAGCAGCCGGTAGTTGTTGTGCTCAAATTCTTTGGATGAGACAACAACTTCTTGATTTTGGTATTTCCTTGGATAAAGTCCCCATTAAATGTGATAACACTAGTGCAATAAATATATCTAAGAATCCGGTCATGCATTCTAGGACCAAACACATTGAAATAAGACATCACTTCATAAGAGACCATGTTTTGAAAGGAGATTGTGTACTTGAATATGTTGAAACTTCAAAACAATTGGCGGACATTTTTACAAAACCCCTTCCAAAAGACCAATTTATAAATATTAGAAGGGAGTTAGGAATTTTGGAAATTTCCTAATTGATTTATTTTATCACACTTTCTTACTCTTTGAACAAAACTTTGCAAATCTTTAACTTGAAGATTTCCAACTCATCTTTTTCATAAAATTTTCATTTCCTTGAACACAATACCTTACTTTGTGATATACATACAAATTTGTAAAGAAAATTTATACTCACATTTCCAATAATCAACTTAATGCTCTACAAATCTCTTGTGTTATTTAAAGATCCCGTGGAGTCCCTATATATTTTTTTTTTTTTAACATATTTTGACACAAAGATAATCTCCTATATACAACATGGTTCTCAAAAATAAATGGCAAATGACCTTTGATTTTCTTGACTCTCTAGTGCAACAAAATCATTGGCAACTTGCAAAATTTAAATCATTGCATATATCCCTCACAAAACAACCATCTAGTAACATGATTCTTCAAAATCGCGTAAAAATAGCTAGATGAATCGATTCCCATGAGACATTATGTGCCTATATGCCTTGAATGATTTCGTGATGTATATTGCATTGTTATCTTACTTCAAAATGTATGCATCTACCTTTAAGAAGTATATGTTAAGGAAATCTTTTTGATGATGCCAAAGGGGGAGAGAAATACATACATTTAAAGGGGGAGAGATATATCTATAAGAAAGGGGAAGAATTTATAAAAATATCTTGTAAAAGGTAAGAGATATTTAAAGTATTGTATGATTAAAGGGAGATGACTAAGAATGAGAGAACATATATTAAGGGGGAGAAACCATATATTAAGGGGGAGAGACCTTTGTTTCTTAAACACTTTCTTGATTTCTCGTGTCTATGATTTCATCAACATGTGGTATCAAATTATATATGATAGGGGGAGTCTTTATTGCAATATATATGAATTGTTATAATACTAACACCCCAAGAGACAAACATTTGTTGTCATCATCAAAAAGGGGGAGAATGTATTTGTATGTTGATGTAGGTTTTGATAATGATACAACAAATGAAGAAGTATCAAAGATGTTATCAAGCAATTGATTATGTTTAATGTGGAATCTAAATTGGTTGATGTTTAACTTTGATGAATAATTAAGGACATATGTTAAAGGCATTTAAAGAAGCTCAAAACAAGTGAGAATTGATCATCAAAATGCCTAAGAATCAAAGGAACCAAGGTATATGCAAAAGGGGTTCCAAAAAGGGGTGAAAAATGCACTAAAATTCAAGGATCAGGTGCATGAATCGATTCAAGGTAAGTATGAATCGATTCATACGTTTTCCAGTGGCCAAAATATGATTTTATCAGGGTTGAATCGATTCAACCCATGTGTGAATCGATTCACACGGCTGCAGTGGTCCAGAATGTGCAAAATTAAGTGGATGAATCGATTCCTTCCATTCCTGAATCGATTCAACATGCTGTCAGAAGGCAAAATCATGTGCAGACTCAAAACTCCCTACGGTTTACTCAATTTGAAGAGTCCTAGACAATGTTCCATGCCTTGTCCCTCTCCACATGCATGTGTTACATTGGTAATGCAATTAATTTGAATATTAGACAAACATGCTTCTTGATGCACATGCAATATTCTCTTGGAGACACTAAAAGGTTTATTGGAATTGGAATGCCAAGTTGAATGGAGACACACATGCCTAACATTTCAAGCTCCAAGGAATTAAATATTACACATGTCATGCCTCATGGAGCCTATAAATAGAGAAGGAGTTGAAGGCAAAACTTGCACCAAGCATTTGAAGCATTTCCATTTGCTTTCTTCCTCCTCCATTCTCTTGCTCTTCTACTTACTCTCTTTATTCTTGATTGGCATATTTCTTGAGATTATTTTTGAGAGTTAATTTGTGGGAAGATTATATTTGTGTACTTAACTTGCATATCCTCTCTTTGAGAGTTATTATCTTGTGTAAGCTTTAAACTTGTATATCCACTCTAGTGAGAGAGTTTCCTTGTACACTTAAACACTAAACTTCATAGAAGCCTTGGGTTGGGTTTCAACCTTGTAATTGTAAGATTGAGAGATTGGGTGGGGTGCCCTTGTACTTGTGAGAATTGGATTCTTGAGTGTGGGACACTAGGAAGTTGCAATTGCTCAAAGTGTATCTCTAATCTACAATAGTGGAAATCCTCTAAGTGGGTTGCTTAGAGGCGAGACGTACACCGGCGTGGTGGAACTCGTATACATCGGTTTGCAAATCCTTCTTCCCTTAACTCATTTAATTTGTGCACCTAATTTGTTTGCTTAACTTCCTTGCTTCATTAATTGAACTAAGTGCATGATATATTAAGTTGAAAATCATTTTTGAATAACTTTGTTAAACTTGGACTTAAGCATCTCTTTTGAATTCATCTTTCTAAAAAGTCCTATAAATTGCTTTGCAACTAAATTGATTCATTATTCAAACTCTTTAAGTAGTTGTTAGTTTGTCTTGTGTATAATTTATTGCTTCTTGTTATCTAATTTATTATCTTAAACATACATAGTGACAAAAGAATCAATTTCAAGAGCATTCCAAAGAAAAGTTTTTAATACTCAATTCACCCCCCCTCTTGAGTAATTGAGGCCACTTGGTTAACAGTTTTACCATAAAATGACATTTTTCATAGTTCAAGACAAGGTTAGTTTCAATGCATCTGTTTAAAACTTTATCAAGACTATCAAGGCATGCATTAAATGAAGATCCATAGACAGTAAAATCATCCATAAACACCTCTATGCAATTTTCAATGAAATCATGAAAAATACTTATCATGCATCTTTGAAAAGTTCCGGGAGCATTGCATAGGCCAAATGGCATTCTCCTATAAGCAAATGTGCCAAAGGGACAGGTGAATGTGGTCTTATCTTGATCCTCAGGTGCAATGTGAATCTGAAAATATCCAGAGAATCCATCAAGAAAACAGTAGTGAGACTTACCTGCGAGACGCTCAAGCATTTGGTCAATGAAGGGTAAAGGGAAATGGTCCTTCTTTGTTGCCTGGTTAAGTCTCCTGTAGTCAATACAGACTCTCCAACTATTCTGTACTCTAGTTGGGATCAATTCATCCTTTTCATTTTTCACAACTGTGATCCCTGTTTTCTTAGGAACCACTTGAATTGGACTCACCCATTGGCTATCAGAGATAGGATAAATGATTCCTGCTTGTAGAAGCTTGGTGATCTCCTTCTTAACCACATCTAGGATTACAGGGTTGAGTCTCCTCTGGGGTTGTCTTACTGCTTTAGTATTTTCCTCCAGAAATATTCTATGCATGCACATGGATGGACTAATTCCAGGAATGTCTGCCAATGTCCATCCTATAGCCTTCTTGTGTCTTTTCAATACCTGCAACAGTTTTTCTTCTTGATTTTCATCAAGAGAAGTGGAAATTATCACCGGGAGCTGTTCATTATCCCCTAAGTATACATACTTTAGGTTCTCAGGTAGGGGTTTCAATTCTAACTTGGGTGCCTGCAAAACAGATGGAACTAACAAAGTAGATTTTGATTCTGCTGCTTGCACTTCAAAAATTTTGTTAGAATTTTCTTGAAATCCTGCATACAGCTCCTTATGGTTAACAGGTATATCTAAAGACTCTGAATCAGAAATTATGTATCTATCAATTTCAGCACAAATATCACAACTTCCAGAATCATTGCATGCAAAACATTTGTTTGAATCATCCATGTATTCCAAATCAACATTAGAAAAATGTTCAAAAACTAGTTCATCAATAATGTCAATTTGGAAAACAGAATGATTTTCAGATGGATATTTCATGGCATCAAGAATATTAAATTGAACTCTCGTGTCACCAAATTCCATAGAGAGAGTTCCAGAATGAACATCTATTTTGGTTCGAGCTGTTTTCAAAAATGGTCTTCCCAAAATGATAGGAACAGGAATTTGAGGCATATCTTCTTCCATATCAAGTACAAAAAAGTCAGCAGGAAAAACAAGCTATTCTACCTGAACCAAAACATCTTCTATAACTCCAGCAGGGTAAGCAGTGCTCCTATTGGCTAGCTGAATTACTACACCAGTAGGTTGTAAATTTCCAAGAGACAAAGATTTAAAAACAGACATAGGCATAACATTTATTGAAGCTCCTAAATCTAACATACAATTTTCAAATTTGTTATTGCCTATGATACAGGATATAGAAAACGTACCTGGATCCTTGCATTTCTCAGGGATATTTTCCTTACCAAGCAGTGCAGATACATTTCTTCCCATGCTTATCCTTTCATTGCCCTTGAGTCTCCTCTTGTGAGTACACAACTCCTTCAGAAATTTGGCATACTTGGGAATTTGCTTGATTGCATCAAGGAGAGGTATATTCACTTCCACTTTCCTAAAAGTATCCAAAATTTCTTTGTCCACTTCTTCCATCTTCTTGCTTGGAATTGCTTTTGGTGGGAAAGGAAGAGGGATATGAGATGGAATTTGGGGTGGTTGTATCTCAGACTTTCTTGAGCTTGAAGAGGGTACATCATTCTCAACTGTTGTGGGCACATCTGTTTGTTTTTCAGGTTCCTTAGATATGGGTACTTCAAGGTTCTTACCTGATCTTAATTGAATTGCACTCACATTTCTTGGATTTGCAGCTGGTTGAGAGGGTAATTTGTCAGAGTTTTGAGATTGTAACTGGCTTAATGATGAAGCCAATTGCCCAATTTGGTTGCTTAAACTCTGGATGGTAGCATCATTCCTTTGTTGATACTCCAAGTTCTGTGCAGCCATTTGTTTCACCAGATCCTCCAAAGAAGGGCCACTTGTGGATGGTTGAGGTGTAGTTCTTTGGAAGGTTGGTGCATTATTTTGAAATGGAGGTTGGGGATTTTGTTGTTGGTTTCCCCATCTCAAGTTTGGATGGTTCCTCCAACCTGGATTGTATCTATTGGTGGAAAGGTCATGGTTTTATGGTGGTGGAGGTCTATCATGGTAGATGTTACTTGCATAGGCTTGGGGACTATTATTATCCTTTTCTTGTAGAGAAGGACAACAATCAGTGGGGTGCTCTTGTGAAGAACAGATGCCACACACTTTAGCAGTCATGGATTTTTGATTTACTGCCAATTGTGTGACTAGAGTGGTGAGAGCATCAAGTTTGCTCTCGAGTTTAATTCCAGATGAACTAGAATTGGAATCAAACATGGGTTTGAAAGAATCATTTCTCACACCAAATTGTTGAGAGTTAGATGCCATCTTCTCAATCAGATTTCTTGCTTCAGCAGCAGTCATATCTCCTAAAGCTCCTCCACTTGCCGCATCAATCATGTTGCGATCAACATGGTGTAAACCTTCATAGAAGTACTGAAGAAGAAGTTGTTCAGAAATTTGGTGGTGAGGGCAACTTGCACAAAGTTTCTTAAATCTCTCCCAATATTCATAAATACTTTCTCCAGAGAGTTGCCTAATGCCAGATATGTCTTTACGGATTGCAGTTGTTCTAGAGGCAGGAAAGAATTTTTCCAAGAACATTTTCTTTAAGTCATTCCAACTTGTGATTGATCTTGGAGCAAGGTAGTACAACCAATCCTTAGCAACACCCTCTAAAGAATGAGGAAACGCTTTAAGATAGACATGGTCTTCTTGAACGTTTTGGGGTTTCATTGTGGAACACACAATGTGGAATTCTTTGAGGTGTTTGTGCGGATCTTCACCCGCAAGACCATGAAACTTAGGCAATAAGTGTATAAGTCTGGTCTTAAGAATAAAAGGGACATCCTCATCAGGATATTGAATACACAAACTTTCGTAAGTGAATTCAGGAGCAGCTAGTTCTCTAAGAGTTCTTTCACGAGGTTCAGCCATATCAGAAAAACTAGCAGTACTTTCAACAGATTCAGAAAAAATACTATCACTATCAATATCAACAAAATTATTATTAAATCTAGCTTCTCTAATTAACCTATGAAAAGTTCTTTCAATTTCAGGATCAAATGAATATAAATGCTCAAAAGTTCTTCTAGTCATACATAGCATACAACAAGATATTTGATCATGATGAGCAATAAATCATAAGAATCCTAAATCATACAAAAGAAATAAAATAAACAAACAAACAAACAAAAGAAATATTTTTTTTTTAAAATTTTTTTTTTTCAATTTAAAAAAAAATTAATTTAAAACAAGAATTTTTCCTAAAGATCGTTGATCCCCGGCTGCGGCGCCAAAATTTGACGTTATTATTTTTGCAGTCGTTATTCCGTCAAATTAGTACATTAAAATTAATTAACGTAGTACTAGGGTGTCAACCTAGGTCGTTCTCTCAAGGATCAACACAAAAATTTAGGAAAAATCAAGTCTTAAACTAATTTTTAACAATTAAAAATAAAAACTAAACAACTAAAAATTTTTACAAACATAAGTTTACTAACATACAATAGGGGGGGGGGTTTGATTGGTTTTTGTTGTGACAATTAAAATTAAAACAAGGTAAATAAAGGATTTAAAACAATAAATAACAAGCGATTGATTTTCTTGGAGTATTGTAAATAAATTTATCCTTGGTTCATTAAAGATAACTTGTATACTTATTAATGTCAATTTCTTAGCTCAATTTGAATTGATCAACTAAGCGTCTTTTTCAATTCACAATTCCTTTACTTTCATTTAAAAATGAATATTTTAATCAAGCATCCTAATTAAGCAAAAGGAGTCAAGATCTTAAAATCTAGGAATTATGGAGCATACATAAGAACATCGCCTATATACATAATCTATTCTCAAATTATGGAATTAAGCAAACCATAATTATTAAAAGTGATTATGAAAATATTCATTAAGCATGCATATTTCCTTAATCCATTCTAATTTGAAATCTTATTTTATTCCATTTGAATAATTAAACCGATTAAGCATACAAATTCAATTAAACAAAATGGAATTAAATAAGTAGAGAATGATTATGAAGAAATAACAATAATAAAAGCATACTATATTAAAATTAATGACCTCAAAATTACATTACAACATTCTCCAAGAAAATCAATCTAAGGGTTTTAGCCCTCCATAATTACAACTACAAACAAAGAAACTAACCCGGAAATGGAGAAGTTGCTGGAAGAATTTCCAACAGAGAAGAGAAACAGAGAACGTGTGAAGGAGGAATTGAATTGAATGAAGAATGGTGTCTGGTGTCTTTGCCCCTTCCTCTTGGTGCTATTTATAGGAGTTCAAAAAGCAAGCATATGCCATAATTAAATTTCAATGGAAGGAGCACTCTTAATTTTCAATTCAATGGTGCTCCATTATCATGCTTTAATGCTCCATGATCAGCTTAGTGCCTTGCCCAACATCTTCAGTGCATTGCCCACTTTCCAGAAGCTTGAAAACGTGTTTCTGGGCCAATAATACACTCATGAATCGATTCAATGGTGATATGAATCGATTCATGCGTTCCAAAATGCAATCCTGGGCTAATTTTACACGTATGAATCGATTCATTTGATGGAAGAATCGATTCATTGCCTGTGAAACCCGTATGAATCGATTCAGAAGGCTTGTGAATCGATTCAATTTGCAAAATTTCACTTCCTGGGTGCTTAACTTCGTATGAATCGATTCAGGAGGGGGATGAATCGATTCATCCCCCTGATTCTCCATATTTTGCATACTTTTTCACCTTTTTTGATATCTTTTTCATAAACCTTGATTCCTTTGATCCTTAGGCACTTTGATCATCATTTTGGATTGGAATTCTTGAGTTCTTTGATCTATTTTCTTTTGCACATATTAACAATCAAATATTACATAAAGATCAAATGATAAAAATATGTTAAAATGCAATATGTTACACACTAAGTGATGGCAAATTATACACATTTAAAATGGAGAATTAGAGATAAATCATGCATCATCAACCTTCTCATATCTTCACATATGGGATAGGTTTTATAGATCCGGGGTGGCGATTTAATGCTTCACCACTTAATTTACTTTATTGATTAATATCTTTAAAATCATGAAAAATTTACCCCCAATTTCAGGGTGTCACAGGAGTACCCCTTGCGAGGCGGGAAACCTTATGAAATGTTGAACGTGGTTGCTATCACGAGAAGCACCTTGCGAGGCTGCTAGAGGGAGTACCCCTTGCGAGGCGGGAAACCATTGAGAATGATTGTATGATTATGGTGGTTGCGATCACCCGAGGAAATAAAATCGGATCCGTGCATATGCATCTTAAAATACTAGCATGTGCATCAGCCTTTGAAGCATGGCATAGAGTGATACTTTGATGATGAGATTGAGTGAGATGTGGGTGGAAATCCCCTTTTCAATTAATAATTATAATTGTGAACTTGGTTGATATGATTCTAAGAGATTTAATGAATAATTGTGTTTGTATCAAAATTGTTGGTTGAATGATTGATATTAAATAAACTTCTCTTGAGGATGAGATATTTGTATTGCATTCATGCATATATTGTCTTATTTATTGGATTTTCATCATTGAGAGAGTATACTCACTCTCCTTGTGGTATATCTTTTTAGCTCCTGTGTTGTAGGTTTTGCCTTGGAGCTGTTTTGGAGGAGGAGGAGTGTGAAGGAAGCCCCTTTTTGGTAAATGACACCTTGGCCGGCAATATTTTGGTTTACATAGATGTGTGAAATGGATGTAATGTATATAGTACAATGTATGTTTTGTATAGTCTGGATTTAGAATGGATAATTGTATGAATTGATGAATACATATATATACAATGATGATTTTGGAAGGTCATGGAGGAAAATGAGATCTTTTGTCTATGACTCATTTTCAATCATGACCCTGTGAAGGTATGAATGATGAAACCTTCCTTATTTTGATAAATGAATGAAGTTTATATTTGGAATGTTAGACTTGTGAAGTAAAAGAGTTGTTGAGTTGATTTATATACAATAGATGAGTTAGAATGGAAATCTACGAGCATGATTGATTAGAGCAAGTTCTAAATATGTAATATGGTTTGTATGAAGTGTTGAATCTGAGTAAAATTGATTAGAATGAGTTTTGGTATAGTGAGTTAAGTGTTTTCTGCATTTTCCTCTGTTTCACTGTCAATCTCGCTCAGGCGAGAGGGCTTCTCGCTCAAGCGAGAATGCCCCTGTATCGAATTTTGGTTCCTAGACGATTCTCGCTTAGGCAAGAATGGGTCTCGCTCAGGCGAGATTGTCTCAGCATCAGAGTTTGGCCACTGAGCCATTTTCGCCCAAGCGGGGGTGCTTTTCGCCCAAGCGAAATTACCTCAGAATCAGAGGTGGGATCCTGGACAATTTTCACTCTGGCGAGAGTGAGCTTCGCCCGAGCGAGTGTGGGACTTTTAGCTACTGGCCGATTTTCGCTTAAGCAAATGGCCTTGGGGTAGTGCTCGCCCAAGCGAGTGAGCGTGGATTGGGTTCTGGGCGTTTTTCGCCTTACGCTCGTTGGCTTCGCCCTAGCGAGGATTGCACTACTCGCTCAAGCGAGTTGGGGTTCGCTTGAGCGAAGTGGCCCCTGAATCCTCTTTTTCTCCTTTCGCTCAGCTCTTTCTGTTTCGCCCAAGCGTGCTGTGTGAAGCTCGCTCAAGCGAATTGGGATTTCGCTTGAGCGAGGGGGACTCTGATTTCCCAAAACGCTTTGACCATGTCATGTTCTATTCTCTTCACATTAAATCTTGATTCCAAATTATTTTATGAATACCTTAGGCATAACTTTGGTCTCTTAATTCCAAATGAGTGATCTCTTAAGAATCTAATTCCATAACTTTAATTTACTCACTATATTAATTATGGATTTCTTAAGAGTTAACCTTATGAACTTACCTTCTCATATCTTCACATATGAGATAGGTCTCTGATAGATCCAAGGTAGTAAATAAATGGCTTCACCATTTGTATTTTTCATAAATCAATAATATTAAAATCGCAAAAAAAAAATTTACCCCTATTTTTGGGGTGTCACAACTTGAAGCCGCTCAAGTTAAACCCGAATGTGAGTTCAACCCCTTGGCGAATCGAAATCTCGAATTCAAATCAACTATTCAAATATCAAAGTACAAAAGACGAACAAACAAAATACAGCATGAAATCTCACTCGGCAATCTTCCACCCGAAAGGATCATTCAAAGTCGAAGTCCAGTCCTCACTCAGAAATCTTCCACTTGAAAGGATCACTAGGAGTCAAAGACAATCTCGAAGACGAGCCTGAGCATAAGCTCTCGGCAATCTTGAAGAAAAACCCGAGCACGAGCTCTCGGTAACTTTGAAGACAAGCCCGAGCACGAGCTCTCGACAACTTTTAAACACACCCGAGCACGAGCTCTCGGTAATTCTGAAGATAAGTCCAAGCACGAACTCTCAGCAACTCTGAAGATAAGTTCGAGCACGCACTCTCGGTAATTTTGAAGGTAAGCCCGAGCACGAACTCTCGGCAACTCTGAAAATAAGCCCGAGCACGAATGGAACGAAAGGGTTCCAAGCGATGGAACTCCCCATGTTACAGGACCAAGCTCTACCTCACTCGGAACCGCTCATTCGGAGTCAATCATTCATTCAGAGCTACTCATTCGGACTCGCTTACTCAAAATCAACGATAATCTACCAGTCGACGCCAGGGAAACCTCGTTCAAGGGGTCGGTTCCAGTTCATGCTTACCCGGGAAGCAATTCATTAATATAGAGAAGCGAGGTATGGTCTACATGAAGTTATAAACCTCCACCAGGCAAATAGGAGAAACTGCACCAGGTGAAAAACATCATTAGTAAAATATATAGACAAATGTAACGAAGGCACTCTTTTTCCTACTCAGGGGTTTTTCCCACTAGGTTTTCCCCTAAGAGGTTTTAATGAGGCCTGCCAAAATAGTAAAATATATTAGCATTGAATGTAACAGGAGGAACTCTTTTTCCTGCTTGAGGGGTTTTTCCCACTGGGTTTTCCCCCGAGAGGTTTTTTTACGAGGCCCACCACGACAAGTACGACTCAGCTCATCTCACGATGAAACAACAAAAGTTCAAGACCAGATATCATTTGGTATACAGCTACTCAGAATTGGTTACCCGATCCGCTCGGGCCTAATCACTCGACATCGGCTCATACACCCTCAAGACGAATCTTCGATCAGCACCCAACGTGAAGGTGTCTCACCTTAGCACTTAGCCACTTAGCTCAGCTCTACGCCCAGAGCTTGTGACTAGGGGGCTCCTGTTCCCTCCCTGGTCAGAGGGGGTCCCACGGTACCCCTCATCCCTTTAATTTAGCAGATAATGATTCTTTATTACCCCACCAGAAGCGGTTATCTCCCTTATTGGGCCTAGGCCTAGATTCCCCTCTTTCCTTTATTTTATAAGTGTATAAATACAGCCTAGAGGCTCACATTGTAACTCAAGTGACACATATTGAGAATTAATAAACCTAATCCCTAGAGAAATTCTTTAGGGTTTCTGTGCTTAAACTCTTTGTGTGAACACGAATAATACCTACAGTTTACATTATGAAATGGTTTCCTCCAATTCCCTGCACTTATGCATATAAGTATATGTGTGTATATATATATATATATATATATATATATATTCATATAGCTACTATCTCTTTCCCTAATTTCCTTCTCCACAACCATACGCATAGGTATATTATTTCTCAACTTAATTAACATTGCAAATTCATCACCCTGCCATAGAATCACCCAAGTCATACATGCACCAATCCACATCACATTCTCAATTCATAATTCATTCTAAGCATACATCAATAATCAATTTCACATAATGCATAACTGACTCGCATGCATCTGACTCCTGGTATCCAAATACTCTAAGGATCGACCTTCAGCTGGGAGTCCGACTTGACATCCCGTGAACCCGACTTGGTTCACCGAGCCCGACTTGGCTCTCCACCTCAACCACTGGGTCCGACTTGACCACTAGGTAGCTCAACTAGGCACAAAGGCCACAGAAGCCAGAAAATGAAGGGCTATACATACCGTTGGTCATCCCACACCACAAAATCACATCAAAGATGGCATATCATAACATATATATATATATATATATATAGTCAGAAACTGACTTATATCCACAACACAGGGAGATCAACTTGTCAAGCCCACATCGTAAGCCATGTTATTCATATACACCATCTACATCATGCCATACACATTATTTCATCAAATCATGCATAGTACCATCAACAATTATCATATCGCATACCACTATCCTCTATCAAAGTTCATAATTTATTTGATATTACCTATGCACATGCTTTATATATTTATTTCCTTACTTTCTGGCTTATATTTACCCAAATCAACATAATTCTTTATAAAACAATAATATAATTACATTCAAACATACTTATAAAATTATATTAATTACATTTAACCACTCTATGTCATCCCTAATATTTTCTAAATAATTACTAAGCCTCCCAAAGCTATCATATTATCAAATCCTAATTAATTATGACCTAAACATCCCCCCTTACCTCGATTCCAAGCTTCCACAATTTGTTCAAGGTGTCGGTTGCGTCCTTCAGTCACTTGATTTGTTGCTCCTCTTTCAAATTCATTGTCTGCTTCGCCACTCGCTCGACCAACGCTCGTTCCGGCACCTACGGTTACCGAAACACCAAACCAATTAGTACATTGCCTTCCTCACACTTTATAATTCAGCTCCTAAGCTTCAAATCTCATCAAAACTCAAAATCAAAGCCCCTTGCACCACATGCAGATTCGGTTTCATGAAAAAGGAGGAAAAAAAGAAGGGAAAACTTATAATCGGGGGTTCTGCATGCCTTACCTCACCTCCTAAGCTCCCAAAACCATTGAAAATCAGTGTTTCTTAAAGACCCTAGCAGAATCGCCTTGGAGAAGAGAGAAAATGAAGGAAAGTGTCTCTGCCCAAACTATCTGCATGCGTTGTTTAAAACTAAATTGCAACACTGACGCTATGTGTCAGCTCATTAATTCATACCTGACGCTACGCGTGCCAGCCACGCTATGCGTCAAGGTCCTGATTCTATTTTCCATAAAATTTCATTTTAAATCCTTATTTCACCCTTTTTATTATTATTACAACCTATTTAATTTCTTTATTTATTTTTCTAATACAAAACATCAGGGATGTTACAATAAATATCTTATTAATAATAATTAAATTTAATTAAATTTATATTTAGAAGATATTAAAAAGTTACCTTTATATATAAATATTGTCAACTATAATGTTAAAGTGACATGTAACCTAGTGATAATGCATTTTGTGATTGAGTCTAAGGTCTTGGGTTCAACTCCTACCAAGTGTTATTTCTTTTAATTTCCAATTTAATCATCACCCAATTAAAATCTGACACGTGTCCAGGCATGCAATGTTAGCAAACGGCTTTACTGATTTTCTAACGGAAAGACCAAATTAACACATTTTTAAAAAGTTTGAGGACCTCATTTAAAAAAAGTAATAAGGGATCAATCTGAAAAATATTAAAAAGATAAGGGATCAAACCGTGTGTTTAGCCTAAAATTTAATATAGTAGGTTAGAAGACTTAAAATCAACTATCAAATGATATTAATGGCTATGGAAGTTAGTATACATCATTTGCATTTCATGATATTTGCGTAGCTAAAACTACAAGTATTAGGAATGAAAATGGGTCTTATACTATTTGGTAATCAAAATACAAGCTTTCTATTTTTCTCTTATTATTTGAATTTTAAAAATATCTTTATGTATATTAAAATTTAACCAAATGTATCTTTAAAGTTACAAAAGAATGATATTCCCCCCTATACTATTTTTGGGCTTATCAAATGCAAAATTATACGTTTCATCAAATCTCTTTTAAATATAAATAAAAATTTCACCTACTTTAAAAATAAGAGTTTGTTTGTTTCAAATTCAGTTTTAGTTTTTATTTTTTGTTTTCATTTCATGTTTGCAGTTTTAATTACAAAATTATTATTTTATTTTTTATTTTTAAAATTTTGTATAAAAAACTAAAAATAATTTTTTTCTATTTTTTATTTTCACTTTTTCATGAAAAAAATTTTAAAACAAAAAACAGGATGATGGTTTTATTTTATATATAAAACTTAAAAATAAAAAATGAAAATTGAAGCCAAACATATCCTAATTCTCACCTTTTAAAAAATTTAACTAGAAAACTTCGTCATAACTAATAAAATTTTCCAGTGAATTTTAGTTTCCAAACGATGCTCCTCAATAACAACAACAACAACAAACAGGATGATGGTTTTATTTTATATATAAAACTTAAAAATAAAAAATGAACAAACAGGATGATGGTTTTATTTTATATATAAAACTTAAAAATAAAAAATGAACAAAAAACAACAACAACAACAGTTTATTTATAAGTGATTTTTATAAAAGGTGATTATTAAAATAAATTGATTCATTTTGTTACCACTATAAAAAATATTTTTTAAAAATAAGCGGGTATACAACAACAACAGTTTATTTATAAGTGATTTTTATAAAAGGTGATTATTAAAATAAGTTGATTCGTTTTGTTACCACTATAAAAAATATTTTTTAAAAATAAGCGGGTATATTATTTTAACAACTTCTTAAGGAGTAATATTGATGATGATATAGTAGTTAACAATTAACTCCTATTTCACGAGTACTTAAAAATTATGCATCTCCTAAATGTTCTCCTGGTTCAACATTACGCTTCTCAAATGTTCCCTGGAGCAAAGACCAGTAAGCATAAGAAGAATTTGTTTTACTATGTTCTAAAATAAATATTGAATTTATTGGGTCTAAATTTATAAACAATCTTTTTTTTTTTTTTTGCAATTGTATATCCTATTGACATATGTATTTTTAATGAATACTCCTTATTTTATAATTGTATTTATGCTTTATTAGTTGGTAAAAGAAGTGTTAAAGGAATATTTTTAATGAATACTCCTTATTTTATAATTGTATTTATGCTTTATTAGTTGGTAAAAGAAGTGTTAAAGGAAATAGCATTTTTGTTAATTAAACTGCAAGTAATCTATCTGGAGATGAATGTGGACCAAAATTATTACCAATTTAGGACAGCTGTGGGTACTGATTTGGTAGAATAGGTATATTAAAGTATTCATCCTCGTAGCTATATTATTATAACTCGTGTATGTTCACATTTGTTTTCATACTCGAATGTTGACTTAGGCACTCATTCCTATTGATTGAAACCTGTACTCATTTAGTAGGTAATAAATCTCATAACCATTATGAATAAATTTGCAATTTTATTGAATTTACATCAATTGTCATCCATAATCCATTTCATATATGCCTTGTACTCAAATCTCAACAAATGAAATGACAACTATGTTTGGGTGAGTTGCTTGCCAAAAAGAAAAATGTCTAGCACATCTCCTCATTTTCAGTTAGTATTAATTTATTACTTTGATCTCATTATTCAAGGCAAATAATTTATATCACGCTTAATTAAAATAGTAGTCAAAAATTGAATATTATAATTATATCATTTTTTAAATATTTTAAAGTATTTCTATTCGAGTCGAGAAAATTCACAATATGATAGGACTATTTTTTTTTAATAGAGATATTTTCCATCCATAGGAGTTCAAATTTGAGACTTCACTTAAAGAGAATCAAACATATACTACTTAAATAACCATCCATTAATATATGCATCATGTTTCAATGTTTCAATATGTAAGTTGGCTCCTTTTCCTTTGTGGATCCTTTTATATTAAGCAGATTCCTTTTTAAGTTTATATCAGAAAATATTATAAAACCTTAGAAGAGTATTCAAGGTGATCTTTCTTGCACTCACTCAGCATTCATGACTTAGGCTGCTAGAATGGTTCAAGTTTTTTAATTTCTCCTTAACACCAATTATTCTATTTCTCATGCTACTCAGTCGGTTCGGTGTTTCAACACTTTAAGAGATATAGGATTATAACCCTCTCAAGGTGTATTAGTGGGTATGCAAACATCTGATTGTAACCTTTTTAATTAGACAGTTGTAAGTACAGTTGTCATAACCGTCTAGTTAGCTTCTGTTAGAAGTTAGATCATTCTATAAATATTGTAATTTTCATTTGTTTTATTAGAATACATAATACTGAAATATTATTTAGATTCATCTACTTTATTTTCTCTTAACTCTCTCTCTCTCTCTCTCTCTCAGTTTATATCACTAATAATATGACAAGAAGAGCCTAGTCGATCCATGGATGCTCGGTTTTGTCCACCGCCTCCTCCACCTCCACTGGGTGGTGCACAACCGCTTAATTAATACCCTCCAGGAACTTAGATAGTGCCGCTGTCTTCGATTTCTGCTCCGGTGACATTCTCACACTCTATTACTAATTGAGTAAGAAGAACTTCCTTCTATGGAAGCAGCAGGTTGAGGCGGTGATTAAAGGTCATCAGCTTCACACTTTTCTCCTTACTCTAAAAGTTCTGTTTTGATATATATATATATATATATATATATATATATATATATATTATATATATATATATATGAAGAAGATCGATTGATGAATCGTATGAGCACCGAATATCAAGTATGGGAGTAACAAGACCAATTGTTACCCTTCTAGCTTCAATCTTCCATTTCCAACGACATTCTTTCTCGCACGATTGGTTGTGTGCACTCTTTCAAACTCTGGGATTGCATACGTAACCATTTCCATTCTCTAACTCGTGCAAAGGCTCGACAATTGAGGACTGAGCTTTACACAACTTCTTTGGATGGCAAATTTGTTTCCAAAGACCTTCTCCAAATCAAACTCATTGTTGATTTAATGTTTGCTGTTGGAGAACCAATTTCTAATGTTAAGCATGATCTTACAAGGTCTACCTTGGGATTTCAAATCCATCGTCACTATAATTTTGTAGCAGATTCAATTCAGTACCAATTCCTGAGGGCGAGGCACTTCTTTTAGTACATGGGGCTTACTCGGAAAGATGCAAGGAGGAATCAGTTGAGCTCTCTATTCACCTCACTCAGTCACAATCATAACCTCAAGCTCATGTAGCTGCAGATGTTGATGACTCCTCGAAGTTCACTTTTCATCACCAATTTCGTAATTCTCAGAGAGGTCCTGGCTTCCGTGGTCTGAGTTTCAAAGGCCAAGGTTATCATGGACATGGTCGAGGATCCATCCAGTGTCAAGTGTGCCACGAGTTTGGACATGATGCATTTGTATGGTACCATCATTTCAATCAACAATATTCTCCTCAACAATACTCAGCTCCGAGATCTACCCCACCTAATCCGCCTGGACGTGTTCACTATGCTTTTGTGCCTAATTCCAACTTCAATCAGGTGCCTCAGGCCTTTGTTGTGAATGTTGGGAACTCATCAAAGTTGGCATCCCAATTCTGGTGCATCTACACATGTCACTAATAGTAGCCATAACTTCCAGCAAATTACACCTTTTGAAGGACCTAATTAGATTATCATAGGCAATGACGTAAGTTTATGTATCGATTCAATAGGTTCCAACTTCTTTTCTTCTCCTCTTAAACCTTCTATCAAATTTAGTGTGCATAATATGCTTCTCGTCCCTTCAATAACAAAGAATCTCCTACGTGTTAGTAGATTTGCCATATTCTTTGAATTTTATTGTTCCTTTTGTGTTGTTAAATCATAGGCAGGCCCGGTCCTAGAATTTTATGGGCCCTGGACGACACGATAGATAAAGGCCCTTTAATATATATATTTTTTAAAAAATTATTAAATAATCAAATTAATATTAACAAAGTCATTATAAATTCCAAACATAAAAATCAAATATATCATCCTAGTCTAAAGAATAATAAGAAGTCAAAACTGTGCTCCTATAGTCTCATGCTTTCTTTTAAAAATCATTCTTCCACCTACAATGAAGCAAAAAAAAACACAAATTATCATAAAAAATGGTTTCGTCTAGCATTTTTAGATGCAAAATCATTAATGAGAACATCAACATCAATACTCTCTAACATATCTTTTTCAATAGATAAAATTGCCAAACCATTCAACCTCTCTTGTGACATTGATGATCTTAAGTAAGTTTTTATTAATTTTAATTTTGAAAAACTTCTTTCAGCAGATGCTACAGTTATAGGCATAGTTAATACTACCTCCGGTTCCAAATATAAGCAAATTTTAGTGGAATTTTTTGGTCCCTTAATATAAGCAAAATTAGACTTTCCCAATGTTATTAAATGCTTGTTTACCAAATATGTCCTCATCATATATATTTCCAAGGCAACTAATTCTTTATGTAATAAATGATACTAAGGGTATTTTAGAAAATTAAATCAAATATATGGTAACATTAATGCAAATAACTACCTCCAACTACTATTCTTAATATGTGTGAAGTTAGGTATATTTGCTTATATTTAGAACCGGAGGTAGTAAAATTCTATAGGCAATTGAAACATTTGGATAACAATCGGCTGCTTGAATGAACTTGAGAATTTCAATAGCTGATATTACATCATCAGGCAAAATCACTTTCAACACTTTTAATTCAGAAAAAAAATCATCCAAATCAACATCTGATAAATTGCCCTGAGAAAACGTTGAGTGAACTTTAACACAACATTCTTTCAGTTCATTATCATTTAATGATTTTAACTTTTTTGAATTAAACAAAAATCCAAAAATATTTTCAAATATCTTTAATTGCTCAAATCTAGTCTTTAAAGAAGTGATAGCCATGTCCACAATAACTAAAAGATAATTAATTCTAAATGATTCATCAGGCGATTGAACTTCTTCATCATGACTATTTTCATCAAATTGTTTTTTCCTAATAGCACGACGTTTTGCTAAAAGAATGGGTTCAATATCCATATCAAGTGAAACTTCTTTAGCAATATTCATACTAGACATGAACCCTTCAACTCTATACTTTTCAAAAAATAATAATATATCTTCTAATTGTTTTATGGTATCATCAATGCATATTGACTTAGATTGTAATTTCTTGCTCACCATATTAATAGAAAATAAAATATCATACCAAATAATCATGCCCCATAAAAATTCAAAGTTCTCAAGTGCATTAGCCAAACTCTCAGCTTCACTTTTTGATTTAGCATCATCACAAAATTTATGTAATTCCAACAAAGCAAATCTTATTTGGGGAGCTTGAAATCTAATAGCTTTAATACTTTTAATTCGACTCTCCCATCGAGTATTACACAAAGATTTCACGGTTAACCTAGGAACACAATCAAGAAAAATTTTCCATCTTTTTGGTGAACTTGAAAATAATGAATATATGCGTTGAACAATTCCAAAAAAGAAACAGCTTTAACACAAGAATGTGTCATATCACTAAGAGTAAGATTAAGACTATGACAAGCACAAGGCATATATAAGGCTCTTGAATTTATTTCAAGAAATCGTCTTTGAACTCCTTGGTGTTTTCCTTTCATGTTAGAACCATTATCATAACCTTGACCCCTCACATCATCAATATTAAGATCAAGAGAGTTTAATGCATCTTGTAATTCATTAAAAAGTCCTAATCCAGATGTATCATCTACTTTTAAAAACTCTAAAAAATATTCCTCAATTTTTATTTTATTACTTGACATATTCACACATCGTACTATTAGAGTCATTTGTTCTTGATGACTCATATCAGGGGTACAATCCAGAATTACAGAAAAATATTTTGCTTCTTTAATGATCTTTACAATTGAACTTCTAACACTATGAGCTAAAAGTGAAATTAATTCATTTTGAATTTTATGCCCAAGATAGTGATAATGAATTTCACGACTTTGAATGCGTCTAACATGATCTTGCATTATTAAATCAAATTCTGCAATCATTTCAATCAATCCCAAAAAATTTCCATTACTATCTTGATATAATTTTTCATTAGACCCTCGAAAAGCCAAATTATTTTTAGCAAGACATTTAACAACAGAAAATATTCTTAGTAAAACTTGTCGCCAACGTTCTTTCTCTTTTATAATCTCTTGTTGTAAATTTTTATCGATTATTTGATTTTTGTCTAATCTTGCTCTCAATTCATTCCAAGTATTCATGTTATTCATATGTTCAAAACTATTTTCATGTTGCTTAAGTCTCTCACTAATGCGCTTCCAATCACTGAAACCCTCATTTGCCAATGAACTTTTTTTATTATCGGATTTGAACAACTTACAACAAAAACAATATACCCTATCAACATGCTTGGAATAAACCAACCATTTTCTATCACTAGTCTCACCATTACTTAGCTTTCTAGAATAATAGGCATATGAAAAATGTCTAGAAGTATTATCCAAAGGAAAAATAAGATTGTTTTCTCTAATAGGTCCCTTTTCAATTAAAATATCCCTTCCTTTGTTATCAAGATTACCCCAATTTCTAGGATCATAAATATCTAAAGGAGGAATTAGTTTTTCTTGTTCAATATCAATATTTTCCATATTAGATTCACTTGACACATTATTAGCTTCACTAAAATCATTAACTTCATTCTCATTTAAATGAATTTGATCATACACAATTTCAATTGATTGTTCTAAATTTTCATGAGAATCTGTCTCTTTAAAAATAAATTTATCAAGAGCTCCTCTTTGTGATTTAATTAATTCTTCCTCTCGTTTTCATTTTTTTCTTTTTTCACTTCCAGATAAATGTTTTTTAGGAGGCATATTGTGAAATATAATTAAAATAATAAATTAACACAATAAAAAAAATAAAGAACAATAACACCTGGAAAGAGAAGCTAGTGTTGGATACACGTTCACAACTTCACACGTATAAGCTAATTCCAATAGCAAAATTTAATCACTGTAAACATAAAATTAACAAATTAATATGAAATTCAAAACAACTAACTAATTAGTAATAACTATTAAAAATTTAAAAATTCAATAATCTTAACATAAAAATAATAAAAATATAAAAAAATTAAACAATTAACAATGATGATAAAAAAAATTATGACCCTATAAACATAAGAATTTAAAAAATATTGATATCAACAAGAATAAAGTTTCTAAATAATTTATATAACAACATAAATTATAACGTAATTAACAAGTAATTTAGAAGGTGAATAGAAACACATACCAATTTTATGATATTCTAATATAACTGTGGTGATTGAGACTTGAGAGGGATCAAACCGTTAAAGTAGAAAAGAATTATAGAAACAAAAGAAGAGGAGATGAAAGATGATGGAAGAGTAGAAAAGAATTATAGAAACCAAAGAAGATGAAATGAAGTATTATGGAAGAAAGTATAATTGTTATATATATATAAAAAAATTACCGTTAATAATTTTTTATACGTTACGAAAATTAATTACTCCATTTGCTGTGTTAATTCTGATTCCAATTTCAATCCTGTAACGTTAATTTGCCTTTGCCAATTAATTCCTGTTCTGATTCCATACCTGACTCAGAAACATTTAATTTTAAAAAAAACATAGCTAGTGAGGAATCGAACCTAGGACCATGTAGCGGAACTTTCATATCCTTACCACTGAACCGTGTAAACCATATTGAAATTTATTGATTTTTTTTGTATATAAGTTAAAAATTATTTATTTTGGGCCCCTATTTTCAATGGGCCCTGGGCCATTGCCCTGGTTTCCAAGGCCCAGGGCTGGCCCTGATCATAGGGCACATGTAAGCCATTCTAGTATGGATCAGTTGGTTCAGATGGCCTATATCAATTCCTTGCTCTACCCCTGCTCAAAAAGCATGTTCAGGATGACTTGGCCTCTTCAAGTTCAACATCCCTCAATGTCATATTACTACTTTTCAGCTTCTAATTATGCCAATATAATATGTGGCACTCTAGATTAGGACATCTACAGTATGATTCTTTCAAACTTGTACTTCAAAAATGTAACCAGAATGTAATCTCTCGTACTAGTAATAAAAATTCTATTGATTTTTGTTCTTCATGTTGTCTTGGCAAATCGCATAACTTACCTTTTTCTCCCTCTCAAAAATCCTATAGCCTTCTTGAACTTATATATAGTGACTTGTGGGCACCAGCCCCTACCACATCCACAATGGGTTTTACATACTCATTTTCTAGATTTACATGGATTTACCTTCTTAAATCTAAATTTGATACTTTGCGGATTTTCCAAGCTTTTAAAAAAATGATTGAGTTGCAATTTGGTACCCTTATTAAGTCTCCAAATTGACTGGGGAGGAGAATTCAAATCAATTTCCAAATTTCTCACTAACAATGGTATTACTCAAAGAATCAATTGCCCTCACACCCACAACCAAAATGGTGCAATTGAAACAAAACATAGGCATATTGTTGACCTTGGCCTTTCATTTTTAGCTCAAGCTTCCTTTACCTTCCACTCCTATTCAAAATAGTATACCATTTCATGTTCTGTTTAATCAACTTCTTGCTTTTCACTTTCTAAGAGTGTTTGGTTGTTCTTGTTACCCTCTTTTATAACCTTACAACAAACAAAAATTCCAAAACAAAAGAAAGAAATGTTTATTCTTAGGGTACTCTAACTCCCACAAATATAAATGCTTTCACCAGAGGATAAACTATTCATATCAAAGGATGTCATTTTCAATAAGTCTTCATTTCCTTGCACCAAATTGTTTTGCCTTCCTCCTTCTCCTCTTTCTTCATCCTATCTTTAGTCTACCATCCCTCTTGTGATTCCTTATTTCTCAGGTTCCCCTCAAGTCACTACACCTGTAACACCCTCTGTTACACCTTAATAAATTGTAGAAAAATTCATAATTTTTTTTAAAAGATATGATTATTAAAAAGAAACTATCGGAATAAATTACATACATCATTTCTGAAATACCTCATAAATAGTATTAAAACTTTATAAAGTAATTTTACATTCATCCGAAGAAAATAAATATTAAACATTATAAGAAAGAAGGGAAACTCCATGGCCCAGAAGCAGTTACTTAATAACATTATTTATTGGCTAAAAGGTAAATTTAGCCCCTAGAATTGTTGGGATTTTGGTTTTGCCCCTTGAAATAATTTTTCTTAGGATTGTGTCCCTAGAAAATTTTTAAGTTTAGAATATAACCCCTTCCGTTGACTGCCTCTGCCAACTGATGAGGTGGAGCCTAGTCACATGTCTGTCATTGCATATGTGGCATGTGACTCATCATATTAGGACCAAGTCACTGATTAACCTCTTTTAGTGACTTGGTCCTAATATGATGAGTCACATGCCACATATGCAATGATAGACATGTGACTAGGCTCCACCTCATCAGTTGGCAGAGGCAGTCAACGGAAGGGGTTATATTCTAAACTTAAAAATTTTCTAGGGACACAATCCTAAGAAAAATTATTTCAGGGGGCAAAACCAAAATTCCAACAATTCTAGGGGCTAAATTTACCTTTTAGCCTTATTTATTCATTGGACCACGGTATTCATACCGAGCTCCCTTTCTAGAACGTGTTACATTTACTGCCAAGATTCTTCGATCCTTCCCTCTGAACCATCAATTTAAAACATATGAAACAAAAACACGGAGAAAGGAGTGAGAAACAGAATATAATATTCCCAAATGGGGCATAAGTAATAAAGGATTTTCAAAAACTAATATATAATAATATCAATCACAATCACATACACAGTCAATTATGAATGCATGAATGTTATGCAATATCTTCATCATAACTTACCTATATATGTGGGCCCTTAAATTTTAATTTGTACTCGGCCAACTAGGAGTTTACACTGTTCCATAAGTCCGGATAATAATAATAATATGAATAGCTCAACTAGCATGGAAATACTTAGAGACTAGTCGAATTGAGAAAGTTTTTATTATGAAAGTACCCAACACTAGGGAGCTACCCCAGGTCCCCTAAAGCACTCTTTCACACCCTCTCATCCCAAGGCTCATAATTAAGCCTCCTCTAATGTATCCTCAGTTTCTATAATCCGTCCCCAGACAATATCATTTTGTTTCACTTTAATGATTTATGATGCATGAACTACTCATGTATTTAGTTGGTTAAGGCTTTTAGAAACTCAATTATTAAATACCTTTACGGTTTACAACATCATTTCAATAAACTGTACATTTTCTCAATTCTCTGAATTCTGTCCCACAAAAATAAATTTGGTACAGTTTTCAAATCTCACTGAAATTGAGTTTCTAAGCCTTAAATATCTTAAAACTTTCTCATATAAAATTTTACATAATATTTCTCAAATTGAATCTTAACAAGATCGAATTTAGAAATCTCTATTATTTCCAAATATCTTTAGTATTAAGTTGGAAAAAGAAAATAATTTTCTTTTGAAAATTTTATTTTATTAAAAGAGAATAATCTTTAAATCATTAACCAAAAATACTTAAAATTTTAAAATTTTTCTTTAATTCAAGATTTAATTATCTCAACTTTTTATAAATTAATTTTCATAAAATAACTTCTTTTTAAATAAATACTAAATTTTTTAATTCTAAATATTAAAAGTAAAGTTAATAAAAATAATCTCTAAGAAGAAATAAAAGATTTAAAATAATAAAAATTTAAAGGATAAGGTAAGAAAATTCTTACTGAGTTTTAGCTTTTCGTCATGTTTGTTATATGTTCAACTTCATATCACAAGATCATCAATCATAATCAAATATTATCAATCACAATATCACCAATCACAATAAAAAAATGTCAATCATAATCAAATAATATCAATCAAAATTAAATATCATCAATAATAATCAAATACTAATAATTATAATCAAATCAATTAAATATAATTTAAATTTTAATGGTTATTTAAATTATCAAAATTGATTTTGAGTCATTATAGTGTATTCCTTGCACAGGTTTATGTAAGTCCATATAATCCAGTCCTTACATAGGTATAATTCAGTCCATATAGGTCAAACTAGTCCAAGTCCTTGTATAGGTTCAGTCCAGGTCGTATAGGTTATGAAAGACCGGGAACTTGCATAGGTATGTCAGAGTTAGTTACATCAGATATTTAATTTAAAATTTATTATAAATTTGAAGTTAAAAAGTTAATATTTTAAAATAATATTATTATTAAATTTAAAAGCAGTAGGAGACTCCTCCCATTATTCTTATGTCTTTTCATAGTATATTCTTATCTCACTCCCCCCTTACCACTTGTATCCTAATTCGTTATTGAAAATCCGTGCGCGCCTCGTCTCTGAGTTCTAAAACAAACAAATTTTATTTTAATATAGTTACAAGATGAAAAATAAGATTTCTACTTAAAACAGAAATGGTAAATTTTGAATAGTGAATAGTGAATAGTAAATAGTAAATCATGAATAGTAACAGTAAATAGTAAAATGTGAATAGTAATAGTAAATAGTAAAATGTGAATAGTAATAGTAAATAGTAATTTACTATTTGAAGTAATTTACTATTTAGAATAGTATTTTACTATTGACATAGTAATTTATTATTTAGAATGGTAACTTAAAATAATATTATATCCAGTATAATAATAGATTTTTAAGTGATATAAAAATAACCTTCCTAATCATAAAAAGAATATAAAAGAAATTTATTATTACCTCAAAATTTTTGTAGAACCTCTTTCCTTTGGAAAATATCTTCCTTTCTTCACTTAGTACTCTCCTCCCAACACTACTAAGTTTTCAAATTTTCGATGAAAAACTTCGTTCCTCGCTTCCCTATTTATAGCAAAGCAATTTACTGTGCTTTGAATATTTTATTATAAAAGTACTATGCAATTTTGAAAATTTCATTCCTGGTTACTGTGCAACCTTTGAAATTTTTGTTCATGCACAGTGTTTTGCATAGTAAATGTCGGCTGAATTGTTAAGCCAAATAGTAACCTTTCGCTCGGTATATTTTAAATATTCAAAATCAGTCCTTTTCAAAATTTAGCAATATTATATCGGTCCTCACTAATTTTATAATAAGTAATCTAAAGTTTAAATTTTAAAAATCTAAAATTTTCTGTTAATAAAAATTTATTGATACGTTTTCAATTCTTTTACGATTGGTAAAAATCAAGATTTTTCTCAAACCGATCATTTTTAGATAAGTCTACTTGAAATGGATTTTAGAAAATTTTCTTATAATTTAACTTCACTTTCTTATAAATATTTTTAATTTTAAGTCACTTTGTATGAATTTAAAATTATTTAAAATATATTATTTAATTAAAATATTTCCAAATTTTCAAAAAATTCCAGAAAATCATAAATAATATGTAGATTAAAAAGTTCTAAAGAACTACAATCTAATTCCTTCAAAATTTTAATATAAAAATAAAAATAGGGGTGTTACAACTCTACTCCCCTTAGAAAATTTTCGTCCTCGAAATTTACATTATTCAGTAAAACAAATGGAGATGAAACTCTTTCATCTCAGTTTTTAGTTCCCATGTAGCATCATCTTCTCCTCTCGTTTCGCTCCAAATGACCTTTACGAGTGGAATTGTCTTGTCCCTTAGCTTTTTTATTCTTTTGTCAGCTATTCTGACAGGTGGTGCATCATATGTAAGATTATCTTTAACTTGTACGACATCAGGTTCAATAACATATGTAGGATCAGATATATATTTTCGTAAGTTTGACACATGAAAAACGTTATGGATATTAGAAAGAAAAGGTGGTAATGATATTTGGTAGGCAAGAGGACTAACTTTATGAATTATTTGATATGGACCAATAAATCTAGGAGTTAGTTTTCGAGATTTCATTGCCTGACCGACCCCAGTCGTAGGTGTGACTTTCAAGAATACATGATCGCCTTCTTTGAAATTCGAGCGACTTCCTTCTTTTGTCATAGTAACTTTTCTGCCTACTCTGTGCTGTCTTCATCTTTTCCTGGACCATTTTGATTTTATCTGTGGTTTGTTGTACCAATTTTGGTCCTAGCATCAAGTTTTCACTAGTCTTAAACTGGCATAGCGGAGTCCTACATTTTCTTCCATATAATGCTTCAAAAGGTGCCATGCCAATACTAGCATGGAAAATATTGTTGTAGGTGAATTTCACATATGGTAAGAATTGATTCCAACTTCCTTTATGCTGTAACACACAAGCTCGTAATAAGTCTTCTAGAGATTGAATTGTTCTTTCTGATTGTCCATCAGTCTGAGGATGATATGCTGAACTCAGATGCAGTCTTGTTCCCAAAGCCTTGTGTAAGCTCTTCCAGAATTGCGATGTAAAACGAGGGTCCCGATCAGAAATGATACTTGAAGGAATTCCATGCAATCTCACAATCTCCTCGATGTATAATTTTGCCAGCTTCTCCATAGAGTAATGAATATTGATAGGAATAAGGTGGGCAAATTTGGTTAATCTATCAACTATTACCCATATTGAATCATGTCCTAATGGAGTTTTAGGTAAAGAAGTCACAAAATCCATGGTAATGTTATCCTATTTCCATTCTGGTATTTCCATTGATTGTAGCATTCTAGGGGGCTTTTGATGTTCCACTTTAACCTTCTGGCAAATTAGACATGCAGCCACGTACTCTGCCACCGTTTTTTTCATTCCAGGCCACCAAAATAACTTCTTCAAATCTTGATACATTTTAGTAGCTCCGGGATGAATGCTCATATAACTTTTGTGACCTTCTTCCAGAATTGCTTTTCTCAACTCCTCTTGATCAGGGATACACACTCGATCCTTATACCTCAACAATTAGTCGTTTCCCACATTGAACTCGACTTCTTCTCCTTGTTTCAATAGTTCTTTCTTCTCTTGTAGGAATTCATCCTCTCGTTGAGCCTCTAAAACTTGCCTCAGGAATTCACTTGTCACTTGCAACGCTCCTAATTCGTAGCTGTTAGCATTAACCTTTACTGCTAGGTTAAGATCTCTGAAGTTCTCTACCAATTCCAGCTTTTTAATCATCATTGTGGATGCATGTAAAGACTTTCGACTCAAAGCATCAATTACTACGTTTGCGTTTCCAGGATGGTATTGCAACTCAAAGTTGTAGTCCTTTAAGAACTCCATCCATCTCCGTTGCCTCATGTTTAACTCTTTTTGGTCGAATAAATACTTGAGACTCTTATGATCGCTAAACACATCGAATGTTACACTGTATAGATAATGCCTCCAAATCTTTAAGGCAAAAACTACAGCAGCTAACTCTAAGTCATGGGTAGGGTAGTTAATCTCATGTTGCCTTAATTGGTGCGACGCATAGGCTATAACCTTCTTATCTTGCATGAGTACACTTCCTAGTCCTTGCTTAGACGCATCACAGTAAACTTCAAAACTTTGATGTGGATCGGGGAGTACTAACACCGGTGTAGAAGTAAGTCGATCTTTCAGCTCTTGGAAACTATTCTCGCATTGTGTCGTCCACACAAAAGGTTGTCCTTTCCGTGTTAGCTTGGTCAGTGGGTATCCTAACTTCGAAAATCCTTCAATGAATCTCCTATAGTATCCAGCCAAGCCCAAGAAACTTCTAATCTTAGTGATTATGGTTGGTCTCTCCCATTTTAAAACTACTTCCACCTTGGAAGGGTCTACAACTATTCCTCCTTGACTAATTACATGTCCTAAAAAGTTTACTTCTTCCAACCAGAATTCACACTTCGATAACTTTGCATATAGTTGTTTTTTTTAGGATTTCCAACACAACCTTTAAGTGTTCAACATGTTCTTCTCTGCTTTTAGAGTACACTAATATATCATCAATGAACACCACTACAAATTTATCTAGATATGGATGAAAAATCCTATTCATGTAATCCATGAATACTGCTGGTGCATTAGTTACACAAAATGTAACATCCCAAATTTTAATAATGTACCGAGTGAATAAGCCATTAGAGTAATAATTTCAGAAGTGGGAATTAGCTTATTAAGTACCATTAATTTAATTAATCAAAGGGTGTGCTGATTTAAAGGGAGGATTGACCTTAGTGGGTGCTGATGGGACTGGGTGACGTGAGCAGACTGCTCCTCACGTTTTCCCACCCCACTATTCCTTCCCTCATGCATGTGTTTATAAGTGGACGATGGTTCTCCTTGCCATTCGTTCTTCAGAGTTCCCTGCGAGTTCCTTCTTCTTCTTTCTTCTTCTTCTCTTTTCCTTCTCTGCTCTCTGTTTCATTCCCTGTTTCGGAAGCCGAGTGACGGTGCTGCAGAGGAGTCAGAGCTCCCTCACACGAGTAGAAGACGAGCGTCGAAGCAGAAGCAGAAACAACCCTGCACCACTCGTGGAGGGCAGTAGCGTTCAAGTAAAGGCTAAGCGAGTGGGAGCGTTGAGTGAAGCAGCGAAGAAGGGAACCAACACCCAAGCAGAAAAGTCTTTCAGAATCTCGTAGTTGGTAGGGGGAGTACCTTACATGTTAAATGCATGGGTTATGAATGGGTTCCGAGTGTTGAAGTGATAGTTCTGTATCCTGTTGTATAATAATGCCTGCATGTGGAGTAACCGAGTGTGAGACAAGTGAGAGTGAGTGTTGCATGTTATTATCGTCCTTAAAGATGCATGCGTTGTTTGAATTCTGATACCCTATAACCCGATTGCATGTTATGTTGTGTTGACTAGAATGCTCGTTGAATCCGTTCATGTTCGTATGCATGCATGTGTTGACTGAGTCTTGACACTATTGTATACCAATTGCATATTATGTTGTACTGATTTGAAATATTTGTTGGAACCTGTTGATCTTCATATGGATGCCTGTGTTGAGTAAGTTCTGATACTCTGTGTACCGAGTGCATGTTATGCTTGAGTTGATAAGAACGCTGATAGAAGCTTGATATTGATTGACACCGATTGCATTGAACTTATATGTTGTTAATAGAGTTATGATGATGATTGCATGGAAGTATGTGTGTGTTAAATAAATACATGGAATCCTGGAATTGCGTATTACCGACTGCATGTGAAATATGTATAACTGAGTGAAGGTTGTGTGCATGAATGCTATGTTGTGTGATGAATCCGCGTGTGGCGCATGGGATGCGTTGTGCTGAGAGCATGTAGTGTGGGACACTACCATCGGTTATAAAGCGTGGGACGCTATGAAATCCTTGAGTGGGACTTGGGCTGCCTGTGATCACCTCCGTTGGCGCTGAGAGCGTTGGTGTCACCTGTGGGCAAACGGTTGGGTACCTGTAAAACGGCCAAGCAGCTGGGAGCTGATTTGATAGTTGAGAGCTAGGTATAAAAAGGGCTGAGAGCCTACGTTGCAACGTCTAAACCGATACACACGAATGCGGAACCGAGTGAAATGCTATGTGCCTAGTAACTGTTGATATTGTTTAAAATTGGTTATGCATGCGAAGGTGTTAATAAGATGGTGAATGTATATAACCAAGTGAGTATCCTGTGTTTATATTGCTACGGATACTTTGTAGAATTAACTATGCTTGTGACGGTGTTAGTAAGATGATATATATATATATATGTCCTCATGACCGAGTGTACTATTCTGTGTGTATATGCTGTTAATGCTGATTAAAATCTATTCCATGAATGTATGTTATGTATTGGAGAGTTGTATATATATATATCCGAGTGAGGATTGTGGATTCCGATTGGTAAGGATCTTGTGTGTGTTCTGGCTGATTGGCATTGCCCCGACTATAATTGTTGCCATGTATAATTGTGTGTATATATATTGTTGTATAAAGGTGAGGCAACCTGAGTCAGTATCTATCATTTAAAATTTAAGATGCTCACCCCTGCTGTGATAAATTTTCAGTGAACATCTCTCGTAATGAGGAGTGGAGGAGGAGCTGAAATGCCGGGTGAAGTGCTGCTGCACTATGAGATATCATGACTGTGCATATGCTGTATATAGTGTTTTGAGTTAAGCCTTGGCCGGCTCGTGTTTTGTTGTTAGCCTTTAAATCAGAATTGAATTCCTTGGATCGGGAACATGACTTCTTGGTTGTAAAATCATGATATACACTTCTATATATATATGCCTATGCTTATGCCACGTTGCATGTCTATCTCATGTTGTGAAATGTCTGGGTGATCTATATATATATATGTGCGTTCATATCTCCGATTGTGTAGGAAATAACATGACCCAGTGTGAAGAAAGCCAATTCATGGTCTAGAGGGTGAGTTTATGATTCTGTAACCGAGTGGAAGAGATTTAGATGTTCGGAGTGAGTGAAAATTAGATAGCTCCGAGTAGGGAGTGACGTAGAAGACTGCCCCAACGACTAACTGCTAGGAGCCCTCCCGAGCGTAGAATAGTCAATAATTCCTGCGTGAGAATTTCTGAGTGGTGGTTTTCCCGAATGGAGAGTGACACCTTAGACTGTAGAGGACCCCACTGTGGTGAACTATTGGTAATAAAGGAATCTGAGTGAGTCTTAGCTTAGTGGGAAGCTTAGAGTAGGAAGGTGATGGTTACCGAGTGAAAACTAGGCGAGATATCCCGAGTGACAAAAGGGGCGCGAAGGTTGTCCCGAGTGAAAGGGTTCCCATATATTCTGAGTGAGAGCCAGTGAGGACCATTCCCGTATTATTCGTGTATGTATTCTGATTGTTGAAGCTGTGGAATAAATTACGTTTCCGAGTGAATTGAGATCGAATTCTTCCGAGTGAATTAGGCACTGGAATCCGAGTGCGGAAATGCCGAGTGAAATGAGCAGATACCGAGAGAAGCCTTCGCTTGAGCGGGTATGCATAGTTGCGTGGTTCGCTTAAGCGATTTCCCCTTCTTCCGCTGTCATCTCCTCTGAATCGGTTTTATCTCTCCTGATCTCCTTTCCTTTCATTTTCTTGTGCCAAGGCATTCAGATTTTCCTTTAATTGTGAAAAATTTCCCTGATTTTCTTGCTTATGATTTGTTTAATTTAGGGTGTTACACAAAAAGGCATTACTAGATATTTGTAATGGCCATAGCGTGTTCTAAAAGCAGTTTTTGATATATCTTCTTTCTTCACACTTATTTGATGGTATCCATACCTTAAATCAAGTTTGGAGAACACCATGGAACCACGCAGTTGATCCATCAAGTCGTCAATCTTTGGCAGAGGATAACTGTTCTTCATCGTCACCTTGTTCAGTGGCCGATAATCTACACATAACCTCATGCTACCATCTTTTTTCTTAACCAATAACATTGGTGCACCCCAGGGGGATACACTGGGTCGTATAAACTGTTTCTCTATCATCTCTTCAAGTTGTTTCTTCAACTCTGCTAATTCTAGAGGTAGCATTCGGTATGGTGCAATTGAAATGGGTCCAACTCCAGGTACCAGATCAATGGTGAATTCCATATCTCTTTCTGGGGGTAAACCAGGGATATCTTCTGGAAAAACATCAGGAAATTCACACACAACCGGTAGATTTTCCATTTTTGATTCTTGCTCTCCTTTCATTGAAAGAAATAGCATGAATCCTTGAGCCCTTCCTTTTAAAGAGGCACTCACTTGGTTGGCGGTTAGAAATCTCGAATCCTCAGGATTCAAATTCACTGGTTCTTTAAACATTATGGTTTTGTTATGATAATCTATTAGAACATGATTGTCAGACAACCAATCTAATCCAATAATAAGTTCTAAACCAGAAAGGGGTAAGCAAAAGAGATTAGCCTTAAAGTCCCTACCATCTATGACAATAGGGCATTTCCAACAGGCTTTAGAAGTGACAATGAGATTATTCCTAGGAGTATGAACAGATAAATCAAATGGCAATTCTATCACTGGTAATTTTAGTTTTTCTACACAGTCATTCACAAAAAAGGAATATGATGCACCTGAGTCATACATAACAGTTAAAGGAATCTTATTAATGATACACTTACCTTCCACCATAGAGTCAGAATGAGATGCTTCTTCCCCAGTAATTACAAAAACCTTTCCTTTTGCCTTCGGTCTTCTGACTACACTATGCATGCCTCCTTGAGTATTCATGGATGTACTTGCACCTTCAGGGTTCTCCCTCTTTATCTCTGGGCAATCCTTGATGTGATGACCTGGTTTGTTACACTTAAAGCAAATATAAGTGTTTTTAGGACAATCCCTTTTTAAATGGGGTCCTCCACAGATAAAGCATTTAAAATTTAGTGCAGGTGTCGGATAATAGTTTCCAGATGAAGCTTGGGGTTTATTAGGAACAGATGCTGCTCCAAACCGACGAAATGGCGCTTGGTAAGGCTTTTTCCTCCTGAAGTCTCTTCTTTAGTGATGGTGAGGTCCTCCACTTCTTATTTCTCCCGCCTTGTGAATAGGTTCACGGCTTTTGATCATTCTGTCCTTATGATCCTCTTCAAAGATCCTGTAGTGATTTACCAATACAGAAAATTCACGGATTTCCTGCATTCGTATAGCTTCTTTGATTTTTGGCCGCAATCCATTTACAAATTTTACGCACCTATCACCTTCATTAGTAGCATCATTATAATGAGAATGAAAACAAGACAGCTCTTCAAACCTGGATGTGTACTCTCCCACGGTCATATTTCCTAGGGTCAGCGATAGGAATTTGAATTGTCTTTTCTCTTTAACATCAGTTGGAAAGTATTTTTCCAAGAACATATCCTCGAAATGATCCCAGGTGATCTCCACGTGGTTGACTTTGAATTGTCTACGCATGCTATCCCACAATGTTCGGCATCCTCAGATAAGGCATAGGTAGCAAAGACTACCTTATCAGCTTCATTACATTGCAATGCTCGAAAGATCTTTTTTATCTCTTGAATCCAGATTTGCGCTCCATCAGGGTTATATCCTCCCTTGAAACGAGGTGGATTACGCTTTTCGAAAAGGTCCAACCTTCTCAAGGCATCATTACCTTGACCATCACGTGCTCCCATTGCATTGATTAAGCGTTCTACAACTCTAGTAAGATCATTTCCAGCTGTTTCACAGTAACTGAGACTTGTCACATCAATCACAGTTACTACCAAGTCAGAGATTCTATTCTCCATCACCTATACAGAGTTTACAGACAAAGCAAGATAGACCTTTTCCTTAGGCTTATTGGATTAACTGCTTTGATGCCATTTTGTAACACCCTCTGTTACACCTTAATAAATTGTAGAAAAATTCGTAAATTTTTTTTTCTAAAGATATGATTGTTAAAAAAAACTATCGGAATAAATTACATACATCATTTCTGAAATACCTCATAAATAGTATTAAAACTTTATAAAGTAATTTTACATTCATCCGAAGAAAATAAATATTAAACATTATAAGAAAGAGAGGAAACTCCATGGCCCAGAAGCAGTTACTTAATAACATTATTTATTCATTGGACCACGGTATTCATACCGAGCTCCCTTTCTAGAACGTGCTATATTTATTGTCAAGATTCTTTGATCCTTCCCTCTGAACCATCAATTTAAAACATATGAAACAAAAATACGGAGAAATGAGTGAGAAACAAAATATAATATTCCCAAATGGAGCATAAGCAATAAAGGGTTTTCACAAACTAATATATAATAATATCAATCACAATCACATACACAATCAATTATGAATGCATGAATGTTATGCAATATCTTCATCATAACTTACCTATATATGTGGGCCCTTAAATTTTAATTTGCACTAGACCAACTAGGAGTTTACACTGTTCCATAAGTCCAGATAATAATAATATGAACAGCTCAACTTGCATGGAAACACTTAGAGACTAGTCAGATTGAGAAAGTTTTTATTGTGAAAGTACCCAACACTAGGGAGCTACCCCAGGTCCCCTGAAGTACCCTTTCACACCTTCTCATCCCAAGGCTCGTAATTAAGCCTCCTTTAATGTATCCTCAGTTTCTATAATCCGTCCCCAGACAACATCATTTTGTTTCACTTTAATGATTTATAATGCATGAACTACTCGCATATTTAGTTGGTTAAGGCTTTTAGAAACTCAATTATTAAATACCTTAAAGGTTTACAACATCATTTCAATAAAGTGTACATTTTCTCAATTCTCTGAATTTCTGTCCCACGAAAATAAATTTGGTACAGTTTTCGAATCTCACTGAAATTGAGTTTCTAAGCCTTGAATATCTCAAAACTTTCTCATATAAAACTTTACATAATCTTTCTCAAATTGAATCTCAACAAGATCGAATTTAGAAATCTCAATTATTTCCAAATATCTTTAGTTATTAAGTTGGAAAAAGAAAATAATTTTCTTTTAAAAATTTTATTTTATTAAAAGAGAATAATCTTTAAATCATTAACCAAAAATACTTAAAATTTTAAAATTTTTTTTAATTCAAGATTTAATTATCTCAACCTTTTTATAAGTTAATTTTCATAAAATAACTTCTTTTTAAATAAATACTAAATTTTTTAATTCTAAATATTAAAAGTAAAGTTAATAAAAATAATCTCTAGGAAGAAAGAAAAGATTTAAAATAATAAAAATTTAAAGAGTTAAGGTAAGAAAATTTTTACTGAGTTTTAGTTTTTCGTCATGCTTGCTATATGCTCAACTTCATATCACAAGATTATCAATCATAATCAAATATTATCAATCACAATATCATCAATCACAATAAAAAAATATTAATCACAATCAAATAATATCGATCAAAATTAAATATCATCAATAATAATCAAATACTAATAATTATAATCAAATCAATTAAATATAATTCAAATTTTAATGGTTATTTAAATTATCAAAATTGATTTTGAGTCCTTATAGTGCATTCCTTACATAGGTCTATGTAAGTCTATATAATTCAGTCCTTGCATAGGTATAGTTCAGTCCATATAGGTCAAACTAGTCCAAGTCCTTGCATAGGTTCAATCTAGGTCGTATAGGTTATGAAAGTTCAGGTCCTTACATAGGTATGTCAGAGTTAGTTACATCAGATATTTAATTTAAAATTTATTATAAATTTTAAGTTAAAAAGTTAATATTTTAAAATAATAATATTATTAAATTTAAAAGGAGTAAGGGACTCCTCCAATTATTCTTATGTCTTTTCATATTATATTCTTATTTCACTCCCCTTACCTCTTGTATCCTAATTCGTTATTGAAAATCCGTGCGCGCCTCGTCTCTGAGTTCCAAAATATACAAATTTCATTTTAATATAGTTACAAGATGAAAATTAAGATTTTTACATAAAACAGAAATGGTAAATTTTGAATAGTGAATAGTAAATAGTAAATAGTAAAAGGTGAATAGTAACAATAAATAGTAAAACATGAATAGTAACAGTAAATAGTAAAACGTGAATAGTAATGATAAATAGTAAAACGTGAATAGTAACAGTAAATAATAACAGTAAATAGTAATTTACTATTTGAATAGTAATTTACTATTCAAAATAGTAACTTAAAATAATATTATATCCAGTATAATAATAGATTTTTAAGTGATATAAAAATAACCTTCATAATCATAAAAAGAATATAAAAGAAATTTATTATTACCTCAAAATTTTTGCAGAACCTCTTTCCTTTGGAAAATATCTTCCTCTCTTCACTTAGTACTCTCTTTCCAACACTACTAAGTTTTCAAATTTTTGATGAAAAACTTTGTTCCTCGCTTCCCTATTTATAGCAAAGCAATTTATTGTGCGTTTGAATATTTTATTATAAAAGTACTGTGTAATTTTAAAAATTTCGTTCCTGGTTACTGTGCAACCTTTGAAATTTTTCTTTCATGCACAGTGTTTTGCATAGTAAATATCGGCTGAATTATTAAGTCAAATAGTAAGCTTTCACTCGGTATATTTTAAATATTCAAAATCAGTCCTTTTCAAAATTTAGCGATATTATATCGGTCCTCACTAATTTTATAATAAGTAATATAAAGTTTAAATTTTAAAAATCTAAAATTTTCTGTTAATAAAAATTTATTGATACATTTCCAATTTTTTTACGATTGGTAAAAATCAAGATTTTTCTCAAACCGATCATTTTTAGATAAGTCTACTTGAAATGAATTTTAGAAAATTTTCTTATAATTTAACTTCATTTTCTTATAAATATTTTTAATTTTAAGTTACTTTATATGAATTTAAAATTATTTAAAATATATTATTTAATTAAAATATTTCAAAATTTTCAAAAAATTCCAGAAAATCATAAATAATACGTAGATTAAAAAGTTCTAAAGAACCACAATCTAATTCCTTTAAAATTTTAATATAAAAATAAAAATAGGGGTGTTACAACACCAAGTTCTAGTACCTCTCATTCTTTATCTATGCCTATTTCTTCCTCTCCTTCCTCCTCACATTCTCCATCTGTTGCAATCTCCCTCTCACCTATCCTTAATCCCTCTCGACCTTCCTAATCACAAAATATTCATCCCATGATCACTAGGTTTAAGAATGGTATTTTCCATCCTAAAGATTAATCCTACTCTCCTCATTACTCAATTGGAACCTAAGAATGTTAAACAAGCTTTGACTCAACCTCATTGGCAGGTAGCCATGACAAATGAGTTTCAGGCTCTCATGAGACATGGCACTTGGTCCTTTGTCTGCCTTCCACCAAAAAGAACTTTCATAAGCTATAAGTGGGTGTTTAGAGTCAAGGAAAATCCAGATGGCACCATAAATAGATACAAGGCAATGTTAGTTTCCAAAGGGTTTCATCAATAACCTAGATTTGATGTTAATGAAACATTTTCCCATGTGGTAAATCCTATTACAATCAGGCTCATTCTCACTATGGCACTCATAAGAGGGTGGCCACTAGAACAATTAGACATGCATAATGCCTTCTTGAATGAGATTCTTCAAGAAGAGAAATATATATGACCCAGCCACCTGAATTTGAGAATCCTCATAAGCAGCTGGTATGCACGATGCACAAAGCTATCTATGGCCTCAAACAAGGCCCAAGGGATTGGTTTGACAAGTTGAAGACCACCTTCCTCTCTTTTCGATTTGTTGACATCAAGTGTGACTCCTCTTTGTTTGTTTTCTCTCATAATGATGTTACCGTGTATCTACTTGTCAATTGTAAATGATATTATTGGTACACATAACTCTCCTAGTTTCCTACAGAAACTTATCACTTACCTTCACTTATCCTTTGCCCTCAAGCAACAAGGTGCTCTTGACCACTTTCTGGTATAGAAGTAAAGTCTCTCCCCAATGGCTCTCTCCTTTTAACTCAGTCTAAATATATCAGGGATTTATTACAAAAGACTGACATGGTTGAGGCTAATCCCATTGCTTCTTCAATGGTTAATGGATGTAAACTCACTTAAATAGGTTCTGAGGTGTTTTCTAATGTATCCCTATATGGGTCACTAGTTGGAGCTCTCCAATACCTAATTATTACTAGACCTGAGATTAGTTATTCAGTTAACAAGGTATGCCAATATATGTCTGCTCCTATCAGTGAAGAGGATTCTCAAATACTTGAAGGGCACTATCTCTCTGAGTCTATATCTACAACCACTTCCTTCACTCAACTTCAGCTACTGTCTTTTATGATACTGACTGGGCTTCTAACTTGGATGACAAAAGATCAACTTCAAGAGCTTGCATCTTCTTTGGTTCGAATCTCATCTCATGGTGGTCTAAGAAGTAATCTGTGGTGGCTAGATCCACAACAGAAGCTAAATATTACAGTATGGCACTAATTACTCAAGAGGTTGTGATTGCAATCCCTTCTAACTGAACTCAAAATTCCTACAGGGGTCCTTACTATACTTTATGGCAACCAAAGTGTTGTTTCTCTTTCACACAATCCAATCCTTCATGTTAGGACTAAGCATCTTGAGTTAGACATGTTTTAAAGGGAAATGGTGGTTATTAAGCAGCTCATGGTGCTATGTATTCCAACTATCGATCAACTAACTAGCAGATGCACTCACTAAACATTTATCTCCTTCCAAATTCTTAGCAATTAGATTCAAGCTTAGCATTGGTAATCCTACTGTCTTTATCCCTACCTAAACTTGCACGATATAGGAATATCACTTTCTCAAGATTTATCAATGGGTATGTCCACATATGATTGTAACCTAGTTAGTTAGACATAAGTACAATACAACTATCAAAACTATCTAACCAGCTTCTGTTATAAGCTAGATTATTATATAAATATTGTAATTTCTCTTTGTATCATTACAATACATAATACTGAAATACTATTCAAATTCATCAACTCTATTTTCTCTCATCTCTCACTCTCTCTCAGTTTATATCACTAATAATACACGCGAAACACTATAGCTCTTTAGACATCAAAGATTTGTCCAGGAAATGTGGGTCACTATTTGACAAACTCTTTTTGTGATTTCTCTAGGTTTCTATGCCTCCGTTGGTTTCTCTTATCATCCATGCATAACATGAAGATATTTTCCATTGGTTATCAGTTGTTTGGGATAATTGTTTACACGACTCCAGACTGCTTGAAGCACTTAATCATCAAAGGAAGTTGTTCAGAATTCCACATATATAGAAGCTTAGTCCAAGATATTAAGGAAATATTTGGGTTTTTAAAAATATCTCATTGTTTATTTTTTTTCACTTTTAATCATAAAACCATCACTTTATGTTTTTTTTCTATAAGTTTGTATACAAAACAGTAAGAACAGAAATGCAGCTGTTTAGTCTTCCAAAATTTGAATAACATGAGCGCTAAGAATTGATCATACCTTTATAAAGAAAAGTCGAGATTAAAATATGTTCAATTGAAATTATGAAAAATCAATGATTCAAGTATAATATCGGGTAGATTCCAAACCTATTACCTCCTAGCCGTCAGCTTTTGCTGTTTCCTACTTTTACATTTGGAAGGAACTAACCCACAAGAAATGGTTAGAAACTAGGGCAAGTTGTTCGTTGTTTCCGCATAGCATATTGTCGGCCACTGTCTCTTGTATTGAAGGGGGTTGGACTATTTACCAGGCCAAACCAAACTCTACATTCAAAATCTACCAGCTCAATAGCTGATGTCTGTACACTGCAAAAAAAACACTGCTGCCAACTATATGGACTATCAACAGATTGATCTTCCAAATGCCATTCCTGCTACCATATATTAGGTCTCAGAATCCTTGGCAGTCTCAAGACAGTCGGTTGCAGTTCCAGCAGATGATGGAGGAGTTGAAGATTCTTTGTTACACTTATGCCCAACAGAATTTTGTAATTTATCTACAAGCAATTCTCGGATTTTCACCCTCAAACTGGATGCGTCTTCAGGTTTGAACCATCTCCTTCCGAACTGTACATCAACAAGTTTCAGTCAATAAAACTCATTACTAGAAATGAAATCATCCATAGAAAGCAATGACATGTAATACCATAGCTAAATCTTTTCTTTTCAGTCTTTCAGGCGCCTCATCCATGAAACGCTCAATGAAGTACAACACAAAAAGGCCGCAATCATATTCATTCCTCTGTTGGGGAACCTGGAATAAAAGCATGTGTAAATGCAACACGATGAAGCATTAGTTGACATTATCTCACAATTTAGAAATTTCAGAAAAATGCATCACTATAATTATTCAAACAACTGCGTTATAGTTCTGCTGCTTTGTTTCATAGCATCAACCTTTTTTAAGAACCTAATTTCAACATGCTGGACCCACAGTCAACGTATTGAAATGTTGAAACATAATGTAATGTGTTTAAGGTTATATTTAAGGTGTAAGCTTAAAAGTGCTTTCTTTCTAATTTGTCAAGAGCAAGGTTGTTAAAATATAGATTCTACCTTGAGACACAGGGGATTGTCGAAACATAGATTCATCGACACGTAAGAGTCAACTGAAAATGCTAAATAATATATAAACATTAATGTAGTAAACTAAACACCCACATAAAGCATGATGTGTAATATTAAAATTAAAGAAACTTCAATAAAGAAATAATAATAATAATAATAATAATAATAATATGCCCTTGTAACCAAAACAAAAAAATATGGGCCCTAAAAACCCTCTTCCCTAATAGTCTTTAAAAAATCTAAACCTAAACTAAAAACTATAATAACCAAAGGGGCCCTTGTAACCAAAATAAATAAATAAATAACCGGGCCCTAAAAACACTCCTCTCTTATAGTCTAAAAAATTCTAAACTTGAATCTAAAGTAAAAAGAAAACACCTTCCTCCATCTATCATTTCATGCACCAGCCCTAGAAGAGAGGGAGAGAGCCTTCCAGAGCACCCTCGTAGTCCCTGAAACAGAGGTTTGAGGTTGTAGTCTTTGTCCCTAAAGAGAGAGATCGAAGAAGACCACCTTTGCAGAAACGAGAGAGAGAGAAGATGATGACCTGTGCCAAAATGAGATTGAGGAAGACGAACTGTGTTCACCCTTGAGAACAAAGAAGAAAGACACTGAAATCGCGTGAAAAAAAGGCTTTTTAGGGTTTTGTGAAGTGGATTTTTCAGCGTTTCTAGAAGAGCAGAGACGGCGACGTCTCCACGATTCCACGCCTTTAGTCGTGTCACTGCTCCATCTCGAGGAGAATGCATTTATGAGCAGAAAACGCGACAGTGGATGCTGGACAGGTCATAGACTCGTACATTTCTACATCCTGCGAGTCTAACATTGGTCAAGAGACTCAGTTTTCTGGCTGTTCACCAGAAATGGTTCTATAGAAGAATATCACACCTTTAAATGCGACCCCTCAGCAAAAGTTTAGAGAATTCCAACACTAATTTATTTCCTTATGCATAATGTTGAAAGTCCTACATTGACTAGAGATATAGTCAATTAAAAGTATATAAGATGGAGGGTAATTCTCATCCTATGAGCTAGTTTTTAGGATTGAGTCAGACCCAATACCCAAATTTAAGACATAACAATGAGGAAAAAGAACGCACATGTGTCGCATAAATTAAAGACCAAACATTCATTTCTTGTGAACAAATAGTGAAAGAGCACTAAACTATCATTAGCTCATCACTCTAGTAACAGCACACAAATTTACCGGTATAGTTTGAGATTCAATTCCACGAGGAAGGGACTTCCATATTTTGTCAGCAATTGGAACATCCGATGACAAACCTTCTCGTTCCATGTAGGTCCTTTCTTCAGTCAAATAGCTACAAAGAAAAATTTTACATCATTAAGATTGATTTTTAAATTTCGGACAATTTCCTAGAAACTTCTAAAGAACTTGCCAAGATAAAGAACTTGGAAAGCAAAGTTGTAAGAACTGAATTGGTGGTCAAACAAATCAGATGGCCAGGCAGCAGGCCTGGTGGTCCAGCCAAAAAATAGTCTGGACAAACAATCAAAAGAATAAAATATTACAAAAATAGATTTTTTAGCCAATTCAGATCATCTTATTTACCAAGGTCAACAAGTTTGACTAAAAAATTATCATACACATCAAATGTACCAGCCAAGTGGATGGGTTGCCAGTTTTACAGAACAGTTCTTACCACAATGTAACATACGTGATGTAATTGGAGCAGACTTTCAATGGGAATACAACTGACTATATTATCAAGTTGAAAAATGATTTATTTCATACATAAATATATTTCTCAAGCAGAATGTTGCAACTTGTCAACTTGTCTTCCAAAATGCTCACAAAAGGAGAGGAAAACCCTCATTTTGCAGCAGCTAGAATGTAAATAATATATATATATATATATATATATATATGTGTGTGTGTGTGTGTGTGTGTGTATGAAGGTAAAAGGGACCATCAGTAGGAATTCCAGTTTAAACAATGAAGTCTGGAGACAGTGAGATATAAAGTAGGATTACAAATGTATATAAAGTGATTTTGTTAGCATCTAGATTGTCATTAAGACTTCTATTTCCATTAGCCAAAAACAAAGTGAGATATATTACAATACTTGCTATGGAAATGGTAAATTAAAACAATGATAATTATAAAGTGTCCTGCTAACCAGTGTCTTGGTAAGGAATGAAAAGTGGAAGATTTTACTGGAAATAATATTGGGAACGTGTAGGAAATCATTGTTGGGAGCATTGATAAAACTTTTTAGTCAAATTTTTTTCCCGTAATTCTTTAACAGAGGCATTTTCCTATTTCCTCATTATATTTTCCATTTACAGAAACATTTCATATAATCATATTTTATAATCAAATTTTCTGCTTATAAGATCTCATTATGATTTAGAAATGAAAAATTCAAACTTGCAAACCCTCAAGTCACAACCAACATAAATAAATTAAACCACAGAATAGCAGTGGAGTGGCAAGATGTGTTTTAAGACCAAATAATGAGTAAGGAGGAACTGGATGTCAGATCTACAAGTATTTCTTCAGTCTCACCTTTTAATATTATCAAAAACTGATCTACTAGAGTGAAGACCCAAAGAGTCCAAATGAAGTATGATTGGCCCTGACTCATATTCCTTGTCCGGGATACAAATAATAATCAAGCTCCAATGAAGACTGCATTCACAAAACATCATGAGTAATAGACCCAGAACTGAGTAGAGGGGCAGGGAAGATAGAGCTATAACAACGCCCTCCTGTCAAATTAAAAATTACGGCTGGAAGGGCAGGATAGGATAAAGGATAAACAAAGTACAAGAATACTAGAGTGAAAATTTGTATGCTACCAAAATTTTTTTTTTGCAGACGTTTGCCCAATAAGTACCAAAAACTCAGATTGAATAACAAAGTTCAATTCCATAAACATTCAACACAAATCACTGAGTACCATAAACTGTAATTTTTTGCTTAAGGTGGCCTTTGCTACAAGGGATGTTTTGACATTTCCAAGTGACATGGGAATAAAAGTTTCCCATGCTTCATAAGAGATAATAAAATTTTCTAGACATAAGAGATTTCTGAGAATATAAATTTGTGAACAAATGAGAACAAAACTTTTTCACCTCCAAGGGTGGGAGTAAGACATTCCGGGTAAATGACTGACTGTACAATTACTAAATTTTATCATGGTAGCTGGTAACTGACTATAAACATAATATTCTCAGGAACGTTCAAAAACAACCAAATACATTTTTATTAATTTTCAAGGGAATCCATATTCCTATGAACTCATCCCCAAGAAAATAATTTACCCAAGAATGAATAGATTTCCAATACCAAACACTACCTAAATGGCATTAGTTTCCCATTATTACCCTCTTTACATGATTTAATACCAAGTTTCTAACAATATATATTTAAAACTATAATGGAACGTTTCAGACATTGTAACCCAGTGCAAAAGTTGGCATTGAAAATTTAAGCGTGAACTTTCAGCCCTAAATGTTTCAATTTCATTTGTTAGTTTTAACAATGGAATGTTTATGGGCCGGGAGGATGCCCCAGGTATTCATTAATAAAAGATGGACACTTTTTTCAATGACTATCAATTAAATAGTAGTAGGAACGTAAATGCAAAACTATAGAATGTTCCATTTGTGGAGTTCCATCAGTAGCATGCCCACTTACACAATGTTCTCAAAATCGAGATTGCATGTAGGAAGGATTCGAAAGGGAAGGAAACACAATCACAAGATTGTAACATGAATTGTAGGATCCTACTAAAAACGCAAATGTATATTTAATTACATAAGCAAAATAACATACTTTTGATTATAAACAAAATAACCTTTAAATCATAATTAACATTAACATTTGATAACTTATCATAATTCATTGTATTAAAAGAAATAATTTTGCTTATTTATTTATATACATAAACAATATAAGTTTCACAGCCCAAAATAAAATAAAAATATTTTTTAACAAAACCTATTATCTCAACTTAGTTACACTGTTACACAGCCCAACCCACTAGCAAAATTTAGAACTTCCTAGTTAAAGGAAAAAAGTGTCTCAACTATTAGTCACAGCCTAGACCAAAATGTGGAACTAGTTAAATAAAAAAAACCCATAGAACTCGAGACCTACGAAAGGAATGAATTTGAAATGAACAGAACATGATGAAAACAAAGGGGTTTAAATGAAATTGAAGCTGATGGGACAGAGGGTTCATTGCTGTCACATGAAGGGAAGAGAGATTTAAGGGAAGAAAACCAGCATAAAAATGGGATTTTCTCTTCCTACACCCAACCTAACTGGCAAACTTGCAGTTCTGCAACTTGCAGAAATGGATTAGGGAAACAAAATCCTTTTCTATTCAAACTGAGTTGCAAATAACACAGTAGGATTTCAGCCTCAAACTAGCAAAGAAGTGGAAATCCCATGTGTTTGCGATTGCTAGTTTTCACAACAATGGCAGTTCAATCCAACCAGGTAGAGCCAGGAGAAGCAGGAGAAATCATACATTTGTGTGATATACTGTGCTAAATCGTGCTCTTGACAATCTTGCACTTACAATTGAAGGTTGCTCGTTATTTCAATAAATGGAACCAATTTTTTTAATCTAATTTCATTTGAAATTAAAATATAGAATAAGGACGTAACATTATGTGTTAAGAATTAAAACCTGGATAAATGTTTCTTTACACCAAGACCCTTTTTAACATTCAAACAGTATTTTCTTCAGATAGTAGCTTCATCAAAGAAAAGCACATAAAATAAACATGTAAACCCTCACATTAGTCATTAAGACTATATGGGTCAGGCAATTTAGTCTCTAAAATTTTGAAAATTTCAATGTAGTCCCTGACTTTATAATATGACATTAACTTTAGTCCTTTAATACCTCATTTTTCATTGTTGTTTTGTAACTTTTCAATGTAGTTTTATACTAAAGATTAAAGTGAATGTTGTTTTGCAAAATGAGAAACTAAAGTGAAGGCTTACCCAAAAAAAAAAGAAATTCACCATTTCCAAGAATTATAATTTACAAACAAGAATTCAATGCTAACAAGTAAACTTACTCCTCATGTATCGGAATCAAAACATATGCCTTCTGGAAAATATTTACACCCTTCCACCATCTTCTGAACTTTGCAAATATCATTTCTCTGTCACTTTGCTATATAATGCAATAAAAACTGATTTAGAGCATATACAAAAAAAGGTACAAATAGGAGGGAATGTAAGGAACAGATGGATATTAACTTTAACAACAAAAGCATCCAAATAGAAGATCCAAAAGACAGATTTTTTCCCTGAAAAACTCAACTTTTGTCTCTTCAAATATTCATTACTTTAAATCAGAATAAATTATTTAAATCATTAATCTACTTTTTTTCTCTCTATTTTCCTTCTAATGTTTAACTAAACCTCTCAATGGCATCATCCACTTTCTTCTATTTAATCACTCTTTCTCTCATAACTATCGATTATCCCACTTACTTTACACACAATTTCACATGCCTTCCAGTCTATAATATATAAAGGGCAGTTGTTCTATTTTATGTACTACAGCCATGATTGTCAAACTCACAAGTTGACTTGTAACCTCATACGATTCCAGGGGTGAAAAGGTGTTAACTTGCACAAAGGATCATTTTTGTGCAGACTCAAGCAAACGCAGATATAAAAATCACAAGTCAAAGCCTAAACCAAAGTGCTATTGTTGTAAATCTCAGATCTTCTGACAACTTGTGCCATGATGTGCACAGCAATTTCTGACCACAAGCAGGTTGCTTGAAAAAGCTAATCACTAGACTGACACAATGTTGAATATTTATTATTGTAGGGCTTTATGTCCTTTTGATACTATTAGTAGGTTTCTTTAATATTATTTTTGAATTAAGTCAACTATTACAAGTTTGAGTCAAATCTACAACATGACAAGAGTTTGCATAGACTTGCTAATTTGACAACCTAGCCTAGCCTACTGCACAAAGAAGCAACATAAGGAAAGCTGCTAGAAAAGTACAAAATGATAACAGTTTTGATAAATTAATAGTTTTGACACCCTAGGAGTGGTTATTAGGTCAGCAATTCACATTTTATGGTAATCAGTTACTGAAATCTCAAACTATGCCTTCAAAATTATCATACAACATGCATTGAATAACACAATAAAAAGAAAGTCCAATAACTTATCAATAAGTAGTTAAACCAGAAGTAAAACTCTTACAATATTTGAAATGGAACAAAAAACAATGTGCTTTATCATAAAGATTAAGAATCTGCTTACTGACAGAAAAGAATCTCCGTGCATGCACATAAATACAGCTCTGAATTTACAGGAAAATAACTAAGTACCTTGTAGGAAACAGCCTCTTTAAGCTTCTTGTAGAAATATGTATTGAAAAAATGGTAGTCAGATAACGAACTATTTTTCAGAGATGCTTGCTGCTGCAAATACCTAGCCAATTAAAATGGCATAAGTAGAGAGTTCAGGTCTAATGAAATTAAGTGTGTAAAAATGTCCAAGGACTGGTACTGTGCTGCAGTATTATTTAGGATTTTAGTATAATTAATTCTAAAGGAACAAAACAAGAAATGATACATAATCAGTTTAAATTGTGAAAAGTTACAGAAACCAAATTGAACAGTAACAAAAAGTAGGGATGTACATGACGATCTATTCATGAAATATTCAAGTTTGATTTATTAAATGATCAATCAAATTCATCAGTCCTTCAAAACAATGAAGCTCAAGCTTGCTTTAAGCTGCAATTGTATAGATGAGAAAAACTTAAGTTTACAAACTTGGCATTAAAAGCTCATGAATACTAAATAGTCTGTGTGGGACTCTATATAGAGAGACATGGCAAGCTAGGATTCTTTCATGTTCAGTCACTGCCTCAGCCTCTAAATCAACTGGTAAAGCTGGAGCAGCATCATAGGCTTCTGGTAATCCTCTTCTATTCACCTAGTTTCTTGGAGGAGATAGGTCTGGTCTATTTCATGCAAATGTTTAATCCTACAAATTTCATGCACTGGATATTCAGTTTTGGACATGAGGAGGGTGTTAAAATATCTCTCATCGGCTAAGGATGTGGACAAAATATTCCTTATAAGACTTGTGACAACTCTTTTCTCTTGAGCTAGCTTTTGGTAAGAGTTAGGCCCAGTCCATTTTCCAATTAGTTGAGCCAAGGCATAACAAAACCAAAAAACTCATAATAGCCTTCATATGTTTTGAATGTTATCTTGGGTATGTCTCCTTCCTCCTTCCTCGGGTTTCATATCATCTTCCTCCTCCCCTTGACCTTTCCATTAACACCAACTTATTCTGCTTAATTATGCACATATGATGTTGTTCCCATTTCTCTCTCACATTTAAAATAAATGCCCTTTCTAATCCTTTTCTTGCAGCCCCACTTGTAATAGTGTTTCTTCCTTCAACTTACTTTTTGTTAGTTGTTACCTTTGGCTTCCTCCACTGTTTCAGTCTCTATTGTACTACCACCTCTTTGCCCCAAACTAGGGGCTATTGGTTACTGATTTGAGTTTGCTTACCTCCATTAGACTTTCCCTGAAGTTCCCATGTATCCTTCGAGACTTTGCTTCAGCTCCAGCCCACCTTTAAATGGAGCCAGGTTCTTCTATTCAAACAAGACCTTGTCCATAATTTCATATGAAGACCGAGTCTGCAACATTAGTCCCATTTCAACATGGCTCTATCAGTTCCCTTCAGAGGGACAAAAACCATTTCAAATTTCTCCTTACAATAAATTTTTTTTCTGTTTGATTAAAACATAAAAGGAGTCTAAATGCATTCTAAAACAAACACAGTTGAAAACAACTTCCTCGAGAAGCTTTGAAGTCCCAGTTGGTTTTTGTCTCCTATTCTTCCCCCCCAATGGCACTAGTTCATGGTTTGATCCCTCAGGGCTACCACTGCCTCATCGAGTTTCTCTTTATCCCTAACAAAATTCAACCTGAAATGCTTTCTGTTGAGAAGAAGGAAACTAAGAGGCATTGGATGAATTCCGTATGTTTGAATACACAACGGAGTAGCATATTTATAATAAGGATGTAATAAATACATAATCATAATACAATCATATACAATCAATCCTAATCAATTCTAATTACATATTGCTATATTTACAATATCCTAACACTCCCCCTCAAACTGGAGTATATAAATCATATGCACCAAGCTTGTCACGTATGTATTTAATACGAGGACCCCTAAGAGACTTCGTGAGAACATCTGCCAATCAGTGTTATCAAATCGCCGCTATAGCGGCGCAATAGCGGCAAGGCGGAGCGGTTTGAAGGCCAACCGCGAAACGCCATGGGAAAAAGCGGCCGAAATAGCGGTGACCGCTATTTGGCGAATCGCGGCCGCTATGCGCATAACGTCGTCGCGCCTGTAGCGGGGAATAGCGGCCAGGTTGGGCCAGGTCAGAACGAAGCGGGTTCCGGGTTAGGTTTCTTTTTTTGGCTTTCTCCTTCCACTCTCAGGTTCGAAAAGTTTCCCTCCCGCTTCTCCTTTCACTTCTCCTCCCTCGCGCCCATCACCCAGCCATCTCCGTTGAGTTTTCCGGCGAAAGAGAGGCGGCGACCACTGTTTCCGGCCATTTCCGGCCATTTCCGACCATTTCCGGCGACGTAGAACGGCGGCGACTGTGCAGGGCTCACCGGCGACCATTTCCAGCCAAGTTCCAACAGTTTTCTTCCACATTCCTTCGTTCAAACAGGTTTCTCCTCTTTCTTCTCTGTTATTTTTCTCGTTTATCCTCTTTCTTCTCTGTTTTTTTTTTCTCCTTTCTCCTCTTTCTTCTCTGTTTTTTTTTCTCCTTTCTCCTCTTTCTTCTCTGTTTTTTTTTCTCCTTTCTCCTCTTTCTTCTCTGTTTTTTTTCTCCTTTCTCCTCTTTCTTCTCTGTTTTTTTTTCTCGTTTCTCCTCTTTCTTCTGTTTTTTTTTTCTCCTTTCTCCTCTTTCTTCTCTGTTTTTTTTCTCCTTTCTCCTCTTTCTTCTCTGTTTTTTTTTCAGCTTTGTTTTTCCATTTTGCTGAAAACAGTTTCCCCTTCCTCTGTTTTCATTTTCATCTCTTGTTATTTTTAATTTCTGTTTTGTATTATGAAAATGAATTTTTTTTAAAAAATCTATTATGTATTTAATCTTTTATTTCATCATACTCTGTGTGTTGCTGGTGTTTGTTGCTGGTGTCATACTCTGTTATTTTTCTCTTTGTTGCTGCTGTTTTGTTGCTGTCAATGGTGTCATGGTGCTGTTACAGCATGCATGTCATGGTTCTGTTTTTGGAATTTGCTAAATAATTCCTCCTTCCCCTGTTCCTCTAATACAGCAGCACTAAATGGCAACAAATACCGACCCCATCGATGGTCCTGCCACTGCCACCACTGCAAATGGAAGGGGTAACAACAATAGAACTGACATTGGGTGGAAGTATTGTTCCATTGTGAAAGATGGTGATACAAGCGTTGTTCGGTGTAATTTCTGCAAAAAAGTGATGAAAGGAGGCATTACAAGGGCGAAGGAGCACTTGATTAGGAAGGCGGGAAATGTTGCACCTTGCCCGACTTGTCCGGTTGAGGTTAGAGAAGAGTTGAAAGCTGCGATGACAAGTAAGAAGAGGAAGGGGGAAGCTGTGGTAAAGCGAGTGGTGGATGACCTTCGAAGCTATAGTGCAAGTGATGATGAACAAGAAGAGATATTGAAAGACTTACAATCCCGAAACCAAACTGAATCCCAAACCGATAGTACTAGTGCCGTACCAAACAAGAGGCTTGAATTGAAGGGTCCAATTGATCTATACTGCAAAAGGCCTGAATCAGCTATTGCCAAAAATCGAAAGGAAAAAATGAGGCAGCAAAACATAAGAGAAGCGGTTGATAAGGAGGTTGTGAAAAAAGTGCATCAGTATATTGCCCGGTTCTGGTATCAAGCCGGTCTATCTTTTAACATGATTAAGTTGGAGAGTTTCCATGATATGCTGGCAGCTGTTGGCAATTTTGGACCTCATTTACCACCTCCGAGCTTTCATGATATCAGAGTGCCACTTCTAAGAAAGGAGACGGAGTACACAAAGGAGTTGTTGAAAGGCCATCAAGAGCAGTGGGCTCAGTTTGGCTGCTCTATTATGTCTGATGCATGGACCGATCGAAAGCAAAGGTCAATCATTAATTTTTTAGTGAATTCTGCAGCTGGGACTATGTTTTACAAGAGCATTGAAGCCTCGGATTTTGTGAAGACCGGGGAGAAGTTGTTTCAATTGCTTGAGGCCATTGTGGAGGAGGTTGGACCAGAAAAAGTTATCCAAGTCATAACGGATAACGGCAGCAACTATGTTCGTGCTGGAAAATTGTTGGAGGAGAAGTATCCAAAAATTTTTTGGACTCCATGTGCAGCCCACTGCATTGACTTGATGTTGGAGGACATTGGAAAGCTTCCACTGATCAAGAAGACACTCAAAAGGGCTATTGCATTGGTTGGTTTCATCTATAGCCATTCAAGCACATTGAGCTTGATGAGAAAGTATACCAACGGGAAGGAGCTTGTGAGGCATGCGGTAACTCGATTTGCTACATCTTACCTATCATTAGAGAGTATCCACCAAGAGAAAACCAACTTAAGAAAAATGTTTGTTAGTGAAGAATGGCAACAAAACAAGCTGTCAAGGGAGGCAAAAGGAAGGGAATCAACAAAAACCGTGCTAATGCCTCGTTTTTGGAGGAATGTGGTATACATTTTGAAAGTAATGTCACCATTGGTGAAGGTGCTTAGGCTTGTTGATAGTGAGAAAAAGCCGGCCATGGGCTACATTTACGAAGCCATGGATAAAGCAAAGGAGGCAATTATGACATCTTTTAAAAAAGATGAGAAAAAATACACAGATGTTTTTTCCATAATTGATGATAGGTGGAATTGTCAACTTCATCAGCCATTACATGCAGCCGGTCACTTGTTGAACCCTCAGATGTTTTATGCCAACCCCAGTATGGAGTTTGATGCTGAAATAATCCAAGGCTTTTATGATTGCATAGGTAGGTTGGTGGGAAACCTAGAGTTGCAAACACAAATCTTGACGGAGATGCATTCATATAAAACATCAGCTGGGTTGTTTGGCACTCCTATGGCGAAAGACATGAGGAACAAAACCGCACCAGGTAAAAGACTATGCAATTTATAGTCAATTAGTCGTTTCCTAGGTGTTAAGTGCTAACAATTTGATTGACCATTGCTTTGTAGCTAATTGGTGGCGACTCTTTGGTACTACCACTCCTAATTTGCAAATCCTAGCCATTAAGATTCTGAACCTTACTTGTAGTGCATCCGGTTGTGAAAGAAATTGGAGTGTTTTTGAGCAAGTAAGTCTGAAACATGACTTGAAGTTTACTTATAAATTAATTTTTAATTTGTACATTTATTCTTATTATTCCCTTTTAATCTTGTAGATTCATTCTAAAAAAAGAAATAGGCTTGAGCACCAAAGATTGCATGATTTGGTGTTTGTGAAGTACAATCAAGCACTCCTACGAAGACGCAACATTAGTGATGAGATTGACCCAATATCCCTTCAAGGGATTGATGAATCTAATGAGTGGTTAGTGGGAGACATGGATGGAGAGGATGA